>OY720640.1:13288548-13962057 GCA_963169105.1 Ceriagrion tenellum | reverse complement strand
ATTCAAAATCGACATTACTGACAATGCTTAAAATCCCGTGGTGTAAAGTGTATGATGTCATCCGTTAACGGAATCAAATATGATCATCAGTCCTAAAGAGAGAAATAGCCACGGTATTTGTTTTCCGTCCTTTTATTGGATTAAACATCGAATCACAGGCTAGCGGGTGTGTCGAGCGTTTTGAGAGAATACTGCTGTTCCCCTGGAGTTTATCAAATTAATGAAAAATTAAGAGAATTATTACCCTGTTCAAATATTCCATTGCCTACATCCCTTTTTTACAGCCCATGGTAACACAAGCAAATTCCACAGCCTCTTCATTAAAAATTATTTCGCGATGCCAAGATATCGCCTAAACATATAAAAAAAATATGGCTCAGTCTAATGACGTTGCTATATTCAGCGAGGGCTCAAACGGTACCACTGCGCACCAAAATCAGTATCTTGTGAAAACAGGTTCCAAGTAAAAAGAGACGTTTCAGGCGTAACCTGGTGGAATGGCATAATTAATGAAAATTGGCAATTTTCCACAATTTAAACTTAAATGCGACCGGTTTCGACGTACTACATCATCAGCAGGTCTGATGATGATGTAGTACATAGAAACCGGTCGCATTAAAGCATAATTTGTGGAAAATTGCCAATTTTCATTAATAAAAACAGGTTCCCAGGCTTTGAATTCGATTTAAGTTAATAATTTGGTTCCAAGTTTTTCGGCACTGATTTCAGTACTGATCTAAGTCAGTGCTGACCTATTCATCGTTTAAAACGGCTTGAAGTCTCGTATCTGAGAAAAAAGGCATAAGAGAAAGCGAGGAAGAAGAGAGCGACAGCAAGAAAAACAAATTATGAACGCTGGCCGAATTGTGACCATCAAGATACAGATCGCTGATAAGCACATTTCGCTGTTATTTTTCCTTCCTTTTACCCGTGGCTGAAGTTGGCCGATAATATTGAAGAGAAAATTACTACTCTCGGCAAAGAATCATCCCCCAGTGCAGTAATAACTCATGGCTATGATAAAAAGCTTGCATATTGAAGAGATGATATCTTTTTTGCAAATTTCAAACTGATTTCTGTGAAGAAATACTGCAAATATATCGAGACTGAGTGATGGTCTATTATTACTGTCCGTATAAACATATAAGGTGCAAAGATAACGCATTACTAAAATAGCACTGCGTATATATTTAAACCGAATTATACCTAACGTTGTGTTATTGAATAGTTTCTGCTAATGACTTTGAACTTCTGCAATCAACTGGAATGCAAATAAAACCTGCAAATGAACTTGCACTGTCCGGAAAAAAGTATAGACAAGATTATATGTCTTATAATAAATATTAGCTTCGTATTCATCTACCGGTTTAACATACCATTTTATTAAGCTTAGACTCATTTACAATGATCTCCATGTAGTACTTACATTATAAAGCTAAAGATAATGAGATTAGTATTGCAAGTATTCATGCCTTGATACTTGGAAAATACACGAAAAAAATGCCCGCCATTGACAAAAAACAAAATACAAAATACCACCTTGCCAACAAAAACTAAAAATCATTTACTCAGTGCTTCCATGAATTAGTCTCTATAATCCCTTCCAATTCAGGCTTGATCCGATCCGACACATAACATTTCCACGCAAGCATTTTACCTCAAATCTATTGCTTCTTCCCAAGCACTAATTTACTACACCGATGGTGAGTCATTTACAAGCTCATTAAATTCACTGAACAACTCGGTCAACCTAAGCAACATATCATTTCCTAAATTCGAATCCAGTGCACGATGTCTCAAATGCCTCCAATATTTTATGTAGAATCCGGAGAAATCCAACTGCGAAGAATAATAGTTACTACCTTAAACGTTGAAAAGATTGTTCAATCATTCTGCCAATGACTCCGTGGATTTAATCTTGTTGTATTTTGGCCACCCGCCTGGTAATGTAATCCGGACGACCACCCAACAACGTCACATCGACCTGAAGATGCGTATTTGACAGGGGAGAAACGTCAAATTAAATCAACACTTACGGCTTTACCATAGGACATGCGGTCCAGTTGATCTAACCATTATTTATATGCAATATAATAACACTTAAGTATTGATTTACCTGGGTAACATATAAGTTAATTACGCCTATAATTGTTTACAAATATCTCCATATAGAAGTCAAGAAGTTTATACTATAAAAAATGGATGCTAAGAGGTGCAGTACAAACATTCATGCTTAAATACTAGTAAGAGATACAAAAGATTTCACCATTGCACCCTAAAAGTGTAAACATTACCCTAAATTAAAATCATTCACTTCGAAATCCCACAAGCAAGTCTCAATATTTATTTCCAGTAAAAGTAAGGTCTTATCCGACACACATTATTCCCACGTATAGAAACGTAGGAGAAAATTTAACAATTGAATCTGACATACACATCTTTACCTGAAGCATTTGTATCTATTGGTTAAAACCAATAGAGTAGCCTTTGCATTTACAGTACTACATTTTTTTTTAGGTAACTGGAGTGCTAATCACGAGTCATTTTTCGAATATTTCAACAATTTTTCCGTAAAGTGCATATGTTTATTCGGCGGAAATCTCCAGGCATGTAGTAATATTAACAATAAATAATTATATTTTATAATTGTTGCTATTAATAGAGAGTTTTTTTTACATAGTTTTACGGTGCATGATTCAAAATATAAGTAAGAATCTTAACGAACAACGTGTTTTCAATCTGACGAGGCACTTTAAATTTTGTAAGAAACCATTATGTTAGTATGAAACTTATTATTTCGTGATAAGGGGATGGTATGTGTATAACTAGTTGAATTATTTTGAATGCTATCTTATTTGACAAATACACTACGTGTTAAAATAGCATTAAATTTCCAATAAACCAAATCGTTCGCATGCAATTATCTCACAATGCAACCATCTAATTAGTACACGAAAGCAAAGTTTCCCGCAAATCTGTGCATAAATAAAAATAGCTCCAATCGCCATAAAAATATGCCCCAAAAAGACTCACGATTACTGCCCCCGCCAAGATAAAGATCAATGAAATCACCGGTTAAAGAAAAGAGGCATTCGCTCAATGTAAAATGATGGAGGGTGTACAACAGGGAGGCAGGGGACGGTTGGAAACAGAAATGCCGCTCCTCAAAATGACCCAACGTCGCCCGATTTGCTTCAAGGCGGTCACCCCCGGAGTCGAATAATTTCCATCGAGGGGAATTATATATATCACGAGGCATGTGCGCTCACACTTAAAATTCTCCGATCGGACACGAAACCTGCTACTCGCCCGTCCTTGCTGTGGTTTTACGCCGATAAAAATGAGGGGGCTTTGACAAATGACTGGAGGGTGGCGCGGGGAGATTAAACGATTTCTGCTCAAGACTGGCGGCGGAGGTCGAAGGCGATAATAAATTGAACCGTTCCGAGATTATCCCGGGAAAATGGAAAGGCCTCTCCTTTTTTCAGGCATTTGGTCGGGGTGAACGAATAAGAGTGCAAGGCCGTGAGGGAATAAAAAGCGAATGAGAAGCAAAAGGACGTGTCCAATGTAGGCATAAGTGGAGAATTAATGGAAGACAGTGGATGAGGTTTACTTCGCTCGCGATTAATGAGGCTCTGGTGGGACTACACGAGTCAAAATTAATACTTTTAATTATTCTAATACTATTCAAAATTAATTAATAGCTTTCGCTGATGACATAGTTAATCTGTTGTAAACCTAAACCCATTGACACCCATTGGTAAATTCAGGTCTCAATTCTCACCCACATTTCCTGCCGTTTTTTTTCAAAATTTTTATTCTCCCCAATATGAGGATAATCTATCAATCCATTGGTTTCTAGGCTCTATGATTTTTTCTTTGTCGACTATTGTCTATATTTTACCCAGTCATGAGACCTAAGGGTACATACCTAGGATGGGTACACCGGCCGTTATTTCCGAGCTTGACATTGAAGTGTTCACTCGTGTTCCTCGTGATACATTCTGCCTATCTCAGGGTTTATCGGCATCTAGCTACCAATAACTCCTCTGACTTTACAATATTTCCTACCCGAACCCATCTTTGACCCTCACCATATTTCCAGTAACTTTTAACAGTTACCCTCCTCCAGTGGATCTGGGGGTGAGCAGTACTTCTTCCATTTGAATATCGCCTCTCCTCCGTCTCTGCACCCATTACCACGGTGTCCTTAAACCCTTATACCGTCGTTTTTTACGTCTCTTTCTCCTCGGTTTACTCATAACTTTTACCCCCCCCACGCATCACTTCCCCGTCTTTTATCATATGAATAATTCCCTCCCCTCCGCAGCTTTGGTCTAGGTCTATATAACCTATGACCGAAACCGAAGAACCTTGCACATGATTATACCACAGAGTTATGAAATACATCGTGCGATTTTAATCTGTGGAAGATTACGAAGTCTTAGTCATCATGAATACGGAAACACTACCTTTCCCCGTAATTATCCTACTCTGCCATTTAAAAATAATCTAATTTTTAGCTTTTTTCCTAGAAAAATAGTGAGCAAAGATTACATTTAGCTGGTTATATCCAACAGAGAATGTATTATTGCAAGTAAACAGGATATAAATAAAACAACATTAATTCGTTTCACGATTGTGCCGACTTAAAGCTTAATGGAAGGTTCAAACCGTAGATATCGAGGTAAATAGAGAACCTGAAGTCATCAAACTGTTGTCTGACAATCTAAGTAAACACCATATTGCTTCTCTTTTTTCCACTTAACTTTTGCTGAAATAGTCTCGTGGAAGCATTGGCCATAATTAATAAAAATATCTACTTTCTGTTGACAATTCAGTTAAGTCAGTCTTGGAACTAATATTAGTTGCTTGGAGTTATGAATGCTACTTGTAATCCCGCGAGTTTTTCAATTGTTATTGGGTTTCTTACTAGTTTATATAAATAAAAAATTAATACGAAGGATGCACTTTATTGAATTAAATGCATGTTGATTTCATGTACGCTACCAATGGAAATATTCGGAAAATTAGCAGCCCGTAAATATTATGGTCAATCGGGGGTACAAATATGGCGAATCCGTCACGCCCACATTACAGCTTCAACAATTGGCAGGAATAGCATACGCCCTCTCCATTTTACCTCGATGGCTCGGACTGACAGATTTATCCAAATTAAAGGAGAAGGGGAGAGGTTTGGGAAGCTATTGGTGTGAGGAGGAGGTGAGGAGGAAGTCAAAAAAAGGGGAGTGGGCAGTGAAGGAAAAACTGTGACGTCATTTATGGGAGAAGGGGAGGAGGGATCGTTCCAAATAGAGACAAATTGAATGACGAATGTTTCTGCCCCGCCCCCCCCCCCCCCCACGGCCAAACCCGAGTCCTTGTCGGCCTGCCCTCACCCCTCTTTATCGGCCTCATGAGAGGAGAATTGAAAAGGCCATATTGGCGGAATGAGGGGGTGAAAATGGGGAAATTAGGGATTCGGCGAGGAGAGCGAGGGGAAAAAAAGGAGGTCAAACAGGGTGGTAACCTGGGCGAAAGGGGTTGCATGTGGGATGCGAAAAGCAGGGTGTTTGGCTCAAAACCAGGCGTACTTTGGAAGCGTTTGGCAAGGCAGTGTGCAAGACAAAAACACGCAACTGACGCTAAATGGGTCATCAAAACTCTTGTAGAAGAGATTTTACATTAATAGAAAAAGAGCATCTACATTTAAAAGATATGTATTACGTTAAGAAGATGAAATTATTCGGTATTCTATGGAAATCACGCTGGGTGAACTATTTATTAGACCACGGATCGATGGTTTTAGGGCCAACAAGCCACAAATAGGGCCAGTGCCCGTTATAGCAGTCAAACAAACATTTCACTTCACAATTCACAGGGATTTATACTGCATTAAAGCTAGCTGTAAATACTTGTGCACCGAAAAAATGTTCGTGATATCACTTCCAGATACTTGCTTGTTTTTTTGCATTTTAGGCAAAAAAGAATCGTATGTCCAAACAAAATTCAATTTTTTTGCGCTTTTTTATCAACCTCTTGATGAAGAAAATTTCTTGCTCACATCTTTTGACAGTGTAATATTAAAGAAGGATTACGGAATGCCTGAGTCAAATGATGAATATTTTTTAAGGAGCAATAAGTAAACAAAAAAATGTTATGCGGCAAAAACAAGCCCTTTATACCCATAATTTTACAGAACTGATTTCACACCCCTCTACGACTCAGTCTTATAATTTTCCATAATCACAGTTGGATTAATCCATATCGGGAAATTAAAACGGAAGATCATAAAAATCATAAAAATAAAAGGCATCAAGCGATGAACAAATTGTGACATCACATTCATGTTGCTAAAAATCGGTAAATAATAAACATAATGAAATTAGTATAACTTTTCGTGGAATCTCTTTCTGAAACGGAAGCTCTCTTCCACAAACAAAATCACCAGTCGGGATATAATACAATAGAGATTGATAGAAATGCTCCACAGGCAATTGCGATAAATTTCAGGAATTCATGGAATTGAGATTGCGGTTTCGAACAGATATCAAGATATGACTCTGTTATATAGCTGTTTTGCTTGGAATTCTGCAGTAAATCGAGGCAATTATCATCCAGGAGTTGTTTTTTACAATCGGCCAACCTATTCAATCACTTGAAAATTTCTGCTGCGACGTTTGGATAAATCCCGATGTTGAGTTTAATTTAACCCCTCAAAATGACTCAAAAAATACTTCACCTCCTGTGTAGGTGCCCACGATGTAATCAGGAGTAATGTGAGTACCATACGACTGATGTGTTTGATTTGCATAATTTATTCATAAACACATCAGATCGTTATTCTTTTGCACAAAATACGATGAAATCTGATATTCATATGGACTTAAAGTGGGAGTCAATTTTTACGGAGAAAGTATTAAACAGAAATGCGTACACTAATGATGGGAATGACACCCATCTTAAATAACTTCGATCATTCAAAGCCTGCAATCACATGTCGTCGCAATTCTATCCAAATTGGGATTCATTGAAAAGAGGATTCGCATTGAATGGAAGCGGCTATTCGGACATTTTGAGGGATAGCTCGTGAGGGTGGCACCCCTGGATGTCGGTGGTGCGGCCGTGACGAAGTCTTTAAATATGCAAGGCGCGCAGGAAGTGGCGCTAGAGATAAGAGGTGTTACCCAATCTCCTGCCACTCAATGATTCAGCAGAGCCGAGTGAACCCAGGGAGAAAATGCACTCGGAGTGATGTGGATAATGCTGGGAGGGGCCGCTTACTTCCTGTTCAGCCCGAGAATGTTATCCAGTAATCACGGCTTTCAGTTTTGTACGTTTTGCTCTCGTCTTTAGCTTAAAGATATTTTAGGTTATTTACATATGTTACCGTTTCACATAGAATTCAATGAACTCGGCCTAAATTCAGTTAAAAATATCTACTTGTCTTGTGAAACCAAAAGATCAGCCACCTACCTCACTACTATTCGATATCTCTGAAAGCGAAAGCGAAAAGCGAAAGAAACCATTTTCTATTGGAAATGGTGCACGTATTCCCACCAGAAAAACTTTATTAAAAATTAAGTTTTTCTAATGCCCGGATCTCGCCAGAAATTTAATCAGCTTGTAGTTTCATGTTTTCTACGTAAATATTAAACATAATACAATAACCAACCTCAGTAATTGTTAAAGGACCGCAATAAAATCGTCTCTTGTGAAGTCGTTTTCTCCGTAGGGCGTGAGAAATAAGTCAAATCAGAGCCTCATATTATTTTATATATCTTTTATAACTCTTAAAATTAGTCCGATAAACTAGATATTTTGGTCATAATTAGTAAAATATTTACACAATTTACAACAATTTACACAATAACTGCTGAAATTAAAAAATATAATGAGAATATGTTCTCTATTTTGACTAGGGCAAATTAACGGAAAAAGTACTACTAACAATACTAGATAGTGCTAAGGATAGATCACTATGAATATATCTAATGATTTTATTGTTTAAATTTTTGTAGGTAAAAAAACTAACATAATGCAGGAAAAGATAAAATTTAGCTGATAAAGAAGTTTTATCAAAACGGTGTGAGTCAAAACAAATACTGAATCTTAACTTTCTATCTGTTAATTTTTAAATTCTCTTGCTATGACTTATGACATGCCTTAGCTACCGAAAACCAAAGTTAAGATAATAAATATACGGACTAGTCCATGATTTTCAATGATGGACAAATTTACAGTCTTAGACGCCTTACTAGAGTGAGATTTCTAATTAATTACCATACTTTTATTTCAGATGTTAAAGTTAATGGCTCGATACTCAAAACTATTGCCGTATTATATATATATTTCCTATATCTATGCCATCTTTTACGCAAGTATTTGCCCCTTTTAAACGTTTTTATGTTCCAATGGCATTAATACTAGGTAGTAAAATACTTTTTTTCCTCGCCTCTTTCCCTTTCTCAAGTTTAACGCCACGTGACTTATCGATCAATTTGCGAGATAAATAGCGAGAAAATTTTGTTGTCCACATCAGTAAGAGCACATTCCCTTCGCAATAAGTATCCGAAATATGAATTTATGTGACATTTTTGTCCTCTTCGCGGTGGAATCAACTTCTTGCCAGTCATTTCGAAGAAGCGTGAATCACTTCTAGTCCGAGGTATGTCAATTTTTGCCGTGGGGGGAGGATTGCGAGAAATCGAGCGAAGCCAACTAACTCGGAAGGCTAAATGAAGTTTGGGTTTTGGGCGTGAGTTGACGTGCTTGTATTTCCCACCCACTGGGATTCCATTTTTAAGATAACGAGCAACTGAATTCGTTTCCTCCATCCATCCCGGAGAGCATGAAAATGTTTTTAAAAAACCCTACGGTTGCAAAACAAAGCAACGAGAATCGACAGAGCGAATAGAGCAACGGGGGAAGTTGCGGAAAGAAAGAAGAGAAAACAGAAAAGAAAACGGGAAGAAAGGAAATAAAAAAGGAAAAGAAAATCGAATAGAATCGAAAAAGAATCCGGCTGCAGGAAATTGTTTCGTCTTCTCCTTACCCCCCACTTCATCTTATTTCCTCCGCCATTTTTCACCGCGGCAAACGGAGTAGAGTAGGAAGTAAGGTAAGGAATGCCGAGATTGAAGGGAATGCGCGGGACGGTGGGAATGAGGAGGAGGAGGAGGAGAAATGAGAGGGGCGCTCGGAGAGGTAGCCGTGAAATATCGGGCGCGTTCTGCTACCTGAGGAAAGTGGGGAATGAGATGGATGTAACAGATATTGAGCGGCATGAGATGAGTTGGGCGACGAAAAGGTAGGTGGAGCGGGGAGGAAGGGGGAGAAGGTGATTTGGCGGAGGGCGACCAATGGGAGGGAGGTGTGGATTGTCTCGGGGGATGACGATAGGAACACACATAAGGGTGGAATGCTGGAAGACGATTTTGTTCTCCGGGGAGGGAGTGATGGACAGAGAGGGGGGGAGAGTTGAAGACTCAATGGAGCAAGCCCCCATACCTCAACACAGATCAAACTCTCCTCGTGATGTTTTCTCCGATTTACTGTACCCGGAACCGGGTTCAAGACATTCGATCTTTAATGTTTCAGTGTTCTCCAACAACATAGCCAGAATTTTGGTTTTAAGGGAGCCGAGTTTGAGACCTTGAAGCATTTACATTGATTTGTGTGGTGATTGGGTACATTAAAATACACAACTAATTCATCAACTATGCATAGCTCCATTAATTTGTGAGGCAAAATTTAGCAAAGAATAAACAAAAGATATTTAACGTAGATTTAGATGGGTGATAAACCCCGCTCCTAATCACTTAAGTTCAGAACGTACATTTTCTCGAAGTTGTTAAAGTTTCTGGGAAAATGACTTAGAACAAAAAAGGGATGTTAAGCATACCTTTGTTAAATTACATGATAAATGGCAGGAATTTTTTCCCATAAGGCCGGTGATATTAAAAGGTTTTACCTCATGCAGGGCGACTATTTTTTCACTAGTTTTACACCAGTTGTCGCCAGGTTCATTAAAATAAATTTTCATTGGCTCAGGGAAAAAGAAAACAAGATGATTCTTTATCTACCTTGTCTTTGATTTGGAAATATTTAGCGATTGTCTTTCCTCACTACAATGATATTTACAGTGTGTATACATAAAAGATTGAAGCAATAGATTTTGATGTAGCTTTGCGATCAATAATTCTATATTCACCCTCAAAAATGTGGTTTCCGTATAACAGACCGAAATACCCCCCAAGCCGTAGCGTTTTTCTTCTCGACCCATTTCGTGCTTCTTTATACCATTTAGTGGCAAGATAACTTAGCACAAGCAATGTTTTGCAGAATGGCCGAGATTATGCCGTATGAGATAATAGAGTTTTTTATTTTTTCTGGAATACCATGTCTGAGACACCGATTTCTGCTTTAGTGTAATTATTTTTAACCCAACAAGGCTCTTCGAAGTGTATCTGGCATATCATTGACGCTCGGCAGTTCTCATTGTACAGAATGACAGTATATTTCGAACATGTATACTCGTCCTACTCCGGCTGGAGTCAGTCAAAGACAATAGCGTAGTTTTAATGTAATGATTTGAGTGAAATTCTCTCGGGATTTACAACGGATTAATTTTTGGCTGCTGCTAACGATTCGATGAATAACACGATTGTCCATCCAACCATTGTCATCAGGTTAATATGATGACCGTGGAAGTGTTATGCATCGAAACGTTGGCAGCAGCCACAAATTTAACCCGGTGTGAATCCCGAAAGAATTTCACTCATAGTATTCGCCGGGAAAGTACTTAATCATGCTATGATTTAGTTTCATAAGACATGAAAATCAAGCAATTTTTACGATCATACGATTTAAACAAAAGCCGTCATCATAGATTCGTTGATCATGTGACTTTCTTTCCCAAATTGCATTGGACGTGTTTTGCGGACTGACTGAACTTCCAACCTTAAACTGTGCTATAATTTTGGACGGACAAAGGAATGAACTAGATACTCAATCTACGAGGAGAGGAGGATGAAGGAATTGAGGTGGGAGGGCGGATAGGCGGATACTTGCAATTACACTTCGGAGAAAAACGAAGAAAAAATTCCCCGTGGGACAGATACCACCACCCCTGTTGCCCAACAAAAGGTTTTTCTTATTTTTTTTGCACCCCTCAAGGTGTTGGTATGGGAAAGTGGAGGGTCGGGTGTGGCTGGCGAGGGAGGACATGGAAGCGCAGGAGAATGATGAATCCATTTAGGTATGAGGATCGAGAGGGAGCTCGCTTAAGCTGTCGATGCTTGGTCCTCAAACGTGGGTGTGGCCGATCCGCCATCTTTGTTCCCCCGACTTATCATAGCTTTTACGGGCTGGGGCACTAATTTGAAATATGACAATTTTTTTTCACCAACAGCTTACTTTAAATCAGTAAGCATTTAATTCTTAAAAACGCTTTCTTCTTCCATATTTTGTATGCATTTAAATTGATACTGGTCCCTATTGCCATCACAAAAACATAGAACATCTACATATACATACTAAGATCAGGGGGTATTAGGACACCAGCCGTGTAAAGATGTAAGGAATAAGGTTTTTGGAGGTGAACTGTAGATTTTTTAATCATAGGAGTGTATTTAGTGGAGCTCCGTTTTTATAATGGCCGCTTATTGTGCGCGGAAAGATCAAGGTCTTGTACCTATCTGTTTGACAATATACCTCTCTTATTTTATCACTTCTGTCAGACCTAGAGATGTAGTGAAGCGTGAAAATATTCCATGAAAATACGCCAGATCCTCAACATATCTCAAATTTTCAACGAACCTATTTGAAAATTTCGAGGCTATAATGCCGAATTTCGTCACTCTCCATACCTGGGACTTTCGAGAAATTATCGAATAAGCCTCCCAGAAGGATTGTACGTGAGCTACTCGAGATTATCCCGAATACATAATCAAGGAGTCACGTGGTACAAGAACAATCGGTTCAATATTTTGATGAGTTTAAACTACTCTCGTAATATACATTCCTCATTACATCTCAAATTGCAATTTCCAACTCCATCACCAATAATCTCGCGAGAAGAATTGGATCGGGAAGGATGCGTGAGATTTTTCGCGAGAGCGAATTCTCGAGCCATTAGATATTGTGCCACGCAACGCCTTAGTTAAGTGGTCGGAATTACCTCGTCCATCTACCAAAACGGTCCAAACCGTTTTGATAGATGGGCTAGGCATGATGCCTTTAAACTGTAGCCTGATATCCGAAATACCCACCATATTTTATTCTCCTGTTCTTTCCTAGCTTGCTTTGGAGCAAAACAGAGTCGTGGACGAATAAGCGGATGTAAAGCAAGAATATCTAAATTCTGTTGATTTATCAAACAGGATTTGCGAAATTTTTCTGCTGAGAATACGGGAATATTATTAATTAAAAGATTTAGGAATTTTCTATGAAGAATTTATTTTCAAAAAGTAAATGCTTGCTGATTAATATCATGGGAGTTATCGATATTAAAACTTGCAAATTTCTAAAATTAGTGGATCATCCCATAAGCAATATTATACATCGGGGGGAATAAAGATGACGGCCCATTTTACACCTTCAACCGTCGGCCACTATAGTAAGCGACCTCGCCATCTACCTCAAAGTCTAAAATGAAACCCTCATGGTTACAGTTTGATGATGCGATGGCCTCTCCATCCCTCTCGATGGGTGGATCGAAGGGTAACCTTGGAGCGAAGGTGAAACATTTAAAATCCGCGTGTACACATGTGAGTTGTGCCCGAGGCACTTTGCGATACGAGGATACAGGAGCGTAGAGAGGGGTTTTGTCCCCCCCTGGAGGGGAAACGGGCAAAGGGAGTGTCGGGGCGTGGTGGTGGGGTCGAGTTGGTGCCCCGCGGCGAAGGGCGTGGTTGCCCCAGGTGCGTGTCGTCTTCCTTCCGAGGGCTTTCCCGCCTGTCTCACACACACACACAGACTCAGGAGAAGCCATTGGGGGACGACGTAGGGTGTAAAAGGGTCACCCACTGCCGTTTCCTCTCGTTGCTCCACCTCACAGGATGCCCGACCCCTTGAACTTACGGATGCTCTCGAGAGACAATCCCATCGCATCCAATGACCTATTCGTTTTAATATCTCCCAACCATATCTGAAGCCTGAATCACACGATACTTGACCTTTTACAAGTCCAAGGATGCTAGCGAGTACTGGATTTCTAGTACAAAACCTAGCATGATTTAAACCTTCCTAGGAGCTATCACACGATACTTGAATTTGCACAAGTTCTAGCAGAGAACGAATCTCCGCCGGTGTTTTTCCCGGTCGATAAATGATGACGGCATCCGCAATACCTCAAGAGGTAAGAGCAAGTATCAAACTAGTACCGCACCAATTACGAAAACAAGGATACCACCTAGTATGCTAGCGATCATGAATGATTTTCAGTATGCTTAGTCTGTATCACACGATACTTGACCTTCCTAGCACAAGTCCTAGTATGCTAGCTAGCATCCTCGGACTTGTACAAGGTCAAGTATCGCGTGATTCTGGCTTAAGAACGTCAAAACATCTCCATCTAGAAGAACGGTTTCGGGCCTGGCTGTACGAAACCCATGCTTCACCAGGGAACGGAGAGGTGCAAGGAAACTACATTTGGCGCCTTCCATCCACTCCGGCGCGTTTATGACTTCGATACACAACACCACACTTGTCTCCAATTTGCTCAGCAGACCGTGCGAACTAGGTAGGCCGCAAAAAGCACATCGGAAGCATAGTTGATGCGCGCTAAACAATAAAAGAACGCCAATTATAGCATTCAAGATAGTTTGCATGTTCGTTGATTAACAGTGAAATCGTCAAATAAGCATTCAATAAGGTTTACAATTACTATTTTATAAAAATCATTCGTTTGTAAATGCTATTTTGATCAGTTTCAAGAACGTTTCCCAAAAAGTTCAATCGTGACTGTTGTCCACCGATTGAATGATACTTAATGACAAATAAAATACGCCGCCGGAGGACATCGCTCCATTCAACGTGTGCGCAGATGTCCATCGGTGTGAAATAATCCCAACAACTTGAATGGGAAACCCCCAAAATCATCCAAGATAATAGCGTAGTTAAATCATACAGATTTGACTTTGAAAGAGCGAAAAGCTAACAATAATTTCACGGTTGTGTTATTAAAACAAAGATTTCATCATGGATTCCTTTATTACGTGATTTCTTCCCCGTAGGAGACTGTGGACATGTTTCAAATTGGCAAAATTTCTAATTGTTATCTCAGACGCACTCTCACTATGCACCGTAATTTATCCACCGTGCATTATATTGCTTCGTTCAAGGCCTCCTCATTCCCCGCAAACATGTCCTCGCAGAACATGGGCCTTCCTGAAGTGACTCACGGAAGTCCGAAATCTTGCCTTTCATAATTTGAAACCTCCTTTTCATTGCTTAAATATGGCAAACACGGTGAAGTTATCGGCCGCATATAGGTGCGTCAATCTTTACAGGAACTCAAATGTCCCATGCTCACGTAGGTAATGGTTAGGAGTCAAACATTGGCAAAACTTAGCTTTGGTGACTAATAACGGTGCTAGAAAGGCCGCTTTGGCACTACGGTTGTCGTAAAAAGCTAGTCTTTGAATACATTTATTAGCAACAAGGAGTGTAAATTGATGCTGTAAGCTAGAAAAGTTGCATGGGTAGACATTAGCGCTGATATGCAGAGCATTTAGCATTAAATCCGTGTCAGTGCGTTTGATATTATAGCATCCCTCGTTCTCCCTAAAAATGCTAGTACTCTAAGACCTAGATATTAACTTTGGTTGAAGAGATTTATTCATTTTTCAAACGTGTTTTATTTTAGGACAGAAGATTCTTTCAAAAAACGTCTCTTTGAATAATTTTCTTGAATCACATTAATGAAAATTTAAAATGATTAAAAATAAACCTATTCTTAACGACATATTTTGATAATTTATTACCATCAAGCGAAGCATCCAACGCAGTAAATAGTGGATAGTCACTTCTACCTTATAGATAGAACGTATGTGATGCTGTGTGAAATTCTCTCGGGATTCCCACCGGGTTAAATTTTTGGCTGTTGCCAACGTTTCGATGGATAACACTTCCATCGTCATCAGGGTAATGATCGAAACGTTGGCAGCAGCCAAAAATTCAACCCAATGGGAATTCCGAGAGAATTTCACCAATAATATTCGTCGGGAAAGTACAAAATCATTTATGAATGTGATATTTTTTTGCAATTACCGAAAACTGAAACATTTTTCTACTGCTGAAAAATCAGCGCTGTAGAAATAAGAATTCCCTTCCAATTTGAAAGATAACATTAGTTTCATTGTTTTGATGTCTCATAACAAATTTTTAACTAGTATCCAAATCATAATTTTAAACTTAGAATCATATATTCGGGTTCATGGAAGATAAATAAGATGCGGAAATAATATATATTTACCATTTTCAAAAATATTGGCCACTTGGTAGCATTTCTCTTTCGGTAATACAAGATATCCGACAGTAAGCCTTCGCCATCATCCCGTAGCTTCGACATTTTGGAGGAGAAAATGACGCAAAGACGATGTTTCCATAATATACAAACATAATAAACCGATGCAGTATTCCTCTTTTGGTATTCTTTGCAAAATAGCCGGAAGAAAGTCTAATGAGTTATTTTAAGTACGAAGATACTAGTCGATACATGTTTTTGACTATGCTTTCATGCTACTTTTCAAACATACTCATTTTTCAGGTCAATATCTATACTAGTTTTTGGGTTAAAAACTCATTTCTCAATACCGCCCCCACAAAATAATTCATTTATTCATTTTTTTATCTCATATTTTTTCTGCTTTCAAGACCGCGGTCGATAGGAAAATCCCACCATTGGAAGAAAAAATCAGGAAGCCGCACAAGGAAAGAGAGGGAGAGATAGATGGGAAATGAGGGAGTTCATACTTTCATTTGTGGCCTCCGTCCCTTTGACCGAATCAGTCCGTTAAATTATAACCATGCGTTGACGTCATGGATGTATCAGAAATAACTTCCGGTGAAGGGAGCAATGGAGTAGATGGCGCCCGAAAGAGGAGCAGGAGAAAGGGATACTTTGCGTGATCCGTTCCCCTTTACGGAATATGTAAAAAGGAGGAACGTGGGGGAGACTCGGGAAGAAAAAGAAAAAGAAATAAAACCCATGATTATGATTGAGAGAGGTCTCATCACGGAGCAACCCCATTTGCCTATTCACTCTCAAAAAGATTCCTAGAGGAAATGGGGGTGGCGCCTTATTTTGCCATTGTCGTGGCTCAACTCCCTCCTCTCCTTGTGACTCCTACTCCCCAGTCTATTTCTCCTCCGTGTAGTACTGAATTGAACTATGACATACATTGGTAGATTAGAGGAAGGAGAAAAGTTTGGGAAATGGACTTCAGAACGGAAAGGCTTAAAATGTCATTTGTCCCTAGCACGAAAAATGGCAATAACGTTTGCCCATAAGACTTTTAATCAGGTTTGTCGATAGGTTGAATAGTTAGTTGATTCACCTCCAATTGGCAGTGCTATTATCTGCCACAATATACAAACCGAACACTGTGCCTGTAATTAGTGTAGCTGTTGTGATTCTGCGCATTTGTGTAGTAGGAAAAACTATTAATAAAATCAGTATTAGATTGGTAGTATGCCTAGTACGTAATGAATAAATTTTGCCTCTATTCATGTTTTGTAGTGTTTTTCAAATTCATCAACAGACGTTGTCACATTAAAATGTTCCAGCGTAGTGCGCATTGGTGAAAACTAACTCCGAGCGACAAACTATTAAGTTATAAGCCTGGGTATTGTTTAGATGTATGGGGCAAAACATAGATTCTGAGAAGAGAGGATGAGAATAGGCTGCAGGCTTTCGAGATGTGGATGTGGGCGGGAGGATGGAGAAGATGTGATGGGCTGAAATGCAAACGAGTAAGTGCTTGCTGTTTTGGATTAGGCTAGGAAACTATTAGACGAGATCAGGATGAAGCAGGGCATGAAGGAGTGATCAGGGGTGATGATTTACACAAGGCCATGACAGTGAAGAGGATGTTACTTAAACGAGGAAGGAGGAGAAAATGAATATGTAGAGGATGAAGAAGGGTTGAATGGACATCAAGATGAAGGGAATAATAATAGATGAAGACAAAACCTTTTGCATGCGAATATCTGTAGAATTTCTCCTAACTTTTGGAAACCTAACCGTAATTACATACACACAAATCACACCGTTCCCTTCCAGGGTAGGCACAGTAACAAAGTCTCACTCCTAAATACATATTTGTACACCTAACTCTGCTTTAATAATTTCCTCCATACTGACCTCTCCTTGCAAACCTCTTTTGCCTCATTTACCCGCATAGACTGCTCCATACACGCCATCCTGTTTTTAAGACTCCTAATATTCCTCCTCCTAAAAATTTCCTGAACCACATTCAACCACAACTTTCTCGGCCTACCTCTGGCTCTCGCACTATATAATCGTAACTGGTAAAATAATTTTGCGATTAGGATAAAAAAACCTTAATAAAGAGGGAGGCACTCGATGGATTGGGAGTATAGACCAATAAAAAACTAAACCAAAGAAGGCTAGGAGAAGTCGGATGGCGGAGGATGATACTGAACATTAAATGGGAGAACAAAATAAGATATATTGAATAAAGGCTGTTTCATACGATGCTTCATTCAGTACTAAAAACTGAATTGAATTCAGAACGCTTAAACTAGTACTATGTGAACGGCGTGACCTCATCCGATGGCGGAATCGACTCCGATTATCATAACCGAAAAGGGAAAAAATTACGTTCACTATTTTGTATCCGATTCTCGAATTGAATGATCAATCTCAGGTGGTCAGGTGACTTGAACGTCTCGAGATAATACCGGTTGTGCAGCTTGAGTCTGCCAAACAAATCCATGAGGGAGCTGTGTCAACTATGATCAAGAAAAAGTTTTATTGAAACCTATAAAACAGTTATTCAGAAGACTGTTTAGAATTCTTCATAAAAAACACGGTAATTATATAAAGAAAATATGTCCCAATCTATTTGCATTGCGTTGTTTAGGAAATGGCTGGACAGCGCCACTGCGCACTGACATCAGCATCGCGTAGAATCAGACTCCGAAAATCGATTTCGTTATTAGTCCTGACATTTTCTCCGAGTATTCGGCTCCGATTTCAGGTATGAAGTCAGGGCCAACATAAAGCATCCTATATAACAGCCTAAAGAAATGAGGAAACGGAAAAGACGGAAGATTTCTATATTGAATTGAATTTTTCGGAAGGTGAATTAGAAGATCCGTGGTTCTTGTCTCCCTTTGCGACGAAGAATCAAGCTCCCAGTGTGAGCCATGCTGGGGTGATCTTCTCCAGTTCGGGTGAGTGGGAGGGGAAGAGGGATGGAGGCACTAAGGAAGGAAGGGTTAGCGTTAGGAAATAGGAGGGGGGACATAAAGGGGTTGTGGGGGACGCAGGAGAGAGAGAAAGAGAGATAGAGAGAAGGTGCGACGCGAATAAATTACGTGTCTCGAAGGCAGCGAATTGGAAAACGGATCCGAATGAAAAAGAGAAGCGGATCAGATTCCCCGGTTCCTCCGTGGCCCCCGTATCTCGTTCACTTGATGGCCTCGAGCGCCTCCCTTTCCCGAATTAAAAGACGTAATCCGCATAACTCGGTCCCGAGGCGAGAACAAGATGCCATCCGAGGAAACCCGGGTCAAGCGTGCCCTACGTTTCAAGCGGAGAATTTATCATAAATTTACATTTTTATGCAGAACCCTGAGAGGAGGCTATCAACAGCACCAATGGAGATTGCCCTTGAAGGTGATGGAAGCCATTTCTCCTGGTTTAAGTATAAAAACTTCGTAACTTTCCTCTCTCTGTTTAATAAGACTTACCAGGCTTGACGTTGGTAGTTCATCATCAGAGTTCGAAATGGATTTTACAATTCTGACTTGGATTACGGGAGTGGCATTTGTAATTTTGACGCTGATTTTCTACCATCAACACTTGTTGATCTAATTAAAAAACAGCAAAGAAAATAACTATTTATTTACTCTTGATCTATGGTACTATCATATTTCCTAAGGCAATACCTACCCCTATTATTATGTTTCCTGTATGTCATTATGTAGCTGTTACTTGACTTTACATTGTTTTTGTAAATCTTATAGTATAAGCAGGTAAAAATCATGTATTTGTACTCCATGGTCCATGTGCTGCATTTGTGCTCCTGGGACTATATAGTCCCAGACTAAATAAACTTTATCTTATCTTATGTTACAATTCCACTTACAGACTTCGCCAAATCTCGCCTTTTATGTAGCTATGGTTATGATTGGAATATATTTCATCAATATAAGAAGTAATAAATTTGATTTGGGCATACATTAATGACTATTTCTATTGCTACAATGCTTAGAGAAACTTTGAGTTAAATTGGAACTACAGGTCCATCTTTCGACATTCAGCTTTCCATTTGAAAATATTGATTGCGAGCTGTATTGGCAAAGGTGAATCTCACTAGCAGTCCAATACCTTTGGATAGCGTGTGATATGTGTAATTGTGAAGTGTGAGATTTAAAATTCGTAGTTAATTTACAAACAGTAGGGTTTGCTGTTGAATAATTATTAATTCTGCATTTTTTGGAGTTTACTACGAGCTACACTTACTCTTTCTCATTGTAAAAACGACAAAAAATACAGTACATAGCCTCGCGCATGCGTTTCAGATGCAACATGATGCTACATACACAATGCAACGTCATTTATGGAACATTCAGCCAGGGACGTAACATTCATTGTGAAAACAATTAATTTTACTTAACCTGGACTTGGACCCAGTCAAGTCTCTCTTTATACCTAGGTGAGTTTGTAAGGTATACCAATAAATAATTCCAGCTTCAATACAGATAAAACGACTAAATGAAGCAATTATTGAAGGATTTTTGTACCCTTTAACCCATTCCTTTATCATCTGTCTCCAAGAGGAAATATTAACTGTCATACTCTGATTTATCCACACTTCATAAGTGGGAAAAAACGGGTGAAAGTGGATATATACTCGCTCATACACTTAGATTGAGTCAAAATGACACAGGACTGAATCTAATAAGAATTAGAGTAATGAAAGTTAAATGATAATACTAAAACATCATGCCTTTCAATTTCGCATGATACAAAGACCTCCGGCAATCGTTTTGTTTTCCAAATGATGAAGATCATGAGTCTAACGTAATACATAAGTACTAAGTCTGAGGCTGTGTATATGCACGTTTGGTTAAAAACATGTAATGTTTACATTCAATAGTATTTGACAAATGGTTGTTTGGTAGGTTAAAATTTGATTTATTTACACTCAACAGTATTTGAACAATTAAGGTATTATTATTTTGGTCACAGCCAGATAAATATGATGCTTGAAATAACGTCGGATAATCCGCTGAACGTTTTATAAACAGTTGAACAAATTTTAATTGAGAAGAGAATGAACTCCATTATAAATAAATGAGAAATCTTCTGTATCTTGCTTGGATTGTATCACATGGACCGAATTTACATTTAATTCACGAGTAGATTGTTAGTATTCAATAAATATCATAAAAACTAATTTAAATTATGTAACTATGAATGCATGGGTCTTTGAATTGGTTTTTCGGATGGAATTTAAAATAGGCATCTTTCATTTGTAAAAAAATATTATAGGATGTTGGTTTTAATCAAAGAAAGAACGTTCTGAATGTTTAGAGGAGATGGATTTTGAAGCAATTTAAAACGGTAAAGTTGCTCGCGATCCAACGAACCGCAAGCACTCAAAATCGCAAAATCGTTTGTTTCGCAATTGCAAAGTTTGGGGAATAAATTTTGGACCAAAGAAACGCACCCATTCATATAGTGGGTAAAAATTAAAACGGTAGCCGGGAGAAATGTATGTGTTCCGATAAAACTCTAGCCCATCGCTTTTGTCCGGCGACCCTTTTCGCAATACTCCTCGCAACATTAATCAAGAGCGCTTTTGCTTTTTATTTTTCGAAGTCGCGCTAAATTTGAGTCAGAGCACCGAGTGGATGAAGGCAGACGAGCGGAAAGGAGAGTAAATTCTTTGCCGTTTTCTCTCACTGGATCGCCCCTAAATATATTAATTCTCGCGGTCCCACTTCCCGCGTAATACTGAGAAAGTTAAAACCACGAAAAAAACATAACGAGAGATTCATTGCTCCGCTCCCAAAACTGCCTTTGACATAACGGCTTGTATCGCTACTAATTCTCATTCATCCAAGGGGGGGGGGGGAAGCATTTGTTTATTCAGCCGAAGATATACACACCAAGAGAGAATTATCGCGGCTGAAAACATCTATTAACCAAAGGGAGCAGGGGACACAGACTGCGATGCATCTACGATCGCTAATGGTCGGGTGCCCTATGCCCAGTCAGTACATCTACTTCCCCCCCTCTGGAGGAGATCAATACGAGAATGCTTCCACTCAGGTCTTACTCCCTCATATTCACGAACGCTAAAGATTTTACAGATATAGTTCGAAAGAAAGAGGAATGTAGAGTGTGACAGTACAGCACATAAAATGCAACGTTAATTAAAATAATAAAGTTCCTATTTCGACCTGAAAAACATTAAGTAAGCTGAAAAAATCCCTCACACGACAAATTGGTGAAATGCAGGCACAGTGATCTACAAAATAGTGTGCGAGCTACCTCAACGCTGTGTTGCTGGGAATGAGTTATCGCCAACATGTAATTCACTATATCCCATTTAAGTTTATGAGGCAATGACTACTGATGCATTATCGAAAACCTGAATGGACTCACTGGTTTTAGGTGTCACTTTGTGGTCTTATGCATCATCCAGAAAAGGAAAACTTTTGTAAGCTAAAAACATTTTATTCGATAGTACAACGTTTTTCTTTTCACTTGCAGGATAAAATAACCTGCTTAAAACTTGTCACAAGGCGAAATTTCACAAATATGCTCTACACGATATTTATCGTACCAATGTAAGACTTCGTATTTATGCGTTTTACAGCCACACAAATGCACAGAGATAGTAGATTTACACCAAAAACATGCACGATACACTATCAGTAATAGATAAAAGATAAAAATACAAGCATGTCGGTGTACATAAATTAGGTTGTTAGTTGGGGGAGCCTTCGACAGGAGGTCGGGCATCTAGACCTAGAGTGATCCATTGAGCCAATCCCATTTTTAACCTGCCTACCACATGCAGACAGGGGACAAGAGCGCCACGGTAGAGGTATGAATGGTCACCCATCCAACCCTAGTCCGGACCGAACATTGCTTAACTTCAGTGATCTTACGGGAACTGGTGGTTCAATGAGGCTAGGCCCCTGCCCAGTACGTTCACTAACTAACCACGCACTATATATAAAAGTCTAGGTAAAATTTTCATTTCAAACTGCCATGATCTCTTATTATTCGCGGTTAAAATATCATTACATACTTATCTGTTCTGCAGCTATTGACCTAATTATATTCTTATAATCATATTAACCGTAGTATTACGGAGTTTAAGGTGTTAATAAACCCCTCAGCAAATAAGTTATTTAGGAACAACATTACAGACGAAGTCTATGCATTAAGATCTGTCAGAAAGCGAAAGCTGTGGCACGAGGTCACTAGCACTAAAGAGGTAATTATAACTATCTTTGAAAAATCTAAAAATTCTTTGTGGAACGCGTTTCAACTCGGTCTACAGCATACAGATTTCATATATTGGCAGTGTATTCCAAGTGGGGTTTAACAAGGGAGAGGTAGCGGATTTCCAAATCTTATTTGCACTAGTCGTGCATATCTCAGTTTACGATTAAACTGAGTTTACTTATCAAATATGTCTACCAATAAGGAAGTAAAATACGATTAAGCTGCCATATTTAAGTGAGAGGGGTTTCTTAGAATTTAGGAATCGAGAAAAACCGTAAATATTTTTGATGATGGACGTCATCGATGTTAGCACGACATTATGTTGAATGAAATAAACTTCACAACTATCGATTTCAACATCTCAGGATGAGGAATAAGACATTTCTTGCTATCGAATGATGTTGCATTCATACAATACACCCACTAAGTTTTATCGTACGCGCAAGATGCGATCCAAGCACCTTGTTATTTGAAATGATATTTTACAATTTGAGCGGCTGAACTATCTCTTTTAATAGTTTTTAATAATCTGATTTTCTGTTAGGATTAAAAATAGAGAACACGTCTGATGTGTTGTAACTGATTCACAATGACAGAAACGAAGGACTTGCATTTTTCCATTGATAAAAGAATTGAGAATTTTCTATGTTATTGCATCAACTTCAAGTAATTGAGTTGACCAACTATTTTACTGGTTGAAAACTTAAATTGTTTTAACTGCCTTTCTTTTTGGGTCTTCAATATTGAGTATACCGAAAAAACTAGTATTCTACATAAGTTTAATTAGGTAAATACATTCCATTTTATGAGGTTTAGGCATGTAGCCCATTGGAAAGGAAATTACGGCTTAAGTAAAACATGGTATTATGCATGCTAATGATGAATTGAACACATCGTAGCAGAATACAGTTCCATAGCTCCACATACCATTGCAGTTACAACATAATAAAGTTAGGCACCCATCAAGGAGCAAAGCATTAAAGAGGAGAACCATCCCCGCCATATCTCGCACATAATTCGGATTTGCAGGAGCGCGAGAAAAAAAGCCAAGGATAATCCATCGTCGAGAAGTAAAAGGAGAAAATTCCTGAGCCAAGCCAATAAATCCCAAGTACGCGCGAGTTGGACCGAGGAGATGGAGACACTTAACGACCGTTGCGTATGCGTCATTGGACGGCGGACGAATGGGGCACCCCGATGGGAGAGTCAAATGCTCCCTTATTTTCCCCCAATGGTCCCTAATCCGCGCGCGAGCGCTCGAAGACGGCGACAATCGATAATGGCACGCGGCAGAGGCATGGCGTAAGAGCGAGAGAGACGGAGAGAGAGAGAGATGCATGTTTATAAGGCTTTTCCCCGAGTCGAGAGTGTGCGAAGATTTACAATCGAGCAAATAACGGCTCGCGGAGATCGTTTGCGGGAATGCCATTCCGTGTTGCTCAAAACGGCCGGCGGCAGCGGTGGCTGGTCTCCTACCTCTTTCCCGCTTCGGTGACACGGTCACTCCGCCCCGCCTCCCGGCTCCACATTCACGTCATAGCAATCCACCCCCCCCCCCTGCTCCACATTCACCTCATCGCCGTTCATTTTCCTGGCATGACGCGCGCTGCTCCTCTACTCGCCAGTGGGAAAGCCAACATTTAAAGCCGTTGACAGCGAAATATTTCCGGAATATGTTTTGGTTGGAAGGGTTCTGATGTTTTATTTTTTATTCTTCAAATAAAAAAGCAACATTATAAAGTTACGCAGTGGATACCAAGAGTTTTTCACTGTTTTTTGGTATACAGCTCGCGGTGACAACATCTCTGTTCTCATCACTTGCTCATTTCATGCTACATTGGATGAAGGATATACCACTTTATGACCATTAAGAACCTGTAAAATTAGGTTAAATGAACCAAAATTCTATAAAAAAGGAAATAATTAATTTCACTCAGTGATTTCCCCCCTGGTTGCTAGTTGCACGTTCTCGCCGAGTCCAAAATGTTGAGAAAATTATTTTGCAAATCTTTACTCCATCCTACATTCCAAGCTTTACATATGTCATTATGCATAACTTAGTTACTGAATCATAAAATGCGACGTTAGAGAATACACAGAGAGATGACGTAATTTGTTGCAACGAAATTATGGATGTCACAGAGCCACTATCATTTCCTAGGACGACTTCTCTATCATCTATGACGCTTAATGTCACGGTCTCGGTGTTGGAAATTCAATGTTTATACATACCCTGTTAAAATTTCGATTTAAAAATGTTTTGTTAACGAAATGTCCATAAAAAATTCCAGGAGCGGACAAAAGCTTCAGGCACTCAAGACAACGGGCAATCAATCAGAACCGCCAAAACATGGTGATAATGTTTCTTTTGCTAGATTTACTAGATAATTTAATTACATTCACTGTTGTTGGAAATCTTTTACTTAAAGGAATTAAATTTTTTTTTTAATTTACAACAGATACATCAAAGACTATATCCTATCTGCAGAGGTGGGCGGACAGGTACTTGTATCCTAATTAAACCGGAAATCACCTGAAAAATGTTCAAATCCAAGGAACTGTGGCATAAAACCGCGGCGCAGCTACACAAGAGGTGAGACTGGAGCGGAATATAAGACGAAACAGCTTCAGCTCTCAGCCACCGCTCAGTAGATATCGCAAGGGCGCGGATACGGCATGCTCACAAAACTAACCTACTATTATTATCAGCAATTGTTTAAAAGATTCCCGACTGAAACTATCGAGGGTGCCGCCGTTTCACTCAAACAAAACTTTATCCCTACACCACTACCGATGGAGCATGGCTTTGCACTAGCCCTTTAAATATTCGTCAACATTGGTTTTCAGTCGTCACTTTAAGAGCATCCGATGGGGTGTGGCGGGATGAAGAGCTGCGGTTAAAAATGTTGAATTTTCTGGTCGAATCTCTTTCATTATGATACTGCTGATTGCATTAGAGGGCCGTAGGAGTCAACATACTTTACTACGGCAAGAGCAAAACCCTTCTACTGACCTTTTTTTCACTACTTACTGGTTTTTTAATATCTTTCAATTTTGCATGTTAGAGGGACTTTGAGATGGCGTAAAAGGTTGATACTTGATGTAAATCAAATTCGTGGTCGAACAATGACAGGGAAGTAGGAATAAAAACGGCCAACATTTTGAAATGTGTTTTTGTTATCAAACCGAATTTTCCGCACTTTATTTGCAAATTTTGATTCCAAAAAGGCATTAAATTCGGAGCCGTTGATTATTACAATCATTGAAATCAATTCCAACAAAGAAAATTTTTAATTTTCCTCTGATGAGTGCCTGAAATGAAAGATAAAATGAGCATTTTCTTCACCTTATTTTCCTATTTGCTTTGTTTCAGAAAAAATATTTACTTTTTGGCTCCATTATTGTTCATGTTACTCTTTGGCTGTTGAAATTTTAATTACCTTCAATTTAAATGTGAAAACAGACTACAATATGAGGCCCTTATTAGATGCATTTTGTGATTAGAATGAGAATTATATTAAGATTTTTTTGGACTATTTTTTACCTCAGTTCCTCTATCTGTGCTCCCTGATTGCGTACGGTTGTTTTAAAACTCATCCAAGATTTTATTTTATCCCACGCAGCCACCACAGTTTCTTCTTCCAGTTCATAATTCAATGGACACCCTCTCCAAGCCAAGAAAATTTGGTAAATCGTGATTACTGGGTCTATAGCATTTGCATCATGCACGTTTTACATTATTTTTATATGGTGTTGTTTTATTGTGCACGTATTATTAATAAATACTAATTGTATGCGGCTATAAATAGTTAGAGGTACATATAGTTAATCATTAAGGAACGAAATGTTTGTGCGAATCGAAGATACATAGTTTAACACTAGGTAGCGATCAGGAAAATTTATTATTCTCGTGCTCACCTACATTTAAAGACAACCTAATTCAGTACAACGGGTGATAGCTAAGTTAAGTGCTTCATGATACCACTCATGACGATGCTTTGTTTCTTCTCGAAGGATTTCGTGCTCTTACGCTCGTTCATAATGTGGATGGAGTGATTTTTGTTTAGCTACGCACACATTTACGAGAAACTTGGCATCAAGTTTTAGTTTGTAATACACTTAGATAAAATGAAAAAAACTGCATGTCGCCGCTTTAATTTAATGGCAATACAAGGGTATATTAACACGCAGATCTATTGCACTAAAAATATTTTGGAAAGAATGTTTGATTTTGCTTCTAAGACATGTGTGCACATTTCCTTCTAAATAGAAAACACGCGTTTCATTATCATTGGTCGTTCAATCCTAAGATTGGTTAACTGCAGCCCTTCAACCATCCCTATCTTATGCTAGTTCCCTTACCTCCACGTATCTTTCCTAAGCATGTTGTATATTCCTCTTTATTTGGTCCATAAACATATTCCTGGATCTTCCACTGGGGACTTTTCCCTCTATTTTACCTTCAATTATGTTGTTCACAAACACATTGTGCCTAAGGGTTTGTCAAATATACGTTACATATAATTATAATTTTTGCTCACATGCATCAATACATTATTCAGTGTAAAATCTTCGTGATTCCATGCGATATTTTCTAAAATTTTGTATTCCGTATTGTAAACCGAAGTTATTACAAAATTACTATTATTATGCCATAATTGAGGCATACATTTTTGAAATGATTCCTTTCACCATATATTCTTATGTGCTTAATTGAAGTGCCAAGAATTTTTTACTTACTTCAAAAGTTATCAAAATTTTCACTCAAAGACTCAGTCAATGAGCCCTGCGTCCACGTTAAGGGAGCCTGCGTCCGGCACTGTCGGCGAATAATCCACAGTTTACTGGATTTATTCCCTATGAAATCTCTCTTCAAACTTCCTCAATTGGTCAAGCGTTAAACGATGGTAGAATAAAGTTAGAGAATGCGACCGAAGCGAGACGTTTGCTGGAGCCGGCGGATTTCAGATGAAGAACAATAGCAGGGGTCGTCAGAAAAAGGGAAGCGACGGGAGAAACAGAGAAGGAGAATGGGAGGAGACCACTTGTGTTTTTTGTTTTTTCTTCGCGTATGGATAGCGACTCGGTTCCCTTTTATTCGAACTCTCCTCGGTCCCCGGTCCAGTGGCAAGATGGTGCCAACGCTTTGTGTTATCTCTTTCTCCCCGAATCCCTCCGATCG
Source organism: Ceriagrion tenellum (assembly GCA_963169105.1). Lineage (NCBI taxonomy): Eukaryota > Metazoa > Arthropoda > Insecta > Odonata > Coenagrionidae > Ceriagrion > Ceriagrion tenellum. Next base: position 13,934,152 of record OY720640.1, on the reverse strand, counting down.
GAAATCGAGAATGTCGATAATCGCCGGATTGGCCACCAATCGGAATCTCCGCCACAACACTTTCCGTATATCAACTTTTTCCCATTCTCTCTCTCTCCATCCGCCACGCTCTCTGTGTCGGCATGTCTTCCAATCCGCCTCCCCATTTCTTAGCTACTGATGACACCGGAATCGGGAGTAGAAGAAAAAAAATAATAGAAACCGATGGTGGGAAAGGGAGAGGCTGGTCATTTGGTGTGGTTTAATTTTCTTTATTCTTAATGCCGACTCAAGTAAAAGTCAGATGGCCAAGTATTATCCATGTTTTAATGAGAGTAATAGTGCCATATACTAAATAATTTATGGTAACAGATGTTACACGCATTGTGGGGAGAAAAAAACTTTTGTTCGTTGCAATTTTTACATCTTGAAAAACTTTAATTCCCAGATATGCCGTCAGCATACATTTCATAACTAAATTTGACGACCACTCTCATGATTGTCCATTAAATACTGACAATTGTGGGCATTGACCACATCATACTGCTAAAATATTTTTATTTAAAGTAGACAAAATAGCAAAAGACACAAAGTCTAGATTATAATTATAAAATTGTGTTAATGCTATGTGGCACAATGAATAAAACAATTACTGTTGGCATACTCAAAATTTACGGCTGTGCTTAAAAGAACGAGCAACCAAAAGAATTAAAAAAACCGTTAAAGATAAACTGGGTCTCCTAAACCGGAAATCAATCAGTTTCGCCGGAATTTTACGCCATCACACCGCTTCGAGGAAGTCAATGCGGGTTTTCCACCGGGTCAGGTTGTCCATGTCTGCCGACGTTTCGATGACCGAGTTGCTCATCGTCTTCAGGGCATGCCCTGAAGACGATGAGCAACTCGGTCATCGAAACGTCGGCAGACATGGACAACCTGACCCGGTGGAAAACCCGCATTGACTTCCTCGATACCATACGCCGGGAAAGCCTTCGATCTTTCATCACACCGCTTCATTACATATCACAAGAAACTCGTCAACTCTAGCAATGCACCTGAGACTCAAGGTTGTCCTAGATAAAAGTTGACAGTTATAAATGCAGCCAGTAAACAAGTTTAATGCCGTTAAGGGAAGGGAATCACCTGACCGAAGAATCCATGACGCTGGCCTTTGTTTAAATCATACCTATGATCATAAAAACTTGTTTACTTTTCATAATCTTTGTATGCCAAACCAATATATTTCAACTTTGCAACTTCCTTGAACGGACTTGATGTCGTAAATTTCCAAAAAAGCCTGAGCAACCTTGCATTAAGCTTATATGATTCGTTTTTCATGCCTCTCTACCATTTTCCGTGAGAGGAAAATATTGGCAAGGGGAAGACTGTTTTTGGAATATTGGGTCACTCCCAACGGTGAGGCCTTGTAAAAGATGACCAATCACTCTTATCGGATTCTAATGTATCCCAAACGCATCCCGCTGAATCTCTACTGCCTTTAACCACTAATATCTTGTTTACACATCAGCCTTCACTTGCTCTTCCCCAAGGCTATATCCACGAGTGAACTCCGGTGTGTTTAATGTTGAAGTTTAAACACCTCAGCAGCAATTTAGGCATTCAGACAACATCGTAGTCATCGGAACATCTGGTAGTCATAAAAAATTAGCTAGTATTTTGAAATTTAATGGACAGGTTGAAAGTAGTTGAATGGCACAGTAATACAGTCGTTTGACGTGCTTTATGACGGGAATATAAAGCCTTAATTCGATTCGCTTCGAATTTTTGAACCCCCTGCGTGACCGTGCGTTGCTCGCATATGAGAGCATGAATGCACAAGTTGGTAAAATCTACATATCTTAGAAATATTTTTTTAAATAACGTGCGAATTACTAAATTTAAAAGATTAAGATATGCCTAAAATTAATGGAGAGCGTTTGCGAGCATAGTTGCTCAAATTCATCCGATCAAAATAAATTCACTACGTTAAGTGTATGTTTATTTTATACTGACGAGATAATTTGCAAATAATACATAGAAATGTGAACCAGTACTCAATGAATTGTCTATAAGCCACGGAAACTCACAGACATTCGTCATAGTGCTGTGTCGAGGGAAGTCCCTTCAGGAGACACAATGTATGTCAGTAGCGATCACACGCAGCCGCTAAACTTGGCCGCATGGCATAAATTGTAATGAAGCCCAGTCATTACAACCTCAGTTAAATATAAATCATTTGTGATTCCCTTCTCTTTGGATTTGTAATTGCTTAAAATACGTAGATTATGTTTCCATGGTTTGATCCCAGCTTTCTTGAGTATTTGATTTGAGCCAGCTTCAGCTTAAAAGGAAGGATCACAATCCGATTTGGGCGTACTTTACTCTGTATAATGACACTTCATACGAAATGATATCTGCTTTTCCTTGCGAAAGTAACTTGAGTTGGCAAAGGCTCATAAAAGCTTGCGAAGTTCTTGCGAAACGACCTAATCATTTTGTCATCATTGTCAAGTTTACTACGCAATGAAAATTACAAATTATATGTGTTCTGGACAGTTCTAACTGGCGTTATGCAACCTATCCAAAAATTCATTTACCGAATTTTTACAGTGAATTTACACATAACTAAAATAATGACCATTTAATGTTTCAGCTTTGTTAGTACCCGTATATTGTACGTTACATTAGGGTGGGTATTCAGTTAATTCGGGGATGGAAAAAACTTCTAAAAATTCTCTACACCAGTAAATCTATTTACATTCCACTAATTCCACCAAATTCAAGGGTAAACATCCCACAAACTTGCCCAAGCGAAAGCTGTTTCAGAGCGCATCGCTGCCTTTTGGCCAAAAAGCCTGTTACATTAACATATCGCTCGTTTAGGAAACAACAAATTTACGGCCTCGCGTTAAATACCCCTCACTAAATGCGGGCGCTCGAATGGACCGCGGATAAAATTTTCTCTTTCGCCGACAGCCTTTTCCTCTTATGGATTCCCTCGTCAATGCCACTAAATCAGTGCGTTGCTTGCGTTATTCAATGCTAGAGAACAGTTTGTGTGGGTATTCAATTTGCAAAATCCATGAACCAAATGGAGATATTCTGATATTTTAGCAGAGGATTAACTCCACAGAGAATGAAAAAATATTCAAGAGAAATTTAGGTAATGCTCATTGCTCACTAATATTAGGGAAAAATGTACACTATGATATATCTGGCAGTTGTAAGAGGATGAAACGGCAAAATCAGAAATATTTTATTATTCTCTCTGTCTACCAGTGGCCAGTCTTTCATCCCCTATTTTTAACAACTTTGCTGAATATACATCAAATTTTTGTGAAAAGGTCCATCTGGGCGTCAAGAAAAGGGAATAAGAACTTAAAAACATGTTTTATAAACAAAATCACTTTACACAATAAAGCTAACATATTTTTCTCATGTGTTTTCCATTCAAGAAAATCAATTAAGAAAAGAGGAGTGTTCCCGCTAAGTCATTATGTGCGACCTCGGAAACTTAGACAGTGGATACAGAGCCAGAATTTGTAGGAGTAACACTTTTTCCAGGGCAGCTCAACTTAAAAGGCGGTAAAAAAAGCGTGGAAGGCTACTCGTAGTTCAATGGCTTGCGAGAAATACATGTAAACATACAAACATTTTAAGTCACTAATAAATTATCCATCTGAAAATGGTGTTAATGCCGTGAAAATCAAACTATACCTATATGCAGAATTACAAAAAAAAACGGGATTATTTTCTAAACCATCCACTTAGGTTTGATTGGACAAGCATTTTCTTTTATATATTTTCAATAGTCAATATTCAAACGGAAAATTAATGTCAGCCACGGCATAGCAACGGTGTTACATAAGGGAACCTATTTCGGAGAAAAATTGTTCAGAGGAAACAAGTGGTGCAATCATCCTAGTAACATAACATCCATAAATAACCATTAAAATTTCGTAGTACTTATCACCGACAACTTGGCTTGAATTCATCGGTTTAATTCTGCTTTAGAGTGACAAAATCGAGCCACAATAGAAACGAATGTAGGTAACAGCGTTATTTGGAGGTATAATTAGCGTAAAATGCCTCAGAAATGAATTCTAAATGCTATCTAGTCGAAGTTAATTCAAAGATTTTTCCTTCATAAGTCCTTATCTGGGTTGTTGATACTCAAGAAATCATTCATTTTTTACTCTTTTATGTGATGAAAAGGCACTTCCTTAGAATTTCCTTTCCGAAAGAATCCATAAAAATAAACGCAAGAAGTGTACAAAACTTTTTATTGTGAAACAACATGGTTCATATACCCTGATCTGTCGAATAAAGTAAGGTCTACCTCATAGCCGGGAGGAAAGGTATTCATAAAAAATGTAAGTGCCCAGAAGCTTTCACCACTCAGAATTCTAATGTTGTCAATAATATTTGACTTCTTTTTTCTCAAATTCATGGCGGGATTGTTTAGTTTGAAAGCACTGTTACGGAAGTACGATCTTCTTGACTTTCCGGGGCGTTAAGTGAGCTAAATTACAAGAGCAAAGGGAGATTGTGCAATTCGTTATTCCATTGGGGTAATTCCATTGGGGACATTGGACATACCATTAGGATATGAGTACAAGCTGCGAGCAAGTCGATGAATTGCGTGACCTCAAGTCCCTTAGAAGGGGTTGTGGGGAAGCAATCAAGCGTGCCCTCTGGGGGCACCGTTTGGGATGAAAATAGAAAATAGAGGGGCTTTGCTGTACCAGGCAAAAATACCTATATACTGACGAAAACGAATTATACGACCCTGGGAGATTTATCGCGAATAGTTCAACCCCAGGCAGAGAAGGTTTTTACAGTTTATAAACGCAAGCAAAATCAGGCAGGGACATTAATATTGTGACATGTCAGACGGGAGTACAAAATAAATTTACAAATATATGACTTAAACCTTTGCAATGGGAATTGGAGGTTTTTCCAAGATTCCAACCTAGAAAACTGCCTGCTGGTATCTAATAATAGTTTCCAAGAAAGAGCCATGAAATGACGTTTTAACCTCACGTACCTATAATTTATGGTAAAAATGTTGGCTTTCCGTTATTATTTGCCTCATCACTGAGTCCAAAACTCAATTTTTTATTCGTAGGAATCAAAAATAATCGAGAAAGGTCAGGGGCTTAGATTTCGCAGTATACCATTTTCGCTAAGTATATAAAACCCTATTTTGGCAATAAATATTTTTGAACGACCAACTATGGGTTAGCCAAGCATTTCCCTTGTTCTGTACTCATTAACAACAAATCACTTTTCAGGAATGACGTGAGGCCAATGAATCCGCAAAGTATTTTAAGTATTGTTTCCACAAAAATGCTCTTTGTTTAAGAGTAACGTAACGATCAGAATTTCTCCCAATTTGCTCATCCATGACGACTTATGGGTGTTGTAAATATATTAATAGTTCTTTTATTCAAACACTTTTCTTTAGTCTAACAGCCACAGAGTGGAGGAAACTGATGAAAACATACTAGGCAATTTGTAACTACTTTATACGGATTTATGCTAATAAAAGAGATGCGACTGGTGCACTATAATATAAAATTGTTTGAATCATCGCATATGCGTGATAATTGTCATATATAGTAATAAGTCATGTCTAACGTCATGTTACGTCAAAAATATTCATTCATTAGTTCAAGTATGAGATGTTCACTTTGGTAGTAATGCAAGTTATATCACATTAAAAATTGATATTGTTTTCCTGTAATTCGGTAATATTTTTTAGAGGTTTCTAATGGTGCTGCGAGCAAACATCTGAAAATGGTTCCCGTACAGGTAGGGTGTAGTATCTTGAGTTGAAATGGGAACCGTGGCACTTCAATTAGCATTCTCTCGGAATCGTAAACCTAGAGTGAAGTAAGAGAGCCCGGGGGGGTTACAGAAATTCCATTGAAGGGGGGAAAAGAGGCGAGCTTACCTGACAGGAGATTGAGCGAGTAGCCTTACCCTGGCTGGGGTGATTGGATGCGGGCCAATGAGATGAACGAAAGACAACTGACGCACACGAGGGAGGGAATCAATCTACATCTACATCAACATACTACTCTGCGAACCGCCGCATGGGCGTGTGGAAGGGGGTGTTAGGTCACTAACCGTACTGACATGTACTATAGGAGTGTATTTAGTGGGGCTCACTTTTTATCGTGGATGCTTATTGTGTGCGGAACGAACGAGTTTTCGTACCAATTGTTTTTGTACAGTAAGGCAAAAAGGCGGGTAAGCAGCATATCTAACTGGTGCGACATCTGCACGTTGCTATGTACACTTGCCAATATACTGATTGCCGCTAATAAACGGTCCAAAATTAGTTCGGGACTTCGCGAAAATCGACTGAAATGCATAAACTTTAAAACTACAGTTGTCACCTTGTGGAATTATTTTATATTCGAATCCATAGTATAAATAAATTGCACTCTTCCACATTTATAACTATGGAAAAGCAATCACTGAACAAAGAAAAAAGAAAATTTATCATAATAATTATTTTCAATATGGATTTGAAACCAAAATTCAGTAAATTTCCAATCATTGCATTCACGTCACTCGCACAGGTTCATGTACACCAGGGTTGAAATTCGCCATGAAAAAATGTGTAACTGGCTAACACACCTGACCGGCAATTGGAAGAACCGGGATTGTATCCCAGTCAAGTCAAATGATTTTTTCATGGCGAACTTCAACCCTGGTGTAAAATGCAGTAGGTGGAGCATTGCCTCTTAGGAATTCAATCGCTACCTGTCCTCTCTTTGCGTAAACTTCGTGAATCAGCCAGCTGTGCTGCCTACTGTTTGAAGCCACTAGAACCGTTCCGAGCTAGCACGAATGACCAGTGGCAAACACTATTGGAAACAGCATTAGAGCTCCGCTGTTGAAACGGGGCCTCATTTTGAATGCGTAGCATTGCCATATACGTTCTCCACTAACTGAAACATAGCGCGGAATTGTGCATCTTGCACAAAGCACAAACCTCATAGGTAAAATCTAACAAACAGCTCAGCATACATCACCAATATGTCGTGCAAAAAGAACTCTCTAGCGATTGGGAAAGTATGTATTGTATATCATAGTTGCATTCATCGTTTTCATTAAAACTTAGATACCCAGCATTCGTTTCTATGTTATAAATTGCTTCAATTTCTACCCTCCGGCGTTTTGTCAATATTTTAGCCTGTTTCTGAAGGCTCTTTAACTGGTGTACAAATAATGGATGACACAACCGTTTGCATCTCTTCCGAAATCGAATTGAGTATCATGAATTGCTAACAGATTAACAGAAAATCTCTGCTATTTTACGTTGCGACACCGTTTCGTTCCGCACGACTCGGAAATCACCTCTACTGCATGGGATTTCGTCGCCCGTCCACCGGTGGTATAAGGAGGCAGGGGAGAGGGACGGGACTGGAACCCGGGTTTCCAACTCTCGCCCGAGTGAAGTTAAGCGCTCAATCGTGATGGAAGGGGGTCTCGGCGGGAAGAAGAGTGGGAGGGAGTCGATATTGGGAGGGGCGTGAAGGGAAGGCAGTGTTTCCTGAGAGAATAGGAAAGACGAAGGAGGTGCTCGAGAGGGTGGAGAGAGTGGGTTAGTTTTAAGTTCATCGTGCTGGGATCACCGGCGAACTCGAGCCTGCTGCTCTCTGCGGGGGGTTAAGAGCGTGCTTTCCCCTCTCTCCCCCCTCTCTTCTCAACCTCCTTCCCTCCCCCTCTCCCCCCTCAGGCAGGCAGTTTGAGGGTGTTTTCGAAGGTGATTTGGAGTCATTGAGCCACAGTCTCGTAACGACCGGTAATGTCCTTGGGCTTTACGTGTGGCGTGCCCTCTCTCCGCTGAAATAGACCTTGCTCGGCGGGTGCGCGCGGTCGGTTCGGGAGTTTGGTGGATTTTTTTCTCCGTTTTTTTCACATTTTTAAGGGTTTGGGGTTCAGGTGTTCTTTGCAGCGTTTCCCTGGGATATAGAGAGACAGGGGCTGTCGGGAGGAAGGAGGCCTGGCGCCTGGGACCAGACGCTTATTTTTAAATGCGACCGCCGCGGACCGAAAATAAAGAGACCGCGACTGGAAAGGCAGTGAGATATTCGAATACTAGCAACAAAATATTTACAGTAGTACAGTGGGTAAGGTACTTAGGAAATAACCGGAGTTTTCTCTCTGCCGAAGACATAACTAATGAACCAGAAGGTCATAAGACATGATCACAAGCCCTCCATCTTCAATACCCTATTTATCTGGATTTAGGGTATCTAACTAAGAGTTACCCTAACTAAGAGTTAGGGTATCTAAGTAAGATACCCTAACATCGAAACAGTTTTAAGTCAAATAAGTGCTTATGATCAGATTGTACTCATTAACTAAATACTTAAAGATAATATTAGGATATTTACTAAGATAGCCAGACTTGGCGAAAATTCAAAACAAGACAAGTAGTTTTAGAACATCAAATTATTGAAACAAAAGAAGAGAAGAGTAGTAGAAAACGTTTAGGGGACTCGAGTCTCGGAAACAAAATGGATCGAAAGGCTTTTAACAGGACTTGGAAACACCAGGGTTGAAATTTGCCACGAAAAAATCATTTGACCTGACCAGAATTCGAACCCGGATCTCCCAATTACCAGTCAGGTGTGTAAGCCAGTTACACCACCAAGCCATCTTCCTTCAAGACGAATTTTGAGGGGGGTTTATGCGAGCTAGATGTTCACGCCTCAAGTCTACATTGTTGCACATGGGGCTAAGTCGTGCTTACAAAGCCACGGTCGCGGTGGATAAACCCAACATTGTCGTTATTAAAATGACGAAATTGACCTATTTCCAATCATCGCATAAACAAATGATGTCGTACGAAGTCACTCGCACGGGTGCATATACACCAGGGTTGAAATTTGCCATGAAAAAATCATTTGATTTGAGCGGAATTCGAAACCGGATCTCCCAATTGCCAGTCAGGTGTGTTAGCCAGTTACACAACCAAGCCATCTTCCTTCAAGGGCGAATGTCGAGTATCATTTGTTTATGCAATGATTGGAAATAGGTCTTGGAAAGTTAAGATGGACAACATTGTAGAGATATAGTTCGTTTAAAAGTGAAGCAAATGCGTTATTTTTTATACTTAAAATTGATTCACTTTATAAACATATTACATAGACGTCGATCTCAAACATCAACACAGTTGCTTAACATTCAAGCAGAATGTGCTCAGTTCCTCAGTTCAAAGTAAGGAAAAACGAAAAATTTTCTTTCCACTATTTCCTTTCAACGACGAAATTGTTGTCACAATCATGAAACTGGAATGATTATAACGTATACACTCAAAATAGAAGTTAGACTTTCCCCTAAGGACTTGGCACAAAAGGCTACAAAAATGGTTTCAAAATGGAAGCAAAGCACCTGCGTTTTTTTCAGGTAAAACCAATGGATTGAATCGTTCTCATGGGAAGGAATGAACTGTGACCGGAATTGGGGTGGGAAGCACGAACTGTTGGAGGGGTGGGCGTTTCCGGAGTGGGGAGTGGAGGAGGAGCAAGTGCACGAGAGGAGGATGGGGGAGGGAGAGGGAAAGTGGAATGGTGGGAGGGAGGGTTAGTCTGGGTACGGGGGACGGGTAATTAGGGCGAGGGTGGATTGCTCGAGCCGTTAATCAATGCGAATGCAATTTCCTGAATTTATTCATCTTCCAATGTCTTTTTTTTCCAAACGTACGAGTCATATTTTTGTTTAGTCGACTTGGCTCGCGGAAGGAATGCGGGCAGAGATGAAGAACGATGGAGAGAGTAATCGAAGGTAGAGGGATTTAAAAACAATGTGGATTTAGAGGGAGAAAGAAAGTAAGCCCTTGCCTCCACTCGGCGCAATCCTTCCGAATAATAAGCTTAATGGATTTTTTTCAGAGAGAGAAAAAATAATTATTCTTTCGGCAGTTAGAGCGAGATTTTTCCTATTCATAACAGAGACCATACCCAAATTTATTTTTTTCCATTCCACCATCTATAAGAAGCCCTAAATGTACATTGTGATGTAGATAGCGCAAATTTATAATTTTACGTGAGTGAAATTCTCAGTATATAATAAATAAACATATCCACAAACGTCTACGATTAGATTCATTTTATCCAATGCCTTTAAAGCACATGATTTTGGCGATCCTACAATGTTACTATTCGACCTAGTTAATTAATTTAAAAAATAATGCACAATGCCTTTAGAGTGCATACGCGTATCATTTCCAAATGGAAATGGCTTTCTTTTTGGGAAAATATCTAGAAAAGAAGTGAAATAAGTGGCTCATATTTTGCTATCATTGGAACAGTAGCATATTTTTATTTAAAATGAGACCAAATTTATTGTATTTTAGCATAAAATGATTCCTCGCTTATACAACCGTAGAACACTGGCCTGATGATGTCAGTAATTCACCTCAGATTTACCCCTGTAATTATCGATCCAAACGCATGCCAGGGATGAGCACAAAAGATATTTTTTGCTCATTTTCGGAATTTTTAAAATTTTTATTTCATCCCGGGACTGTTGGACAAATATCATTACAGTTCTTTTTAATTACCTCCCACTCTCGGGAAGTCCATGGGTTTAATCAGCAACTCACGTACGCGCAATGGAATCCAGCCGTATTTGTTTCCATTTCGACCAAGTTTTCATTTTTTCTTTGCCTCTGGAATCCTCCAAACCCCAGTCCTTTCCTCTCGACGCCGCCAGCCTCGTAAAATGCGAGAGATATAATAAGCACTGCTTCCGCTCATGTTTGTCCTGCGATAGGAGAGCAATTTAGAGAATTAATCGAGGACGTTTACCTAATTAAAGGGGGGTTTATGGAATCACTAAATTTTTAATGCTTCCCCAAAGTCGTAGACCCATTTTTGGTAAAAAAAACCCTATCTGTGCATTTAGCCAGCCTACCAACAGAATGGCGGCGCCGATTTAAGGGACATCTTATCTTTTACATCTCTGCTAATCGCCGAATCATTTTCAAAGTCGTGATACCATGACAGTTTCACTGCACGAGGTTACGCGTCATTTATATCGACCTTGCATTGGTAGCTTCAACAATATTTTTCCGGTTAAATCTACTGATTTAACCACCAATTAATTTGCTCTTCAACACAAATGTTTGCTTAAAACGATTCTTGCCCCAGGTTCATAAAGTGATTACGCTCGGATGTGTTTGCACGTGGAACGATAATCAACTTTATCGACCTCATTTCCACATTCAGCCCCGGAATGTTTGGACAAGTTATCCACATGCAATTACCTACGAAAATATAGTTTTTATAAAATTAAGTTTCTGAATTTCGTATTCACCACTCGGCAGAAGCACAAAAACACTAGTAATAATCATGCATCCTCTACTGCTTGGAAATATATCTAAAGGAAATACATAACACAATAATGAAGAAGTAATACCATTTTCTATCACACTTATCAATAGGTATATAACATCAAAAGTTAACACTCCTCCCACTAATCACTGCGTGGACCACGTAGCAGTTGGAAGGCCCGAAAATTACGCTGTTGACCGCCTGAGGTAGAAAAGTTTGGTATCCCCGTTGATAATAAAAAAGAGCTGCAGATTGCTTGACACAGAAAGATGGATAAATAACAGCTACATTAGGGCTGCGCAATCAGATAAATTCAAGTCACATCAACATCCTCCATCTCACATGTAAGCTGTACTACTCAAATTGCAAAAACATACTCCTTCCGTTCCGATTCCAAGCAGAAAAAATTCGATTGGACCGAGAATCGAACCACGGACCTTTGGATTTTGCGTCCAATGCTCAGACCACCAAGCTACCCAGTCTACTAAGAATCCACTGGAATCGGCGGGGGGTTTATAGGAACAAACACTCCCCAAGGCAAGACCCACGAGAGCGGCCAATAGATGGCGCCAGGGCTGCTTTTAACCCACCGGCAGAGAGAGAATGTCATTCTCTCTCTGCGATTTCCGGTCCAGTCGAATTTTTTCTGCTTGGAATCGGCCATCATTACATCTTCACACCACCATTGTGTTCGTCAATTTCATGTGTTCCTATCCACTTTCTTTCTACCTTTCTGTTTGAACCTTTATTTGTATGTATTTGCCGCTGAGCGGTCTGAGTGAATGAACGAACGCCACTTCAAGGTATTGGTTTGACTCACTTTACTCTGGCTCTTGCTGGTAACACAAAATATCATAAATCTTAGTAAAGGAAAATATTATTAGAAGAATGCTTTACAAAGAGCAAGTGTATGGTGATATAAAGAGAGTTATCAAAACAAAACATCAAAAAATCACTAAGTTAATGCGTCAGCCGGTAAGCGCTGAGGTAAAACGGGGGGAGTAAAGATGGCGGATTATATTACGTTATCAAGTAATACAATATGTGCCCTCAACATTTACCTCAACCACTACGTTTACCAATCGAACATAGATCGATTTGGCCGGGTCAGCTCGTTATGGTAAACGCAACGTGCCAGTGGGATCAATGTGAGAAGCGGGCTATATCGGCCCGCTTTCTCTGCCAGTCTGAGATTTCAAATCGATATGAACCGATTCAAATCAATATTTCAACCGATTTCAATTTCGCATTGATAAACCAGGCGATCCGAGTTGGTTGGCTTAGAAACTTTAGATCGTTCCGAGTTCATATCATTCTGAGTTCGATTGGTAAACTTAGTGAATTATACCAACCAACCAATGGCGTGGTACAGCACTATGTTTTAAGTCCTCTTCTATATTCGCTTTAAATCAAAGACTCTATATTCTTGCTAAATAGTATATGCTATGCTCCTAGTAATTGGGATCCGTACGAGGAAGGTTTGATAAAAGAATTAGAGCGTGTGCAAAGGAGATCCGCTAGATTTGTGAAAGGCCGTTATGATAATTGTATAAGTGTTATGAGTTTGATTGAAGAACTAGGATGAGAATTACTATCAGAACGCAAGTGAAAATTTAGGTTAAACCTTTTAAGTAATTTTGAAACCGATTTGTTCACAGATGACGTTAGATATATATTAAGTACCCCTGCGTATTATGCTAGATTTTATCAGATTAACAAGGTTAGAGAGAGTTAGATTGTAGTACCGATAGATTTAAGATGTAATTTTTCCCGCGTACCATAAGAGAGAACAATAGGCAGCGTAGCAAATGAATAGGTAGGTGAAATATAGTTAGAGTAGTCTGTAGTGCATGATGCATGTAATAACAACCAATAATCCCTTTCTCATTATGTAGATACTAACCATCGAACTGCATGTGACCCTATTATCTAGCATGTCTCCTTTAAATATCCTAGTTACATGTCAATAGTGCATGTTTGGTGATCTTCACCCCTGCCACACACCCTCGTGTTGGCTCGCAGGGTATTACGTAGATGAAGATGTTGATGAATATGGGCGAGTGTGTATCAGAAGACAGTTGGAGGAGGCATTTGGTGTGTGGAGGGGTGAGGCACTGCGATAGTTTTGGAGGGCGCATCCGTTGGGGGGCGGGGAGATGGGAAAAGAAAGGAAAGGTAGATAGGGAAGAAAGGGAGGGAGAGGAGGGATGGACGGGCCGTGGAAGGAAATATTCGCCTCGGTGGCCGTGTTTGCGAGCGGTTGAGATTCATCGTGCGTGCAGTATTTGTCCATCACATAGAGGGGATGCAACGAGCGCAGACTAGTAGTGCTGGACATTCAGTGAAGTTCCGGAGCCTCGGATACCGGAGCGGATGCCTTCCGGGGGAGGAGCTTGCAAAAGGGATTCGATATTGGTGCGGGAGGCGAAGTCAACACACGCTTCGGTTCACTTGGACAAACGGACCCTCCATCTCCTCTAGCCGAGGAGCACATACCCTTTTTACCGCCAAGCAGATCCAGTCCGCCTCGGGGCGGGATTGCGTACGTAAGGGATTCCTTCAGATGTGATTCCAGGTTTCGAATCACATCCGAGTAATTGAGGGATTCAGGGTTATTTGAATTTCTCGAAGCGTTAGCACTGCTGAAAGTTATGATCCTCAATCAACCTTGCATTCGATGGATGGACTGTGAACGGTCGCTCTCGGTTTTTCACTTCCATCTCTCCGGTAGACCTGGTCCATCTCGAAATTTGCGAATGCGGCACCAAAGACCGCAGTGACCTCACGATCGTCCTCATGCAAGTGGGTTTCGGTCTTGCCCAGCAAATGTCACCCCGTACATTATGGCCGATATTGACTAAAAAGAATGATTTTATACTAAGTGAAGTTATTCCGTGGGAATTAGCACGCAATAAAACAGTGATTCAGTTCAGAATGTATGCAGTAATCGATAATCTTACAAGGAGAAAAACGAGAAGTACCGCATATAGATCTCGACTTAGTATCGAGAATCAAACCTCGAACATGGCGTAGGCTTGGCGGACTTAGAAAAAAACGGTTTTCTGCGGAGATGTTCAAATCAACACGCTACAATGACCTTCTTAGGCATTGGTCGGAAGTTAAAAATAAATTATTGTAGTAAAGAGAATGACAGGAGAATATAATATTTTATTAGTGAAGAGTGCCCTTTGAAACTCTACAGGAAGAAGATTAAATAACTTAGGTGCACAGAGTTTTTTTTAACCGGTACATGTGAGGTGGAAAAATCAATCTCCATGCAGAAATATTTCACCATCCTTGGAGAAATTGGGGTAATAAATTCCTCAGCCATATTTTCACTTTTATTCCCTTATTTTTTGCATAACATAACTCATATAGATCTAAAAAATAAACTCCGATTAAAATTGGATGGAGCGATTTCCAAGGATATTAACATTTATATTAACATTTCTATATTTCACGGCTAAAATGGTAAAAAAAATGATAATATTGGAGTTAGAAACGCGATTTCATGAAAAAGCGAAGTGTTGATTAATAAATGAGTATATATATATCGACTTTTAAAAAGCAATTAATATTTTTATGAGCAATTTATCGCCAAATAGGCCTTTTGTATAATATAAATTGTATCAATCTATAAAAATATATACGTGCAAATACTAGTAATATTCACTTATTGCTAACAAAATTAGTTTAGTGGAGAAGAGAACATATACAAATGAAGTTGTACCATAAAAAATTCCATGGTAATACTGAAGGCATATTCATGCCCTGTAATTGCACAAGAATTGGTGATTGATATACCTCGTTTGATGAACTTTGGAACCGTGAATACATCCCTGAAAATGGAAAGTGTTTCATTCCGAAACTTCGGCAAAGAATAGTCGAACATTGACCAACATTTGATAATTTATCATCACTTCCTGACGTCATGAGGATCCTGTCTTTCTTCACTCTCTGCGGGGCGATTATGTAAATGTGAGAAGGGTGAGAGCGACGTCGTTGCCAAGGGCAACGTCATACGTATGACGGAGGGTGATAGCAGAGATTATGTATCCGTGATAGCACTTTTTATCACGTTCACGCCGTCATAGCTTATCACGCTCGAAATTGATGGTGAAAGAGGTGATAGGCGTCATAAGGTATCGGATATACGTGCGAATACGTTGAATAAATATTTAATTACAGTAGTCCATGTCCTATCAATTAACTTTGAGTTTATGAATGACTTTTATAAAGAACTACGATTAATTATTACAGGAGAATAAATTGTCTTAGTCCTTAAAAAAATGTGATTATTTAATTATATTTTCAATGTTTATTGTTAACAATTCACAACTGTCATTATTGTAACTTGAGTAACCTAGACAGTATGATAGCCATGAATGTACGCCTTCATATAATAGACGGTAGGTTTATTGACGTGTGTTAGTTTTGCTCATTATATATTTGTTTGCTAAGACAACCGTGAATGACGGTAAGAGTTGCGACGATAAAGTGTTCGTGTCGGTTTAGGATTTGCTGTTATAATCCTATGCAATTTACGCACCATACTGTGGCAATGTACTATAGGTGGACATATAAAACTTCAGCTGCCGTTTTGCACAGCCCACTCGACTAATACTTTCAAAGGCACACTTGAATAACTCTGCGAATTATTTGATGGCTCATATACATGACATTTCGAAAGAGTTCCAATATAGAATGGAACTTAAAAAATTATACAAGTTTGCATTATGTTAATACCTAGGTACCTTAGGTGTAACGAATAACCAGCACGTCATCTCATACATATAACGTAAACGGAACTAATACCGTTTAATGTGCACTGAAGTAATTTTCAATGAAATTAATAATGCGATGGAGAGGTTTGAATTCATAACAAATCTGCGATGCATTTGCAAGACATAGGTAACCTTTTATTACAAACGAAACCATAACGATAACAACATGATTTTCACTTCCACTATAATTTATATGATGTGTTAGGTACGTTATAACATATTTAACGCAATATTTAATTCCTAAACATACAAAAATGAATAGTGTGGAGTACTTAAACTCTAGTGCCGCCGACATCGTTTCAGCCGCTCAACACGCCGCAATTGTTTGCTTGGAATGTGTCGATCATTTTTAATGACTGTTCAGATTTTCTATTGCTACCAACTTACAGGAAGCCCATGACCGTTATACGTGCTATCACGGTGCTATGACGGTGGTTTACATGCTCGATGACGCCGACCGTCATAGGAGGCCGTGATAGCTATCACCCGCCGTCATCGCTCTCACAGTTACATAATCTAAGCTGGTGAGGAGAGATTTCTCCGCGCAATGTTAATCCATGGGTCGCTAATACTCCTTAAAGGTCATTTGCATGTCTAGAGAAAATGAAATCAGAAAAATAATATTTTAATATTGAATGACGCTTATATAATGATTAATTGTTATCCTCAGGAGTCTTTGGCGGCAATCACAAGCTATGAAGTGACCAAAATGGAAAAATTACTGTCGTCTGGCCGGGAGGCTCAAATGTGGTTTATCTTCTCTGCCTTCTTCCATACCTACTAAATTACATAGAAGTTTGTACTTAATATCAACGCACAATGACCACTACTGTAGCAGCCCCTGGCCAAGTTATTTTGCTGATAAAGTAATGCTCTTCATTTATCATACATATAGTTAGCATATTTTGGTGATAATAGATGAACAATGACCTAGCACAATACAAGGGATGGCACCGAATCAGGAGATGTTGATAGGCGTTGCATACCATTTCTAAGTTTAATAAATTAAAACTAAAATTCTCCAAAGCAACACTTCATTGTGTGCCTACATGATATACGCAAGGTACAGAAAATGTGGCCATGAGGTGAAGAACCAAGACAAAGACATATTAGCCATTAATCCATGTCTTCCGTTGAATTCTGTGCTCTACGCGTTACCCCGGGATTGGAGCCTGTCGTGCTACATCGTTGAATTAAGCCCGGCCAAGCGTTGAACCAACTTGGCCGACGAAGTTCGACATAAAGGAGAAAGGTCCTCGGGATTCTTTTCCACGTCGGTTCATCATGGTAGACGATATGTTTTTTTTTGTAAGGACTAGATATGGTTGAATCTCGAATAATCCGCGACATAACGTCACCGCATCAGACAAATCTCAACTTTTTTATATAAATTTGAATATTTTGCCCCACTTTGAAATATTGGAAGCTAAGAGGTATACATTCCGACATTTTTGAGGCTTAGAAAGTCTGAAAATTTACAAAATAGCCACCTTAGCCCGGAGTTGATTCAGGTCATCAGACATTAAAGATTTCCGTGGATGAAAATCCCAAAATAATTGGCATAATTATTGAATTTCATCAGACTGGCATGAAAGCTGAAACCTTCACCGCCAAAAATAATGGCGAAGAAATTAGTATTCCTCGGATTCACCTTGACACGAGTAACAACTTAGCATGGCATTCAGAATAAAGCACTACCTTTGCCCGTAATCTTAGCATTTGCAAAGACAACTATTATCTGGATCAATTGTTTGATCATATTTAAAGTGCATTAGTAGGAACATATCTTAGGTCACCTTATTCTCCTTATTCATCTTAAATTGCATACATTACATTGCTCATTCACCTTAAATCGCATACAAGAACACATAAATATGAAATCGTCAGTCAAAACACAGTTTATAACGGGGAATAAAATCACACTTAATGAAATTTCCGAGCATTTACAAAAGAAGTATTGAATTAAAATTAATGTTACTTTATGAAGTATAGATTGATTTTTTAATAAAAAATTAAATTTGGAAACAAGAAAAATGCCCTTGATAAGTTTATCAACCTTTGAGTCTGTCTACAAATTTGTCTAACGCTGCTATAAAATAGCAGGTCGTACTCCATTTCGCAAAGGTTGGCAATAATAAAGATTATTACGTAAAATTGATCGCAAAAATAAGAAAAACATATATTTTTAGATCATTTAACCCTACATTTTACATTTAAAGAAGCATTAGAATAGCATTGAATCAGTGTAAGAGATTATTATTCTGTAAATTTCCTAGAAAATGCAAAACATATGCGAAACGGAAAAGTTTATACCTGAAGTACACTCCGGTCAAAACACTTCAACCGGAAACTTAGAAAAAGTTTCATCTAGACCAGAATTTAATTCACGCAACGTACCTACAATTCAAGTCAAGTTTGATCCAAACTTTATGAACTGTTATAATGCTTGTGTAAACTCCCTGAAAAAGAAATTTATCACAAAGATTGATTCATGCTGCTCACAAAAGCCGACCGAATATGCCGACCATAGATGTTTTCAACAGCGCCGAGCAGACGAATAAACGCATTGTAATTACAACAAAATGTTCACCATTTTGAACGCGCTGGCGTATTATTCAAACAAATGAGTGAAAATGAGACTCCTCCTTGAGTAAAAAGCACTATGAAGATGTTAAGATTTACATTCTCTGACTCTCTAAACCTGTGACGTATTAGTTACCGCAAACAAGCTCACAATCTACTGGTATATAAATTGATGACGAAAGTTCCATGGACTATAGACATTAGAGATCCATTTCTTTATGAAATAAAAGCTTCCCCTCCCATATTTTCATGTAAAGCAAATTTGATTCCTTTTAAAACCTGTAACAACCAACCTATAATTACAATTGAAAGTAATAAAAAAAATAATTTAGCTCTAAAATCAGCATTAATATTTAAATGTAAGTAATATATAATTCATGAAGGGAGTAATTGAAAGGCAAACTAATTTATGGATTACCCCAAACAGTAAATTGAGGCAAAAAATTGATAATGATGTCATTTTCGAGTAATAATTGACTTGATAAGAGAAATATAGCAGCCATATGATGTAAAGTACCGTACCAATTGGGTGAACTGTTGTAAAATACCACTGAATTTAAATCTAGAAAAAATATTGATGTATTATACTTATTGGATCTACTAACATAATACACTTAACTACTAATTGGATGACCAGTAATAAACTGCCAATGAATTAATAAAAGAAAAGACAACAATAAAATAACTATTACTGTATAATCACTATCGACTACGTATTGCATTAAGCAATGAAATTCGAATTATTTCATTCAGAAGTAACTATTTTCCGAAAATACTCAGCCTACAATCCGCTTTTGATAACTCAGTTTGCAGCAGAGTAAGTGCTGGGCAAGACTTAACCAAGGATAAAGTAATTACAAGGCCCATTTGCTATCGAATGTACATCTACACTCATTGAGAGACGTGTGCTCAAGGACCCGACAGTCCATCTGTAACCGTCGTACCGTTTAATTTGACTGGTGTGAGACATCATTTCAATTTTAGATCAATTAAATTGATCGCATTTCATGAAAAATATTCAAACTTTCCAAAGATACCAAAGTATTACCCATATTTTTACTGTAACAAAATATACTGAATTAAAAAAAAACTAGCCATTCACCATGAGATATGGTACGCGTATACCCTACAGTCAGACTATATTTTGAAAAACATGATTAATTTTAAACACCTACATAAAAAAAATTAAAACTGTGTACTCTGGTTGCATCCTCTTTTGATTTAAAATTTCCAATACTCACCGCAGTTGTTACTTAATAGAAAAGAACCTTACTTTTTGAAGAAGTTGTAAACAGCGTCGTGAAAGAAATGAGTCCAGCCAAAGAATTATGTATGGACATATGTATGTAACTACTGAGAATTTCTGCTGCATAAAAGTAATTTATTGCACCATTAATATTTCAACAGATACTTCTCGCTTCCTGGAATTGCTGAAATCAAAACAATACATTTGAATTTGGTCTTCATTACGAGAAGGGAAAAATCTCGCTCGAACTACCTTAATATGAAACGGGAAGATGGAGGCTTGATGGAGGCATGAAAGAATTTGGCCACCTATTCATCGTGCTGTCCGCCCTAATCATCTGAGTGAAATCTGAGTGGTGCATTTTGATAGAATGCGCTGAAGATGGAGGGCTCTATCTGGGGGGGAGCCAACGCTGGGAAGCCGAGGGCCACCGATTGACCACCGGCAGCGCATAGAAACGTCAAGGTTTTAGAGAAAAAATTGAGCAAATAATTTAGTATTAGACACTTCAAAATAAGACGAAATCGTGAGGAAGGGGGTTTAAAGCCACCAGTCACGGGAAACGGAGAGTTACTGCAATTCACGGAGGAATAGAAACGCAAATAAATTTTTGGATTTCTGGGCCTCAGCTAATGCAGTTTGACGGTCGTCTGACGATTTTGACGATTGCAAAAAGGATAAAAAAGTTAATTAACGTTGTTCATTATGCATCTCAACCAATCGATTCTGTTAAAATATGGATGTTGAAACAAAATTTTACCGATCCTTATGAAATAAAAAATTATATCTGTAATCCACGTTTTGTATTAAGTTAGGTTTTTGATTCACTGCTCGACAGTAATTTGATTAATTATATGCTCTGTGCCTAATCTTAAGTGGTTTTACCCAGAATAATAAACATAAATCGTCATTACCAATATTCTTATTAAAGGAATTGAGAATTGAAAAACCCCTCCTTTTCAGACTTTATCACCTCTGGACACCATTGCACTAAAAGGGGGATAAAATTGGCCATGAAAATATCATTTGACATCACTGGGATGATGTCAAGTGATTATTTCATGGTGAATTTAATCTCATTGGTGCAACCATACACCTGACTGCGTTTGACATCATTGGTTCATGTAATTATTAGAAATTATATTGCCCTGATCAAGTCACCTTAATCTGACCCGAAGTTACGAAGGGCATAAAAATTGTATATAACACATTTTGAGCCAAATCACTTCGCTGATTACTTTGTAGGCGATTGTCCCTGCTACTATGCGATTCTTCGTGTTTACAATTAACAGAGCTATGATTTCTGATAGAATAGAATTGAAGAATAGAGACCTAGATTTCTGAGAGAATTCTATCCATATTTGAAGCACCTAATGAATAAATAGGGTTTCAAACGCTTAAGCTCTCAAAATAACCTATAAGTGGTTCATATGCAGTTATGGACACTTAAAGGAGTTAGGTGAAAGGGACCTCTTAAAGTTGGGAGACGCAAAGAGGCTTTGAGGCTCTGAGTTCAACAACCCTGAATCCGATTCACGATTTGGGAATCTCAACATCGCTTAGTATGAAGACACTTACTTTGAGTATAATAAGTTCAGCAGAGACTTCGATGCAATGCAATGGTTTCCAGATGGGAACTTACAAAGGACGAGGGATTAGCTCGTATTTAATTGGAATCTCTGTCATACAACAACATAGAGAAATCTGTTACTGTCCTTTAAAAGCGCAGTAAAATTTATGATACTGAAGTAGCGCACTAAAGACAGAATGAATTGAAAAGAAGAAGCAAATGTATCTCCTATAACCGTAAAAGAGTATTTCAAGGTGAATTCAATTTCTATTTTCAGCAAGAACACATGCTAAAGCGAGGCACGTAAATTTTGTGTATCGAACAAACAAATGAGAATTTTCCACGTTTATTAGGAAGATTTTCATCAATGAATAAAATATGAGTTTAAATTTTCCCATGATATCTTCAATTCGACCGGTAAAATAATATGAATCATTGAACGTAATGGCGAGGGTTTTTGTTCAAAATAAAAAATAAATTATCTTAAACGTTTTATAAAACACAATAATACTTTTGAAGAGAGGCATAAATGTTGGACTTGACTAGAAAAGCAATACAAAAGCATATTTTGACATTGAAAACGCACTTTAACATGAAAATATTGAGACAAGTAATGGGAAAAGGACACATTAATTTATAAATTCGAAAAGTCTTGGCTCAAACATGAGGAAATTCGATCTTCTGGATGTAGAGGGCCATGCCTCTCCCCCAATTTTTTTATTCATAAAGTTAAAATAGTTCAAACGCTTCCGAGCCAACATCAGGCATCGTATATTGATGAGGTCGCAGAGGCATTGTAACTAGTTGTACCGTCGTGCCATACGCTCACGGTTAACGTTTTACCAAAACTTTGATTGATGTCGATTTTTAAACATTAAAATGAGACTGCTTACAATAAAATCGTGTTAAAAAACTAGGTTTTATAAAAGGGTTTTATTACCATAATATCGTTAATTGTAACAGCCAATGAGTGGTTTCACCAACCACTATGATAATCTCGAATCCATGATAGGAGAACAAACTCAAAGATAAAGTAAAAAATCATGAAAGTGGAACGTTGAGGCAGTCTCTTCGTTGTTATCAGTGTGGCTATCCAGTAAAGTGTGCATTGAACATTTCACGAGTTCGCAAAACGTCCCGCAGATGGCAGAATGGTCGTAATTACAGTTTAAAAATAGTTTTACCGTGGTTAAGGAATTACCTTTTAAGCATGACAAATAAATTGCGTTAAATGTTTTATTAAAATTTTTTACAGAAAATTTTGCTATGAGCAACAGACATATGAATTAAAATATAAAGGAAATGTATGCCGATTTTCTTATTTCTTGAGATACTTTCGTTAATTTGATGGAGACTTAATAGAGAACGTGTAACTGGTTGGGTGATAGTGACAATAAGTCAAAATATTCCGAGTAAACTTGTTGGATTTCACCCGTCGCGCATCCTATTTTCATGGAGTCAGGATACCCGCATAGAGACAGATCAACAGATGATTCCATTAATTATTCTACCCCGCATCGCTAGGCCAGGCGTTTCGTCGCCGAATGATGGCAAACTTCACGCCGGGTCATTCCGGTTTCCATTTGAATGAGGGTCGGGAGGAGACGCTTCAAATATTCACTCTTAGTTTCCCGGAAACGGTGTCGCGGAGTGTCACCCATTTTCAACATCCATTCGGAGAACCCATTGCCGAATTAATGCCTCTCACCACCGGAAACATACATGTACAACTTGCCACCCCTGCCATATGTCCTACCCTAGCTCCGCATTACGCTATTCACTTTAATTAAGAAGCCATGGAGAGATGTAGGAGTGTATTTTTTTCCTTGATGGCAAACAATTTTTTCAAACAAAACGGCAATTTATTTTCAAAAACATTCCAAGCGGAGGAGTACGCTGAAGCATTGTTTTTCTTAAATGAAAAATAAAAATCTCCATATTTATTAAAACAATAACCAAAATCTGCGTCATTTTTTTGCAACAATGGCTTTCAAACTTTTTCAGTTTCTGAGCCCTATTGAAAGCAAAAGTTTCTTGTTAGTCCCTCGGAATTCTTAGTGTTAGGTTCTATCAATGATCAATGAGGTGTGCTTCACAGCACTGCTTATACGGAAGTATGTACGTATAATATGCATACTAATAGTAACTGTAAAAAACACACGATAGAAGATGCAATTTCATTTTTGTAATAATTGTCACCTTCGTGACTGCCGCAGGCGGAGCCCTTAGAGCTTCGCGGAGCGCAGAATGAGAAACGCTGATATACACAACATGGGGCACTGCGAGCAACCTACAAGCAAGGTCGTTCGATTTGATATACCCGCAGCTCTATAGATAGGGGTATTTGCAACCATTTCCACCACTCGACTGATACAAAAAGTGCTTACTCAGCATTTACTACAACATCCATTGTACACCCAGGGAAATTTGCGAAAATGCTGCCCTAGTCGTCATTTGAACACAAATGAACTGCCAAATCTACAGTCACATGAGCTATGATTATAGAGAAAACACCAAAATAATGAAATAAACGGCTGACAATTTATGTTGCGATGAAATGTGTTGCAGAAAGAACACAATCAATAGGTACTATACGACCTTAAATTTAAAAATTCATCAATTTTATTATCTTGGGTTTTTTAAAATACTAGCAGCATTTATAGTTATTTTTAAAGCTTGAATCTACTATTTTGCATCGGTTTTCGTATTTAAAATCTGGTAACTAATAAATTAAAATAAATTTAAACGGAAAAATGATAATCCTATAATTTTGAATGATTTCAATTCAGTCCACGTGGACGATTTTGATAGAATTTTCATCTCGATCACTTTATAAAGACATGGACGTTAATGTCAGAGGGAAGTCAAGTAAATTAAGAACAATTTGGATTTATTCTCAACTCTGGTGAAACCATTTGAGATCCAGGAAGCTACTAAAATTAGAAAGGGTCTGGTTGTGACTCCATTTTTAAAGTTTGAAAGAAAAATAGCTTCCACCTGAGTCTAACATTCAGTTCACACGAGCAGAAAAGTTTCAGCATTAAAGTCAGAGCATGAGAGTAAAAGCTTAAAACAGCACAGTGAAGGGCGAGTATACTTATGCCCGAATTCTTCCAATAGGACTGTCATTACTCCTCTCAAATATGAATCCCTCGAAACTCTCCAACTGTCGAGGCTTTGAATGGCGTATTTGTGGAAATGCTGAGATGGGCGATAAGGAAAAGAGTGCTTATCTCGCGAAAAAAAGACATGAGTAAGCTATGAGAAATATGCCAACAGAGCACAGAAAACGGAAAGAATCTGAGTGAGCGGCAAAGGTTGAGCATTCCCTGAAAAATAAAAGGTTTTCAGTGCGTGCTGAGGAGTTTAATGGATGGTATTTGTTTCAGGTGGTCAGTGACGCGGAGGCCATCTTTGCCGGGTCGTGTGTGCAGTGGCTTGCGTCGCCCGAAACCGACGGGGGATTTGCCGACGCTGTTTGCTTAGCTCAACGGTGCGGAGAGATGGCAAGCCGGGAAACCATCAAGCGATTAGGATAACGCGGTCCCATGAGGCCGGCCAGGAATCTACCCCTTCCCTTCCCATATCCCTCCCCTCCTCCCAAATCACCCCCTCACCCTCCCACTTGTCCTTCTTCCTCCCTCCCTCCCTTCCTCGTCGCTTGCCCCCTCCTCACTAAACCCGTTTGCTCACCATTATAAGGTGGTTGGTTTGATTTTTGTGCAGACTTTCGTGAAACTAATCATACGTGTACATGTTAGTAATGAGTACAGCTACATCTATATACTACCTTTCGAGCCTTCGCATGGACTTGCGAATTGGGGTGTAGAACACTAGCCATGTAAAGATGTAAGGGATGTAAAGATGTAAGATGTTTTGGGTGGTGAAATGGTGACGTGTATTATGGGAGTGTATTTACTTGAGCTCAGTTTTATTGTGATCGCTTATTGTGCACGGAAAGAACGGATGTTTGTATATATCTGTTCGGCAATGTATCTCTCTTATTTTATCGCTTCTGTAAGACCTAAAGGTGTAGTGAAGCGTCATGACAATATTCTCCGTGTCCCTCGGAAACACAACAGTTCTGAATTTTCCAAGCAAATTGAGCCTGGCGTGCAGCCTCTGAGTCTCTAGAGGATCCCAACTTAATCCCTCTAATAGTTGTGAGACACTAACTTATTATGCTAAAAATTGCTCGTAGCTGTTTTTAACAAAGCTTGCTCCTTTTCTTTCTTTTTTATAAATTTTTTTGGTTAAATCTTTATGACCAGGGTCCTGAATGCTCGCGGCTTGTTTGAGATGTGGCCTAGCCAGTGCGAAGTAGCATCTCTCTTTGACTTTTTTATCCGAGAACCTTTCTGTTATACTCTTAACAAATCCTAGTTTCTTTAATGCTATGCCGAATATGTTTTTTATGTTTGCTCCTCACAATGTAATATAAGTTTATGTAATTCCAAAATATTTTACTACATTTAAAGAGCTTATGCTTATTTCATCCACATTGTAGATATGGCATTGGTATGTTGACTATCGCAAGAAGAGTACTGTGGTGCATTTACTAAGATTTAATTCTAGTCCCCACTCCTGGCAACACGAATGAACGTTGCTAAGGTCCGATGACAGAACATCTAAATCCGTATATTCTCTTATTTCATCGCTTACGGATAAAAGTTAAGAAATGAGTGTTACCGATTTGGTTTTTTGGCAATTTTAATGCTTTTACTCGTAGACTAATTGCATTACGCATATATTCAGAATGTATTCAATTCCCATTAAATATATTTTTTAATATTTGAGAAACAATACGTTTCACGCCATTAAACTGGTTATCAACAGATATCAAATTATCATTCCGGGTGAAAAGAACGTGTTTCCGTATGAGTTTTGCTTTAATTTCGAACACAGCGTCATACACCGTAATTACAATAATGCTTGATCGTAAATTTTAACACGTAATTCTAACGTCTGTTACATCACTACATGTATGGTTATTTTCACTGAGTAGGCAGATGCTCTTCACTGAAGTATGGATCAATATATTTTTCGCCTGTCTTAAATGGTAAATTCAATTAATAACAATTCGTACCCAAGGAATCACAATTACCGCTCGAGCCACCTCAAAGTGGTCGATGACATATTCGTTTTTGTATTGATTGGCGCGAAACATTACAACCATGTAGGCTCTTACAATTAATACGCAAAACTAAAGGGGATTGTATGTAACCGTTTTCGTTTCTTGAAATTTGATTTTTCTTAACACCTAGCCTTTCGGCACCTGGCATGTATTTCGAAAAGATCCGATTAAAAATGCACAGATTTTCTCCTAAAGAAACTGGAATTTTCTTTATCATTTTAGCTTAAATTTTAAATATTTTTATTAGGGAAAAAGTTTTGAAATAATACTCTCGCATCTATTGTATTACCACATGCACGGTTATTTCCATCGTATAAACGGTTGAAAATAAGTGAAAAACGATGAATTTTTTTTTCGACTTACCATAAAAGTTACTTAAAAATACACTCAATATATCGTGATTACCGATTCAGTCACCTCCGAGTGGTTTTAGCGAGATATTTCCATAGTCACAATAAAGACCATATTGGAATTTTAATCCCTTAATTTTTGAAGATATAAGAAGAGTGACCTAAATATAACAATGCTTTACTATATAGTTTCGTATTCAATCGCTAATATTCCCAGTAAGTTACTAAATATATAACTTTAGGGTTTTAGCTTTACCCATTACTTCAAGACATTCTATGAAAAATTCCATGACTTCCATGAGAAATAATTTCCATTTACTAAACGGAATAACTACGTAGGAAAAGAAAAAATATTGCGCAGTGAGAATATCAGAAAATCTAGAATTTTCACTCACTCGAATCCCTCGCGTTATGGAAACAGAAATATAATTATTTCAGAGGGAATAATAATGTGATATCGATATGAGGTGTGATACTCTCTGGCTTGGCTTAATAAATTGATTCGTCGTTCTCGGGCGAGAAAAACATAGGCCTTGAGAAACAAAAGATTGAGGATAGATGAAACGAAGAGCAAATTTATAGTGTTTAAGTGATGGAATATTGAATGATCCATTGAATTTTTCGCTCAGAGCCTCGATTCAAAAATGATAAATATAAAACTTACTTCGAAGAAAAATTTTTATTGTTTTTCAGGTGACCTGTTAACCATGAAAGTTAGGTATTACTGCCTTATTTTGAAAAATATCAAATTTTGCCTCATAGTCCTATTTTATTATTGATTACTTTTACCTATGCGAAACTCATGTAGGGATATTCTTTAGAAACTATTTTGACTCTAACGGGTCATTTGATCCCGATGCGATCGAAGGCGTTTTTACATTAGTGCGACCGATTGAGGATTTATGCGGGAAGTATGACAATTAGAACATCATGTTTCGTTGAAAATACTTCTACGGGCGGACGGACAGAATATGTTACTTGCCACACAGCTTATGGAAGGATTAATTCAAGAAGCGAGTGATTGACCAGTAAACTAAATCTCTCCAATTTGACAAAAGAGGCAGAGGAAATCAGACTGCTACATATGAATAAATTTCGATTATTCAGGTTACTATCTACTGGATGCTCAAGAAGTCATTGACACGTGCAAGTTGCGTAAACAATGGAAGAAATAAGCAAAACTTGGAATATGTATGTGTCTACAACTTCCCAAGACTACAGCATGTCTCTAAAAGTGATAGACGTGACGACACACGAGAGATAACCAGCAGAGTTGATAAGTTGACAAAAATTCCAACTCCCCATATTTGAAAAGCAGATCGAGACACATAGACACTTCCTATTGGCATGAAGGCACTCCTTTATGAATGATCGATCATGAAATACACAAAGAACATTCCACAGATATTTACCGGTTTCGATACAAGATACCTTCATGCCCGATGACCAAGGGAATGCCTGATGATCACAACTCATTAAGTCATTTTTATCTTCCGTCCTTTATCTCTCCTTCCTACTTTCTCTAACCCCTTTCTATAGCCGTTCACATGGCTATAGGGTAATATGTTGAGGTACAAAAGCCAACTACTATGGAAAACCAGGTTTCACTCCCGCCTATCTCAGTTACCTCCAAATAAGTGTAATGCCCACCAAACTGAGAGTGGATACGTTCGGCGTTCTGATTAGGCTGTGTTCCAATTCAGGTTTTCCCACCGTATACGTACGTTGAGTACTAAGTTCATGACGGTCCTGCGTATTGAATGTGACGTGAAACGCATAACTGGCACTTGCATGTAGTGCATGCGTATGAAAAATACTCCAAAACGTAAGTCACGGTAGAAGTTACCATGGCATATTTCGTGAAAAAATCTTCAAGTCGAAAAATTACAAACAAAAGTTGATTCGGCCGCGTAGGGATATAATACAAAAGTTATAAACGTTTATGAAGTTTATTGAGGCTTTATCTCTTACATTTGCCTGTAACAGCTCCTTTGTAATCGTGAGCAGGGTCGCTAGACGAGTCAAGTCCTAAATTGCACGAAAGGCGATCTCTAGTGGCTCAATATCGAAGAACCTTGTACCCCAAACCATCACCTAGCATCACTGACATTTCACGACATAAAGCATTTCATCAAGTGCGGAGAGGAAAAACGAATTAATATTTACACTTCCCATTACGGACTATTTTTTCAATAATAAAATTGAAATTTTGTAAACTATCTCCACCTTATTCTTCTGGTAAGATTATACCTTTGTCTTAAACCGCTCAGAGCAAATGAAACATCCTAGAGAACTTTCATCTCCATGGACTTGGACTTACACTAACGAGGTCGACAAAAATGACTTACAAAAATTCATTCATAGCTATTCTATAACCTGATAGAACTGTTAATTGCCAGTTAACGGAAGCTCATCAGGCAAACTGATCACTTGTATCTCCGTTCTAAAAATCACCAACGGATGTTAGTCCCCATGCTTTCAGTCTTCAATTGACTCATCATCAATGTAGATCTGTTCTAAGACATGTTCCAGCTGAACTCCTCCAACCTTCTCTATTTTGCGCCCATATTTTCACCTCTTGGTAACTCCTGTTCTCCCTCAAATCCGTCAACATATCAATTTTCTTCTTCCTTTCTTGCATTTTACTTTCACTTTTCCTTCCATAATCTGACTCAGGAGGCAGTCATGCCTCATGACATGCCCCAGCCAGTTTGCCTTCCTTCTTATTATTGCATTCATGATTGATCTTTTCTCGTCAATCCTTTCCAAAACTTGGTCATTCCTCACCTTTTCAAATCGACAACCATATCAAATGACTATTAGTAAAATCTTCTCGAGTTTGGCACCGGGTAAGGTTATTAAAGGCCAACGTTTCAACGACCGGCAGCATAGTCTCGTCAAGCACGCTCCATCAATTTTAACGGCGCCAAAATCCTCTGCCCGTCATATGGATACTGAGATCGATTAATGAAAGAGGCAATAGAAATCAGTCTGGAGGAGAAAAAGCTTAATCGAGACTCGGGGCAGAACATCAGCAAAATATGGAGACCGTTACTCAATAAAATGCAACGGTCGCGGAGACATCAAATTCCAACCGCCGTGAGCCAATTTTGAATTGGCCGGTCAACAATGGGCCTCAAGTATAAAAACCCGGCATGGACCTAACTCGGCAATCAGTCTTAGCCCTGATGACGATGAGAGAGTTTCTCTTCGAAACGTTGGCCTTTAATAGCCTTACCCGGTGCCAAGCCCAAGAAGATTTTACTAATATCTTATCATTCTTAGACCTTATGACGATGAGAGAGTTTCTCTTAGAAACGTTAGCCTTTAATAACCTTATCCGGTACCAAAACCGAGAAGGTTTTACTAATATAATTCTCTGGGAAAGCCTACGATCTTATATCAAATGACTATCACCAAAAAATACATGTTCGTGAAAACCTGCAAATTGCGACCATCATAGAATGTTGAAACTTTTTCGCATTTTCAGTGTTCAAGTCGCCCAATCTGACAGCCCTGAAGTTCACCTAACTAAAACTAAGAGCGGATACGATCGGCCGTTTGCTTTTGCTCCTTCGGCGTGCCAATGGCGTGCACGGTAGGGGATGCACGTGCGCGTCTTCTTCCCCCCGGCTACCCCTGATGCTCACGCCCCCTACATTTTCAGTGGAATCGATCGAAGCTCCGGGTCACGCGCGCCGCGCCGTGCCGCACCCGGTGACAGAGAGACGCGGGGGCGGGTGCGGGGAGGTGCGCATCGGAAGGCATTAAGAGACGGCCTCTCCTCGTATGACGGACGACGATATTGCAATGCTCTTTCCTCCATCTTCTTATTCCGCGCGAAGCTCTGGAATGGTCTAGCATTTTCTTCCCGAATGGCCATTTCCCGTTCGACATATCCGCAGAAGCGCGAGTTACTATTTTCCGATTCTAAAACGTCCGCGCCCCAGCCAGGTCCCTTGGGGAACTCATTTCAGCTTTTACTTGGGCAGTTGGATTTTAGAAATTTGTATTCGTGGGCTATAATAGCAGCTAAACATTTTAGCCACAAAACTTATGGTCCATTTATTCCAAAAGCCTGCACAGAGACGTGCTGTTGTAATTATTAAACAAGCTTGCCCTCGCTTTTTATTTTTGCACTGCCATAGATGGCTTTGAGGTTTTTAGTGAGGAAGAACTGAAGATCATATTAGAACCCCTCAATGACATGAAAGAGAGATATGGATTTACGGTAAATAAAAACAAGACTAAAAAGTAGGTACAGAAGAAGAGATAAGAGTTACCATGGGAGGGGAAAGACTAGGACAAGTGACATAAGTATCTAGAGACGGAAATTACACAGAACTGGAAATGTGACAAGGAGATTAAAGGTAGAATTGCAATGTCCAGAGACGCTTTTCTCAAAAAGAAAAAGTTGTTGCGTAGAAAAATGGATATTGGATATAGGAACAGGTTGGCAAAGTGTTATGTTCGGAGCGTCTTACTGAATGGTTGTGAGACATGGACGGCTTTGAAAAAGGATATAAAACGTATTGAGGCATTGAAGATGTGGATATGGAGAGGAATGTTGAATATTAGTTGGGCAGACGGAGTGAGAAATGAAGAAGTATTGACCAGAGGGGGGGAAGAAAGAGGACTGATAAAGACAATGAAAACAAGGAAGCAAAACTGGCAGGGATATATATTAAGAAGCGATTGTTTGATAAATGAGATATTAGAAGGGATAGTGGAAGGAAAGGGTAAACACGGAAGAAGAAGAAATAAACTGACGGATGATTTAGAAGAGGAGATAGGCTACGCGGGAACGAGGGAGGAAGGCACAAGACAGAGTTATCTAAAGGAGAGGCTACTAAGGACCTGCCAAACAGCAGTCTACCAATGATGATGATGAGATGGCTTTCAGGCCTCGAGGGGCACAATTTATCCGAATACTCAAACGGAAACATATTTGTGGAAATAGTATGGTAAAGAGAAATGTATATTTTCTATTATTCTCCATAAATGGTAATCTTTCATTCATCACTGGTTTTCAAGTTTGACAGGCAGGTGATACTGAAAACTTCTGCCCCTAATAAATAAAAATATGAGCAAACAATCGAGCATCAGATAATAAGAGTTTTTATGTCAAGTCTAAAATTAAGAAAAGAGAATCGAAGAAATCATTGCATAAATTAACTGCAAAGATAACTTTAAAACTCTCGTTTGAGAAAGTGTCATGAGCAACCACCCGAAAAAATTTAGCTTTTAGTATTGTTTAATACGACATTTAGTACTTACTAGACTATAATTTTACAAAAACCGAACATGGTTTTGGTACTATGTACTCAATATTATCAAGGTATTTTTTCTTTCGGCGTGGACAGGCCTAAATATACCAAATCGAGTGACAAGGGTTGGGTATTCCTTAGGAAGTTCTGGGAAATTAATGGGATTCAACAAAGTGTGGACAAGATTTGGTAACGTTATGTGGAAATGGGGTCGGGGTAAGCAAACATTTTGAAGAGCTGAGTGGTTTTGAAGCACTGTTCATCATAGTTCTCTATTTTTATTCAATTGTTCTGCTGGGTTGGAAATGCATACACAATGGTCATCTTCACAATTTCATTCGAAATTAAATGCTACTTTCCGAAGCACATCATTTTGCATGAGAGAAGACTGCTCCTGTCGGCAGAAATGGCGTTAAACAATTTTAATTTTGTTTTGTAATCATTTTTAGCTAAACGAAAAATGTATTGTAGGAGTGTTAGATTTAATTCTTTGCGCTAATTTGTGAATGTTGAAAATGCATTTTCGGGCTTAGCGAGGGCCTGGCGTGGGTGTCCACAACTCCCTTATTGGAAAGGATTTCGTCTACTATCTTTGAGACTACTTCAGTTTCCTAAATCTGAGGTCTGTCAACGAAACGGAAAAAAAATAAAATCAAAACAACCATCCTCTACCGCACGAAAGAATTTGAAACAATTTAACATCAAAAATGAGTCACTTACTTCAATAGAAAATGCTTATTCGCCAACTACTGGTAAATCTTTAAGCCAATAAAATTGTAGATCTCATTACATCGGCAAAATAAGAATGTAGATTCGCATATATCCTTTTTTTATCGTCGTGGTGACATTATTGACCTAGACATCAGGAGTGTCGGGACATGAGACGTTTGATAAAATAAGTTTCAAATTTCACTCATTGTAGGTAACTGAAATTGGGGACCTACTATAGTTGTACGATCCACAGTTTCAATAGTGACTAATGTGGTATCAAAAAGATATCGCATAATTTGATGGCCGGTGGAGCAAAATGATGGCAGGCATTGGCAAAGCTTAGTACCAAATGTATTGCTATTACAACATCATTAAGATTCAAAGGCCTTAAAGATATGTACAAAAATAATTCAAGATGAGCTCTCTAATATTCCAGAAAAGCATCAACAAATGGACCAATTATATGATATACATATTTAAAAATCAAATCTTCCTCTTAAATTGCTGGTTGTAAGAAATATTAAGTTAATTAATATGTTAAACTCATTTCTATAATGGTAAATTGGAAGTATACTGAGGATATTTGGGAGAGGTATTCGGAGATTAATACGTTGGACAAGCAAATTGGGCTCGCAGAAAATGTGATAGCAAATTTGAGCCGATTGATGCCGCAGATCAATGAAAAAGATTCTTCATCAGACTAAAGCCCACCCAAAAGTTTTGATAGAATCTGGTCATTATCGTTAAATCAATTAGTATCTCTAAATAGGTAAACACTTGGGAAATGAATCACGATTGCGAATCAGTATATGGAGTACAGGCAATTAACCCGTAATCAACTTTCCCATTACAAACGTTATAACAAGTAACAAATAAATATTATGCAAAAATTTAATCTTTGAACTCATTAAAACCGGCGTTCGGTTGAATGTTTAATTCTGTTAAGTATATAAATACATTCGATCATAAAGGTGAAAGGATTTTGAATTGCAGCGACGTATTCCGAAAATGGAAATTAGAATAGCTAATTTGAACCGTAAGATAAATAAAGGTATCCCCCACCCTCGAGTTATATTAATTATGGAGTTAAAAAAGCGTTGGATAGCCACATAATTATGCCAAAATATCATTTCATCCTGAGAAAAACGTTTTATTACATCCTTTATGCAATAAGAAGAGAGAGAGGGACTTATTGGTAGCAGTGAAGAGCTTACGTTCTGTATCTTTCCGAAAATACTTTTTCAGTGATGCAGCTTGGTTCCCTATTTAAGAAGTCTTTGGAATCATCGACCGTTGTCAGTGACAGAATTTGTGTGAATTTTGACACCACGACCTTCTAAATTTTGAATAATGTCATTTAAATGTAATTTGCCGAGGCTAAGACGTCACAGCATTGTTGAAGTCGATTCTCTCCTGAATTGGATCAATGATCAACTCGCACACCAATTTATTCGGGTCTGCCCAAATATTGATAACTATGCAACATGCTCTAGAAAATGAAAGAAGAACAGAATAAATTATTAAAATGACAATCATTCACTACAAGTCCGAAAAATGAAAACCCTTTCGGCTTGTTCAGCAATTACTATTTGAGATTTCTCGCGAATTTCCCATAGAAAACTACAGAAGTCGTGATTAAAATCCAAGAGAGAGATATGTAAACCCAGAAAATACCAAGACAATAATTTGATGTATTTTTACGAATCGAGATAGCTGAATACAAAATTCGTTCTTTTAAGAAAAAATAATGTACAATTATAATGAAGAGTTTCCCAGACATTTGGATAAATTCAGTACTCACAGATTTATAATATACTCAGACATTGCATACGTGATGAGTAAGAAAAATCCAATTTATCTGTTAGCCCATCTATCAATTGTCGGTAGGTAAAATCCACTAAGTTGTCGAACACCACAGTAAAATCAGCCGAATGGAGAGTGAAAAATGTTCATAATGAGGCTGAACTCAGCGCGGAGAGTGATAGAAGCATTGAATGGGGCAATACAGTGCAGAAAACTATAGGACAGCCATTTCGGCGCTGGAACTTTGGCGCGGGCCACTTCGACACGGCCATTTCGGCGCCAGCCACTTTAGCGCGCGTAGGTTCGGCGCGGGGCGAGGGTTGGTGCCGTAGAAGCCTCGCCAAGATGACCAATACCAGTGTGGTGGAGTTCAGGGGAGTGTAAAATTGCAAGGAGAATGGTGGGATAGACAGCGGGTGTCCGGAATGAGTGAAGCGATGCAACTCGGGAATGAAGGAAAAGGCGAGGCTTGCTTGGAGGGAGGTGAGGTGATGCGAAAGGTGGGAGTGGGCTGGAAATGAAAGGCGATGCCGATAGGGAGCGATGGGGTTGGGTAGGGGTATATTCACATGCATCGACGAGAAGGGAAGGGCGTTGAAAGGGGGGATTTCGAGTGGTGGTGAATGCCAGGAGAAGAAAGGTGCCGAGACGATGGCAGGCGGGTTCGTCCTTTGGAGTGCGGGCGAGAGGATGGGTGAGACAGATGGAACAGCGCAGACGGAGATGAGATGATAAAATGTAAACCACAACGAGATAGGAGCAAAATGAAAAATTTGTATCAATATTAAAAATGAAGTCACGCTGTCCGCTAGTCCGCAAATCGCCATAAAATAAGAGGATGCCCATATTGAATCCAATTCATTTACGTTCAATCTTATTTTTTGTTTTGCATGATTAAATTAGAAGCAAAGGGCGACAGATTCGAATTACACGCCAAACGAAAATAAAAAAGATTTTTTCATGCGAAATTTGTTTCTCTATCAAATTCATGAAATACTTGAAAAATATTTAATTGTTAAAAAAACGTATTTTTCTATTAAAGGTTTCCATGACTTTCGACAGTATCGTTGAAGCCCCGGCTCAAATGAACTTGGAGGGATAATGAAGGACATAACGAATCAATGGGGAACCTACTTCACTGAAACATAGGAAATTCGTATCATCTGGTCTCCGACATGGGTACAAGTCATAGGAAATGAAATTAAAGAGGACATGTATAAGGATATTATATGTATATTTCAATAATATATAATTTTAAATAGTAAGAAATATGATAGAATTTGATATGAAGGAAGTTAATACATATACTAGAGTTCGTATAATAAGTTTTTTATATTCCTGCGGATTGAATATAATTCAGCTATATTGAATACGAATGAGGAAAATATTCCTAAACCATTCGTGCGGTACTTGAGATTGTAAGTAACTTAGTCTGCGAGAAAAATGCATGACGAGTAAACAAATCATGTACTCAAATTTGACTTCATTAACGGGCAAAGATTTGCAGCACGAATTACATTTTTTTACTGACGTCTAGTTTTTGTTCGAAAATATGAAGAAACTTCATCTAAGGAACCAGTATTAAAGGCTATAGACCAAGAGGAGACGATTTCTATTTAATACAATCATGAAATATTTAGATTATAGAAGGAAACATTTGAGTTGCCATAATTTCTTATGAGAAAATTCACTTTGATGTTACTGTCTTTTGTAATATGAACTTTTTTTTGGAATGAACTACTCTCAATCCAAGGTTTAACGGTGAGCTTCAATGTCCAAAAATGGGAAATAAAGGGTTCAATGGAATAACGAGTGATGGTAAAATTATTTAACCTCAGGGTGGAATAGTAACTTGCAAAAACTAAAGTTGAAGCGATTATAAACTATGCCATGCCTTAGCACCTGGCAATACGCCTGTCAGTCGGAACTCCGTAAGGAGTGAAGCTATAAATATTCTCTGACTCCTCGTAGGATATCCGGAGGCAGATGACTAAAACTTTTCCATATTAATTAAAATTAATAAACGCCGTCGGTGGTTTAGTATTTGCGATATGTACAGATAGAACTGTGGTAGTCAGGTCATAACTTAAGCCAAATGCCTTCCAAAGATAAAGCATTTTTGTTCCTGTTGATTAAATATACATTTCTAATAATATGGAGGATTCCCTGGTTCCTGCTCATCCCCTACTCAAGAGCCGTACGGAGTGAGAAAATGTTTCATCATGATATATATGGATTTTAACTGCAATGGCACTGTGAGGGCTTTGACTTAGGTGTGTCGAAGAATCATAAGAAATTGTGCTCATGAAAATTCAAAAAACATTTTTGATGAAAGATATTTTGATATTCTTTATTTTATTCATAACTAGAATCCATTTATCAAGCATCTATTGAGTCAAAAAAAACATTGGATAAATAGATTTCGACTGGCATATAAGCTTTGATCGATACAGTTCGAAATGCATAGGAAATTTAACAGCGTCGAAAGCCGATCACAGCGAATACACGGTATTTTGTATAATAGGCTGTCTCTCAAAACGTTTTCGGATAACGGCATCAGTGGAACGAAGCTAAAAAGAATAAAATGCATCCATTGCTCGGGTAACTTTGCATATTTAACCCTCTTTTGTCCTAGTCTCTCTCGCAGTATCCACTAATTTGTGTTCCGTAGGCGGTTCTGGTTCACGATGCGATGCATGCGCACGGGAAATCCACCAGGGTAGGATAATCCGTGAAATAGAGATTGATTTGTGACTTCGATGCGAATTATTCTGGATTAGAATGGCGACAATGGACTGCAATTTAATTACACAAATCTCTCCCTGCTCGTCCCAAAAAACCCTGCTCCGAAAACAAGCTTCTTCTTCCCTGTTTACTGGGGCGCATTAAAACCCTTTCGTGGTAGTCCAAATTTTCCATGTTGCTTTGGAAACTCATTCCTCTTTTATTTCCCTTCTGATTCCACCTCCGGGTCTCATCTTTTCGTTTCATTTCCATCAATTAGGAATTAACTTTGCTTCCAGCGAGCGATTGCAATCGCATGGCTCAGAGCTGTTTACGCTCGGAAATTTTCAACTCAGACGAGACAGCGAATATCGAAGCACGCAAACTCGAATTGGGTGGAGGAGGGAGTTTGTGGGAGAGGTTTTCATAGCAGCTGGATCCAAGGGGCACGGCATATTGCCAAATCCTCTTTTCCCCAGGAGCCTTTGTCATTCCGGATCTTCATAAAGTGAAACTTTATCAATTGAAAAAATACGGTGGCAAATAATACGATGAATGTTGACTTGTTCCTTCTCCTCGTATTAAAAATGCAGCAAAAAATCAACGCAATGCTCTCGAACGTTTTATAAAGGTATAAAATTGAATAAAACATACTCCTTACAGATCGCTGTTATGCTCTTTAGTTAGTGTGTTAGGAGAATTAAACGAATATTTATGCCAATGAAAGTTCATAAATAATCAGGAAAATATCTGGCCCAACTAAATCGAGCTCAAACTGACCAGTGATCTGCAATAAATGATTATTACATGGCGCAGTATAAGTTAAAGTAGTACAAAAAGATAGAAATAAATACGTGAGGATAGAAAAATGCAAAATTTGACTACAGAGCAAAAATCCACAACCATGGTGGAAACCACCACAACTCAATCCCCTAATTTCGAAAAGACATTCATTCTAGATAAGATAGTAGTGATCGAATTCAGTATTGATTTACCATGCATAAATACATAAAAATGTTGATGCAAAAATGATCCCACAGTCTCAAGAAATATACCTATTATGATTTTAAATAGAAAGTAATATGGAAAAGTTCTCATCTGCCCTGGAAAACAGAAAATTCCTCCATAATTCTAACTTTCATATGAATATTTCTACCAATTTTTTGTGAATTTTTTAAGCGAAGTAGAACAACATGAAATCTCAAGATCTGCATCTTATTAGAATATCATTTGCGTAAAAACCCATAATTAATTCATTATATAATTGATAAGCATTTCTATTTGTAGTGTCAAAATTAATGATGCTACAGAATTAGATAAATAGGAGTTATAGGTAAACCCTCTTGCATTTATTATTTAATTGGTACATTTATTTCTGCACTAATGCAAAAGTATTTGCTCGTCGAATCTTAGTTAGTGTATTTGCCTAAAATACTCCAACTATTGAATTAAAGATAAAAATATCTTCAGTTCTTTCTGTGTCTATTTTATGGTTTATTAACTTTATTGGTATTCATTCACTGAACACCTAACTGGTCCTACTTGTATGGACCTACTTGTATAGTATGTGGCATAAAGCGTTCTTCATCAGTGGTACTTCTTATATTATTAACAAGTGGCTCACGATCATATAATTTAAAATTTGCAAAGACAGTATTTGATTTAAAACTGAGTTTTTTCTTTCGCTTTCCAATCATCTAAAAAATCTTTGAACTCGCGACTCCCGAAAACATAGCAGATGCATACAAACTTTTATCTATCATACAGCTTCTTTTCTACCCCTGATAAATAACGTATTCATGTATCTACCTGTTTCGTTATTAATTACACGGATTCTCATTGCAATATCAGTCCAACTATACACTTCTATGAATAACCGTCTTACACTCAAGATTT
The DNA here is from genome assembly GCA_963169105.1 of Ceriagrion tenellum. NCBI lineage: Eukaryota > Metazoa > Arthropoda > Insecta > Odonata > Coenagrionidae > Ceriagrion > Ceriagrion tenellum. The sequence continues at coordinate 13,894,748 of OY720640.1, read as the reverse complement.
TCCAACCGTGTTCTCCACATGTATTTTTTTTCTCATTAGTTTAGCAGCTAGAAAAATGAACCCAAAAAATGCCATATTCTTTACCTTATGTATGAAATTTCAACTTGTGACATACACAAGTATCATTCCCTGACAGAGTATTTTTAAATCTAAATGAATTCAACATTGAGCTTGAACTGATGCACATTTGATAGTTATATCAGTGGAAAATCTCTAAGGAAATAAGACTCAGAAAAGTTGCAATGAAAACTAGGATAAAACTAACACGTACTCATTGAAGGAAAAAAACATCTCACTGGCACTGGTAAGAATTCTCTCACTGAGCATTTTCCTCAATGAGACTCACTAGCCGACCGAAGAAAGGATGCAATCAGTTTAGACCGCACACCTTGAACGGATTTTCTTTCCAAGAACAAGCTTCCTTGCGTTCACAGTTCCAGCTCACTTTCCCACTCAACACCCCATTTCTCTAAGCGTCGCTGTCAGCCTTACATTCGCCGAGTCGGTAAGAAAATAAAGGTTAAGAAGGCTCTTGCCTTGCTATGAGAGTCAAAATGAAAACTAAATAAAACATTTTTAATTATTTGGCTTAAAAATTCTACTTTTGCTAATTAAATGGATTATTATTGGAAACCGGAAGGAGGAAAAGGTTGGCATTTTTCGCTAAACAGTGCACAAAAGTGAAAATTGTCAGAATAATAATCAGCTGAGGCTCTGAATAATATATCGAAGCGGTGTAATACTGCAATGCAATAATTCAACTCTCATTACCATTGCAAAAATGCACGTGGACTTAATATTAAGTCGTTAACCCTCTAAGTCTTATGAAATATGTGTAAAGATAATTCTACGAATGCATTTTTAATGGCCACATTTGTCTAACCTTAAGAGCCGCCTCAAGCGCTATTTGTACGGAAGATTCGCATTCTGATTTAAAATAACAACATTTATTCGCTGTCGCCTTTGTTGGACTTCTGCTTCTCGTAAACAGTTTTAGTTAAATGCTCACTTCTATTTCCCAGGTCTCTTCACTTCTTATAACAGTTTAAATTAAAAGATTTCGTATGATTTCTCTTTCAAATCGACCTTTTTTCTACTGTAGCCTGAGCAATAACTTTGATAGTCCATTTAATATATATTTACATGTATTTTTGCTTGAATTTTTTATATTAAATAACTCCACAGAGTAAACCGGTCATGATAATGCTTCAATTATGGGAAAATTTTTATAATATTATACTTCATGACTTATCTTTTATATCACTACACGCATGGTAAATTCCACCGTGTAAACAAAAGCATTAAACTGAAGTGCGGTCCAAGAATTCTTTTCGACTTCTTGGAAAATATATACAATTATGCAATGAATGACCCACGATAACCGCTCAAGTCACCTCAAGGCGTCAAGGTCTCAGGATCTTTAATTATAGAAATTCTGGAACGTATAACACCTTGATATGTATTTTATGAACTGCGATAAAAAATATGTACAGTAAACTGGCTAGTATGACTATAAGACACCCCTGAAATAAATGATTTAATCACGGGTGATTGTTTAGATTACAACAAAATAACGTCAATTTGAACGAAAAATCATGCATTAGCCTTTTACTAAGAAGCAGAATGTTCAGTAAAAAAATCCCCTGAACCTTACTCATTTCACCCGATCGAATCCAGACCTTTATATTGTAACCCTAGCCACCACTTCACACAACTCATTCCAACTAATCTCAACAAACTTTTGGAATCAAAATGACCGACTCCAATTGATAGGAGACAACAATTTTTGTGTAAGAGAGATTTAATTTAAACAGTACCTCATTAGAAAACAATTTATTAGAACAAACGGGCAATATCGATTTTTTCCGAAAGCAATGGCAAATGAAAGAAAGCGATTGAGAAATGATTATAGGTTATATAATGTTTTTGTACAATTAATCAATTACAACAATAGGAATAATCAACACTGCATTTCCCAAGTAAATTTTCAATTTTACCCATTGCAAGTTTAAAAAGATGAGGAGGAATGACGTATGACTCTTAGTAAAGAAGAAGAATCTTGCAAAATGGAATAACAATTAAATATATGAATCTCATCGTTTGTTTCTTAACGTTATGATTGAACTACTGCCGTAAATGGAGTCAATATGCCGTAGTTTTGTGCAAATAGCGCTGTAGTCAGATCAAATGGCTGTACAAATGTGGCCATGGAAAATGTTCGTGGACTAGTCCGCATATTTGTAACCTTAATTTTGGTTTTCATAACGAACCCCGGAATATGCGAAAACAGAATTAGAACAAATTTAAGAACAATTTTCAATTGAGTATTTATTTTGACTCATTCAGTCAGGCAAGAGGCACCTTAAGAACAAGTGAGAGAGAAAGAAGGGAGTGGGGACTGAGGGGTGGAGGGAAGCGAAGGGGTGTTCGAAGGCACAGAGGAGGACAAACTGGCGAATAAGGGGAAAAAGGTGTCTCGACTGCATATTTAATGCTCATTTCTCCAGACCTTGGGAGTTCTCAACGCTGGCGTTTCACAGCTTTCCCATCCTCCCCTCAGCCCCCGCGAGAAACAACTCCTTCCGACCCTTCAATTTTCGGAAAAACGGCAGTCTCCATAGAAACACACATCCCACCCTTAAACCCTGAACCCTCTTCCATATCCTCGCGCACAGATCGACACACAAACACACCCACGGCATCCACCATCTCCCGAAAACACACTCTCACGCACTGGAGAGGGAAAGGTGGCGAATATTTTAAAAAGCGAGTTTTGCTTTCGCTTGTTTTATTCACCTTCATCTGTTGGTGGTGGCCTTGGTTTCTTCATCCCCTCTGGCGTGCAAAGAGGATTGGTGGGTGTGGGAGGGCAAATAATAACGCTATTCGTTGCTCTTTGGTATTATTTTATTTATACTTCTATACTATTGGAAATTTAAAAAAAAATCGGTAATACCGTGGGTAACGCTAATTAAAGTACCGAATTTTCTGCCGATATTCTACCAGTACTGCCCTCTAATTTACAAATGTTCGGCGATGGTATACAAAGTTGTATACAAAGATGGTATGCAAAAAGGTATACGAGCCTATATGGAATGGCAGTTTATTACACTGGAGCATGAAAAAATAAAAGAATATTTACTGGGTATGTAAAAATGTTCTTGTCGTTACTATCAATTCCCGAGGTATTACGTTACTTACGGATTACGTTGAGGATTCGCATTCGAATTAGGAGGTACATTTGCAAAGGAAAAATATTAAAAAATACCTGAAGGTTTTTTTTTGACAATAATCAAGATTTATTTGACTACTTAGGAAAATATTTCTAAATATAGTGCTCCTAGCTTTAACCTAACTGGTAGTAATAATACACTGTCAGGTAGAGCCCGTGCTATTATGCTACAACACACGAGCTCCAAAATCATCTCCTTAATCTCACCTTTTCAATCCTAAAAATGAACACTGGCTTAATAATTTCACGCATGCTACACTAAATGTTAATTTAATATAAATTGTGATGATCTTAGAGCGATAGTACACATAAGTAAAGTGATGTTCTAGTATCTGTTTTCACCATTTTACGATAATATCGGACAAAAGTCAGATTTGAGTTAATTTGCAAACATGATCGTTAAATATAAAATGTATACTTCCTTCGGTACAGATCTTCGCAACGTCAACAACTCCGCCAATAATGTGCCGATTTAAGTTTATTTCTATAAGCATTGTATATGGTGTTCAACGTTATTGTTGATTTGGCACGGCATTCGTTTTCTCAACGACGATTTTTGCCGCACTTTCACAGATTTCCTGAAGTGTGCTATGACAGTAAATGCTCAGTAAGAACAAAAAATTCGGGTTTGTGGTGAAAATGGCTGCGAAGACCAATGTCGATAGTGATATGGATAAATCGAATCAAACGATTCTGATTTGCAAACCGGTTAAGAGAAACAGACTAAGGAGGCTGTTAGTAAGTAAGTAAAAAACCCCACGAATTACACATTAAAGTATGCGAGATAATTGAAGAGATAAATAAGTAAACCCATGGCTAAATGGAAATAGATTCCATTGCTCTTGATCGTATCCATAAAAAATCTAAAGCAAGTTTTCACCCTTATACCAAACCTCATGGCCGTCAATAGGTTCAAAATCTCATGGGCCACGTAAAGAAAGGCATACACGCTGGTATTAGCAACATTAGGGAACGTAGAGTCTTGATTCATAGGTCACCTATAAGGACTACGGTCAATATTTATTGAACCATGGGCTATAAAAGTGGTAACAAACCTCACACATGTTTAAGTATGTGAGATAGGCTAAAAAATACATGACTTAATGGAAATAGAATCCATTGCTAGAGTTACATTCGCCGTAAAAAGCACAATTTTCCTGCTATGCTGTTTTCCATTGTGCCCTTAGCACAGCCTGGTACCACGTAGCACTAAGGCATTTTTCGGCAAATAAGTCGTTGATAGTCGTACTTGCTTCAGCCACCAGACGCCCACTTCAATTATTGGCGGTAAAATGACGAAGAATGCTAGAGATAGTAGTTCACCTAGTCATCACCTACGTGTCGCAGCGTACGTTAGTTTCCGTCCCCCCACCCCTTCTCGCGACACAAACGGAATGGGTTTTCCCTATCCCACTAAACGGAAGTTTCGCCTCCTCTTACAGCCTCCTTAAAATATACCGTCAATAGTTACATCTACATACTACCCCGCAGTTTTTAGCAGTTTTTAACGAAGCGTGCTGCTTTTCTTTGTACTTTGTTAATTTTTTGGGTTAAATCTTTATGACCAAGATACCAAATGCTCGCGGCGTATTCGAGGTGTGGCCTAACCAGAGCAAAGTTGCATCTCTCTTTCACTTTTTCATCCGAGGACCTTCCTATTATACGCTTAACAAAACCTAGTTTCTTTAATGCTGTGCCGCATATGTTATGCATTTGAGTTCCCCACTATATATCTGAAGTTAATTCCAAGGTAATATATATCTGAACAATATATTTGAAGGTAATTCCAAGATATTTTGCTGTATTTGATGACTTTATATTTACTCCGCCCACGAAGCAAGTATGGCTTTTGTAAGATGACTTTCGTAGGAGGTAAACTGTGGTGCATTTACTAATATTTAGTTCTAAGCCTCACTCCTGGCAACGAATGGACGATATTCAGGTCAGATGACAGACCTACAAAGTCTGCGTCTTCACTTATTTCACGGTAGATTACTGTATCGTCTGAAAATAATCTTAATTTACTACTAATTGGAGAACTTAGGTCATTAATAAAAAAAATGAATAAAAGATGGCTAATCACGCTTCCTTGAGGAACACCGGATGTGACTTCGACCATATCAGAGCTAAAACCATCAATAGATACTTTTTGTTTTCGATCACTGAGAAAGTTCCTTATCCATTTCACTATTTTTTTATTGACTCCGCATGAATACCATTCAAGAGTGAGATTTTTGTAAGGAACCTTGTCGAATGACTTCTTAAAATCAAGCACTATCGCGTCGATTTGCTTATTCAATTCACCTCATTTTAGTATTTGTGTGATGACTTTAGGAAATGAATTGCCAGTATGTCGAAAATATCGAGTCGACACTGCCGGTTCGGTAAAAGTAACACTTCCAAATACTCGTCGGCTTAGCACCGGTGTTATTTTTCGGAAGTAGTTTAAGAGGGCTGGAGTCGAGATCGGGGGAAGAAGGGGAGGTGGAGGTTCGAAGGGAGCACGCGACACTCGGGAGGCCGCCTGGTCGCGTGTCGAGATCCTCTCTCGGGCGATGCGTGCGCGTGCGTTCCCTCATCTGTTTTGTTTGTTTCGTTTCTGTCTTTCATTTGGCTCCGCGTGAGCTTTTCTTTCTTTCACTCTCTCACTGTATACTCTCGGGGAGTGAAGAAAACACCAGGGGGGAGCGGGGGCGGGTAAAAGGGGGTTTTAGTAGGGAGAAAGAGGCAAGAGAAAGCAAGGAGAGGCTCAAGTAATTTAGCTGGGAGGCTTCCCTTTCGCCTCGCAGCAAATATTTCAAGAGCGAAAGGCGACTTCAATTTGCTCACCCGCGCGCTCAATTTACAAGGAGGCTCACTCATTTTTGGATTTAGCCCATATTCTCTCTTTTTATTTATATTTTTTATTCTTCGAGATAGTGTGAGAGAGAGAGAGAAGCTGGACTTCCTGACGTGTTTTGCGACACATCCTCCCCACTTTGGCGAGATTACATCTCTCATTTAAAGGCGACTCTCGAAAATGCCCATTGGCCTTCTTGGGGCCGGGTGAAATGAACGAAGATATGCACGAAATCTAATTATAATGTAACACGCCGACAGAGCTGAAATTTGCCTTGAGAAGGATAATGAGAACATTTGATACGATGTAGCATTGCTATGTATTTTATAAACTAAGGAAATATCTCGCAACATCAGGCTAAAATATTGGTATACATCTGAACATAATGGACATGTAAATGATTACACATAAATTGTCAGCGTCAGCTAGTCAAAAGTGTCAGCTAGTGGAAAAGGTTTACAGAAGTTTGATTGCCATCTATTGGCGCAATGTTGAATCAATTTGCCTAGGAACTCAATCAAACATCCGTTTGATAGAGCAGGTAAAGTTACTTTCACCTCCTCTACCATCTGAAATAATTTAGAATTCGAAACGCTGATCTTAAAAAGCCATTTTGCTTCCTTAGAGAGTGAGACGGGACCTGCCAGCAGGAAGAACACCAGATGATGATGAGAGAGTGAGAATTGAGTACATTAAACATGCAGCATCTTGAAATGTGAGGTATAAAACAATGAAATATATAAAAGCCGCTTACCTGAGGAATAATACGAAAGTTAGACTCATTTCATGCTTAAAACATTAAAAGTAGATAGTTTCCTTTGCATAACATATTGAAATGTGCCAAAAACTAGTATTTTTCCTTGTAAACGCGAAATATTCAGGCACTCAACTTCATTCTAACGATTTAAATCATTTATTTTAAAGGGTCATTCAAATTGAAAATATTCACCAGATTTGGCATAGAGATGCTACTCAGAAGCAAAATAAATGAGTAGATTCTTCTTTCTCAAGGTAATTCAGAAGAATAAAGTAAAACTTACACTAGGACATTTCTTGGATAGCAGGGGTAAAAGAATAATCCTTTCACATTTCATTGCTACCCACTATGCTGAAAAACGGAAATACATCTTTTTCTCACGAGTAGTAAAAAATATAGTCCAGTTTACAGAGCGCCGTTCTTCCACGCACTGCATATATGAATCCGGCTAAATCCGATTAGGGCAATTCAGTGATCAACCACACCAAGATCTTTTCGAATACATATATTTGGATGGGCTTTTGTGGCATCTCGGAGAAAATCAGAAATGACTCACTTAAGTAACTCCTCATGCTGAGGGGATTAGTAATCGGTCAACCAGTTCTGGGTGGGTTATCTCCAACCTTTGCTTATTGGGGTGGTCTTTTGGCTCAGGCGTTAGTGTCAAGGTCAACGACTAGCCGGCATGACAGTCCTGAGGTCTCGCTTTTAATCCCTATGCCAAGAGTATGACGTTGCGCATGTCTAAGATTCTAGGTCTAGCGTTAGAAAGCAAGATTACGTATAAGGCGCGGGTGTTCCAAAAATCTAGCGTCCTAGTTCTGACACTATTATCACCCTTTGGGTTTAAAACAGATGTGGATTTGATTGTCTGCATCTTTAAATCTCTAAGGAAAGAAGATTCGTGATTGTGATGTCAATTACAAGTTTACAATTGTGAAACCAATGGCAAAATATGGTCGAAGTACGTCAACATGCTCAGCAGTCTTCAATGCTCGGTCTTATGGATGACAAGGTGATTATCAGAAGCATACATAATGTGTCATATTCACCTACCATTGTCCTAATAAAATTTTTATATAAAATCCGAACAATTAATTGTCATTTCACGAACGCACTATGCGCTGGAGTATTAATAATTTTTTTTTTAAACATGTATTATTTTAAAAAACGCTACGTCATGACAACAAAATTTATCATTATCCTCACAGCACGCACTCCCCATTTTTTCCTTTCAATTTTTTCTTTTGAGGAATTTTTAGTCTTATCATTAGCTTAATTTTAATCAAAATTCAATGAAACATGGTATCTTTTCAACCAAGAAGCAAAAAAGGGGGCATATTCAAGCCAAAATAGTTTCACGTCAAAGTTAAGCTATGAATACATGATCAGAGGTCGTTGAAAATCGCATCATTTTTTTAAATTTCAGAGTGAAAATATAACGCCAAGCTAATAATACAGTAACCATTCTTAAATCATCCAATTCAATACATGACACTCAATTTTAAAAACTTACAATTTGATGCAATGCATGAATGACTTTGCCTGTTCCTTGCTGTGAATTCATGCTACGATAAATTTATAGCGTTAACAAATTCATCTCTTAAAGTACAGGTCACTGCATCTCTGGCAAACGCGGAGACATAGACCTTTGGTAGAATGAAGAAGCAAAAAATTTGTTTACCTTCGTCTTTAAATTCCCATATGTCAACTGATGTTCGTTTAATTGCAAAAAAATCCTAACCCTCCTCACTTTAGACGCTTGTATGATCATCTAGGAGTCGGCATTTAGCGATTTTTTAAATAGGGAGCACCTAGAAAACACATTCAGTGCCGCAAGGCGTACCCTTAGGTCCCGCTTTATGAGAGAAAACAGCTGCAATATTTCTATGAAGTCCCTGATAATAATTCTGGCGAGAAATACGGCGAATGCCTCTACCTCTCCTTCCTTTGGTTAGTTTGTTGGTTCGTGCTAAGAGAGAAAGAGAGAGATTCGAGAGAGAAAGGAGAGAGGAAGAGAAAGAGAGAGAGAGAGGAAAAAGAGGGACGCAAATAAAAGAACAAGCAACTCCATTACCCTGCCAGGCGGGAGCTATTTAATCTTTTCGCGCGAGAACTAAATGGCTCGTAATGCGGACTTAATCCGTGCAAGCGCATGTAACGCAGCGTTAAGATTAAAACACTAATAAAAACGCCGGAAAATGCTTTCCTCCCCTCCCCCCATACTCCACTTCTTCCCCAGTTGAGCAGGATAAGGACACGGAATCGAGCGAACGCGGGTAAAGCCACGCCCCCCCCACTTCTCCCGCCCACCCCCAAACCACCCCACTCCCCCTTCTCTTAAGCACCCAAAGGTTACCCCCGCTCCCCTTCTATGCCTCCCCTCCACGCCCTCTCTCTGAGTTGCTGGCACCGCATTGTCGAGAGGCTGGTAAAAAAAGGTACTACTTCCTACTCTCTTTTTTCCAAAAAAAGCTTTTTATCCCCTTCGTTTCAAGAAAAAGAGGAGTTACATAAAAAGGCATGGATAAAAATATATATGAGTAAATGTGTGTGTGTGATTGTGTATGAGGCTGCCCGTCGTTTCCCCGACTCAAGGGCCCGAGAGCGCGTGGATAAGAATATACAGGTATGAGAGAAAAGAGAGGGAAAAGCGAAATGTGGAGGCAGGGCCGTCCCGTTGGGCGTTGTGCCTATCTGCGGATGAGTATAGGGGCGAGAGAAGAAGAAAAGGAGCGTCACAAGTAAAGCGAAGGAGAATTAGTAGGATTAAAAAGAAAAATTGAGCGTTGGAGGAGGAAGGGAATGAATGAATGGGAGGACAGAGAGGAATAGGGACGAGATTGGGAAGTGGAGAGGATATGGAGAGACGCGGAGAAACGTGTGGGATCAATAGATTTATCATGTACTCTATAAAAGGCTACGCGTACATCGGCATGATTCAGCTGCTAGGCGTACTGATTCAGACCTGCGCCAATAGATGGTGCGAACTCTAGTACGAATTCCACACTAGCTGAAACGGCGCGGGAGTAAGAATTTTTCAAAATGAAATTATCATTTGAGAAACTGCATTGTAACGCTTCTGTATTCTTAGCCAAAAATGTTGAGAGGAAATAAATCTTCGACCGTTATGCACCATAGCTTCATAAATTGTTTTTATTTAAAATAATAATATACTTACACTTTTGTTTCTATTCACTCATCTACTTTTTCATTTCTTTCTCGCATTTTTACCAATATATTACTCTTTAGACAATCTGTTCAGCTCTTATATAATATCGGAAGTGGTTGTCCGTCGCCCAGCTAATTCTTAAAATAGCTCAATCTAAAGGTGTACATTAGGGGTTACCATCCAGAACATTTTTTTAGATTTTAATGAGCTTAGGGTCAGAAAATTTGCGTTGCTGAAAACGGTTAATATTTCGCAATTTTAGTTTAAAGTTGAAACAAGCGGACGATCGTTTTTTCCCTATTTTTTCTTAGAAACGCTTATATTAATTACAATATGCAATAAACTTAGTTGGGTTTCTCCCGGGTTCACCATGGTGTTCCAGAGATATGTCATTCTTGCTGTTACATCGTCATCTTTTACATCAGTGACGAATTAACTCCAGCAATGTCTTTGCTCATGAAAATGCTCGATGCAACATGAGTGAAATGTTTAGCTAAAATTTTTCTAATTGCAACACATCTCGAAAACGGCATCAGCATACATTTTTCATATCATGTAATGCAAAATAGCTCCTAATGATCTTCCTAATCTAAGTAATTGGTGGAAAGTTTAAACAAAAATGATGGTTGAGTTTAAGAGTCTGTACACATCAAAATTTCTAGACAGATCATGAAATTGTATCACAGTATAAAAAAATTAATCTGGCCAAACGTGGAAGTGACTGATTAAATTTTATTGAAAAACCTCTGTTCAGTCTACACATTTTGTCACAGCATCGAGGTATGGTAGTAAGAGCCGTTAGGCAAGCAACTCTGGCTGCGGGAGGGTTTTAGCTATTGGGAAGTTTTCCAATGCGTTTTATCATTCGCATGGTGCAGATGCTGCGGGAAGAAAAATTTAATGGAAATCGATGCGGCGATGCTGCATTTTTTCCCTTTCTTCCCACTTTTCTAAAACCGCAACATTGGTGCCTCTTCAACTGTTTCTTTTTTATACTCAGACTTCCAGAAGAGTCGAATTGCTCCGGTACTGTCTCGCGCACGAGGCATTGTGACGTCGAGGCGCATGCAAAGATGAGTCACCAATAAAAGAACACTTCGAGTCTCCAATACTTCTGAGCTCCGGCTGAAATCTCTGTGCATGAAGACCTAGGCGACACGGTGGAATGAGAGGGGGGTAAAGTTTTAAAATACTGACTCACGGTTGCTTGAATGAAGACCTTCAAGTCTTTGCATTACAAACTAAATTATACTAAGCATTAGGAGCACAGCATCCTAAAGGCCACAAGCAAGTGAAAATATTGAGCAAGGTCTAAATGTAAGCTATGATCCTTACATTACAAACGTCTCTGGCTATGCTATATGTGGAATATAGCAGTTGTAATAATGCAATGGAAAAATATCACGTTCATCAGTCGATACTGTTTTATTACCCTTAGCTACCCAAATAGTCAATAGTCCATTCTCAATTTCCTAAAGTAAAATGACTATAATTAATTAGCTTGCACAGATACAACCTCACTTTTTGCTCTGTTTTCCATTCCAGTTCCATTTTAAATCAATGAATAAAATTGATTTTTCCACAATTTTATTTTCCTTCCACTACCTAGGTTTCGACACTCAGGTCATCATCAGGTGACTACACTGGAGACACACAGGCTGGCACACACACACACCAGGTGACTACAGGGTAGTCATCTGATGATGACCTGAGTGTCGATCCCTAGGTAGTGGAAGGAAAATAAAATTGTGGAAAAATCAAGTTTATTCATTGATTTATAATGAATCGTTTCCACCATGTAACGGCCAACAACACCAACTCTGTTCCATTTGCTTTGTTTGAATGGGATGCCTAACATTTTTTCTATAAGTTACCATTTGTGTGTCCAATTAGTCCACAGATACAGAATATTAGTGGCCGACATATTCCACGCTATTCTATACCAAAAAATGTCTTCATATTCCTAGACTTAAGGATCGCAGGATTTCCCTCTAAAAATTGTACGGTGTGTTTGCTTATAAGAATTCAAACATATGCTTTTTCATTGGCAGTAGGTCAAGTGTTTCATTCATCAGTGACCACAGACAACGTGCTACAGCACAAGGTAAGGTGTTGATTCTGGACACATGTAATTCATCACTTTTAATAACTGATTGCATTCATACCACTCATGCAATGCTTGTCATCAAATTATCTTCATTTTAAAGTATTGTACAATATTCTTTGACTTAATTAGGAATATTAGTTCATCAATGATCAATTATATCCACAAGAGGAAGTAATTTACTTAATTTTTACAAAACCGTATTCTATTTATGTTACTCACTTCACTTGCATGATTATTAATGCCCGCAGACATCAATTTGTAGTGAAAGTTGAAAATGAAACACTTTTAATGCCTCGCCAAGTTTTTAGCTGTCCGAACCAAACAATTCTCCGTATGTACGAGTTCCAGCTGTAACTTTGTGGAAATATTTAATATTCATACTTGTAAGAATGAAAATAAGATATTGAATTCCTCCCATACCCTCTCCACCATCAGAACCTACCCCCCTAACTATGCTTTGCTAAGGGTTGTATATATATAGAATCGGAAATATAATTTTTGTACCTTGAAAATGACATAAAGTGTCGAAACCATGGTCGGTGCTTATGAAAACAGTGTGGAAATTTACTACTACTAATTACTTTTCATTCTTACCTGTATGAAAACACTTCACTGTTTTTCAGTATTCCAGCAGTTTTCTAATTATATACGACTTAATTCATCTAGTTCCGATGCTGCTTCATCCATTAGCAGATAGTAAGGTAACCTTAAAAACTATTCAAATAAAAGGTAGTGCGAGCGAGATAGTTCCCTAATCATAATAGAGACCATATTCGAATTATACGTATTAATTTCACCAGCTGAGAGACACACGAATTAAATATTGCATAATTAATGGTGCAATAAAATAGTTTTCCATGACAGAAGTTGTAAGTAGTCATATGAAAATATCTAAATAAGCCTTTAACTTGACTCATTTTTTTCACACGGTACGTTTGAAACTCCATCAAAACGGAAGGTTTATTGTGATTCCGAAGAATTTACTGCGGTGAAAATATAATAAATTTTCAAAAATAGTTAATAAAACACACAAAATACACACTACTGATTTTTGAAAAGTTTTAAGTGTAGGAAATGCCTCATGTTCAATATAAGGTCTCTCAGGAGTGCATATATGTACCATTTCCGATATAAAAGGGCTGGTATTTGTTGGCAAATATCTCGGAACGTAATTTGGTAAGGGGTTGAATTGTTGATGTCAATGGAAGGTTGAGATCATTTTATTTAAAATGAGACGAAATTCTTTGATTTCTAGGTAAAATGATATTTCGCTCAAACTACCATAATTTTGTTTTGTTTGTGTAACGGTTCCACCACATCACCACTCATAAATCTATGTTTTGCATAGCTCCTTATTATATTTTTACAAATCATCCGTTCCCTCTGTAGGAATTCTACATGTCTTTCCTCGTCATTCATCGTGTGGAGACTAAATTTGAGAGAGAATGAAAATTTGAAGAGTAGCAGTGCAGGGGGATGAGGGAATATGGCGGAGGGAGGAATGCAAAAGACAGGAAAAGCAACGGGAGAGCAAGAGAGAAGAAAGCGGAGAAAAGGGCTGTAAGGACCAAGGCAAAGCAAGAGAGAGAGAGTAGGCAGAATGGCAGTAAAGGAGAAGGGGCGGGGGGTGTCGAGTGTTTGAAAACCTCGTGCGGCGAGAGAATTACGCAGCGAAGTGGGATATTCAGGCGGGCGACGTGGGGAAGGGAGGGCTGAGAGAAAAGTCGGGGCTGAGCCGTGAGCCCTTGTCTTGGGAACCGCTCGACGAGAGGGGTGGATTTTCACGAGTGGCCGGCAAGACGCAGGCAACGAGAATTAAGCGGAGGGTACGAGGATTTAAAACAAAAGCGGCGTGGAACTGAGGAATTATTTCTATAGGGGGACATTTTTTGCAGGTTTACATCGAAAAACGAAAAATAGAATGGGTTTAGGCCAAATTTATCTCAACAAGGTAATCATATTTCAGTGGGAACGGATGCAATGAGTTCTGCATTTTTACGAAATGATTAACTGCACAAATGATTATCTAAACCTTAAATCCGTAAAATATAGACAATAAGAAACGGCTACACGCTTTGTTAGAAACTACATGTTAAGATAGTATCGTTTCACAGCTTTCAAACGGAATAGGTTTGGGGGTTAGAATCTAGGCGCTAGAATCTCGGAGGCCACGTGCTATGATTGGATTGCTTGAGAAAGTCAGAACAGATGTGTTTCTGTGTGACAAAGAGAATATCATTTTGATGTCTTATCAAATCCGAAAGAAGCATTAGAATGAAAGGAATGTATAGCCAAATAGTCACAAAAATTCGGTATTTTTATTCGCAAAGAGTAAATATGAGAAAAACTAAGTTTATTTCAAAACCGAAAAATATAATAATAAATTCTCAGGCTTCACTTGGTGGAACAACATTACGATGATTTGTACATAAATTCACTTTGTAATATTCTACAATGGTTTTTATTATTCTGACCTAGGTTTCGACTCAAATCAAGTCATTAAGCTTTATCAAACACCATAAAATGTTCTACTTCGCGCCTATATACGTCTGGTGTCCCAACACTCCCTACAACAATAAACAAGAACAATAAAGACCATTTTCTATTCTATTCTATTCTATTCTACCACACGCCAATGTGACGGTTCGCATGTTAGTTTTTAGAATTAAATCCAGAGCGACTTTTCTTACAAGTTAAACTGTCAATGACATCGTCTTCATTAGAGAATTGGAAAAAACACACGAAAAGCAGTATTTTCTATCTAATATAAATATATATTTCATAAATATTTGTTTCAAAGACGCCAAAAGATCAGGATCATTGGTAAAAAATTATAAATATATATCTGACCGTCTTATTTTTTAAGTTAAAAGCCATTGACCCTCAAAATTTGAGGTCAAATCGTGATAATACTACATGAATGGTCAACGCCCATGGCTATAGAAAAGTTTAAAAAAATATATTAGCTGAAAAATTGGTTACTTTTGTGCCTTGATTTTGGTTTTCAAAAGTTAACTCACTCCAACAACTAAAGCAGGATTTTGAAAACCATTTGAATAAAAGTTGATACTAGCATTTGTTTTCATCCACAAAGTTGCGGTACAACTTCCGTGGTGAAACGACGGTGCGTATGAACGAAATCGAATGAACGTCGTCAAGTACAAATTGCTATTAAAGTGAGAGAGGCGGCGCTGTTGATTCCGGGCCCAGAGCCCAAGGTGAAGCCGCTTCCTTCACACTGAGTGACCGTGCATTACCACTGGCGTGATTGGTATCAATGTAATTTTCTACTCGTTTGCTGTTTATAAATTGTAGAAGTACTAAAAAACCTGTGTTTTCATTGGCTTAGTTGATAAGTAAAACCATAAGTTAGCATAGGATAAAGTCAGTAACATCAGAATTAGAGAATTTATGGAAGTCTCCCTTATCTAGGAGAAAAAAGAGACGAAAATCAAAACAGCCGATGTGACATGTACACGTATAACGAATGGAAAACGAGAAGCTACCAAGACAAGTCCTACTGTGGACATCTTTAGGAAAAGGAAAAAAAGGAAGCTGCAGGGGCGAACTGGATGGAAGCGATTGAAATAGAGAAAAATGAGAGGTTATGTAGATGAGCAAAGGAATGACCGAAGAAAATTCCTATTGAGAATCGTGAAACGCCATAGAGCGTCATAAACTGATGCGTAAATGCATACATGATAGATTAATATTTTTTCATCTCCTGCTACCATTTCAAGGAAAAAAAGCATTAGAGAGCTACTATGGTAGTCCGAGCGAGATAGTTTCCTAGTCATAATAGAGAATATATTCGAACTACACGTTTTAATTTCACCAGCTGAAGGTCAGCTGAATTAAATATTGAATTATAAATGGTGCATTAATATAGTTTTATATAGAACGTTTTTTGCAATACCCAAGAACCTATTGCAGTGACAGTATGATTAGTTTTCAAAAATAGTTGAGAAAACAAACAAACTACACGCTATTAGTTTTTTTACGACATATAAGAGTTATAAATTCCTCATTTTGTAAATAATGTCTCTCTGAAGTGCATACACATACCATTTCCCATGTAAAAGGGCTGGTATTTTTTGGCAAATATCTCGGAAAGTAATGTTGTAAGGGGTTACATTTTTTGTGTCATTAGAAGGGTGAGATATTTTTCTTTAAAATGAGACCAAATTCATTGATTTCTAGGTAAAATGATATTTCGCTAAAACTACCTTAAAAGCATATCGCCTGCTCATGAGTGCATATACTACAGGTACCGTCTTTGAAATTCATAAAAATATCTCGTTCAAACTTAAGAAAAGAATACTCCTCGTAAGAATATCCCATTACGTTATCTTATACAGCAGTCACAGTACTCTAAGGACTGTCGATATGTCGGAAATGACTTCACAGGAAGTCTTCAGTACCACCCCAGACGAAGCATTAGCAAGACATAAACAGTTCGGGGAGAATTAATGCGACGGAGAGTCAGAATCAAATAATAATACGTCGTCTGGTGCGGACAAAACAAACAAATGACGTATTCCTTCAAATTTTCAGCGCATACATTCAGCTCGGCGTGCGCAATATTTTCCGTTTTTTTGCGTTGCTGAGAGAAGAACGGAGTGAACAAGATCGACCGCGGCCAAATTACAAAATAAGAGGAATAAATTAAGAAAAAAAACTCGATGTGAGGGATAATTGTGAACCACGGAGCTGGTTCCCTTCTTTTTTTCTTCAGCGGCGCATGGCAGCGTCGGGAGAAAAGCATTGTTTTCTTGACCTTTTTTACGCGTGAATGAGGAATACACAGTGCGTAAAACAAAATTTCAATAGGGTTTCGCAAAGTTGAGGCAAAAATATTCGCCGTGTTTCGCTCACGGGTGGAAGGAGGATTACCAGATGTTTCTCCAAAAAAAATAAATATTAGGACGTTAAAGCTAAATCGCCCTGTTCCTTTTTGGTAACAGAGGTGGTAAAAAAAGCTGTGTCATAAGGTAAGCTTTATGCTGCTCATAGATTGATATTTGTCGACGAGGAGTGGATATCAAATCCCCATAGATTCAAAGAGTCAATCTTTTAAATTGAGACTGCGTCTAAAAGGAGTAACTAGGGGGAGAGTTATATCTCCTCACTTGATAACACATAGAGTCACACCTGTCCGATACTGATGCAGAATGCTCTGCACTTCGTCCACTGGTTTGATTTTAAATGTCATTCAATCAAGAGGTGGTTCAAGAAACTAAGAACCAGATCAGAAAATCTTGTCAAAAAAAACTTTTCCAAATGGTTGTCAAAAAGACAGATCTTGGGATTGTTTACCTTAACTGATGCTTCTAAATGATACTTCTTAGATGATACTTCTAAAGCATTGGTAACAACATAGCAAGGTATTTAATTTACTTTTCTATCGGTATTTACTCAAAATCTCGCCCAATAATTATAATTTATCTCCTTTAGAAAATTCAATGAACGCTCATTCACTTCATAGTTATTCAAAACCTGCCACAGTATATTTTTTATTCATCCTATTTCGTGCCTTCTAGAAATGGACAAAGGTACAGAATGTTTGCTTTCGGATGTCTATATGTTTTCCTAGCACTCGCTGAACAGCTTAAATAACTATTAGCTCCTCCTGATGGAGATCATGCCATTATTGGGCAAAAATTCGGCATAAAATATATCTCTGTTAAAAGGACATGGCCATTTCCTGCAATTCAAAGAAGAAAATAAAACAGGGTCGGCATTTGAAATTGGCTTAGATGAAGTAATTTAAAACAAATACCACTTTCATTCACAACCCCTTCTACCTCCAGTAAATCAAAATAAGTTATGCCCGGGTTAAAATAGGTTTTCTGCGAAAGTACCAAAAACTTTCGACCAAGTCCCAAGGAGTGAGTTCATTTTGCATGTATATGGTCTCCAAGAGTGGCTATCTAGTACCTCCAGCGAGCTTTGTGCCTAATGGTTCATGATATTTTTATCACAATTTGTGATCTTGCCGTGCACTGTGCGAGACGATTGGATGAGTGCGACGTTTGGATATGAGCGGGATAAGGGCCTGGGAAGAAGAAGGAAGTGTGCTGAAAGCAAAGAGAGACTGTGAAGGCAAAAGAAGAATGGTGATTTTATGGGTCTCGAATGTGTGACTATTATAGAGTTGGCTATGACTATGAGAGTCAAAACTAACACTATAATATGCATTCTAATTTGTTTGGCTATAACAAATATTTCTTTTGCTGAAGTTATGGCTCAACTATTGAAAATCAATATAAAAAACAGAAAATGCAGATTATTCCGCAAATATATGTTTAATTACCACATTTGTCCGGCCTTATGAGCCAACTACAGCGCCCTTAGAGAGTAACTACTGCACTTTGACTTCAATTACAGCAGTATTTAGACAAAGACTATAAATAAATAGGTTCTAAAATTGCCAAATTTTATTTAAATTTCATTCATTTAGAATATATACTTCTTAATTAACAGCTTTAATTAAAACCTTACATGCTTTCTCTTTCAAACTGACTTCTTCCTTCTGTAAGCCGAGCCAACTTCATAAAAGTCCATATTAAATTCATCACTTCAAAGAATAAATTACAGAAGAAATAGCCTGGGAACCCTATTTTGTCATCTTAGTTTATAAAACTCACTTGAGTTGGTGAGATGCTGTATACGTTTCCAGGACTTCTGGAATAAGTGTCTATGAGTCCAATGCCACCTTAAGATGGTTGGATCGAATTTTGCTTATACACGGTTTTCATGAAACTTTATGTTAATGTACTTATTTGTAATATTTATGGATAAAAGTAAAAACATAGCATGTTAGCGATTTAGTTTTTTGGAAATTGAATGCTATTTCACAATAACCACTCCACATTTTTTTCAAAATAATTACACTGGTTTTTCTTTCGTGCAAATTGTGGGTTACATCTTATTACAACGGTGGATATCAAATATTAAGGTATCATTTCGAGTAATAAATACAACCTTAAGTATTTATTCATCTTAAACTTGTAATTTCACTTCGCCCATCCAAGTTAACACCATGCTTTATTTAGAATAAGTTTTATTATGCTCTGGGTTTCCCCATTAGAGCAAAAAAAGAAAAAAAACATAAAATTCTGCTTTGAACGAAAAAATAACATATATAACATACAATAATAGAGAAAATTTACAGGGGGGTAAAAAGACGAGAGTAAAAAGAAAGTCTTACTGCAAACGTTTCGCCCTTCCCGGGTCTTTTTACCCCCCTGTAAGTTTCCTCTATCATTGTGTTTGTGGATATTTGGCGAAGTTTTCTATTGTGTGTTTCATTTCATTTTTCTATTGTATTGTTTTCTACTGGCCAACATCTCACAGTGATGAAAAACAAAAAAAATTCAGTCACAGAAAATTAATCCTAAATACAACGAAAATATTATACCTATATTGAAATGGAAAATATCATATCAATGACAGAGAGATAACAAACAAATAATAATTTCTCAGATCATTTGGAAACATAAAATTCTATAACAGGATACAAATTTAAATTATTGGCTTATATGATGCTTATAGTAATAATTAAAAAGTATTTCCTTAAAATAGACGGCGAGGAAGAATTTTTATATGATGAATTTAGGCATATTTTTTAAAACATAGCTCTTGCATCGCTTACATTCATCATAAGTACATCTACATCGTCTACATGCCTGGCGCTTCGCCTTGAAAAAATAAGTACTTAAATAAAATGTGGTCTGTGGAGAAGAATTATTGAAGAGTTATTAAAAATGTGCACTCAATGGCTCACGGGTACTACGGCCAAATCCACGGGAAGGGCGAAGGGTAACTCGGGAGGAAGGGTGGATGTATAACGGGAGAGTTTCGAGGGAGGATACGTAGTCGACAGGATAAAAAAAAAGAATGAGGCGATCCGCGAGGAGGAGGCGGCGAGGGGGCGTGGTCGGGGAAGGATTGGGAGATAAGGAGAGGGAGGGGATAAAATGGAAGAGTGAATGGAGGTCGCGCAGTCGAATGAGAAATCGATTGAGATGAGGTCGGACGGACGAGGAAGAAAATTGCCCGAATGATATAATACTAGATAACTGCTCAAGGGAGTTGAAAAAGCGATGAGGAGATGGATGAGGCTCGAATTAGAGATTCGCGGGATTTTCCGGCGCTGGCTGGCGCTGCAGCGGCTGGTTTCGGGGCTCGCTGCAGACTCCGAATGCTGAGCTGTAATAAAACTTTGAGGTGACGATATATATACGGCCTGGATAGACAAGTAACTTTCCGCAGTTACTTCACAATTGGAGTATTAGTGGTTGGAGGGCCATTTTCGAAAAGTTGTCGATTTAACAAACTTTGAAAGATAAAAATCCTTTATTGGGGGGTGGGAAACTTAAGAGTGGCTTAAAGAGGACATTCAGCTCACATGATCATACGATCACGCACATATATCAGAAATGAAGAGTAGATATAACAACAATTCTCTTTCGCTTCCCTACTTTTTGACAGCGTAGACCTATAAATTATGGCATGCAACGTTAAAATTTAACTTTTTATGCAATTTTTTACAACTATGTATCCCTCAAATTGTTTCTCAGACGCCAAGTGTGCTAGATTCAAAGCGTGAAATTAAAGCCTATAAAAAGAGTGAAATATAGAGGAAATGAAGACCTAAATAGCAAACATGTTAGTTGTGGCTGTAGCTAAAATCCAATTTTACGAAGTAGGGGTCAATAAATGTGATAACAAAGCATTTTTTCACAACGGTATCAAACAATTCAAAGCATTTCTTCAGTCATGATAGTTTTTACTCATTACTTTACCATTATTTTCATTTATTCTGTATAGGGAAGCGTTGTCCATCCCAGCTTAGCGCAAAATCAAGTTTTTTTTACGTTATGGCATCCATTACCATTTCATTTTTAGTGAACGACTTGAATCAAGAGTCACGCCAAAATTGCCATTGCTAGGGAAGTGTGTACCGTAAGCAGTTTTTAGTGCAGATTGTGTTCATTGGTTCTCTAATATTATTCTCCTAGTATTAACATGTTAACAAGTGACGGCGGAGGTTTCTACTGTCATATCGGGATTGGGATTTTACGATGGCTAGTACACAGGCACCCAGTGTAGTGGCTAGAGTATTATCCCAAGGGCAAATGACGTTTAGATCAGCAACGGTGAGTATGACTGGAAAGTATTTCATGGAAACGTCGGTCCTAATATACTAACTATGTAAAGGCTACGCATACGAATATATGATTTAGATGCCAGAGGTAGAAATTCAGATATAAAAGCCATATATGGCAAGCGAGCTCCCATCCACGTTCTCCTCTAACAAAAACGTTGCAAGGAAGATGTATCTTTCAAAAGACAAGTGTCACAAAGAATACAGCCAACTTAAGGTAGTTTGAGTGAAATATCATTTTACCTAGAAACCAATGAATTTGGTCCTATTTTAATAAAAATATATCACCCTTCCATTGACACCAAAAATAAGATCCCTTACCTCATTATTTTCCGAGATATTTGCCAGAAAATACCACCCCTTTTACATGGGAAATAGTATAAGTATGCACTCCAGAGAGACCTTATATTAAAAATGAGGCATTTCCTTCTCTTAAATCTCGTCTAAAACTCACCAGTGTGTAGTTTGTGTGTTTCCTCAACCATTTTTTAAAAGTTAAAGACATATTTAGATATTTTCATTTGATTCATTACAATTTCTGTCATGTAAAACTATTTTGTTGCACCATTAAAAATGCTATATTTAATTCGTGTGTCTCACAGCTGGTGAAATTAAAACGTATAGTTCGAATATGGTCTCTATTATGATTAGGGAATTATCTCGCTCGGACTACCTTAAAGTATTCTCCACTCCACCATAAAGGTTTCATGCGAAGAAATCTTAGACGATTAGGTATTATATATTGTATAACATAATTACAAATTTTGAGTCCATTAAAAAAAAACAAAATTATATCTGTATGAGCATTTACTACATTATTTCTATTCGGTTTTTACTAATAGTTAAACCTGTATTTGCACGGTATATAGCAGACACTGACCCGGTGGAAAAATCGAGATGAATTCTCCAGAAATGATATTCACTCTAACAAGAGGTCTTTTCCTTTAAAAGTGTAGTTAGCAGATAGATTTTATTAAATTGATATCTGAGATGGTACTTCGCTCTGTTTAGGCCACACCTCAAATACGCCGCGAGCATTTGGGACCCTAGTCATACATATTTTACCAAACCAATTAATAAAATACATAGGTAAGCAGCGCGCTTCGTAACAAAATGCTACGAATATGCATATAGTGTCTCACAACTTTTAGAGGGATTAAGGTGGGAGCCCCTAGAGACTCGGAGGCTACACACTGGGCTTAGGCTGCTTGAGAAATTCAGAACTGATATTTTTCAAAGCGACGTAGAGAATATTATCATGACTCCTAACTACATCTCTAGGTCTGATATATGCGATAAAATAAGAGTAACACTGCCGAACAGATAGCTGCCAAAACTGGTTCTTTCCGCGAAAAATAAGTGATCACAATAAAAATTGTGCTCCACTAAATCTTCTACAGTGCTCAACCCTGGAGTTGGTTTGCAGCAGTACGCCATTCCTCTCCTCTGTCTGATTTTCTCTTCATTTCTGTGTATGAGGTTCAACCCATATCATTCCACTAAACACACTCCTATAATACATGTCACCATTTCATCTTCCAAATACTTATGCCTTTACACGGATGGTGACCTAACACCCCCTGCCACACGCCCATGCGGTGGCTCGCGGGTTATTATATAGATGTAGATGTAATTACAGAAGACAATCCATGAACTTAGAAATGGATTCTCAGTAAGTGTATGTGAAATGAGGAATCTGGATAAAAAAACGAGAATCGAAGAGCGCTTATAGACGACGGAGAGGGTGGGAAGGGGTATCCAAATGCTTCTGGTTGCTATAGAGGAGAAATTTATTCGGCGTTATTTGAGGAATTTCAGTTTGTATTGCAAAAATATTAAGTATTGCAGCACAGAGTAGTCCAAAAGTAAGTATAAAATAAGAAATTAAATGCCTTGGTATCATCATCTGGTGCTTAAGGGCATAAATATGATCATAATGTTATTAAACACCTCATGATGATGAAAATCCGGAATTTCCACTTACAATTTGACCCCTATTAGTAGGAAAAGTCAGTATTTTTGTATTATTATAAATTCCGTCTAAATTCATTTCATATGTGGTCAACATTCTGACATAACATGACCTCATTACGTATCTGATGACAAAATGTTTCAACCGGTGACAGTCTTGTAATCGCCTAGTGCCTGATGACGAAGTGTAACACTTCGTCGGAACCTAGGTCGTGTATGAAATAAATTTACATGGATTTACAAAGTTAATCTTCCAATTTAAAAATGGTGAGCATATTTAATGAGGTTACATAACATGACCTCAAGACGTATCTGATGACATTACGTTTCAACCGGTTACAGTCTTGTAATCTCCTAGTGCCTTATGACAAGGTGTTACGTCGAAACCTAGGTCGTGTATGAAATAAAGTTACGTAAAAATTACAAACTTAATCTTCTAATTTGAAAATGGCGAGCATATTCCATGAGATGACGTAACATGATTTCATTACGTAATTGATGCCATACTGTTTCAATCGGTGACAATCTTGTAATCTCCTAGTGCCTGATGACGAGATGTTACGTCGAAACCTAGGTCATGTATGGAACAATAAATTTATCTGAAATTAAAAAGTTAATCCTCTAATTTAAAAATTACGAGCATATTCCATAAGTTGACGTAACATGACTTCATGACGTATCTGAGGACATACTGTTTCAATCGGTGACAGCCTTGTAATCTCCTCGTGCCTGATGACAAGGTGTTACGTCGAAACCTAGGTCATGTATGGAACAATAAATTTACTTGGAATTACAAAGTTAATTCTCTAATTTGAAAATGACGAGCATATTCCATGAGGTGACGTAACATGACTGATGACATAATGTTTCAACCGTAGACAGTCTTGTGATCACCCATTGACTGATGACAAAATATTTCATGTCGAAACCTAGGTCGTATGAAATAAATTTGCGTAGAATTACAAAGTAAATCTTACTAATTTAAAAATGGCGAGCATATTTCATGAGGTCACGCCCGTTACACAACGGATGCTTCAGGGGGAATCTGGGTACCATTGAGAACAAAGGAGGATCTCTTGGATATTGGGGAAATTAACGAAGAGAATGGCAACGTGGGAACGAGGATGGGGTGAGGTGGGTGCGGAAGGTGGGTGTGGAGACCAAGAGGAAGGGACGAGAAGCGAGCAGTGGAGTGGGGAGGCAAATCGGACGGGTAGGCCGGAAGCTGAGTAAGTACAAAAAGGCAAAGGGATGAAAGAAAAGGGCGCGGAAAGAGAAGAGAGCATACGGTCCAATGGGCGTCTGAAATTTCGAAATCGCTTGAACAAGTGAAAGGTTGGCGAGTTCACGAGGCAGGGTTAAAATAACACGGAAGGGAGAGGGTGGGGGAGGGGGTGGAACAGGAAGGGGTGGAGGAGGAGGATGGGGAGATGGGGTGGTGCAGAGTGGAGGGGGTTCGGAGAAAAGTGGCGGAAAATCGAATTACGGGGTTCAAGAGCGATAAGCAAATTTGAAGAAATAATGGCTAATTGCGTTTTCCCAGAAAAAAGACTGTATCGTTATTAAATTAATCGGTTTAGCGGAGATTAGAACAAGAATGCGAGCTTCAAGATTCTTAGGAAAATACTACTTGTGCATCGCCTGGAAAATCAAGTTTTGTGAATTTATTAAGTGCAGATAAAATTTCATTACACTAACCGATAAAGAACTGGCAATGTTTCGTGACGAAATTCAAACAGTTACGTAATAACGAAAGTCAAACTACATTGCATTGAACAAAGGGAAATTATAAAGGAAAAATGGACGTTTTTAAAAATGACTTTCATTCATAGTTTGATGTCCATCGGTTAAATTTACATTTACCCATGACGTCATCTTTGATAACTCATAAGGACAGAAAGTTGAAATTGAGCCATTAAAACTAAGGAAATCTTTACAAATATTTCCACCTCTTTGCTTACACTGATAATAAAAAAGATACATTCTCCTGACAGCAGAAGTATAAATAACACTCGTGCGGACGTGTCCATCTTAATATCAGATCTTATACAAATAAAATATACTGGAATCACAAGCTTGTTTACAAGTTTCTGTACAATACACCGAATAATCCCACATGATATTTGCACGTATATAATGAAATTAACGTTATGAATACTTAATATTGGGTACATATCGTACTAGATATTGATATAAAAACCTTAATGATGGGTCCTCAAGGGAAATTTGTATTGCTTCTTGCGCTCAAATGTTCTTGAATGATATACTAATTCTCATATGCATGTGTCATCAAGTCAACAAGCAAAAGGCATGATGAAGGAAAGAGGTGAGCAAATTGCTATATTCTTTGAGTTCGGCTGCAACTATTACGCACCTTAGTCTGTCGGTTTCCTACATATAAGGAATGATAGGCCCGCTAGGGGCCATATTTGTGGGCCTTGGGGACTATGAGGCCTTTATATTAATAGTGCAAAAATATAGTTCGATATGACAGATATTGTAAGTAATTAAATAAAAATATCTCAATAAGTCTTAAACTTGACTCATTTTTTTCGCGCGGTGCGTTTGAAACTCCTTCAAAACGAAAGGTTTTCTGAGATACGCAAGAACTGACTGCGGTAACAATACGATTAATTAGCAAAAATAGTTGATGAAACATACTAACTACATGCTGTTAGTTTTTTTACGACATCTTTATGTTATAAATACCTCATTTTGTAAATAATGTCTCTCTAGAGTGCATACACGTACCATTTCCCATGTAAAAGGTCTGGTATTTTTTGGCAAACATCTCCGAAAATAATGTGGTGAGGGATTGAATTTTTGGTGTCATTAGAAGGGTGAGATATTTTTCTTAAAGATGAGACCAAATACAATGATTTATAAGTAAAATGATATTTCCCTCAAACTACCTAAAGACTCCCTCAATTCTAGCCTAGCCCTCCTCCTCCCCCACCCTTATAACAGCCCTTCCCTCCGTCAAACGGAAGACATTCGAGTGCCCAAACCGAACGCCCATAGCCTGCCTACCCAGGCCTCCAATCTCCACGGCGCCGAAGGGGGAAACAAAGAGGTCTCCGGGAAGAGAATGGGGGTCCATAAGATGGATGGGAGTTTCAGAGGAGCGTGGGAAGCGCTCCCTTCTCCTTCCCCTAAAAACAAATGAGTGGGAGTGCCCGCAGGAGCGTAAAGTAAGGAAGAGCCGAAGGACGTGGATGAGTGGAGGGATATATGTGAGTACACGCGCCGAGAAGGACCTCTACAAGACTCGCGGCCATGAATACGACTATGTACTTGAGCGAGAGAAACTTCCTTTTGCGCTCTCCATGATGAAATATCGTCCCCTCCTAGCTTCCTGTCTACTTTTTATCTTTCTCGTGGAATCCTTCATTTCAAAGGACTGGTAAACAGCTTGCTTAAGAATAAACGAAGCCTTGTCTCTTCAAATTACTCCTATTATCCTTTATTTTAATGTAAATGCTATAAAATGAGGAGAAATAATGAACTGAGTTCAATGATATTTATCTATTGACGAACCTTTTTAGAATACCGTATTTAAGTATTTATTCTAGCACTGTATTTTAACATCTTCATTTAAATTCTTTATATATTTAATATTTTTGCTTTAAAGATAAATAATTGATAAGCGTGAGATTACGTATTCATTTTTATCTTTGGGTGACAAACGGCGTAACCTCGACTGAAAATGAACATTAGTTACATTATTTCTGCCTTAGATGCTGCCACCCCCGAAATACATCGGAGTATAGATGAAGTAATGTATGAATTCACTATATCGATGGACATTCTGAGAACATTATGACAATAACATTGCAATATTAGTTATTCTGGACCTCCTTAGTAGAATAATGAATACTCCGAGTGATTCTTTGGGTTTCAACGTCTTTTCCATTTTTGCGTTCAAGCAATAAATGATATTTATGAAGCCGGAAATCTAATACAAAAATTATTATTTACTTTTAAATCTCATCATTGTATTTGCATGTTTTCAAAACATTAAATTTCCAAATGTGCGTTGCTTTTTTTTGTCCAAATACTATATCTTCTTCCAATGACATTACGACGAAAACAATGACTGGTTTAAGAGATTATAAATTATTCTTACTCATCATAGAGCAAGATGCAACCTTATCACTGCTAAGAATGGAAAAATATTCTTAAAACATACGTCTCGTTTCAACGTTTAAGATAAACTCTCCGTCATCATCATCTTTAAACCAAATCTTCCAACTGCGTATCAAATGCCTTCTTTCCGAATTTGTCTTTCAGCACTAGTTACTTGCAAGTCAAGGACTCGCGCTATAAGTTCACACGGATGTATTTGCGTCATTTATAACTGCTTGAAGACAGCCTTCATTATGGTCGCTCTGTTCGATAGAACAATTTTTCGCATCCCTAGATATTCCATAGCGTATGAGCTGAATTTGCTTTACGTGAATGTTGGGCTTTCAAAATTTTTGACATGAGTAAATTATGTCACCAGAGGAAAATATCTGAGATGGTTAATTCGGTATTTAAACGAGTTTCTTCATAAGTCTGGGATATTACAATGAAATTTACAGCAGGTTGCCATAAGTAGGTTAGTAAAAATGGGACTCATGGTGCGACTAAGAATAAAATGCGCCAATCAGCGCATTAAAATATTCGTTGGTGACATTTTTCGTAGGCTTTAGTGAACGATCGCTCAGTAACGGAAATTGAAGGAAAATAACCAGTATACCAATGGAAGATGTGTCAATGGCATTGAAAAATAATGGCGATGAATCATAGACCACAGCTACTACCACGAAACTTACACGAATAGATAAACCATCACTTTCGGTTATCCGGTTGGATTTTCCTTTCATTAGAACAGATTGACGCTCTTCTTTATTTGATTCCCGAAGATTTGGTGCCATAGTATGAGTATACTTTCGAGTAAATTGTTAAAAGGAAAGTATCGAGGTCGAAAGTTCTGGAGATAGAATGAAATATATCGAAAATAGTGAAGTTTTGAGACTTTTTTGTGTCCCCAGGTGCTAGTGAATTGGAGTAGGAAATATAAATAGCATTGTTTGGTAAATTAATTGTGGAGGAAGGCAACATTTGAGGTCATATACGTCATGGAAGTCAGGTGGATTGGTAGTTAAGGGAAGTTTTGGAGAATGGAGAAAAGGTGGAGAGAAATCCGGCATCGGCATTAGCCGGTTCTTCACGAAAGGCGCCAAGGGGACCACGATTTAGCGTCTCATCCGCAGACGGTATACTAATCTTGAAGTTCCCTCCACAAGACATTCCAGTAGGGATCGGGATTCCTCTGAAAAGTACCCAACTCTGCTTGGATTTGAACCCTGACTACCCTGCTAAAAATTCTGAATAGCTTCCTTAAAAATACTTCTACAGAATTTCTTAAAACGTTCTGTAGATATTCTTTAAAGTATTGAAACTCCATTTTACGGAATTCCCTTCGGCGTTCTGCAGAATACCTAAGGACGCTCTGCAGATTCCTTAGGACATACTGTGGAATTCCCCACGACTCTCCGTATAGGTCCTTACAAAAGGAACTGGGTCAACGGAAACCTCACATATTTCCGAAGAGTTGCTGAAGTTCTACAGAATCGCTTGTAAGGAGTTATTTTGCTCTGCAAAAAATACCTCTACATAGCATATGTTCTGTAGTATCAGGCTCTCATGTTCCGTACAGATCCTTAGAAAAGGAACTAGTTCTGAAGAAAAAGAGTCAATTTCTGTATAATTCTTTACGTTCTACAGAACAGCTTCTATGGAATTTTTTAACAGGATATTCGTATGGTAAGCCAGTACTCTCTTGCTATCACACCATCCCAATCCCCTATATATTGCATTTCGCCCCGCGGCAGTCAGAGTGAATCGCCTTTGATGCGGCATCAGAGAGTAGAGCGGCGACGCAAGACATTGCTGTTGATAGACTCACCTCAGTGCTTCCCTGTAGTGTCCGACGGCCCTCTCCACGTCGCCGGTGTCTCGCAGGAAGTTCGCGAAGTTGTAGTGCATCTTCGCGTTGTGGGGGAGAACTTTCAAGCCGGCCCTGTTTGGAGGAGGATGATCGGGGACGGATTAAAATAGGGGGAGGGGTAGTGGATAAGGATTCGGAGCAGGGTAAAGGAAACAGCCCAAGGAGTCAAGGGTACGTTATTAGTGGGCGTTGGTGGAAGGTTGAGTA
This sequence comes from Ceriagrion tenellum, assembly GCA_963169105.1. NCBI lineage: Eukaryota > Metazoa > Arthropoda > Insecta > Odonata > Coenagrionidae > Ceriagrion > Ceriagrion tenellum. Next base: position 13,865,299 of record OY720640.1, on the reverse strand, counting down.
ACGAGAGAGGATTTAAAGGCGAGAGAAGGAGAGGAGATGGTGTAGAGGAACAAGGGAGGGTGGACGAAAAGGACGTTGAAAGGATTATTAGGATCATGGAAGAGAGGGAGGAAAAAGAATTAAATTAATTAGTTTCTGCCATACCTGGTTGAATGACTAAATTTTAACATATTGATTAGCCACAGTTAATATACAGAAACTATTTCATCAACAATGGAGCTTCAATTTTTAAACACGACAAGCTCCAAACTTTATAACGTTGCCTGAACTTATTTTTTAATATGATTTCATAAATTAAACACTATAGTAAATTGTAGCCGATACCAAAAAATGCTTTTAGTGATAATTCTCAAAGTTTAGCATGCCACAAGACTTAAAAATTAAAGGGACAACATGGAGTGAGATAAGTATTTCAGTATCTAGATTACTCGTACAAGGTGATAGGCTTCATTAGAACGATATAAACGTCTTATTACCAGCTACAAGATATCATTAAATTATTTTATGGAATTTTTTCCAAAGCATTGCGTAGAATATGTATAATTTTTTTATTTGTTTACAATATTGCTTTTCAATTTTTAAAATACACATTACTAATTAAAAATAGTAACTCAGTTGGTCATAGTAAACGGAAATAAAATTGATCTGAATTATTGGAACACGTACACGTATAAGATATTTAAGCCAAGGTAAAATAATTGTACACGATGAAAGTCAAACGAAATACGAAAATTGCAGACGTTGAGTGAAGTCTTCTCGGATCTCGGTCCAGGTCGAGTATCATAAGATTATTACATTTAACTAATTTGTCAGGATATCACCTGATTAGGGTGCTAGTGATGTGTTTGAGGTTCAATTCTCCCGCACAACGTTTTGGTATTTTCGGAGGACAAAAGGAATTGGATTTAGAAGCACTGTAATACGGCGGATAAGTCATTGCTGAAACGTACTTTGCAACGTGAGGGCGTTTTAAAAAGGTTTAAAAAGTTTAAAAAGAACGCTAAAATATTTCACAAAGAAAATCAAAACGAAATAATAAGTTTTTTCAGTGGTTCATGGCTAAGGCAGAAGGGACGATTAGAAGTTTTCACGTGGGTGGATGCATAAAGAGAACGACCGGCATTTGAGGCGGTCGTTTGCGTCACTGAGTCAGATAGGTTAATTGCCTAATTAAGGATTTTATTGAAAACCAGAGTACGGGTTGAGAGAACCCAGCATCGGAATTAGCCTGATCTAAACGAAATGTACGACATTTTTATGTCCCATTCTACGAACGCAGTTACATGCTTGCAACCATCTACACTATCCAACCTCCAGCAGGGATTGAGATTTCACTGGAAATGTTCACCTCTATCGGAATTTGACCCAGGGTTGGGAAGCCAGTACACTAATTATATCATCTTATAGAAGGACAATACTTAACTAGAGCACTTATAATACTCTGTCTGCATAAAAAAGTAAATAAACCAAATAAATGTTCAATAATGCTAATAAAACCAACAAAAGTAATCGATACATTCGAAATAGATACATTTTTCCACACAAATACTTTATGAGCGACAGCCAAAAAAATTATCGCAGCAATTTTTTAATGAGCAACAATAAACGTACTTTCAGTCATGCTTTAAATTACCTTATGTGGAAAAAATAATAAAAATTGGAGTAAAGGAAGCCATAATTGTGTGTAGAATTAATGTTTTTAACTCCCCCCAATTATTTCCTTGATTATATGCTCATGGACGCTTGTTCTAGCCTGACTGCTTCACGTTGAGCAGGCCTCATTTTGGAAGAAAGGTATCTTCAATTGATAGGGTGTAATATAGAATGCGGGAGCGGAGCCACAGGCTACGTACTCATGCGACAGAGAAGGAAATCGGAAAGCAGGAAGTGGGGCATTAGGGCTGCAAAGGTGGAGAGGAGAATTCAAGAGAGCTATGGCCTAAGGGGGTCCAGCTTTAGAGGGCCGGCACTGCACGGGGCGTAAAGAGGTCAACGCGCGTTGCCCTGACATCCGCTCGTACTCTTTCTCCTAATTTACACAGGAAGGGATTGGGGGAAGGGAGAAGGAAGGTCGATTGGTTCCAGAGGAGAAGAAAGAGAAAGAAGAGGTGATCTTCCGACGGCAAAGGCTCTTCCTCGCTCCCGGAAAGGAGCCACAGTGGAGGAAGAATTACCCAGCCAGCAACTTAAATGCTCACCTCCAATAAACCAGAGCAAGAGGGTCATAGACCCACTGTCGCAAAAGGGAACATGGCCTTTGTGAAGCATACTGAATCGCCAAGCTGACAATCAGATGCAAACAATCTACGGTGGGCTCTTGTAATAATTCACGATTCTTAATGTAAAGAGGGAAATGAGACTCCCAAATATTTCTCCTTTTTCCTGTTTCCAAAGCAGGAATCTTTCCATTAAAAGTCTATTCATTTTCCATCAAACTCTAGTGATTATAAAAATGTTTCCTTCCTTTATAATTTGGATTAATACGTTTCTGCGTTGAACGTTATCTTACACGGAGTTTTGTGCAGTAACCTTAATTATCAATCTATACTCTCTTCATTTTTCAATCATTGATCAGAAGTCAAATTTGTACTAAATTTAGCTATTGAATATGGAAAATGCCATGTTTTATTTGCCAGTGCCGCTAATCCGATGATGCGAATCGAATAGATATTTGTATTGGCGAGCAGAAGAATTAATCAACAGAAAAGTCGATTTATACTATACCAAAAAAATATAATTACTCTAATCCATTAAAAAAACAGATAAAGTGACTAGAGGGGAGGGTGTTTAGGTGAATGTGTATGTTGAGAAATCATATTATCGAGTTCCAAATCGATTTCCAAGAATCATATTCTTATTTACCTCACAGCCCTTGTCCATAGTAATAAGTAATTTGAAACAGTCGATGGCTAAATTAAACTAATCATTCTATGTTTGTCAACTACGGAATGAAAAACCGTCGTTTATGCAAAGTTAGATGATGATACATAATTTTATTCACGTATACGTTTAAATAAGTTAAAACGTTGTCGCTACAAATATAAGATTTTAAGCAAATAACAAATTCGCTTTAAAAATGGCACTAGTCCTTGCAACTCCCTGCCGCTACTTATGGCATACTAATAAGTGTGAAAAGAGAATATGTTACGAGATGGTTAGAATTGCTAATTATGTAATAATGGTAAGTTTCGGTGCATTTCCAGCCTGTAAACGCTAACGGGAGGAATCATTAGGAGACGTCGTGGAGCTTACAAAAATAAAAAAGAGGAAGTAACTGGCAAAGGTGACGATCAGTATAAGTCGGCTTCCTTTCTCAACTTGTACCTGCCGAGAACTCAAATGAATTACTTTGAAAATTTTTTAATGCTTCATAAAGGCTGATTGCCCAAATTTAGAAAGTACATGGTATATGTTTGGAATGACTCAAAACGTCGCATCAATACAAATTGACATTCATTGACAGTTTGCTCTCTAATGGAAATAGCGGCAAAAAGAAATCGACACGGCCGTCAATTTGCTATGCGTATTTATTCCACGGCGTTCAAACTTGCTGCATAAGCACCCGAGATAAATGTTTCATCGCCGAGAGCCTCCTTTGATTTTAATTCTAAAGGTAGAAAACTTCCTCACGTCGAAAATGTGCTTCACGTTTCCCTGTTATCTTCTCCTACGTGGGACTTAGTGAGACCAAGGACAAAGCCCGGGGGTCTCAATAATGTATTCACATCCCCTGGATTGATGCCTTTTGCTCATCTCGCGAGTTCTCCCTTCAGCGCCTCCCAACGCCGAGTGGTCGCGTGGAAAATCCTCACCCGTCTCCCAGATAACGTTTTTTCGTCGGCCAGGGCTGGACCAAAGCCTTTCTACGAGCAAGATGGACGCTTGAGATCCGCATTTCCGCATAAAATCCGCCTTTCGGCAAAGGAAGAGACTATACCCCTAATAAATGCAGCCTGATTAATATTCACTGGAGCTAAAAGTTATGTTTTCTGACGCCATGCAAGGACACAGCACAAAGCACTGTAATCTTGTAGGACACATCGAGTGGCTTGCAAAAGCCTTCTACCTACCACATCGGCTTTCAGGCACTCAAAAGGCGACAGGGAATTTTTCACATAGTCAAATCAAGGCTTGAAAGTTTGCGAGGAGTCCACTACTTAGCGCCAACTCAAATACAAAGGTTGTAGTATGGTTCAGTGAACTTTGTAGAGTATTTGTAGATTATAAAAGAGAGATGCTACTTCGCTTTGGTTAGGCCACACCTCGAATACGCCGCGAGCATTTGGGACCCTGGTCATAGGGATTTAACCAAAAAAATTAACAAAATACAAAGAGAAGCAGCACGCTTCTTTAAAAACTGCTACGAACAAACACATAGTGTTACACAACTGTTAGAGGGATTAAGGTAGGAGCTCCCAGAGACTCGGAGGATGTAAGCTAGGCTTAGGTTGCTTGATTAATTCAGAACTGATATTTTTCAGAGCGACACAGAGAATATTATCATGACACCTCACTACATTTCTAGGTCTGACAGATGCGATAAAATAAGAGAGATACTCTGCCGAACAGATAGGTCCAAAAATTAGTTCTTTCTGCGCACAATAAGCGAACACAATAAAAACTGAGCGCTTCTAAATACACTCCCTATATATTGTATATCCTAATGTACATTCGGTTATTTATTGTTTTATTTGGGGGTTGATTCTATCAAGTTTCTCTTTAGACACACCTTCTTCATCGCAATTTCTTATTCAAAACTCTTAGAAGCCATGTCCAGAGAGAGGTTAAACTTCGGACGTGAACGTAGAAATGGCAATTAAATGGGTTTTTCAGGTACTCTTTTTACAAACGTTTTGCCTCCCATATCGCACGGTATGATTAACCCAGAGTGCCATGTCCGCACATTCTGCCATTGAAAGCTGGCAACTCTGGTTGAAAGAAATACCAAAGAAGGTATGAATGAATTTTTTTGCAAATTTATCCTCATACATCAAGCTACAGTCTCTATAAATAACACTTGCTTAAGTGGGATAACAAAGTAATTGCACAACTGACACACAAGCTTTACTGTACCTCTACTGCAAGTTTAGTGCTACAAAATTGTTTCTTGAGATCAATGATGACTTGTAGAAGTACTGACTTATTCAGCTACTCACTTATATATTATTTATTTTGTGAGAAAATGGTTTTCACTGCTTTATATAGTAGGCAGACTTCAAAATATAGCAATTTTGTATCAAGAAAGTAGTCAAATTATCCATTATTTGCAAAATCAAAATCCTAGGTTTATTATCCCAGATTATTCCTGGACTAAGTTTACGAAATATACTTTTGCCAACTGCGAGTAGCATCTTTTTTTTGGAATATACTGCTTATAAATGCTGCAGCCACAATTGACGCAGAACTTGCAGTAGAGTGATATGGGGAGAGAAAACTGACAGGCTAAGTGCAAACTTTCCGATAGAGGCATGATGGAAAAAAATATATTGCTAATGATTGAAGATGAGGAAAATGTTACTCTCGTAGGCATTGCTATTGTAGAAGTAAGGTTAATTACTTGCGAGGTGTCAAATAGTTTTACTTGGGTGACGTCGGAGCTTATATCTGCATTAAAATTCACACGAATTCTGGTATTATTGATAAGGACGTCGAGACATCGAGAATAAGATCCAAAAAGACAGAAAATATCGCCAATAGATGATCTGCTAAAACACACGAGAAATTTAAGTCAATAGATGATCTGTTCATACACACGAGAAATTTAAGTAGTATCTTGGAACAATCTTTGCGTTCCCCAGTAAATTTTTAAAATGATTTTTACTCGAAAGCTATGTACACAGAGGTAATTTTACACATATATACATTTACTTTAAGATACACCAACCCATTTGTGCATTCAGATCTCCGGAATATTGATGCAAAATGGAAGCTCTCCACGCGGGTACTTTATACTTCACTAGATTTCATTCAATCTTCAGACATTCAAACAATGTCGGGCTTATTGTCCAATAAAAATAATTCTTCTATATCTAATTTTGAGCATAAGCATTGTATATTTCAAAATCTTAGAAAATGTTGACTAAAACAGAAGTTACCTGAAATATTAGCCTCCTTCGAGGCATCAACTCTGCTTATACGTACATCATTTGACATGAAGTGAGTTTCACAGCGTACAATTTTACTGGAGTAATTAATAACAAATTATATCATTTTGAACATACTATAGTTTCTATAGTTTCGTGTAAAACTAATAGAAAAATACACTATTCTGACACGAACCTAAGCATATAGCCATAATATGGCTTCGTAAATCACGCTTGTACTAAAATGCATTTGACAAGGCGAAGAAAGTACTCGTAGATTCACAACTTAAACACTTGTACAGTCAGTCTGTGATGATAACTTCGTCGAAGGAAAAGCAACCAATCAGTAATCGCGCCCAAGCGCCCAATGCCAACTTCTTCATCTGATCGAAGAATCAAATATGGTGGCCTTTATTGAAATTTAGGGATCGCTGTATACTTTTCATTTCTTGCTGAGCCATATCATAATACTTCAACTAAGATATTATCTTGGATAGAGTCCAGATAGAGGGAGAGAAAAAGAGTGAGATAACTCTTAATTGAAATCAATATTAAATGGGCGGCAAATAATACGAATTTCCCATTTCTGTACTCTCATTACCAGGGTATGTCGTCCGTGCCGTAATCAGATGTGCTCATCTCGCGAATGCAATGCAAACGACACTCATCGCTTTCACGGCGGCAAAGGAGATCTGCCCTCCAATTCAATTGCACGCACCGGTGTGTCTTCTCTGTTTTTAATTAAAAGTATATTCCGGGGGAAACAAAAAGAGGGCCAGAAACACTCAATCTCACACAAGAGAGCGAGCGCGGTGCTCGACGCTTTGTAATTTCCTCAGCGCCGCAGAGCTTATATAGGGTACCTGTCCGAGTTGGCCCGCGCGCCAGTTGTGTGCGAAATGAAATGGCAATTAATTTCACTCAGTCGGAGCACTTCGCGGGACTCTTTTACTCGCTCCCAGCTGTGGAATCCGCCGCTCGACGGTCTGAAAAAAAAAGCTCAGTATTCCACTTCCATGCCGCCTCTCGTTAATGGCACCTTTCGCAGTGCGGGGGAAGAGATGTGAAAATGTGGATTAATGTCGGGCCTTTTTCAAGAGAGGGCACCTTGAAAATCGAGAGAATAAAATAATCTCGCAAAGTGATGATAGCGCCATAATATTAACATCAGCCATCATTCTTAAAATGCTGCACCTACTCTTTTCATTCACTAACTTCAGCTTGGAGTGGAGGGCTAGAACAATAGTGAACTTCCGCAGCTCTAATTAGAAGATATCGATGTCACGTGTACTTGTAGTACGCTCCTAGACTAGGGCCTTTCAACCAGTGTTGCTTCAACTCCTTGCGGTTGCGAGATGTCATTTTAATATTGCAATAATATCAATGCAATTTTTATAGGGATTATGTAATTTTTAATTGGTTTCAATATATTTACTGTCTATCAGTTTCATTTCTGTACATTATTAAAATCAGGTTTTAAAAATATACCTTCCTCATCTTTACTTTTATTCTCCAATGGATCATTATTTCAAATGATACCAGAAATTGGTATCAGGGGTCCCAGAATATAAGACTTTTCTTGAGTGCTTTAGGGCAAAGAAATTAGACTCTCAAGGTAGATACAAACACAAATTGTGTAAACTTATAGAAATATTACCGATAGTCCAGGTCGTATTGCTATGTCCGTAACTTGATAGGCCAACCTAATTCAACTTCCGCGGCCCGTCGTGACTTCCGATGTCCGAGGCTACTCTGTGATGGTTATGAGTAAGTTGTAATAGAATATGCAAGGTTACCAGCCTTGGCAGTATCCGCACTACGTGCAGCTTTCCCTGCTAACGGTTACCGATCAGTTTTGGCACATTTTCGCCAGTATGCCACAAAAGAAACCAAATCAAAGTAATACCCTAGGCCCGCTTTCATTATTCTACTCAAGCTAGGATCACTTCTGAAAGGACTACTTTGAGAGCAAGCAATACCGTTGACCGCGACCCACCACTAGGAGGCATATGCGGTGTACTGACACACAGGGTCACTAATGGACATATATGAAAGGAGTGCGCTTCGTTGGTTTGGCCATGTTAAGAGAATGGATGAGAGTCAAATTACGAAACAGATATATAAGAGTTAAATGAATGGTGCGAGAGGTAGGCCGAGAAAGTCGTGGTCGAATATGATTGAGGAAAATTCTTAGGAGGAGGAATATTTGGAGTCTTAAAAACAGGAGGGTGTGTATGAAACAGTGTATGGGGGTAAATGAGGCAAAAGAGATTTGCAAGGATAGGTCAGTATGGAGGAAATTATTGAAGGAGAGTTAAGTGTACAAATATGTATTTATGAGTGAAACTTGGTGACTGTGCCTATCCCGGAAGGGAACGGCGTGATTGGTATGTATGTATGTATGTATAGTAATATTAAGAAATCTTACGTTAGCGTATGAAAAGCATTGTCCAGGGAAACATCTCCAATCCCGTATCATGCGCTTACTTATAATTCATTATGGCATTCTCTGCCAAAAACCTGCTACGTAGAACACTGACTCCGATATGAGATATCTCCTTGAACTTTTAATCAGCTTATAGGTGAAAATACGAATTAATATAGGGTGACGGAGATTTTCTGGTTATTTTCGTTATTTTATCTCAATTAACAATTTTGTAAGACCATCTAGTTTGATTTTAAAGGTTTTTTTCCAACCAAATCATTTTTCATATCAAATTAATACTATTTTGTATTTTTGCATGTACAATCCACTCTCTGATCACGCAATGAATTTTCAATACAACTTTAGTTTCATTGCTAAATATGCTCTCGCATTTTGCTCCAAATACGCGAATAAATGATGGTCGGGCATTTCCCTCAAGACGTGCAACTTCTTGGAAATGGGACGCATGTTAAAAATCATGGCTTCTTCAAGATTCGGGGTAAGAAATCTTCCAGCCAGAGCTGGTGGATGGAGATGGAAGAAAAAGACATTTTTCCACGCTTCCGAGGTATCTGGGGGACGTCTTAATCATGTCGCACGACGGAGACTTCACGTCTTTCTGTCACATGGAATGTGGACTCCGCCTTCCCGAGGAAATATCAAGCGGCCCGCCGGCCGGCACCAGTGGATGAGAAACCGGTGAATGATCGCGTCCTGGACACCACGCCACCGTCGAAAAACGGGCGAGCGGAGAAGTAGGGGAAGATCAAAGGAACGACAGCGCGCGGACTCCGACCCAGGGTTGCCAGCTATGTTTATCTGTTTGGAGTGATTTTTGTAGTGATATGGGTTTGCATAATCTTTTATTAGTGTCCTAATTGCTATAAATGTAGATAAATTGAAACAATTGCATGCAATTGCTATAAATATAGATAAATTTCCAAAGAAATAAATGCAATGCTATAAATACAGATAAATTGAAACAATTTCGTGCAACTTATTTGGTTCCTTGTCAGTTTAATGCTATTTAAATACGTACCCATTAGACATTTGACATATATTTCAAAACAAATCGATCACATACGATTTTCTCCAAAACGCAAAATTGTTCATCATATCTTATTATATTGATTGCTAATATACATCAAGGTAAGATGCCGAATAAAAAACACGTATTTACGTACGAATTTTGCTTAAATTTCGTACTTCACGCCACTAGCCTAACCTATGACAATGACTAATGCGTACTTGTCGCCCGAAATTGCAGAATCTAATATTCCCACCCATGTGCACCACTCGAACTTCACGGCATAGTTTTGTGCGAGCTTTACGCCAGGGTTTGAAGGGAAAATGTGGCAAGAAAAGTCATTAAAACTTACTATTATTTTCAAATATTTTAATACATCCGTGCAACCTTTCTTCAACAAATATCTAGAGTACGATATGAACTTAATTCTTTAATATCCTTGAGTGCATTAAGAAACCTAGATAGACTTAGTATTGCTCTACGTACAGTAGCATGATTGATTGTAATAATTTGAAAAATATACTTAGCCATCCAATAATCTATCAGCTCCGCTAAAGCCTTGTTAGCACAACTCACGGAATCAAACGACCACTTGTTTGCTCCAAATACACGATTGTAAAAAGAAACATTTTGTTGAGTGTACTTCAAGATTGCACGATAACTATGATCCTATACAGTCCAACGATGATCTAGCGACGATCTCTGAAATAGGTAACTATTCCAGAGATCGTCGCTAGATTATCTGCCCCTTGTGCTTCCAAACAGTACACTATTACTCAGACGCGCACTATCTGTTCGTTTTCCGAACTATGACTGGCGCAGATTGTTGATATTTGGTCGCATTTTTAGTGCTCATGCCGCCCGATTTGGCAAGCCTGCATCAAACGCTACCCGGGCTCATCGCGCTCATCTTCACACGTAACGGCATGGATCACAACAGAGGGCGTGCGGGCCGCCACTCCACTTCCCATTTTGACCACGCCCCCCAATCCGTCGCACTCCCGGAAGCATTCCTGCTCGCCGTGTGCACTTAATTCCACTCTCTTCTCCACAGCCGTCTTTTCGGGAGAGGCGCTCGTCGCTTGTTCCCCCCATTATAAGCTGCGTGAACGTCAAAACTCTTCCCCTCTCTGACCCCGTTCCTGTCTGATCTGGCGGGCGGAGGTGTATTTCCTCCCGCGGACGAAGAAAGGGCGAAGGGAAGAGAAATGTGGCGGTTAAATCTGACGCGGAAGAGGGGAGTGAGAAGCGAAGGCCTGAACACTTTCTGCAGGAAACGAATTTGTGCTCATCCAAGGTTCAGACCCAGGACACGGTCGTACAAGATTACGATTACTATACAGGTGTGGCAAGTTCCTACGTTAGTTCCTACTTCCTCAGCCTCAAGGGTCGCCAGTTCAGCATATTGCATATTACGTATATATTATTCATGATATAAGCATTGAGGTAAACTTAAACCTACAATAAACTGGGAGGTAATGGTGCAAATAAAATTCGCTTCCGGCTAGTGATTGGTAACCCATAAGAAATGTCACATAAGAGCATGTAAATAAGGCAATACGGCAATTTTTTCCTTCTATTATACAGAAACAGTGTCGTAGTTAAATGTTTTGGTAGCAAGGTACCTTCCTTCACTTAGGAATTGACACGAGATTGCTCTAGCTGACGGAGTTAACTGGGCGAAGTGACTATTAGCACAACGTAGTTCGTTGTTTCGCCATGGCCTCAAGATTGAGCCAAAAAAACGATCCGAAACTCACCGGGGTGACCCAGAATGCAAGTAATCGAGTATAGTAATCGATTATTAATAATAAATTGGAGGATTAATTTAATCCATTCTAAACAGTTCAACTATGATCTGTCATCGATTAGTACATACTGATCATTACCCTTAGTAATATTATTATATTTTTGCGGGTTGCATGTAGTACACCAATATATTATTTAGTCCCTGTTGACTCAGCCCAATCGATTACTGAGAACTCAATGAAAACCGAGAGTAGTTTATCGATTACTGAGAGAAAAATTGCTATTCACGTTAAAAAAGTGATAGCAAATACCCTCACTGTCATACTACAAATTGTCTATTTTATATTTGCCAAGTACTGCCGCTGCAAATAGCTATCACATGGAAAAGTGCTCATGTGAGGTGATAATTGCGTCAATGGGCAGGCCAAATCGTTCTCCGAGATAGAAGGTAAATTATAAATCCGTTTTCAGCGTTGGACTTTTGCTCATCAAATGCTAAAATATTGGATGTCATCGGGCAGATATTTTAAACATGAAACAAACAAGGTAGCACCAGAAATTGTTCCACAGTTCCTGTGGAATGTTTGCAAGATCGTACTTTAGCCAAAATATTTGGAAGAAAGTGATATGGACAATTTTATCGTTAAGTTGATGAATCTGCAAAAAACATTGGCATAGAATATGCTTCCGAGAGAGAGATAAAAAGAAACTGCAGGCTTTTGAAATGTGGTGTTGGCGCAGGATGGTTAAAGTACAATGGACGAGCAAATAGACCAATGAGCAAGTGCTAGAAATGATAAAGGAGAAGAGTCAACTGTTTAAAATAATAAAAAGCAGAAAAAAAGGCTCATAGGGCACCTGATAAGACACTCGGAGTGGTGTACCACCTTAATTAAAGGTAGGATGGAGGCAAAGAGGAAAAGAGGAAGGCCAAGAAAGGAGTCATTAACGGATATAAAGGATGGAAGACCTTATAGAGTAGTTAAGGAACTGGCGATGGAAGAGTTAAGAGAGAAGAATTAAGAGGACAGAATACTGCCCACCAATTTAACGTTAGAGGAGAGGAAGAAGAAGATGCTTTCGATATAAAAAAGTCTCAATATTATACATGGTTTATAACCGAGAGCTTATGTTATCCACCATCTTTGGAAGCCATCTATATAATAGCGAACTTGATGGTTAGTTATACGGCCACTTCCAATACAATTCAAACTTCCAAGCACGTCTAATGTTTTTAGGAGAAGTGAATCACATGGCGAACGAATCCATCATGGCTGCTTTTCTTTAAATTATATTATCTTTATTTGGATAGTAGTTGTTTACTTTTCATTAAACTCTGAGTCAATTCAAATTATTTCACTTTTGCTACTATTTTAGACGGGCTCCAGCCAATCTACATAGCCTATATTTTGTGAATCAGATAAAACTCAGATAACTTCCTTGAATATTAATATGTAAAAAACGTGCAATTTTCCATAAAGTACCAAAAATATCCGACCCAGTTTTAATTTCAATGCATCATTTCATCACCTTTAGCAAGATAAATCAATTTCTTGACGAAAAATGCACATTTCATTATTTCAATAAGTGCAAATGTAATTCAATTTTGCAAGAATCTTCGGATTTTACATTAAGTCTTCGATAAAGTTAATCCACACAAATGTTTTTTTTAATCCAGGAACTAGGTATTCGTAAGATAATTTTTCTGGGTTACCGTTGGGATGCTGTCATGGTTTCGTTCACTCACCTGACGAGTGATTCCCGCGTCGCCCAGTCAGCGTTCCTGACGACGGAGCGGCCGCAGAAGGCTAGCAACAGGATGACCAGTCCGGCACACAAGATGAGAGACCGCTGGCGGAGGAAGGCACTCCACAGCAGCTGCGCCCCGTACACGACGAGCAATACGAAGCCCAGGCTGCAAGCAATGAGAACAAAACTATGCATTTAGGGCTCAAAATTACATGAAAGCTATTCCAGTTGGTTGTAGCGATTTTTGTGAATGTACAGATTTACAAGAAGTTTAGGGTAAGTGAACTAATTCTTAAAATGTGTTAATAATAGTAAACTACATGCTTTGGTATTGGTTTCTCGGAAACTTAATGCTATTTTGACACGTTTCACTGTAACATTTGACATATGTATCGAGATAATTCGGTCCCATATGTACATCTTTTACCATTAACGCAAAATAATACGATCCATATTATTAAAACAGTTGTCAACAAATATCGCCATATCATTCCGAGGAAATAACTCGTATCGACATAATACTTTCGATTGAATTTAAAAATTCCGCTATTTAAATAGAAGTTCAAACTATGTTTTGGTTAAGACAAAAAATAGTTCTTTCAGCATTTCTGTCATTGCTTGTTTGGTTACATCACCGTGTAAACAAATATACTTTAGTGGATTTTGGTCCAAGAATTTTTTCATCTATTTTGAGATGTTATTGAAATATATACTCCAAAGCCCACGATTACTGTTCCAACCACCTAATAAATTTTCCGGCTACCGATATAAAACCATGTTCCCCAAACTAACAACAACAACTTACCAGTCCGCAGAACAAAATGAAAGATCTCAGGCTCTCCGGTGAATGTTATGACGAAAGGCTTTATGGTAATTCATACAAGTAAAAGGGTCAATGACGATCAACGTTTAATAGCCTCTAGATGATGTGTCATCAACCTGGAAACGACAATTGAAACGATGTTCATCATGGACCATTCTACCAGGATGGAATCTGGTGATGCATAGATATCCGATATCATATACTTAGAATTATTTGTAACTTGATGCAATTAATGGAGCTAAAAGTAAAATAATTTATTAAATTAAGTACTGTAATCGTGCGGAATGGCTATTCCATGGAAAAATATTTTCGTAAACTAAGACAAATATCTCATACTTTGATGTTGTTTTTAGATAGAAAAGGCGTGTACTCCGAGACAGAGATAGAGAATGCGTTTTAAACAACACAAACAGGAAGTAACAATTGTCTTTTGCTTTGGCTGTCTCAGCCATGATGTGGTCTCCTTAATGAGTAACGTTCAATTAAATTACCTTGGAAAAAATAAGTGATTTGCAATACGTTCACTTGGTGTGGATCATATTTTCCAAACGCGCAGAGGCAAATATATCAGATCATCATGTTATGACTTCGAAATAATATGTATATATTATCACTGACGAAAAAATTGGAAGAATGTTCTCTCATAGAATATGGAGGTACAAAACTCATAATAATTTCAATCACAAATAAAAGCTGAAATTACTGGTGAAGGATAAACTCTGGCACTTAAGAGCATAATAACTGAGGTGAATAAATTTTGAAGTTTCAAAATGAATACGTCTTGTTTAAAAGGCATTCTAATTAACGAGATAATTAATTGGAATGCTCAAAATGCCATTCTAGGTGAAACAATTTATATTTTAACCGTTACATTTCTTCACATTTCATTATACATCTCATATTCATATCCAATCTCACATTATTTACGAGGGAGTGGTAAATCTACTTTAATTTTACGTACGATTAACGAGAAATTAATAAAAAAATCTGCGCGTCGGCTTCACTCATAAACTTATGTTCACTCATAATATATTCATCTCATAAAATGTATTGCTTCACTTATAAAGGTGAGCATTTTAACGTGATACAGAAAACACTCTATGACGACATCAATTCAAAATGTTCGCCTACTATGTGAAGACGAGTATCTTTGTACTATGCATGCTATTTGGGAGATACCTCATCTTCAATGTCATGATTAGTACCATTCATCAAACACCAAACTCAGAAAAGGTAGTCATTTAAATAATTTCTGCAGAGCCGAACATTCACAAACGAAATTTTCATATTAGACATTACATTACCAATGGAGTACATATTACATGGCGGAAATAAAAAAAATTCTAAATAATTTGTGTCTTCAGAATTCTAAATGATCTTTTTTGGCTTCATTTACGCAATAGATTCATCATTGAAATGAAAAACTTCGTTTAGATTCGTAATAGATTCATCGTAATAGATTCATCATTGAAATGAAAAACGACGTTTTTTCAATGATTTCAATGATGAATCTATTACGATGAAAAAAGAAATCAGCCGATGAGCGACATGAAGTGGACTTGATGATGTCTCACAGTGACAAAACCTTGGTCGTAATCAAATCAACCTGATATGGAATAAAATAAGTTTTGAAAAAATAAAGTTTTTCATTCTAATCTTTAGACTTAACATCATTTAATAACACTGAACTTGAATATCTACCGCTGCTACAACTACCTACTAAGGTTGTACTGTCGTTTTAAAACACCATTCTCAAACTTAATGCTAATTTTATCTGAATATGTAGACAAAGCATTACCCTACACTCGCCTCATTAGTCTGCCATTCATAAAAATATTCAATACTGGTGGATGATAAGCAATTGAGTATTTGAACGAGCCACAACTCGGCTGTGCCCATTAAGTCGCGATAAAGGTGCCATAAAATTGAGCATCAAAAGCTCTGGTTTTAATTGTTTCTCCCAACACAGAAGCACGCTATTTTGCTACTCCGTGTCTTATCGCTCCGTAGGGAAAGAGAAATGATTCCCCTTCCTCCACCCGTGGCAACCTCTCAACCCGTGGCTCCACCTGAGAAGGCATGCTGCCACGGAACTGCAGATAAAATGTAAAAGTTATCGCTCTAGCAACACAGGGAGGACATATCCATTTTCCTGAAGCAGTCAGATTTCTCACTTTTTTCGAGACTGTGTACGCTTGATCAAGTATCTCAAGAAGGGCGCTTCTACCGGAAACACGCGGCGGGAACGTTGCTGCGGGTAACTGGGTAAGTACCTCCATTATATTTTGGCCTACTTGAGCAGCGAGCAGGCATTTTTCACGCAACAGTTTCATGCGTACAGCATGGTATGAATAAAATATACGTCCCTCAGTTATAAGTCACGAAGACCAACAGAAACTGAAATAAATGTTTTATAACCCTTGACCCAATGGACTATTTATACGTAATTTGAAGCATCATGAGTCCAAATGTTTATACTTTCATAGACATATATATCTTATAAGTGTTTTATATATATAATAAGTAATTGTAAGTATTTGAGTACATATTTTTGCATGCTAGAACATTTACCAAGATTTATCGTTACTATTTGACTTATTAACTTAACAAATTTAGTTTACTGTATTACTTTTTCATTTAATACTTTATGAATGATATATGTAACTGGATTTTTATGCTATGCTGCTCTAATGCCATGTAAAAAATTATTTTCCAAGTAATGCTTTACACGTTTTTATTAATCTACTTAGGTATATATTGCGTTTTCAATAATAATATACATAAAAGTAAAGTGTGTATGAAAAACAAGTATATTGAATAACTAAAAACTGTTTAAAAAATTATAAGTAGGGGTTCCTGTAGTAATTTAGAATACGCTAAACGTGAAAGTAGTTTAAGCAGAAATTACCGAGGGAAGTAAATACCGAGGGAAGTACCGAACGTACGGCTTGTTCAAGTATTTCAACCGGTTGAACGAGCAGACCACTACGCTACCCAGATTTCCCAATTGCGGTGGAAGTCTTGAAGAAAATATGGGAACTAGATGTCAATTTATATATGACATTGAATTTACTGTTGGTATTGATGGCAAATTTGTTTGAAACGTCTTTCTCAAGACAAAAGTAGTACATCGCCGAACCTGCAGTAAGCGTTGAATCTTAAAAAAATAGAATCGGGATACATTCTCATAGAAATAATGTTTTTCTTTAGTTGACTCTACTAACATCTTAGACCGCTATTTTTTATCTCGCGATCCGGCATCTTTGCCGGGATGTTGGTGAGACACTCTTCCAAAGACAAGCGACTTCCATGAGCCAACACGTAATCAGTTGAAGCTGATTATGGCGGTCATTTCCCTATAAGGACTGATTGAATGCTTAACAACTATATAGTGTGCCATAAAGACTAATATTATCCTGGGTTCTCCCATTTAACTGGAAGAAATGCATATCACAAGGTATGAACGACCCACCTTCACCACATAATGTGGACCGACCAATTTATACTTTCACTTGTAACATTTCGAAATCCTTTTTTAAGCATATTTTAATAAAGATATCAGCTTGAAAAACAACTACAGGTTAGTTGGGAATATCCTCTTTAAGAATTCCCTTTGTTTAAGCGGAGCGATAGCAACAATTGCGCCGCAGTAAACATGAATTGTGCATGCGATTTACCCCACGTGGAGTCGCGCGAGCCTATCAAAGTCAGATAGCAACAAATTTAAACCAATAGTAACTATCGACGCCATTTCTTTGTTAATACTCTGCAAGCTGGCTCGTGAAAGGAGAGGGAGTGATATAACAATTGCCCACCTGGGAGGTTGAACCCAGGCGACTCGCTACGAGAGTTTGAGGCAAGAAGGAGTATTTTTTATTAGTGTTGGTCCAAAAGGACGCAAGCATCACTCGACAATGTAAACAAAAGTCAACCAGGCGGGACCCGAGATACAGTATCAGGAGAGTATTCGACCGCATGTGGGTCAAGCCTGGAGCCAAAGGTGAGGTAATTTATGTATATAACTATATATATATATATATATATACCTATATGAAAGTTATTCATTTGTGTGTGAATTAAGGGTCTAAGTGAATCCATTGGACGTGAAGGCACCTAAGAATTACCGAGGAGAATTAGTGTTGTGGCCCAAGGGACGAAGAGATGCTGTGATACACTGGTGATAGAATAAACAAATACACTTTTTGAATTAATATCATGTGTGATATAGTATAAATAAGAGACTTGTGTGTATGTTAATGCGGGTAAAACTTCTGGAATATAGATTGTGATAAAACAAAAGAATCAATAGAATTCAAATGTTATAGTGATCAAGAGAGAATAAATGTATTATTTGATTTGCATATAATAAATAATAGTAAAACTGATTCTTTTACAATTTTGCCGACTGATGTGTGGCTCCGATTTAGAAAGAAAGGATAAGTTGATAAAGGATATTTTACACACTCTAAACAACTTCTCAGCCTACCTCCTCGAGTTAAATGGTTTGAGCTAGGTATGTCCCTAATCTTGACGTAGATGATATTGTTTATTATATTTTTATTTCAATTTTAACATGCATAAGAAACATGAACTATTTTTATACCAAGTGCGCACAAATATTGGTTTTCATGACTGAAATTCTTAGGATTCAACCAAATATGTTTATATAAGTCATCATCATGACTAACTTTTTCACCTGATACGCTTGAAACGCCTTCACAACCGAAGCGTTTTTCTTCACAAAAATACGTGAAACTTACTGAAATTTATTAACTGTTAAAATAGTTTTAAAATTTTACAACTACAAATATTAGGAATTCTGACGACACCAAGGTGGGAATTAACTTCTCACTTAAAAAAAAGTATTCATTTATGTCATTTCTGTGCATTTTCTCATCATATTCCATTGAATACGGCTTATATTTCTAGGTAAATATAGATGTAGTTCAGTTAGTTCAGTAGTAGCTGATATATTGGTACCAATGGAAAAGTGAAATATTTACCTATAATAAAAGGTCATATTCTATGAATTCCAAGTCAGTTGTTATCTCACTCAGACTACCACACATGTAGAATTTCAAAATAAAAAGAGAATATTAAACCAACTTCAATCAGTCATGCACAATAAAATGTTAAAACAAAGAAACACAGTGAATTCTGCCTCATACCACTACATTGGCAATACCATAACTCAATTGTTCTCATGAACTCGAAATTAGTTTAAGAACTATTATTGGTAATACCCAGGGATTAACTTACTAAGTTTGGCCATCACGTTTTCAAAGAACAATCAAAAAACTTTAACAGGGTATTAGCCGTAGAAATCCCAAGAAGATTTGAAATTTTAATTAACAACGATAGTAGGATTCCGTAGCTTCACACTTTTCCAAATTAAGATTTTTTTCAATGCTTCACTTTTTGAAACTTTTGCAATAATGGCTGAAATCGCCGGCAAGTTTTATGAGCTTGCTCTGTGGATTATTTCTCTTGGGGATTACGTTAAGGTATAATTAAAGGGCTCACCAGAACTGGAAAAAAAGAACTAGACATCAACTGCTTGGACCCTTTTTCCACGTATTGTCTCGGTATTATTACTTACGTAATAACAAATAAATCCGATTTTTCCACTCTCTCCTGAGAATACCTTTCTGATGGGCCACTTTATTGAAGGTTTCATCACCTTCGCGCTCGGATTTATTCATGCACTTTTTTCTTAATCAATCTTTGAACACATTTTGGTGGACTAAATGAAAGGGTACGTGTAGAGCAAGGCACTCTATGGATCCAAAGCATAGGCCACTGAAAAAAGTTTAGGCGCTTTCGAAACCCGGTGTTTGAGGAGGATGCTTAAGGTAAAATGGACGAACAAGATAAGAAATGATGAAGATTGCAGAAGAGTAGAAGAGATAATAACCTTATGGAACTCTACACTGATAAGAAGAAACGGATTGGACACAATTTTTGGCACAATTGGTTTGAAAAAATATAATTGAAGGAAAATAAGAGAATAAAGCCCAAGGAAAGTGCCAGGAAATAAGAGAAAGTCCAAATAAGGAGGGAATGGCACTAGCAGAGACAACAGGGAGTAAGGCAACTAGCATTAGGCAGAGATGCATGAAGGACTACAGTAAAAAATTTTAGAAGTAACCAACCACTGAATTTGTTTCACAATTATTAAATTCTTATGCTATAATATTGACCGAAATAAGGTGAATTAATTCACGTGCGGATGTGGTGTCCAGAATATTTTTTGGAAGTAGCTCGGATATAATAAAACGCCATTTCCCGCGGCAGGAAGGCAAATGATATGAGGAATTTTTGGAGAGGAGGGCAGGTGGGGAAAGATTGTGGAAGCGAGCTGAAGAGAGGGAGGTAAGGGTGGGGAGTAGCCAAGGAAAACACGGCGGATATTCTGCGGCGGTAGCTTGCTGCGAGCTCAGCGTGAGCGACAGGAACGATATCGAATAAAGAAAAGGAGTTCCCAAAAGACGTTGCCCTCGCCGAAAATCTGGATCGAGTACACGAAAGCCATCAACCTTTTTAAAAAAAATAAAAAATAAAGGAAAACTTTTTACAAATAAAAAAACACACTCCGTCTCCACTTCCGCCGATAAGTTTCAAAGTGGTGAAGTCGAGTAAAGCCCTTGTTTCCTTCACCCTTTCACGAATACTGCGAGAAGTGGGCAAAGGGAAAAAGAGATGTGGAGATAGGAAGGCATTATGAGGGGGTGAGGTAGTGTGAAGGCAGGCGCGGCCAAAAAGACAAGAGGGCTCGGAAAGACGGAAATGAGGTCAGCAACGGGTAGGAGAATCAAACATGCGGTGGAAAATGCGCTTTTGATGGAAAGACGCTGAAGACACTGCGTCTGGAATGTGTGGCTTAAGGTTGCAAAGTTAAACTCCTTCCGATCTGTTTTCAAGTTCCATTCTAATTCAATCGGTAGAATCATAAATTGAAGTAAAACAATCAGAATATGCGACGCCAATTTACAGGTGCAAAACGGCAAATGCAGTTCCCTTCATAAATTATTTACCCACTTACTTTTTCAGAGGAACCTAAGCGATGCCTTTACAACAAACTGAATGATAATGACTACTAAAGTAAATGTTCCCATGATTTACATAATCGTTAATATTTTCTATCTAAGGACCTCCAGAAACAAATTTTCTTAGCATTGATAAAGTGAAGTGAGAGAAAAGGAGATGCCTGAGATATGATAATGATCTCCTTGGTTCTGGAAAGCTATTAAAGAGGAGAATCAGACATGTTTTAAGAATAGAAATGATTCATCTGCCTTCAAAATTTTGAGTTCACCAGTTTTTCATCTGATGGAGTTGAACTTGGGGAATACTTTCTGCCCGGAAGTTTTGTACTGTACCAAGAAAGACAAGAAGCTGGATGCCTATGAACAAAAAACGAATAACCGTCTAAAAGATTTCAGCTTCCTTTTAAATGACATAACTTTCTTTTATCCCTCCCGATTTTTATTAGTTAGTACCTTACCATCCGACCCATAATAACACGCCAGCTTTCCTCTCAACAGTTCACCCTCAACCCCCTCTCTCTTTCCTCTCATCCCTTCTTATCTTCTCACCCATACCATTTCCCCTCAGACTTATTTTTATTTGGTCAAATGTTACATATCTTAGTGTATCTATTTATGGTGAATCACCGAAAACCGGTGGTACCTTATATACAAAATTGTGGAAGAAACACTGCTTTTACTATTGCTTTTATTGACCATTGAGAGGAATTTTCAATATTTCAATAAAATAATGACTACAAAACTTAAGAGTGAAGTGCATGTAAAGATGTTAAGGCCAGTTATGCTATGTGGAGCGATTTTCTAGGCAGCTGAAGTGCATCTCATGCAGCAAATTCCGACCAAACAAAAAAAACAAACCAAAGCCGGCACTTAACACTACAGATAAAGGACAAGAAGACGAAGAAAAAGTTAAATAAATCAACAATCAGAGAATGTGCTATAGACTCCTAAAGAAATTACATCATTCCATGCAACTACAAGAAAACATGAGGTAGCGCAGCTGAACAAAATTTCCTGAAATATATCCAGAGCAAATTAAAACGTACGATGGACGAACTTAATGAAACTTCACAACAACTGTAATAGAAGCCTCCAATAATGTATATGACAACTAAAGACAACGATATTTTCTTAATACTTCCTTGGTTTTTTCGTTCGATTTATCCATAGAATGCTAATACAATCAAACATAACCTTCAACAGGTGGTGATGTAATGCCTCCAGTTCTTTGATAATTTTGTATGCTAGCATGATTTAATCTTACTAATGTTCCCCATCACTTTACAGAGAAGCGTTCATTCTGTAAGAATGAAGTAATAGAATGAAGCCATGATGAGTGTAAATGCTCTTAACGCGTACTTTCTGAATATTTTGTTGAATTACAAACAACAGCTCACTCCCCAAGCGTTTGCCCAGTCCAAATGGTCTTCAGTTTACCATCCTCTTTTACCTATCATTGCTTCCTCCAGTCATGTCTTCAGTCTCTTGAAAACCTCAAGCAGCTGTCTTCTCTGCCCACGGAAAGAACTCTTCTATCGTCCATCTTTTCCTGAGGAAACTAAGGACAAAATAAATGCCTCTCAGATGTCTATGAATGCCAGGATATGAACAGAAGTGTTTCGATTCCGCTCGAATGTATGAACCGCTGAGGCAAGCGTGGCCTTCGGGTGAATGTCACTGGTATGAGAAGTCTTTGAACTTGCCAGATACGTCCGTTTTCGTGTTTCTCGAAACTATCGGCTGAATCGTTGTCCCTGGAGCATTCTTGTGTTCTGTCAGCGGCTTTATAAGGCGCTATGTACAAGCAGCGCTGGAAGTTACCATCAAGGAAGAGAGATCGGGAGAATGAGAGGGAAGAGGCGCAAGGTTTATCAAAAGCAAACGACCAGGAGAGCTGAAGAGGATGGCCTGATGTTGGATGCGTCATGTAACACGCCCCATGGGATATGCAGACGGACACGTCCTTTCCTAGAAGGCAACTAGGCCTCAATAGAGCGAGCAGCAACTTCAGCAGAGGTAGTCACTCGGGAATTTTGGGTTCAAATACCTCTGGAGCTGTGGTCAAACAAATAGCATGCAAGGATGTCCGAACAGGCAAAAGAGGTTAGTTCTATATACTTAATTATTCAATTTCTAGTACCATATTATATTTAATAAAGGATTTATTACTCTGAATTTTATTTGAGATTCTATCACAAAAAATGCTGTATATGACAAAATGAGGTTATCAAAACACTCTTCAAATGCCTACTTTACCAGGATCCTGTGCAATATCCTGTGCAATATTTAGGGGTAGGAGAAAACTGTCTTGCACTCTTTTACTACCCATAAAATTCTTTTATTTTTGATCAATTTACCCGACAGCCGCACAAATTATCGTCTTCCTATGAACAAAATGACAAATCATTGATATCAGCTGTGAAAAAAGTCGCCTTTAGTGATTTCACAAACACTTAATATATCCACCTGTCGTATTTTTATTCCATTCGTTAACTATTATATTCATGCCAGTCACATTATTGGCACAGAGTTTACAATTCTTCTTGCCATCTCTGATAACAGATGGGCCAATCATGTGCTACTACCACCGTCCATTTACGTTCTATCAATCCGATGCTATTATTATATATGCTAAGCACGTCACACCTAGCTTTTACTGCTAATGATCAAATCGATAGACCGATCAGTTTAAGACAATTTTCGTCTAGAAAACTATGCTGTTTAAAACCCAATTTATATTTTAGAAAAGTTAAAACCAGATGCTATTTGAAAGGCTAGTAAAATCTTATGCTCACCATACATTTTCCTCTTTTTCTTGGTCCCGTTTTTAAAGATTGCCTCAGTAGCCAACCTAGAGTTGTCACACTTGGAAGTATATTCGGCGTGCTAAAAAACTGAATAATTTTAAAATTAGAGTTCTATGTCAACATCTACATAATACTCCGCAAGCCGCCGGATGGGCGTGTGGCAGGGGGTGTTAGGTCACCAGCCTTGTAAAGGAGTAAGTTTGTTGGAGATAAAATGGTGACATGTTTTATAGGAGAGTACTTAGTGGAACACAATTTTTATTGTGGTTGCTTATTGTTTGCGGAAAAAATTTGTTTGCGAGTTTTTGAACCTATCTGTTCGGCAGCGTATCTCTCTTATTTTATCACATCTGTCAGACCTAGAGATGTAGTGCGGAGTCATAATAATATTCTCTACGTGGCTCTGAAAAATATCAGTTCGGAATTTCTCAATCAACCTAAGCCTAGCGTGTAGCCTCCAAGTCTTTAGGGGCTCCCACCTTAATTCCTCTAAAAGTTGTTAGACACTATATGTACGCTCGTAGTAGTTTTCAACGAATTGCGCTGCTTTCCTTTGTATTTTATTAAGAGTTTAGGTAGCTAGAGTAATATTTTTCAGGTACCAGGTCAGACTATAATAAAAATTATTTATAAGATTGTACCACACAATTGTTTTTGGAAATTGGTATAATTTTGGATTCGCTTCAAAGGAATAATGAAGTATCAATCACTGATAAGTGTTCCCAGCTAGTACAATCCCGAAAGCGCCACAATTTATCAGCACATCAAATTATTTTCCCTTTCTTTCCAAATTGCTCGCTAAACGATGTCCTCCTGATCTGAATCCTCCGAACAGTTTAATTTTTACAAATGGACGTTTTTATCACAGCGAGTGGGGCGCCCGGCTAACCTTTAGTCGAAAAATAAAATAAAAGGAAGGAGAGACATTAGACCTTTGAAAGGGAATGAAAAGGGACGTTTGGCTCCGATCACACGGGGTTAGGAGGGGGGAGATCGAGAGGAGATGGTTGACAGCGGTGATGAGGACGGAGGAGAGAAGGGTTATACGGGGTATAATTTAAAAGGGTAAGACACTATTCCAGGGACTGTTGGATGAGCGAAGGGAATTAAAGGAGGAAATGCGATGGAAAGGGGGTTTTTCGAAGGGAGCATTGTCCCTCTCATCCCTGCCCACCCACGGCGGGGAGGATGAAAGGAGAGAAAAGGGGGAAAATATCGTAGATCTGTGAAATGGGAAACGAGGGGTTGTAGAGGAAAAGGGACGGAGAGGGTTGGAGGGCCCAAAGCTCAAGTCGGGTCCGAATCGATTGCGTTGCAGCGCTAAAGTCGACTCGAATTAAGGAAGGAGAAACGGAGAGGAAAGTGGGACGGATGAGGAATTTAAAGGAATTCACAAAGGTGGATGGGAGGCTAAATAAAAAAAATATCACCGCATCTCGGTGTCGCCATTTGACGCTGATTGACTCTTCGACGTTATTGCAGCCAACTACGCCCAAAAGTCATGAAATAAATAGAGAGTTTTCTGTAATGCGTTACGAAAACTATTTGCCCTAACTCCACATCTCTGCCGATGTTTCGGAAGTGATTTTTACCGAGAGCAGGGATATTTTTTGTTCCATTCAGGATGAAGTTAAGTCAAAAGCCTCCCCTGCAAAAAAAATTCTGCATAGTTTCCTTACAAATACTTCTACAGAATTTCTTAAAATTCTGTAGATATTCCGTAAAATATTAAAACACCATTTTACGGAATTCCCTGCGACGTTCTGCAAAATACCTTAGGATGTTCTGCAGAATACCTTAGGACGTTATTCTGAATTCCTTAGGACGTTCTGTGGAATTCCCTACGACTCTCCATATAAATCCTTAGAAAAGGAAGTCGGTCAACGGAAACCTCACATATTTCCGTAGAGTTGCTGAAGTTCTACAGAACAGCTTGTAAGAAGTTATTTTGCTATGCAGAAAATAACTCCACAGAACATTTTTTGTGTTTTAACATTAACAGTGTTCTGTAGAGTCAGGCACTTATGTTCCGTACAGGTCCTTAGAAATGGAACTCGCTCTGAAGAAAAGTAGTCAATTTCTGTAGAATTCCTTAGGTTCTGCAGAACAGCTGCTAAGGAATTTTTTAGTAGGGTCACCAATATAAATTTGCGCCGAACACGACACACAGCATACATTTGTGTGCGTGTGCGGACAAATACGCAAACGCGGACGTGACAAAGCACGCAATATTTTTTTTCTCATGCAACGCACTCGCTTCGGACTGGGTCGGTTTCTCGACGAACTACAAAAGGATTTGCGTCGCATTCAGGTTCTCGATGTGAATTTTTTTGCTGTACGATTGCCTGCTTGTGTAGCCAGTCTAATTGCCTTGAATACAGACACACGCCGCACGGTTTAAGGTAGTCCGAGCGAGATAGTTCCCAAATTATAATAGAGATCATATTCGACTTGTACGTTTTAATTTTGCCAGTTGTAGGACACCTCAATTAAATATTGCGTTATTAATAGATAAATAATATAGTTTTATATGACAGAAATTATAAGTAATTAAATGCAAATATCAATAAAAACAATATCATGCGCAAAAAGAGACCACCAAATGATAATCAAGGAGTTTGGGTTTTAATTTTCTACAAGATCAATTTGATTGATGACATCGCATTCCGACACTCTCACCATCGGGTAAGGACATAATGATGTTTTTCCGACTAATTCCGTTCTTTTCATGGCAAATGGTGGAGGGAGAGACAGGGTATTAGGAATTTGTGGGGAAAATTCAATCTTTGCAAAAAAGAAGAGGGAAATGAGGGAAGAAATCTTGTTTCAAGCCATCGTCGTCATGAATGAAATACTATGAGTCGAAAGAAGGACAAGGAAGAAAAAAGTGGGTCGGGTAACATAACATGCAGTGATTTTAAGGTAGTCCGAGCGAGATAGTTCCCTAATCATAATAGAGAACATATTCGAATTATACGTTTTAATTTCACCAGCTGTGAGGCACACGATTTAAATATTGCATTATTAATGTTGCAATAATATCCTTTTATATGACTAAAGTTGTAAGTAATCAAATAAAAATATCTAAATAAATCTTTAACTTGACTCATTTTTTTCACGCGTTGCGTTTGAAACTCCTTCAAACGGAAGGTTTTTTGTGTAACCCAAGAATCTACTGCGGTGACAATGTGATTAATTTTCAAAAATAGCACAAACTACACACTGTTAGTTTTTTTACGACATCTCAGTGTTATGAATTCCTCGTATTGTAAATTATGTCTCTCTGGAGTGCATATGCGTACCATATTCCATGTAAAATGGCTGGTATTTTGTGGCAAATA
Organism: Ceriagrion tenellum; assembly: GCA_963169105.1. Lineage (NCBI taxonomy): Eukaryota > Metazoa > Arthropoda > Insecta > Odonata > Coenagrionidae > Ceriagrion > Ceriagrion tenellum. The sequence goes on along the minus strand of OY720640.1, from coordinate 13,838,249 downwards.
TCTCCAAAAGTAATGAGGTAAGGGGTAGAATTTTTTGTACCATTGGATAGATGAGATATTTTGTTTTGAAAACAGTTTTCAATCTGCATAAAAATATATGCGGAAGCGCATTTGGCACAATTGTTTCACTGGTGCGGACGTGGCTCATGCCTTAGTAGTTCCTCCGCGATGGATGGCGACTCCTTGGAATACTCGGAGGGGAGAAAGAGAGTCCTAGAGATGGGTGAGTAGGAGAGGACACGGGGGAGGGGGAGACTGGGGTCCATTCATCCACTCGGTCCTGCCGCTGCTGCTGCCGAAACTCTGGCGATATCTCTTTCACTCTGCCCAGGAGATATCTTCTCGTCGCCGCAGATGCGAAGTTGCGGCGACATTGGGCAGTTCCATTCGAGCAGTTTTGGGTCGCGCCCGACGGAGAGCTCTCCAGGATAACGGAGACAAAAGAAAAGGCAATGGAGACGAGAAACTTGGTCGCCTCGGTCGGTCACAGGGAAGGAAGTCACGCGGGGTATGTATGGGGGGGAAGTGGGGACAGGGTGCTCGAAGTGGGTCAGTTTGGTGAGGGAGTTGTGAGGGAGTTGTGCGGGAGGTGTCTGTCCAGCCCCCTCTAACCGACCAGCGTATCAAGAGACGTGCTAACGAGTTGACGTCCTGCTCTTTGCAAAAGTTTTTCATCAGAGGTTGTGAGCATAAAATATCTCACATCTCTGGACCTTTTTAGAGAGAATTTCACTAAGGTAGTAGTAGCGATTTTTGTTTATATTTATATTAGCGTGAAATTTTGCACACGAGTACTTTATTAACTATTTTTCCAGCATGATACATCTAATGTGAGAAAAAAAATCTTTCCGAATTCTGTAGCAAAAGGTATTGTTCTCCGCTCAAGCATTGATTCATAAGTGCAAATTAACCAAAGGTTCAAAATAAACTGACTAAATAAACTTTCTAAGTTTCTCTTACTTTATTTGAAATATCTTAATTTTTTCATTTATTATCGAAATAAATATACTTACCTATTATTCATAAAATGCGTAAGGTACACAAAAATCAGTTTAAGCCGGGCTTGTCTTGCTAACTAAAGGATGCTTCTGGCTGCTAACTAATGGAATGTTAGCGTTTCAATGGCTAAGAAGTGATGACCCTATGCTCATACGACAAAAAGTGCTTATAATAACCTTTTCAACCAACTGCAGAAGTTACGCACATTCATTCTGAAACTCGGTACAACAGTGATAGTTTCTGAATACTACAGCATGCTCATCAAACATCTACAAAAAGAAACGAGGTTACTAGAAAAAGCTCGAATTATCGCAGAGGAATCGCAGCCCACGAAAGCAGAGGACGTAAACAACTATAGAGTCAGCTGTAAATATGGAATAACATTGCCTGAAATAAAACCAAAAATACAGCACTTATAAAATCAATACTGGAAGAGCAAAAATGAGATATCTTTTTAGAAAGGGTCACCATAACATGATACTTGACGTAAAGAAATAGTTGTTGCTTCAAGACATGTGGATGAATCTAGTAGTGGACACGATCTTTTATTAGCCCTTGTCACTTATTTGCTGTAAACCATTAGGTTCTCAGCTTTTCAGCTGTTTTTCCTAAAAATCATTGGATTTCAGTACACTAAAAAAAAACTAGGCATAAAATTAGATAATAACGTTTAAAAATTAAAGTTGGCAATGAAAAACACCAGCCATCAGCCAAAGTAATAATGCAATATCCCAAGTAGTTAACTAACGATGAAGAGGTACTCTTGACTTTTGACTTGACTTCTCAGGAATAATCTACTTCAGCTGGGAATTTAAGCACGGATCTTTGGCTACCTGATTCCTAGAGCTATTATCAAAAGATTCCAAGAGAACTAGATGGTCTAGCTCCTAACGAAAATCAAGTATCGCCTTCATAAGAGACATGGACCGCAAAGAAGGAACTGACCACAAGTATTAATCTTGTTGGATCATTTCTACTGTGATGCCAAACATTTTAAAATATTGCTTTAGGAGCAAGTAATCATAGGTAGCATATCGGTTTACGCAATGTTATCGAAAGCCAAAAAGTGCAGGGTTCGATTTCAAGTACCGGTAGATTTTTGCAATGAAAATTTCTATGAATTTCAGTCAGAATAGAATACATCTACTGAGATCAATTATTTTTTATAAACCAAAATAAGGGAGGGGCAATATTAGGTTTAAAAATGCGGGCAACATTTCCGCGAGATTGATTCTGAATGATTTTTTTTCGCGGAAAAAGTGCTCTTTTGTGTCCCTCACCTAGGTGCCATTTGTCTTTAGGTGAGAGAATACGTGGTTTGCTCATGTTTGTTCATTTTGAATGACGTCTGAAGGGTGAGAAAGGAGCCGCAAAATCACCGTACTTATTACGTCATTAATCACGAACGTTAGGGTTGAAAAAAAATTTACAATCCTCCAGGAATGTCTTCGACACCTGAGACTGCCTAAGATTATTTTACGCAACGTACGAATGAGTAAAAATACTGCAAGGCGTTTGAATCTCTTGTCACAATCGATTTGAACCCTCCAACCAGATCAGGCGCCTTTCCGGCAATTGCATTCGTGCGATGATAAGGCGTCGCTGTTAGTACAGTTTGAGCAAGATTTTTCCGAGTCATAATATGAAACATAGCCAAATTGCAGTTTTTAACTTCAACTGATGAGAGAAAAATTTAGTGAGTAGTGCACAAATTAATGGGAAAATCAGTTTTTTACTTCAGAAGATCTTAAAGAATAAATGTATTCATAAAATTAACTTATTATTTTCGTGTAATATGGCGAAAAACCTCTCAGCAGAAGGTTCTTTTCGAATCTGAGGAAATACTTAGGAGAGTAATTTATTTTATTTTCACCGAAGGTAAGGAAACGTAAGGACTCTGCGCTATCAAATGACTGATGAGATCTATGTAGAATCTAATTTCAAAAAATCAAATTCTCTTCGGGATGCATACGCTAAGCATATCCCTTAGACGAACACAATTTTTGGCAAATATTTCGAAATATACTTCGGTAATTGGCTGATATTTTGGTATCTTTCGGAAAATAAGATATTTTTTAATGATAAAGCCAAATTTTAATTCCACGAAAAATGGTACATCGTTCGAACAACCTTAAGCGGCGGCTGAATCAGCTGTGAAAAAACACTCATGGAAACGATCATTTATCCCGTTCACTTTAGTAGCGGCCGAAAGCGCATGTGTCGTGGGCCACTTGTTTTTCGCTCCGACAAAAAGCAAACTTATTGACCGAGTGAAATGAATAGAAATTGAAATTAAATCGGGTCGTTGGATGTATCGGTTCTGGTATCTGCGCCATCCTACATCTGTCTAACACGCACTGACTCCAGACCAAGGGGAGCGGGAAAAAAGGGGGAAAAAGTAAAGTGAAATAACGGCTTTTTCCGAAATTAGCAATCATGAAAAGTGCTCCGAGTTTAGCAAGGGTGTCCAACGCATTTAACTCGACGAAGCTCGTGCATTCACGCCGCCATAAATAAATACATAACTACGACTGCACAGAAATAAAAATGAAACAGGACAGCGTATAAAGCGTGCAAAGGACATTTATTGACGCGAGGTTACTGCGGAGGCCATTTTTTTTTAAGTGTCGACTAGATAGCACGAACTAATACTAATTCAAAAGAAAAGATAACAATTTGAGCATTTAAAGTGCATATGTTCAGGCTTGGGCATACAGTTTCAACCAATATGTCCATTTAGTACCGAAGCAAACGCATTTCATAGAAAATAGGTAGTTTTTAATGTTCCAGAGTAATAGATAGTTTTGATTCTATTCAAAATCCAAATTCATCAGCGCTAGGCTAGATGTGTTGAAACACAACTGTACAATGACTACAAGATGATTTTGTAATGTCCACTTCACTAAATATAATTCGTGTTCCCAGCACCTTCTCGAAGCAATCACCAGGTACATTAACTAGTAAGTAGACTGTGCACAATCATTAGTTAATCATTATTAAATATTTTATCAGCAGATCACAGAGAAATATAATTAACTATCACTAAATTAAGGTATTAAACCCATCACAATATACGGTATTCTCAATTGATGGAAAACATTATGTTAATTTTTCCTACTGATATGAAGCCAGATATATTTTTTTTTTAAATCCAAACTTGTATATTTACACTATTTAGTGCCGATAGGTTAAAAAAATGTTTATTTTGATCCGTTCTTAAAACCCACATATGCCATCATTTATACGGAAAATAAGCCCGGAATGAAAGTATTTCAATTTTATGTGATCAAAGGGAAATGCAATCTATAAAAATAGTTTTGTTGTAATTCTTAAATGGGTAATTTGTTTCTTTTACTTAAACAAAACTACTTAATCTCCAAAGTTAGAAAACGCGGCACGAATAGCCTAAATTAATTTTAATCACCACCTATCTTTCACATCGATAGCTTTAATATGCCCAAGCTTGAAAAGCTTCGTCTTTTTCTCGTTTCGCTCTCATTTTTTCCGATTTGACTCTCAGTCAACTCTTGCACATATACATACAAACCAGAATGGGGTACTAGTCCGAATTTTTTGAAGATGATTAGGTTAAACATCGTGACATCTATGGAATAAAAACCTACGTTGACATGTATTTTAAATCACAGCAAATTTTATTTTTCAAAATCCTCAATGAACTCTAAACATTGTCTTAATATATTTTCAAGAAATATCGGCTGTGTTTTTATCATTGCTACCAAACGTTCTACATTTAATTGACGTTATGAGCCTTATTGAAGAACGCTGTTGTCTAACTTATGATCCAACTCCTTACTACCAGGCTTCGTTTGCATACATTGTCCAGCACAGTGCTATATTTGTTTTTCGATTTCCGCACCAATTAGATGACTCCGTTAAAGTTCACCACGCAGCAGTATACTCGGAAATGGTTGATACTAGTGCAGTTCTATATTTATTTAGTTTAATTGAGGAAATGATATTTGCCCATTTGAAGACTGCCAGATATGCCGTGACTATACGAAAACTGGACTAAATTCAGGATCCCTTTCAGGAGGAATCAATTTTCCATTGGAGCATAAATGACAGTGGAATGCACAACACCTACATATTATTTTTCACTCAGATAACTATTTAAGCTGTGCGGCGCGTGCCTGTGCTCAAGGCGTTCAGACAGACTGAACGAAGCATTCGCGCAGTAGAAGCGTCGACAAACAGATCCTGAATGCGTCGAAAAACCGATGCTGTTCGTCCAAAAGACCGATCTATTCGAATTGTGTGCATTGTATGATGAATTAGTACTTGTGCTTATATCACGTCCACATTTTAATTTTTTTAATTTTTCAATGAAGTCCAAATTTAAAAGGTGCTGAAATGGCTTTAAGTGACAGTTACTTGGCTGCAAGTGTCACCAATCCATAACTGCTTGGTAGAGGAAGTGCAGAAGCTGTCCAAACATAATGCGCCATTTTGCTAAGCAGTTTCGCATGTGAGTACGCAAAGCAAGATGAAAGATTGAACAAGTTAGAGTAGCAACCGGTTAAAAAAATAGCTTGGAAAATATGAAAACCCATCTATATGAAGTGCCGTAACTGATTCCACCTTGTTTTTTAGTTTTTAGTCCAGGCTCCTGCCATCTAGATGGAATCTAGATGGCTGACGTTCTTCCGGGCACAGGTGGTTACGTGATGAAATCACTCATCACTTTGGCAACATTCCTTCTGACTGTAAGGTTTTTCTGTACGTCCTGGGACTTTTAGATTCTAGAAAGGGCCGAAATGTTTATGTCACACCACAAAAATTTCAAATGAGGGTCATTCAGAAGTTCAGAATTCGTCGTATTTGAGGATACAGGAACGGATTTTCCATGGTTCGACCGCGTCGAGTCCTCACGGTGCAAGGCCCCATGTCAACAACGGAGGAAACATTGGATTTAAAAATACATTTTGTAGTTGGAAAACTGATCGAAGCACCGCTGCTAAATATTTGGTAGAACTTATTGGGCAAGCCATATTGACAAATGCATTTACGTAAGTAAAAAAAGAGAATACGTAAGGAAAAAAGGCATAGAAAATCAGAGGCAATGTGCCAGAGCCAACGTCATTAAGCGGTATTTGATTCAATGAAGCGAGAGGCCAGACTCAAGATCAATGCTGGACATCGGAATCAAAGGAGAAGGGTAAGACAGCAACTGCTCTTCCGCAGTTACGAGAATTCCAGCAAAGCAGCGAAGTGATAACAACGAAGAAGAGTAGACTGCAGAACAGACAGGATTAAAATGTTGTTTTGCCCGAAATCGATAAGAGACCGTATAAACTGCCAATGAGGCTTAACCTTTTAGTTGATTCGTAGGGCAACAAATGAGTTGGTTTTCACCCTAATTTTAGTTTGTTAATCTGCAACGTAGTATCAGCATTAGGTTTCACATGAATTCTATACATCTCTTGTATTTCAGTGCGTTAAAGAAGTCAAAAAACATGAATGTAGATGATTTCTGTAGCATTGGCGTTATACCAATAGTGAAGTGCATGATAGGTGAAGTTAACATTTTGGCAAATACTTGCAGTAATAGGTAGTTTCAGGCGTAATTTTGTGGAATTTGGTAACATTATAATGATAACTGGTAACTAACTGTGTGAATACACATAGGTATCTTTATTTTGAACGACCCGGGTTTTGGTGGAATGATGTTGAACATCGACACCCTTTTTTTTTTCAAATTAATATATGTGGAATCACAAAGTTAACAATTATCATTATAAAATATTTGCAGATGTATTTTTTATAATTTAATAGTAGTCGCCTTATTATTCACTTAATCAACTATGGTAGCTACTCACCCCCTGCCGTTCAATCTTGAGGTGTCTTAAAGGATATTACATGCATAGATGCAAATATAGACGAACGTTGAGAGAACATAAACATTTAAGCCATTGTTATCCATTAATGCGATTCGTAAAATCAAGAATTTTCCAGCATTTTAACTAATCAATAACCAGAGCAGGCCGAATCGGAACACCTTATTCTGGTTGGGGGGCTAGATTGTCTGATAATGTATATGATAGCGACAACGTGTAGCACAAATTTTACTAAAGACCACTTTAAAATAATAAGAAACTAGATTTGGCAAGGTGGCCGCAGGTTTCTCGTGCCTGCGACAAAAATAACCATCACTGGTGGGTAAGCGTTAGAAGTATTTTTTTAAAGTTAAAAAATTGATGCGTTTTTTCTATTTAAGAATAGTTCCACGGTAAATGACCTAGAGTAGGATCATGGTCCCTTTTCCCCGGCTGTCAATATTGTTTGTCAACGCGCAAATCGATCAATCAAAAGCGCATGGCTCAATGTCACTCGCACTATATCAATTAAAACAAGTGGTGTCAAGTAGTTAACGACATTTTAAGAACGATCGCAATTTTGTTCTCAATAACGCAATTGAAAAAAGATATAATGAAAGCAAACGCTTGATATCGTAATGACGCTCCTAATTTTCATAAATATATCCTCTTGCGTGAAATATAAAATTGTTAAAACCTCCTCAAAGCCAAGGAAAAATGTTTTTACGCATGATTTTGGAACTGTAACTTGGGAGTTAAAATTTTAGACCACATTAACGATTTTTCCAGCACATTTAACATTGAAAGTGCCCAGGTATTTTTAAAATATTTTTTTACCCCCCTTTTTTTTAAAATGCACTACATTTTGGCACAAATCCGCCGAACAAAATCTCCCAGTATAACACTAATGAAAAGAGATGCAAAAAAGAGTGTGCCCTATGGTGTTCACTTGGACTGAGGAGGTCAATTAGCGGGGTTATTTTTCCTTCAATATATATTTTCCCTAAATTAAATATGACCTTGGTACAACTCTCTTGGTACAACTTGGTAGAACTTGATGTTCTGTTCAATCTGCCAATGGAATCCAGTCTTCCATCCAACGAGCATTTCAATGCTTGGTTTACTGCGGAATCACGGTTTCCGACGCAGCCTTCTGTATATATTTTATTGATGCAAATATCTGATTTGACGGAGCATTATAGTATGTGCGTGGTGCAATAATCCACGTTCCACAGATGGTTTGCTTTTGGCCCAAATGCTAAGAGCAAAGCTCTTTCGAAACAGAGGCGAAATATTTCCATGGCGCGTGAAGAGATGGGGATTCTGGATGGCTGAGCACGACGCAAAAACAACGGAGCACAAGAGGAAGTGGGAGGAGAGATACAGCACTGCAGAGTCGTGCGAGTATTTTTCAAGTGTCAAAAACTGAAAGTTTTTTTGTTGGCGGGTCCTCAGCGTGCTTTTGGTGCACTCCCCAACACTACAAATCGGGGTGAAAAAGGAATAAAGAGCGGGAGAGGGAAAAAGTAATATTTAGTGCACTGGCAAACATGCAACGTGAAAATACTTTGTAATGGTCGGAGCAGTTTCTGTTTATGTACAGACTCGTATGAAACTATCTGTTCCAGACGGTGATGTCTACAGATAAAAATGAAAAAAAAAATGCTTGCTACCAATTTGGTTTTGTGGTAATTAAATGCTATTTTTATGGATAGCCTGGTGACACAAAGTATTTATTTATTTAAAATTCAATTGTACATGAAAACTTTTTATTTCAAACGTAAATTAATACATTTTATTGTATTCTAATCGTTTATAGCAGTCATCAATGTTTCATTTTGAGTAACACTAGAAAAAGAATTTACGTATGACTTCTGCTAAAATTTCTAATACTACGCCGAAAACCCAAGTCATTATAATACATTATTAAGACGGAACTTTTAAAATTTAACTCTCGTAATTGTATGTAAGTTTTCATTTGATTTAAGGAAATATGATCATGTTAGCCCTCACCTTCGTGAAATTGGCTGGCTTACAGCCTCTCTCGGGAGAAAATATTTCCTAGATGTGTTTTTATTTGGTATGTTCCAAAATAAGCGACCAACCTATTTATTAGAAATGTTTACTACAAGACAAACTACTGAATGTACAACAAAAATTGGGCGTCAGAATCAAGTATATTACGCATCCTTCTTTAAGAGTAAGGTGTATAGACATTCATTTTTAGTTTTTGCCAGAAAAGTTATGGAATAACTTGCCAAATGATTTGAGCAAAAATAATAGTTTGTTATTGTTCAGAACTAGCTATTATAACTTCTGGTTTAAAGATACCTAATGTAAATTGTTTATTTTATCAGTATCATTGCAATAACGAGCTATTATAACTACTTATTTAAAGATACCTAAAGTAAATTGTTTATTTTATAAATATCATTGTAGTGCATTGTTAAGCGTCATGTTCTTGATGATTCCAGCAAAATTATGAAAACCTATAAGTTTTGGAATTTAAAAATTAGTTTGGTGTCTTTTTTTATTGTTTTTGTGTCGACTGTGTTTTGTTATTTTCTTATATTGTAACTTATATACTTGTTCTTAGGTGGCTTGCCACAGAAAATTTGTAAATATTATTATTATGTAACTATTTTTATTACACAAATTTGAATAACCACCAAATTAACACATGCTCTTATGTGTAATGTGTTCCAAGAATTATTTAGCGACTTATGTGAAAGGTTATTGAAACGTGCACTCCAATGACTCACTCTTACTGCGCCAACTACTAAAGTAGCCGTTAGAGGGACGAGGAGGGAAACCAGGAAAGTAGGAGTGAAAGAGGGGTTGTAGTGGGGGGGAGGCGGGGGAGTAGCAAAGACAGCAACCGGCCCCGCTGGAAGGCCCCCGCTGGCAGATCTCGCAACGGGAATATACTTCGCCGCCGTCGCTCGCGCTGCTCAGATTTTTGTGTCAAAAGGCTTCTTCTCGTTCCTACACGACATTTCACGGAGTGCGATTCTCGTTCCGTTTTTCATTTTTTCTCCATTCCTTCAATCCTTTTTCCGAGAGAAAACCCAGCCGAATGCCTCGGATTACTAAATGCATAGAGCCTAGAGAAAAATGGAGCACAAAACATGAAAAAATACGCGCAGAGTTTCTGGAGGAAAATATCCTCATCGGTCTCAGAGGCGTGACTTTTTTGGGGGTAAAAATGAGTAGAAAATGCCGCACGAGGTATTTTGAGCTATTCATTACGACGCATTGGTATGACTCCCTTACAAAAAACTAACCGAGTTATTTTACAATAAGAGCTTATATAATGCATTGCCATAAACTGAAAAGGACAATCCGACAAAATAGTACGGTGATGTATTAACAATGGTCCCCTTTGATATATGACTTGACTTATGGATTTCAAGACTGAATGTACACCTCCTCGGTTCATAAATAAAATCTTTTAAGAATAAAGTAAATATATTTCGTGGTGGATGCTAATGTATTACCTACGGGCTACTATTGATGATTTAGTTTTTAATAACCATGAGATATTTGGAATTAGTGCCTAGAGATTGAAGCTGTTTTAAATTATAGTTTAACTAAGATGTGAATGAAAGTATTAGCGAGGAAAAGGATGCTTAACTATATTTATATAAACAGACATGAACGGCTGCAGGCGAGGCTGGTACTTGAAAAATGCATTGAAAGAACGAATTTAGTTTTTGCTTGAATTCATTCAGAGAGTTCAAGATATAAGCACCACATAAAGCAGTACAAGTTTTAATATATAAATTTAAAATCCACTAATTCCGGCATTAATACCTTAAGGACCCGAGATGAGTAATCAGCTTAAGAATACGCATAGAGGGGGAAGAAGACATTACAGTATCGGAGTAATCAATAAACGTTGGCTCTATACAGTTTATCTGTCAGAACATAATCGTGTACTTACCTGGGTATGAATAGAACTCTTTCGGCGACTACGAATCCAACGGTGACAAGAAGATTGGCCGCTGGGAGGAAAGGAAGCACCAGAAACAGAATGCCCAGGAGCAGTGGAGGGTGACGCTGTTGCTGCAAAGAAAAGAATTGAGAGGAATACCATTATTTTGAACACACAATTCACCGAGCATTCCAAACGCCTAAAACACATGTATTCCCCATGACGGAAATGGTTCATTTATAGTGTGAAACAAGAAAGTCACAAAAAATTTCCAAATGAGTTTATAAGGATCACTATTAAATGAACGATCCAACAACAGTTTGCATTAGTTTTATATTCCTATCAGGCATTTTATATGTTTATGCATGAAGCGTTTTATGAAATGTCCTTCAACTTATGAGAGAATATTTGAGATTATAATGATAAAATTGAATTATTTTACCGATTATATGCATGCAGTATTTAAGCTTCAACATCCGGAATAATAGATTTAATACACAGCGTAACTTACTGGGATTTATTATATGATATCATTTACAAATAATATGATGTCATAAAGATATGAATCAACTTCCAAAACATATTTTCATAGGAATATTTTCTCCCATAAGTGACCATTGATCAATAGCATAGGCATAAACTAAAAGCTGACTCATGCGCAATACACATATTATCACGGTCAAACCTTTTTCTATCGTCGTCAGTGAGGCGATTTTTCCATGAATTACAACTACTGTTTATGGAAATCCTACACATACAACATTTTACTTCTCTATTTTTGACGTATTCCCACTGTAACTGTCACTAAGGTGTGGTGGATTGCTATGGAAATGATGATGAAACTGACTGAAAGACCAGGATATTACCGAAACGACAACGGACCCAGAATCTGAAAACCTGAGCCACAAAATGAATGAGCAAAAAGGATAACCATTTCAACCGGTTCTCTCGCTAGCGAGTCGGATACTCTCACGATTTCAGAATCAACATTTCAACCTTTTGAGTCGGGGTCTACCAACTGCCAACCCATCTACCACTCCTCAAATCCCAGCCACACAGAGGCAAAGCCACGCGTCTCTATGTCAACAGCCATTGTCACGCCAATAATGCCCCTTAACAATGGGATGGAGGATGGGGCCGGGCTTTTCTGCCCGCTGCTCGAGCGTCGACTGCCGCGCGTAACTTCCACAACGGTCAATCCGCGGACACCGCCTGCCACCCATCCACCCACCCCCTCTCGAGTAGCCGGCCCGGGGATGGGGACGTGCTTGGCCGGCGGAGCGTGACCCCCGGCGCGGACACGCACCGCATCACATCCTCCCGCTCAATCGCCAGCACCAGGCCACGTCCAGCCGCAGCGAGCGGTGCTTGGTGTGGCTCAGGGCACTATCCCAGGCCCGGACTGGATCCACACAATGCCCACACTCCTCCCCCTCTGTCCGCGCATTAGGACCTATATCAGCCAAGCTGAACAATCAAAGGCATTTGAGCGAAACTGCCCATTTCCCTCCCCCCCACCTACTACCTTCCCCGGCCCTCCCCCTTTCCTTCCATTCCCTTCCCTCGCCAGTCTACTCCGAGAGGCAACTGACCGCCTCCGAAAATGCCTTTTTCACTCTCAATTGAGCCGGGATGTATTTGATCGCCTAATCCGTTAGCACGGACGAGGGAATGGGGAGAAATATCCACACATGCTTGGGGCGCGCAGTTTCAGAGGCAGCAGGTTTAGCGTTTCCTTTACATTCCGCGACTATCCGCGCTCCGTTTTCACGGATACAGAGCAGGTCTCAGGCTCTTTTCATAGCCTTTGAAGCTGTAGAAGTTATCTGCTTTCACAAGGCATTTCCAAACACAAAACTTACTCGGATAGAGATGAGAACTCTTTCTAAAGGTATGAGAGATCTAAAAAAACAGACTGACCGTTTTTGTGATATTGACAGACTAGGAAACGGATTTCGGAACAGAAAACTTTAATAGGACATTAAAATTTACCTTTTTGATTTTTTTAATGATTACGTTTCTTGTGCGATGAGAGCAATGCTTTGTAAAACTGAATTCATTATTTTACTACTTTTATGGCATTCGTGATAAATAATTGAGCAGTTCAATTAGCAGAAAATAGGCACCCCCCCTTTCCTCAAGAGTTTAAAGTAAAGGAGGATCTGGAACTTAAGTTGAAGTGGGATAAAGATCTGATGCTTTCCAAGCGAGCAATATACGTGAAGTTCATTGAGGTTTCATATCGGGTTAAGTATTGGACCGCTGGCAAAGTTTCAGGGAATTACTATATGGCCTTGATATTCACGAAAGTTTTATTCATCGAAAAGTTGATAGAAGTCATAAATCCGACCCAGAATGTAACTAGACAAATCGCTACACAAGAAGCGAGAGAGTTTCCTCAGACAATGAAATTAAAGGTAATTAGCAATACCCGTAAAATGTGGGTATGTTATTTGAGGAGCATATAAAATTAATCTGACATCGATTGGAAGACTTTAAACTGGCATTAGTCAAATGAAACTCCTCTGCCATCTTTTAGACGCCATTAAAAAAATTTTTCGAATTGGCGGATTACAAAATCCGGGGTTTGTCACGCAACAGAGAGTATTTTGGACAAGCAGGAAGTTAGTTGTGAATAAGAGCTAAGGATCACGAAAATTCTTGAGGAAACAGTAGCGAGTCATTTATTATGAGGATGCAATGTTCAAAGAAGCACATAATTCTCATTTCGTGTCGGAGATTCAAGAATGGATAAAGTTAAATACTTATCTTTGAATACGTGTAAACAGTGGAGCATAGGACCACAAACGCAAGCGTTAAATTAATTGGTCTCATTTTTCTACTCTAATCACAACCCTCTATCCATTCGATACCTTAAAATCACTGACTTTCATGTTACCCGACCCACTTTTTACTTCCCTGTCCTTCTTTCGACTCCTATTATTTCATTCATGACCACGATGGCTTGAAACAAGATTTTTTCCCTTATTTACTCTTCCTTTATCCAAAATTGAACTTTTTCTACAATCTCCAAATACACTGCCTCTCTCTCCACCATTCGCCATGAAAAGAACGGAACATGTCGAAAAAACATCGTTAAGTCCTTACCTGATGGTGACGCTTGAGTGTCGAAATGCGATATCATTAATCAAATTGATCTTGTGGAAAATTACAACCCTAACTCCTTCATTATCATTTGGTGGTCTCTTTTAGGGCATGACATTGTTTCTAATGCCGCCACGAATTCATCAACCACAGAGACGGAGTGAAGAAAATTGATCTCATCTCGGCCTAAAATATTGATAATATTCATGAATGCTAAGCATTATTAAGGAAATACTTTTTTAGAGATATTTTTAAAATTACATGAGCTTTTTCAACGTACATAAAGCCATTATCGAAGAACGTACAATTATATACCTTGACAATGAGGTTATAGTCAGTGAAATCGATTGGGTTGATAGAAAATAAAGGAGAAGAAAAAGGAAAATGATAAAATGTTTCATCAATTATGTCTTGCGTGGAGAATTTCCGCAAAGCAACACCTGACTCGAGCAATGAATGAGGCATTTTCTTCTTTACAATATTACGCAGTTTAGAGAGTTTTTCGCCCAAATCTCGTGAAATGACGGTCAGTTATTTTATTTAAGCATAGTAAATGAGTTCGAAAAGCGACTTTATATTCTAATTGCAATTTTTGTGTAGAGTGAAAATATTAATCAACTAATTATCCTCGAAAACTTTCTAATTCAGTTATGCTGTTATCCCCAGTGAAAGACGTTTTGGGAGAAAGCCCAAGCGTGAACTACGTATCCAAGTCTAATTCGCTCCCCTCATATCTCTCTCTGTCGGTTTCTCCGAGCGGTTAACCGCCATGCCAAAGCGTTTTAGCTCCTTAACCCCTTGTGGTTTCACTAGGGAATTAATTTCCTCCTCCATCTTCAGCTCTCTCGTGGCAAGATAATTTTTTTTCCGAGAAGAATACATCACTAAATTCTATGATGCTCAAGTTTTGGATGTTGTTGCAAAGGTGTCACCGTTATACAATCGAAAACTTCTGTCGGAAGAAAAAAATTTATTTTCTTATGACTCTGATGATTCTGATTATAATCTTTTCGTCTATTTATAATGAACATCTACCATAGGTGGCGTTGGATGATCACGTTTTTGGGAGCTTTAAATTAGAAAGAATAGTACAAAAATGCACAAGGCACCCAGAAACTTTTAACAATTGAAATAATCTCAAACATTATATAAAAAACACTAACTCAAGCCAAAGTTTTGTAATCAAAGGGAAGTATGGACTGGAATTTATCGAGGAATATACACATGCGGAAACGCAGAAATTATCTTTCTCATTAATCGCTAATTCATTAAGGAGCACCTCTAAATCAGGATAAGAAACACTGGCGACGACTATAGGATAACCATTTTAATTAATATGAAATGCGTGCAACGTTCACCCATATAAACTGCTACTATCTGGTGCTATCACAAAATCCTCTATGAATATCTATCGATACTGGCAATTTCTAATTATCATTATAAAGTGGCGAGAACTGGAAAACCCTATTGACAATCACATTGATTTCCCTCAAAATTTCAGTGGATCAGAAATGTTACGCTTAATCTGCTAACCCCCATTAATACTCACTCCCACTATTTTTTCACTCATTCATCAACACCTTTCCATGCCACCAGATTACTTATAATGTAATCCTGTGCAGAAAATCTTAGCCACATTTTAATAAAGACTCATATTGCCCATGATTCACTTTTCAGCTAGCCAACTTGAATTCTCTCGTCTTCTGTATCTCGCTTTCAGACGCGGAGATTCCAACTTTTAGTTGCTATACTTCTGTGAACTCATTAGCTCGACTGTCCGTAGGAGTGCCCCAGACCCAGTCTTAGGCATAACAAAATAAACATACATACCACTTACGTCATGCCCCCCCTGGGTAGGCATAGTTTCATTCATAAATACGTATTTGTATAACAAATATTTTGGGATTACAATAGAGTACAAGTCTTTAATCACTGCTATGTTTGTTTCGTACATTTTATTTAAAATGTAGCTAATTAAAATACTAAATTCTGCACTAATAGCCCAAACAAATTAGTTTCCACAGTTTACTATAAAGGATAACAAAGAGTATTTTTTTCTATTTTTCTCTACCATGTGGCGAAAAAGTCATAAACAATTTTCATATAATCTATTGTTACATTTGAAGGCATTATCATCAATGTACTAGCTGTTGAAATCCCCCAAATTCGGGTAATTTTCCAAACCTAGGAGAAAAATGCGAATGTTTACCCCATTTAAAATGTTGTGGTGCATGCCCCATGAATTACCGCGGGAAATAGGACAAATTGAAAAAAAATTGAAGTAAACTGTTTTCTCATTAGATTTTAAGTATCGCTCTTTTTGAATTTATGAGTTTTATATGGGTGTGTCCATATCATTGCGGTTAGTGAACTTCTGAAATTGCGTAAGTAAAATCATCAATTTAAATAGCGTAACAGATTCAACTGAAATAAATATTCATTCATGGTACTACTTGGCCAAACGTTTTCTTGTAAAACGACCCAAGAAACCTGGCAGAGCAGAAGTTGGAAAAAACTGAATTTTTTTTTCTCCTGGGAAGTGTTTTTTAATTCCCTGGTTCATTATTCCAAGTACCGTTTCCACAAAAAAAGAGCTACCTTGTAATACTAATATTAATTTTCTTTATTGGAGTATATCAAAGAAATACATTCATTTCATCAGTAATTTTAACAAATGTTAAATAAACATTTCATTTAGAATTGCTCTCTTAGGGTTGTATTCGTAAAAGTTTATAAAAAATATTTTGGGTAATTTAAGGTTATTCTAAAACATTATTGGATTAACGATTCTTTTTTCGTATTCTTTTTTCATGCCCTTACACATATTCATGTTTTAACTTTTTCGGCTCTTTTTGAGAAAACTAGCTTGAAATAAATAAAATTTACTTAAGGATTTGGTATCCAACGTTGATATAACATAGGGGTTTTCAAAGATGAAATACGGGTTACGATAATTAGTTGTTTAAATAGTAAAATTCCAATGAGTATAACATATTAATTACATTTTGTGTCCACAAACTTCACTAACTTTATTCCTTCAAAATGTGTGCCCTATAATTCGCCATCGTGGCAATTAGTACCTACTGGCCTGAGCAAATTACGATTCCCGCTGATTTGGATGGCGTATGAAGATTTATTAATTAATAATGAAATCACTTTTCCAATATGATATAACGTTGGTTAATTTTCCTAGTTCTACGCGAGCTTTTAAATAGGCTCGGTCTCTTGATTCACCCGTATGGCACCCGCAATACATATCCACAGTGAAGGGGTGCCTTTTAGGTTCAAAGTAATAAGTTTGAACTGAAAGACAATTTTCTGCTCACCATCTCATCGCCTCTTGATAAAAATATATATGTACGGTATTATTTCCAAGTAAATCATTTAGTTACACTGAAAAGATATTACTTTAGGTTTTCGATTACTTCCGAGATGTAAGAGTAACAAGAGACTACTGAATCTACATCTTAAACTGAAATCCGTTATTTCACTCACAAGGAAAGCATTGCAATGCGCCAAGGAAAACTATTATTATTAAAATATCAAGGTTCTGCATGCAACTCGGGGAGCCTGATTCCCTTCGGACACGAGGCAGGGAAGCCATCCATGTTAATTTTACACTCCAATGCTTCGAATAGTTTGCTAATTAACATGAGCTGCTGTGCATTACAAAGAGTAATTGCATCGCGTTGGAGAGCATCCAGAGTGCATTCCCTTACCCAGCCACCCCTGATTCCTCCGACGGCGCAGTGGCAGCGGAGGAGGCGCGAAACAAGGGGGGGGGGGTGGGAAGCTAGCGTAGGAGTCAAGTATTATGACGTCATTAGGATACACTTAACGACAGCCGTGCCTAAGGGTGTCTGGGAATGCATCACCGGAGTTCCAGGGTGCGATTGAAGGCATATGCGCTCTAAGGCGGTGTGCAACTCAATTACAATCGCTTCAGTAGAGGGATTTGAGATGTTATGTACTCCCGAGAGACTTAAGGGCTAGGATGGTTGAGTATTCGTCTCAACCTGGCCGCACTTGCATTGCTGCCACCATTGCAATCCGGATTTCATCTGACTTATCCAACTCAGCCGAGATATTCGAAGCACTATAATCCGATCTTAATACCGCGCAACCCGTAATATTGCACGGATTAGCTCAAATGATCCTCGCTTCAACTCCCGTTTTGGAGGATTATTACCACTGAGCACTGTTTTTTGCTTCCGGATGGATATCTACTCGTGCCCTTTGAATAAGAGAGCTTCCCCTGCAGGCCAGGTAGAGATTTAAAAGGGAGAGAGGAAATATTGAAATTAGAGGATGTGCAACTGTGATACTTTATTTAAGGCACTCAATGACGACTGATTTCTTCTCGCTTAAAAAAGAAGCAAAGTAAGATTTTATGAGGCATCATCAATTTCTTGATACTAATGATCGCATTTTACATTAACTAAATCAGTTGAGTAAAAGATGATACGGAAATTCCTAAGGGTATGGAAACTGATGCCACAGTAAAAAGTATAAAACTCCCGTGCTGCTAAGTACCATCTTTAAAAAAAACTCTAAATCGTAAATATTTTCAACGATTGCCGGATATATTTAAAAACATACTTATTATCTATTAAAGATCCAGGTGCGGTCTCTGTTATCTGAGTCCCAGACAACCGACGTTAAACATTAATCAATAAACGGATGCTTACAACACAGCTGAACCAAAGTGGCTCATAATACGTAAAAGTAGTCAGATACGATCTGATCTCTACCCAAGGGAAGATTTTCAGCACCATTTTTTCCTTGCGATGCCTCAAACTTGTATTGTAAATAGCTTGGAAATGCCTTGGAAATCTTAACCCTTACTACTTTCGTGGTTTTGGCCACGTACACACTATCCTCGGGTCTTTTCCGATTTTTCGAATTGCTCGAAAACAACAACCGTCACCCGCACTGTCTCAAGATCAACTGGCCTGCGCCCTCTACCTCATAGGATTACATTGTAGCTAAGGTTGTGCGAGCGCCCGTTTTACGAATACCAAAAAATAACAAATTCAAAAGAGACTTTTTTCCGACAATATGATGATACTTGAACCGACGATTTGAACTGACGATAGAATTAAGGATTAGTATAACTTTAGGTTGTACAAACTCATAAGAATTCTGCCCCATTTGATATTTTGACAATCGGATGCGGCTTTTAACGGGCTTTGAGGGGTCAGAGTCCTTCAATTTTTCCAGTCCATATAGCAGTAATGTAAGCCTTAACCCAAATCGACAGTATAATAACTAAAACGTATGTTTTGATTCATCAATTTTTACGTATAGGTTTCACTTTAGATTCTCCGATGAGTCGTGACAAATTAAGCGCATCAGCATTTACTGCTATCTCACAATGAAAGAAGCATGTTAACAACAGAGACTAGTAATCTATTTAGGAAGAAGATCTTTGATAATAATTTTAAATAATAACAATAACAATAATTTGTACCCAGGGTGCAGGAAATACAAAAAACAGATATTTTTTAACTCGGTGAAACCTGCAAAATTAAGTTTGTTTGGTGAAACTAATTTCATGCAAAAATGCTATGATTAGTGAAACTATTTTCCAACTATTTATGGGCCTTCATATAAATCCAATAAAAACACTGAAAAAAGGCCACAAAGGCAGTAAATACAGCCTGAATGCCTAGAAAATTTACTTATGATCTGTATCCTAAAGTGAATCCAGAAATCCTGTATTTTTTCCCATTCTTCTTGCGATTAGAACAATGAACCATGAAATATCAAAATGGCAAATAGAATTTTCGGACATCCAAAACTCTACTGACACTGGTCCCTAAGAATAGACTCCGTAAACTGCCTGAGCCCATCTAAAATTGAGCAGAATAAAAAACTGTTCCTGGCCA
Source organism: Ceriagrion tenellum (assembly GCA_963169105.1). NCBI lineage: Eukaryota > Metazoa > Arthropoda > Insecta > Odonata > Coenagrionidae > Ceriagrion > Ceriagrion tenellum. The sequence goes on along the minus strand of OY720640.1, from coordinate 13,818,489 downwards.
GGGAAGTGCTCATGTTAGATCTGAATGGGAAGTACATGACTTACATTAGAGTCAAAACTGCTCATAGAAATATTGCGCTATTTTTTCCACTAGAGAGAAAGGGATATTTTATTAAATAGAGCTGGAAATAATAAAATCTTCTAATACCAGGTCAAAGGTTTCCTATTTCCTCTCCTTACGCATATATTTCAGTAATTTAGGAATGCGTTCCAAGAGTCATGAATGGTATAAAACTATATACAGTAAAAATTTATGGATTTGAAACGTCAATATTGCGCGGTGGTGGAAAAATTTCATGGTCTCAGATGTTCCTCTGAGTTTCACGGGTTCGTCCTTTACTTGTTCCGAAAGGATCCTGTGTTGTCATATCAAGTACTGGGCAGCTACAACCGCCGTTTGCATCGACGTTTTTCAACCCTGTTCGTTGATGTGCTGCATCGAATATTGAATTCGTACATTTTTCCGAGGGCATTTATGAAGGCCAAGCAAAGATCCGTTCGGTTCCGGGGCTGGAGGGAGGAGGAAGCGGTAAACAACGTACGCCAAGCTGATCACTTTAGTCGACGTTCTACGAATCGCTCGACCATTTTGCCCCCTAGCCCTCGTACGCGGAAGGAGACGAAATTCCTCGTTCACTATGCCTATTCCATGCGCCCATTCCCCGCCTAACCGCGCCTGGGGAAGAGAAACAACAATGGCGTGTCTGTGTACCTACGAACTCCCCGGTCCAGCAGTGTCAACTCTCGTTCAAGCCGGCGGTTGGTCAGTTAAGCACGCGTCCTGTTTACGTCAAATTCTGTTCCGAGCCAGTGCGTGAGGTTGCATCGGCTGTTTTCTCCGATGCATTTAAGGCAGTTTGAGCGAAAGATGTTTTCACTCTGAAGATAATCTACGAATTGTGTTTTATACTTACAGCTGCTCTAAGAGGCATTAAGAAAAATATTGTCATCATAACACTGTAAAATAATAGTTATATATGACAATCATTAGAAGTAATGAAAATATAGATATAAATTATAACTTTGACGACCATTTATAACATAAAAGACTTTAATTGTCAAGATTTTTGATTAAATATATTTCTCAATGCCGACGTTACCAAAGATAAATTGGTACAACGTTGGCATTGAGAAATATATTTATCGGCCATAATTCTAGAATTCTGTTGTAAAATAAATATACCTAACTAATTCTAACATAACTAATTATATCCACGATGCACCGTAAAAATGCCATCACAAATGATTATATTTGGCGATTATGTGAAAATTACTGTGTTGAGCAATTTATTTAATTGTTAAAATAGCTCATAAAGCATTAAAACTTAATACTGGTAAATATTTTATGAGATGCCAGTGTTAAATATTCGTGATATTTTACTACATTGTCTCTTTGGAGTGCATATGAGTGCGATATCCTTTGGAATACGGCTTTTATTGTTTTTGGCGTATATCTCGTGTGTTGCGTGGGAGGAAGCTATTATTCTGGTAATTTTGTAAATATGAGATTTTCTTATTAAAACGAAGCCAAATTCATTGAGTTCTACGGGGAATGATAGTTCAAACAAAGTAGTTGGACGTGCAATTCAATCTACCTTAACATCGACTCAGTCGCGCAACGGTGACAGGCGGTTCAACTCGGGACATCTTTCCCGTCTGTTCGCACGAGATGGGCGGGTCATTTACGACGTGCTGCACGGCTAAGATGAGAGCGTACACAAATTCCAAAGAGTTCTCCCATCGGCCGCTTCGTGCACTGGGATATCCAGTTAAAACCTCTCCCTCGAGCACGTTCTGTACTCGTGACTTCGACGGAGTTCCCGTGTCATTGTAGCGAAGCGGCCGGAGTCGTGATTGGCCGGGAGCGTTCGGCGAAATCTCTACGACCCGGAACATCAACGGTCGAGTAGTGGAGGATTTATACAGTGCATTCAGACACAATGCGCGTACTTAACGTTTTCGAGCGACAAATACTCGAGCGTTTATACAAAAGGAACGCATTGGACTGTGTACGCGACGCACAATTTTTCTTAGATATTTTCACGTCTACATCTGCAATTTACCTTGCTAGTCAACTCAAGCGTGCGTGGCAGGGGGTGAGTTTTGACCAATATGCACTACTATGAGCTGTTGTATAGTTTACTAAACGTTAAAAGTTTAATTTATACAAAGATGACCCATGAAAGTGTCATGAGAAACGTGATGTTAGTACTTCGTTGTAGATACAATCATTAGAGAACAAATCATATAATTAGTAACACTGCCTATTGACAACCTACTGAAAAATCGCCTTTTAGTTTTCAAGAGTTCACAGAAAGGCTGAAAAACAATTGTAGCAAGAGAAAAGGTTACATTACGTACGTGGTTGACGCGTGACTTACGTGGTACAAAACATTACGCACGTGGTTGACGCAAACTCTGTCCCATTTCTCTTCATACTACATCATTATTTTCAGAATCTTTGCACAATTGTCATTTGTCACTTTGATGACACACAATGACATTTTCTTCCTCAAATATTCAATTAATTGTTGAAAATTCATTTCTCATTCATTTTTTGCAGGTTTAGTTGCGCAAAACTCAAGTCCTGTGACTAAACTGTACGGACAGTACTTTATACTAACTTGGATCGCGATTGTTCCACTCGCGTATCAGGCAAAAATTCTTCCATTGAACGGCGAAGAGTCGTCCCATTGCCTTTTTCTCATCAGAGCGTTAATACTAAGAATAATAAATATATTCTCATTCCACTAGCAATAAGAAAATGTGACTCAACTGAGAATATACCAACACAGATACCGACATGGATTGGTTCTGCTATCCATTTTGTTTATCGTGTGCCTGTGAACGTTTCTGCAGTAAAAGTTTGACTCTGACGAAGTATGCCGAACATCCGGAAAAATATCGTGTTCTCCTAACTTGCGCCAAAAGATTTACTTATTTTTTACATTCAATCTATTAGAAATTCCCACTCTAATTTCATCAACAATTCGGTTACACTGATATGTTTAGTGAGGCAATGTTTTCTTCAATCGAGTATATTGTCTCTATAAGGATGAGAGGAGAGAGAGCAGTGAAAAATTGAAGGCCGGTCCCTCCGCCGGGACAACAGATTCGGGAAGGAGGCTTCCCACAGACACTGGGAGAATTATCACGGCAATCTTGACACTCTCCGCTGCATTTATTTCTGAACCTAGTTCTACTTTTTTATGGCTCCCATATGCTACTCCAAGTGGAGTCACAGGAGAGGAAATAGCAATGCTCTTAATATTCGCGTCATATTTTCTAGTAACCTTTTGATACATCTCAAATTACGATTAATTTTCCTTCATTTTTCCCATATGTATTAATAATGTCATGCCAGTGACACAGACGGCAACAATCCGTACAGGACCGCTCTTTTACTTTACATACATGTGAGTCATTCGGAAAAAGGATCGGTAAAAATGGTGTCTACGTATGAAACACCTAGCTACATACCAATAGAAGGGTTAAGTACATACATGCATAGATTATGAGAGCCAAAAGCAGACATACTCCAAGTGAGGGAAAAGAGGGAACATGAGAAAAAATTATATCAACAGAAGTAACAAACCATTGTACTCAGTCATTTGGCTGGAAAGCGCTAGACTCAAGGCTACTAACGACGCTTAACGCACAGAAATTGACCACAACTGTACTTAAATCCGCATAAAAGACTCTTAAAAATAATTTTTCACCATTTCATCCCCCAAAGCCTCCTTCACACCTACACAAAGCTAGTATCCTAATACCCCCGGCCACAAGCCCACGCGGTGACTCGGAGGAGAGTAGGAGTAGATACAGAAGTAGATCAGCAGAGGGTCGATGGGGTCAAAAGGAGAGAAGAGAGAGGAGTGAAAAATTGAAGGCCGGTCCCTCCGCCGGGACAACAGGAAGGTTAGAACAACAAGGTTAGAAACAACAGACACTGGGAGAACGGCGGCAGCAACCTGGTACGTCTACGGAATTTTACGAGTAGAAGAGGGATCTGAGTGAAGGGAAGACAAGTAGGAGGGGAGAGGAGGAAACGGAGGAACGTGAGATGGAGTGGGAGGAGACAGAAGAAAGGGAGAGTGGACAGAGAGTGAGATTGGGAGAGGAAGGGCTGGAATTCACGAAAGACAAAGTGAAGGGAGAGGAAAGGGAAGTTTGAAAAGGAAGGGGAAATGAGTAAACGGTATTTTGGAGGGGACGACACTGAAGTCATTTCGATTGAGATATGGCAAACAAAAATGTTTTCCTCCGATTTCAAGACGGTCGCAACGGGCAGTGAACGAGTAAAATGTTAACAAAGACAGAAGTGCGTGCTCACGCGATTTATACCCGTGGATGTAATCAAAGATAACACTTTGAATTTTCCACACTTTCTCCTCTTGAAAATGACGTTGTAAGCGTTGAAACCGGTCGAGGTGTAAAAGAAAAAATGTGGAAAATACAAAGTGTTATCTTTAATTATAATGGATTTTAACAAAGTAAACCCGTCAACGATTGATCTAATCCGTGGCTTTAAGTAAAATATCAAGCAACAAGGGTGTGGCGTAACAGTTCGCCACCATTGTAATGCTTTTATAGGTTGGCAGTTCTGCCTCGGGCGGAATGTCGGAACAGGGAGGATATTGTTGGGGAATAAGATTGTTGAGGGAAATTAGTCGAGTTGAGAAATGAGCTGAGGGAGGGGAGTAAGAGAGGAGTTTTGTTTGGGAGCAGCTGAGAATGTGCTGAGAGGGAGTGGAAAGTGTATGTGCAAGTGGTGTGTGAAGATGGAGTGTGGACAAATCAAGAAAATAATTACGAGTGACGGGAAGTAGAGAGAGTGGACAATTCAAGGAGGACCAGGACTACACCCAGATGGATACAGAAGTGGGACATGATTTGGACGGAGGTGAGGAATGAGGAAGGTTGATGTGTAAATATTATATTACATGTGACACGGGTAATACAAAACATTGTTCAATTTTAACAGTAACGTGATTGATGTGTACACATTTGTAATATACGTAACTCGGGTAAAGAAAACGCTGCTCAATACATGATAAACGAGTTACAAGGGCTATAGACAAAATCTGCTTTAACGAATAGATGTTGATGATGAGTTTAGCTTGGCACGTGTACTGGGAAATTCTTATTATATGCTGCAGGAAGGAGGAATATTTCAAAGAAGAAGGCTAATTAAATAGAGATGTTCTCGTAAAATGTCAAAAAAGAGATAAAAGAAGTGGCCTTTCGTTAAGGCAGTTTAAAGTCATCTTACTTTTAACAACTATTCATTGAATAGCAGAAAATATTTCAATTAGAGATTTGGGATATCAATGAGATATTAAGCCATAACAACACAGCAAAGCAAGGACGTGTTATATGGAGTTGAGAGTTATTACAGGGAAGCCTCACCCAGAATGAAAACTTAAAAATAAAAATAAGAAAGCAAATATCTATAATACTCACTACCCTTAGCCATATATTTTAAAAATTGTAATATTTCTTGCCCAAAAATTCAAACATGTAAAATGGTAACCAAATAACTTACCGTCGTTCTTCGCCAAACCTTTGTCCGACCGAAAGGCGAAGGTTGGAAGCTGCATATATTATACGATTGTTTGAAAGTCTACAGTCACAGTGCTGTAGACACGGGAGCTAGAAATATAACTAAAATAAGTTATAATTGAAAAAAGAATAAAACACGAATAGGAACCATTATAAAGCAGAAAATTTGCTCTAGCATATGAGCTAATCTAGAGACAGCCGTCACAGATAGCTTCCCATTCGTGAAGTCTTTCTTACTTTTCCGTTGAAGCAAAAATCTCACCGTTAAAAGAAAAAGACCTACATCTCCAGCCCTTAAGTTTCAATGGTGTTCCCAGCTTGCCATATTCGAATACTTTCGGGGAATCTGCACATCTTCCTAGAGCATGATGCATTTTTAATGATTATTTTTTAATCAGCAACGGAGTACTAGCTACACGTTTCGAAAGAATTCATATTGACTCTGGTGTATATGATCGTTTATGTAGTTGTAAAGGATTTTGATGCAACGAGTTTCCGTAGAATTGGTAGCATACCTATTGTACAGTACATTTTGGTGAAATTTCACATATTAACAAAATTTGCAGGTTCTTGCTAAAGCATTTTATGCCACAGTTAGGTTGATTTAAATATGGTACATTTTAGTGCATTGTGGCGATAGTTCACCCCCAGCCCAACACCCTTGAGGTGTCTCTCAGGGTAATATATATTGATTGAAATATGTTGATGGTCGTTTTGTTTGGAACTCGCACGCGTGATTATAAACGATTGAGTGATTAACTTGGAGTTAATTGAGTAACTAACGTCACGAAGAATAGCAGACTGAAATGAAGCCAAAATATAGAAATGACAGTGAACATAATGAAATCCCTCAACCGAAGTACTTTTTGCAATTAAGTAATTCTTCATTTTCATCATTTTTTATAACTGACCTGGTCAACCGCACGAAATGACCCCAATTCCTTAGATTTACACGCAAATTTCCCCATTCCCTCTTTAAACCTCTCCTCTCTTCCCCCACCCACCCTTCCTTCCGTAATTTTGATCTCTTCACCCTCCTTCCACAAACACTTGAAATGCATGAAAACTTTTTACTCTTAGCCAACGATCATCTACATTTACATATTACCTTAACCTTCCATTCTTATCAATAATCGAAACTTAAAAACAATCGTGAAGAACACACATACAAAACGTATGCTGCAATTCCGCAAAGAAACTGGGATTCACCAAGCGTACAAAAGGATGGTCCTCGAATGAAAAAAAGATGCGAATACGCTCTGATTAGGTCACACCTCCAATACGCCACGATCATTTGGAACTTTTAACAAAAAGATGTTACACAAAAGCTAAATAAAATATAAAGTGGCACTGTGCTAGTTTTTAACTGCGACGAACGAATAGTTAATATTTCACCGGTTTTACAAGGAATGAGATAGACGATAGGTAACGCGCTACGCTTAGTTCACCTGAGGAATGCAGATATGATGAGTTTCAGGGTGTCCGAATATCATTTTGACGCTGCACTACGTGTACTAAAAGCCCGAAATAAATTATAAAATAAAAGATATATATTGCCATGCAGATCGCTATTAAAAATTCGTCCTTCGCGCGATAAATGACCATAATTAAAACTGAGCTCAACTCAAAGCAATTTCCAAATACCCTTCACCATTTCACCTCCCTATCGCTTTCTCTACGCCTTAACTCGACTGATGTGCTAAGAACCCCTTTCACAAGCCCGTGCGGCTGCTTCTAGGGTAGTGCAAAGGAAGAGCTTGGTGGTATAACTGGCTAACACACCTGATGGGAGATCCGGATTCGAATCCCGGTCAAGTCAAATGATTTTTTCACGACAAACTTGAACCCTGGTGTATATGCACCCGTGCGAGTGACTTCGTACCATATCATTTGTCAATGCAATGATTAAAAACTACCTTGAAAGGAATTATCGGCTAGAATTTGAAGGGATTTGCTTTGCGATTACGAGTTTAACGATCATCTCTACAAGATAATGCGCTAAACACTGAGTTTAATGATTATAGTTGCAGGTGCTCCTCTCTATTTCGCTCGAGTACGTACTCTACTCCGCTCGAGTACGTAGACGTGTTTCTATCCGTACTTCAGCATGTAAGTATCATACATAAGCGATTGTTCCTAGAGAACCTCTTTACATGAGGGAGTATTCACTATTCCCCGAGCCTGCCTATATTTTCCTTTGTTTTGCCCAACTCTGCTCCGCTGGAGTGAATTGATGTGTTTCTAATTGCACCGACTTAGACACTAAAGGATTCCTACAGAGATTTTATTCCCAAAAGAACCTCTCTTCATGAGAGTCTTCGGTATTCCCCGCGCCTGTTTGTAACTTCCTTTGTTATGTGCTGACGGGAAATCAAGGGAACAACAAGCGTCCGCTGACAGTCGCAAAGCGGATGAGTTACGTGACAGGTGAATCCCACTTCACTTCTGTTTCCCCTCGAGCAAGTATGTGTCCGCGTGTATTTTGGTCGCAGCAGTAGATGTAGTGCAGATCTTCGGATCAAGTGTCCCTTGGAGCGGCGAGTAGATTGACTGAATAACGTCGGCTGCAGCAGCCTGCAGCGAGGGGGTTGTGGAAGGGTTATTACACGAGGGTGGGAGGGATTGAGGAAGTTCCCCAGCCATCGCGGACGCTGCGGTGTAATCATTCTCCCGGACGACGACCGGATTAATTGAGCGTTAACCCAATTGATAGCCGACATAGAGCGGCGCTCGGGAAATAACGCAAGAGTGTCCATTGCCGAGACGATGGCATGTCAGGAGAAGCCAGATTGCCGTGAATATGGCCCTTGTCCCCTACCGACGTTAAAATGAAACAGAGGGACTGACCTAGACAGAGGTGGTATTTCAGATAACGGTGAATTTTTGTTTCTCGAAAAATATCTATTTTTCACGATCTCGAAATTCAACAAACTTACAAAAAATTTGGAAAATAAATATCATGTATAGAAAACATATATTTGTGATCAATGTACCAAAACAATTATTTTAAAAAATCTATAGACGTGATCGACCTGATAGGACTCATGGCGGAGTATTCATAGCAATTCAATTGTATTTGAATAGTGCCGCAAGCGTATTAGACGACAATGAAATCGAGAGCGATAGGAAGATAGAGAGAAATAGGAAGCGTCCATTTCTTACTCAGAGCTAAAGTATAAGTAAAATACATAAAAATAGTACCAATAAGAAAAACCATGGAATCTATAGAAGAAAAAAAGAAAAGAAGAGACAGTACAATATCGAATAATTAAAGGAAGAATTTATAAAAGGTCTATTCAAGCAAAGACTAGCAAATTAACTAGAACAAAACATAGACAAAAATATAGTAGGAAACATCGAGAAGATGTACAGGTTCTTGACAGCAGCCATTCATGAAGCAGCTTTTAAGTGACTTGGCGAAAACAAGGCTAGGACCAGAAAGTCTCTGAATTATTGGTGGACAGATGACCTAGCAAAACTGGTGGAACAAAGAAAGATTTATCTAACAAATGGTCATCAACCAATGATTCTGAAGACCATACAGAATATGCAAGAAAAAGATACGAAGTAAAAAAGGTAATTAATAAAACCAGAAACGAAGCATGGAAAAATAAATGCCAAGAAATCAAAAGCATTAAATAGGTGGGACAAGGACCATGATGGCCTGGAAAACCGTAATCCAATAAAAAAGGAAAGCAAAACAAAAATTAACATTGATATGATTAAAACGGATGAATGGGTAAAATATTACCAAAATATGTCCTTAAAGGACAGAACAAAATTTATGGGTATACAAACTGAAATAATTTTAGGAATCGTAGAAATACCAGAAGTAATGATACAAGAATTTGAAGAATCGCTTAAAAAATGAAAAATGGTAAACTCCCAGGTCCGGGAGGTATTCCAGTAAAGTTGTTAAAAAATGCTCCTGAAATACTGTTAGAAATATTAATGACAATCTTCAATAGCTGTTTAATTCATGGAGAGGATAAGTAGGAAAACAAAATTGCAAATATATAATAAAATTATTCAGAGTATACTCCTTTACGGAGCAGAGATATGGGAAATGACCAAAAGGGATAGGCAGACTGGAGGTCGTAGAGATGAATTTTTCAAGAAGAAGCTACATTAAATCAAAACTACAAAAAATAAGAAATGAAAATATTAAAAAATGATGCAGGTATGAGAAAACATCATACAAGAAATAGAGAAAATACGGCAAAAAGGATATGGGCATGTAAAAAGAATGGAGGAGAAATCTTGGCTAAATAAATATTACATTGACAACCACCAGAGAGGGGGAAGAGAAGAAGACCAACAGAAGACTGGAGAAAGCAATTCACCCAAGATATGAAAAGGAGATAATTAGAGAACGAAGAATGGAGAGAAAAGGAGGCTTAAAGAAGAGGATGCAAGAGACGGCCGAAGGCTGTATAGAACTCACTTATATATATTAAAACTATTGAATAAAAAGGTTACAAGTGTTTTTACTGAAAATTAGCCATCTCTAATCTTATATAAATCAAGGAAATGTATGACTCATTTAGGTGATTGATTTTACGCCGATGAGGAATGATTAGCACCTAAATCTGGCCAAAATATTAACAATGTGTATTGTGTATGTTATCTCGACTATTTTTTAAATGGAATGATACTGCCACCGCAGTAATCTTATCATCATCTTTAAAAGACTTTACGATGTGAAGGAGTTTTAAACGTACCGCGTGAATGAACTTACTCAAGTTTAAGACTTGTGTAGATAATCTTATTCATTACTTAGAATTTCAGTCATTAAAAATTTATTACTGCAAACATTAATATTTCAATATTTAATTTATTCTTCCTAGAGCTGCAGAAATTAAAGCGTATAATTCGAAAATGGCCTCCATTATAATTAGGGAACCATCTCGCTCAAACTACCTTTAACGCCCATTCTGCTAAAGGTATATCTTTCCGTCTATTGAAATAAGTCAGTTATATCTCCAAGCCTAGAGCGAGATTTGAACCCATGGCCATTTGTCTTTTAGGAGAACGTATTTCCATATTGCTTACCACATTCACAGACCCTCTTCATGCCGGGGCCATTGTGGCTCCATATCCACTCATTGCCAAGCCAACGGCTTCAGGGGACCATTGATAATTAAAAAAACTTATTGACATTTTTGCAAGTCGAATTTTATCTTGAAGGACGCGATAAGAGTCCTGAAAACTCCTCCGCAAGGTAAACTAATTATAAAATTGATTTTAAGGACGCACTTTGGCAATTTCCAATTAATTTGAAATGAAAATAAACAGCAGCCATTAAGAGGAAAGGAGCGCACAATAAATTAACATTGACAGTAGTAATTCGACAAGTAAGCTATAAGTTTTTGCGACAAAATGCTACGTCACGCTAGCACAATGGGTCTGCATAGCCGATGACCACATTCATTGATCCCTAGCTCTATTAGAGGTTTCCTCTTAACAGCGAGGATCGTAATTGGAGAATATAGCACGGGCTGGTCGTCGTCCCATTAGACTGAATGAAGCTGCAGCAAGCCATCATCTTTAATACAATGTTCAATATCCCACGGGGAAATCGACGTATTTCCCAGGACCTAAAAGGCCATTTGTGGAGGCCTCTGCCCTTGCGATGGGTGCAGTCCCCTTGTACGTGTAAGGGTTATTAAGGGAACTTCTCCACGATCTGCGCATTTTTCACGGAGGATTCGGTTTTGTAAATTCCATAAGCTTCGATGACATTAATCTCGACGAGATATCGAGGAGGAGGAAAGAGGCGATAAAGGTGCATCATATCTCTCGGCAGGAATGAAGGCTATATCGATCGCATGGCCCTGGAATGATCCCTCAACCCGACACTAAGTGTGCCTTATTCCTTCCTACTCCTTACATTAAACACAAACATTTCGTATTCCCCTTGCGTAACCTGTGGGCAAGGATTAAGGTAACTGGCTGGAGAGGTAATCTTAGGTCATCTTGCAAACGCATTTTAGAAACATATTAAGTAATCCGAAAATATCTTGGATCACATTTCATTTAGGTGCATTAGGTTATAGGAAATTCAACATGCAAGGAATGATGGGAATTATGAAATGATTGTATTTTTTACAAATTTCGTAAATTATTGAAATAAGGAGGTAGGAGCCTCGGTAGACTAACTGGCAAAAGCACACGATCTAGGAAATTAAGGGATCCGGACTCCAGTCTCGGTTAAGGTAATTGATATTTCCTTTTGTGAAATTTCCCAAAGAATTCTATTTTCAAAGATTTTCCTTAATTGAGACATTTTAGAAAGACATTCTGAAATTCAGCCGAAAATACATTAAAATGCGTGTTCCTTTAAGGAATTGAGTTGTCTGTTTTTTCCCTCATGTTCATCTCCTGTCTCTATTAAAATCGTATTGTCGTAAAGGTTTATGAAATGTCATAAGTATTTGAATTATGGTTCAACTCTGAAGCAAATTTTATGACGTTTTACATTTGACAGTGGAGTGATATAAATTCATCATCATAAATTTGAGATATTTAGTTGTACAATTGTAATGAATATTTATAGAGAAAGAATTTGATTGAAGATATTGAAATTGATGCGCACGACGTTTTTTGTTTTGAACATAATTACTAAATTAACAAAAAATTTTGTCTGCGGACGATATCCGCTTCGTCCATGCGCGCAAAGTTGTTGATGGTCAAGTCCTTGTACAAAGGATTATTGCAGCGTATTCAGCAGCGTATTCTTGCTGAGAGGCAAGGCGAGAAACATAGGCATCCGGAGACTCATTCACTCGAGCTAAGAACTTTCACTTTCGGTCTTTAGCTAGGTGAGAAATTTGATCGCTTTCATTTCCATTGCGAGCAGCAGACGCCTTCAACTCACGATCTTTTTGTCGGGTGGCAAGTCGGAAGGACAAACAAACAAGGAAGCGACTTAATAAAAACGTGGTAAAATAGCTCACTCACTCACTCAGTGCTTCAACCCGAAGGTTGGTTTGGGGTAGGTGAGGGTAGAGCTCACCTCAGACTAAGCCAAAGGCGTGTGAGTTTCACACATTCAGGGTAGGGGGGCAGCAGTTCCTTTCCCTGGGCCACCTCGCAACGCGAGGAAATGGCTGTCAAATCAAACAGCTGAGCGATTAATACAAATGTAAACTGTCAAAAATAGCGGCTCATATTGCCTCTGAAGAGCTAGGTATAGCGTTAGAATGCATTTTCATCTAGATCTGATCTGTACTGAAAATATTAAGTCGATAGCTAATCCGGAAGTAGGTTAAAATTGAGTTGCAAGATTTTTCCCGGAAGGACAAACAAACAAACAAACAAGAAAGCGACTTAATAAAAACGTGGTAATAAAATGAGGCATTTCCTACACTTAGATCTCGCCAATAAATCAACAGCGTGTAGTTTGTGTGTTTTCTCAACTATTTTTTAAATTTAATCATATTGTCACCGCAATAAATTCTTCGGGATCACAATAAACCTTCCATTTTGATGGAGTTTCAAACGTACCGCGTGAAAAATGAGTCAAGTTGAAGACTTATTTATATATTTTCATTTGATTACTTACAATTTCTGTCATGTAAAACTATATTATTGCACCATTAATAATGCAATATTTAATTCGTGTTTCTCACAGCTGGAGAAATCAAAACGTATAATTCGAATATGGTCTCCATTATGATAAGGGAACTATCTTATTATCTATAAGGAACTATTATAGTTGACATTTACATTTTACTCCGCTACTAAATGATTATTTCGGAATATTATTCCCCTACGCGCTCATTTATTTGAATTCACATTTCCGGTGAATCACCAGCGAGGCCGCGTCGTTTCACCACCATGCAAATTAATGCACACGGCCGTCTCATTTCCCACACCCATTACCCTCCAAAATTATGAAGCAGGCTTTGTGAGGAGCGATTGCAAAGCACACCCCAATGCTAAATATTCTCGTTTGGTAATTGGCTGAATCACAAAACCCAAGCCTAATTCACTTTTTTCCCCATTCGCCCGGAGCCCGTGCTCTCTTAGGATTTCTGTCACCATTGGAAGCGTCAGCAGCAATAACACATCAGACATCAAAAGCAGCATTGCAACAAAAAACTATTTAAAAAACAATAGGGCAAACAAAAAAACTTCACATTTTCCAGGTCTAATTCTAGCATATGGTGCCAAGAGAAGATATTGTCATATAATTTTCGCTCTCAGACCGACGAATAAAAATTAGACTTTTCTATTATAATATTTCCAAGCAAATTTATTTAATGGCTTGCGATGTTAATAACACCTAATGATCTCCAACATATAATGGGAGATTAAATCATGAAAATTAAATGAGGGATATAAACGGGAAAATATAAATTGTTATTTTTCCTGCAAACGATTGGAGACCATAACAACTACGAATGAAACTTTGAACTAGGTTTGTCCAGAGGTAGTGCAGCTAGAAAATTGATTTCCTCCTAACGTCCATATCCTCATCTGCTATCTAGTAGTATCAGCACGCCAGAGGTTTACGGTGTAACTTCTCTACCTCTGTGCATTAGTGTACTCGTACAAAATAAAGCTTATTTAATACAATGCATAATTTATTAATAATAATGCATATTTATGAAATCTCTCCTAATGACATATTTTATTAGGTTTTTACCAATATATCAGTAGTTTTAGCTACACAAATTTCAAAGAAATTTGACTTCTCAATCAATTAGAGCATTTGCTGAATACGAAATACTAGAGTTCCTTAAATATTTTATTAAAAGTGAGGATGAAGTTGCTGATTTTTCAATAAGGAAATACCGATACCTTGCTCAATAACTTTGAAGTTCACAGCAACTATTGGGTTCCCTGAATCCATTTTTTCTGAGTGACCTAAGGATTTCATCTATGTTAAAAGGAATTTCTGCTTCATTCGTACTACTTTTTGCTATATTCTTGGAAATGATTGGAAGAGCGCACCCATTCTGCCCTCGAACAGTAATTGGTCATGCGGGATTCATCAGAGCTCTACCGATCTAATACGGCAACTACGACAGCATCGAGGGATAACCACCTCTCATCGATGCAAAACCATCTTAACTTTCATCCTTGAGACATGTAGTTGTACTGTCACTATAGGTTGAAAGGTGGAAAGAGAATTTTGAATGTTTCTTAGTTCATAATCTTACGCATTTATTGTAAAGTAAAAGCGGAGACGCTACGTCCGACTTCATACTTATTTACCCTAGTAGTGTTTTACCCTCCCAACTTTATCAAAAATCCATATAGCGTACAAAATTTAACTTAATTTAAGATATTATTTCACTTTTTGCTATTAATATTTATTAGAAAATGTATCTCACTTATCCGTTTTTATAGTTTTTTAGAAGAATTAATCCGCATCTGGTCTATGAGACACATGTTCTTTGTGTCGAGCCAGGGGGTGAATACTGATTATATATTATACAGTGCGATCACTGTCTTTGGTAATATATTACCTAATTTGGAGTGATCTTAAGAGCTTGTTGCACAGTTTATCATTAAATTTCCCTGAACTTGTTTCTAATAGTTTTCAACTTAAAGCTCCGTATTTTTCTCTCGTTCGGCACAAAAATAAATATATTATGGAGCCCAAAACGTCGCTCTTTGGTCTCCTGGTACCTTTCAATTTTAATACCAAATATTGCCCATTCCATAAAAATGATAGACGTGTGAGTAATGACCGGAGTATAAATAATCAGCCACAAAAGTATAGATACCCAATTGCGTGGTGTGGACGAAATTAACCACAGCAAAGTCATCTTTGCCCAGTGTAAACTTCAAAAGTTTTAACAACATATGATGCTCACAATACTGCACGTTATATCTTAAAATAACCGCTGTAGTGGAAGGATGCAAAATATGCAAAAAATAATGCGGTTCTTTAAAAATTGACGTCTGAAGTAGGTATTTCGCTTTAAGTACCGGAGACAATGAAAAGCAGAAAATCAAATCAAAAGAGAATGTAATTCCTCGTAATCTAGTACTTAAGGCAAATTCTAAAATTCAAATCCAAATGTAAAAAAACTGTAACAAGTACTCTTTTGGAACTCCATCTTTGGGAAAAAAAACATGAGAAAATGTCAATGAGAGATAAGTTCAGGTGGACAGGTCATCGCGTGAATAATAACGAACCTACAAGGAACATTATCGGTCGAAAAACAGAAATGAAAGTCCAATAAGAGAGACTGTGAGATAATTCCATTAGATCCATTAGGATTATAAGAATGTGAACAGTTTATCCATGTACTGTACTATCCATGTAGCTGCATGTCCCATTTTATGTGACCAAGTCACATAAAATGGGCCATGCAGCATTATAATGATCTGGGTGAAAATCGATTCACAGCATCCAGTGAAGGGCTTCGGTCGAAAAATCATAGGAATAAACAGGAATAGGAATAAGCAGCTAATGATGATGATGATTTTTAAACCTTTTCTCCGGTCAGACCAGACTTGCAGAACTCCAATCAAGCCAATCGGGCAACAGATGAAACAAAAAATGAATGACAGTGAATCAGTACTAACTGCTTTCAGATCTTTTACAGAAAACAAAAAGTACTGAGTAAAGACCTGAAAAATCCAAAATCTAAGATCGATGAATTATTTGATCGATATTTAAGAAATGTGCTTGATATTATTTGTTAGTGTTTTTTATCATTCAAAATTCGCGCTATTGGTTAACTCCCCATAGGTGGCACTGCTAACTGCCTCTTGGTAGGCGATGTACTATCGTTTCCAAAAGTCTGAGTGCATCCACTTTGCCCCATTCTATGGTTTGTACGGTGGGAAAAATTTTGAAGTTTGGCACTACTTGCGGACTGCGTCTTTTGCTGGGCTAGCTTCACTTGTCATGAGACGACGGTGGGAATGAGTTACAGACGGAAGGATCGACGGGGACGGAGTAAAACACGAGATAGGAAAGTCCCATCGGAATACACAGAAGGTTATGCGCGCTCATGCGGTTGCGACGCAACGATGGAAGCCTCCGACTGGTGTGATTTTCGCTCTCGAAATACGCATTTGTGCTCACGAGTGACCCTTCCTGCAAAAGCGGCGCGGTAGCCGCGTGGTTAAGACTGCTTCGCTAGGCGAGTTAGATATATTCCCGGGTTCGATGCTCAGTCGTTGTCTTTTTTTGCACACAAGTAATTTCAATATGACTGAGACAATGGACCTCGAGAACGATCTCTTTACATCAACGCACCCGGTACTGTTTATTATATTACAGGAATTCAATAATGATGCAGGACAACATAGTACGAAAGATGACTCCTTGAATATTTATTTATCCTTAAGCCAATCTATTCACAGTGAATAAATACTTAAACGCCTCACTAGCTGAATATTTTTGGTCTAACATTGAGTATGGCAAAATCTCGCAAGAGGTAAGATTCCTATGCTCGAAACCAATCTCTCTTTTTAACACCTAAATATCGAGTCGCATTCTAGGTATGATATTTTTGGTGATCCGCGAGTGATATATATCATCGATATTTCTTAGATAGGCCTCTTATTCAAACTCCTAGTTCTCAAAGAAATAATATGCTGTGAAAAACAGTAATGATGCTATAGAAAGAGGGTTTCTCAGCAAGTGGGTGTACAGACGAAAGTAAATCATACGGCTCGGGTCGAAAAAAGTATCCAGTAATTTATTTACCGTAGTCTTCAGACGATTTTCGTGTTCTGGATATATTATTTTAAAATATCATTGGATGCTGCATAGTTTTTCGAAATCCGGAGTCACCTATCTCTGTTAACCTCTCTCGGGTAATTTCTGCGAGGTATGCATTTCTGGGCGGGGAAAGGATAAGAGTATTTCAAAAGGGAATTTTTAATCATTGCGTCTTTATTGTCGTTGACACAATTTATTCAACAGACAGACACTCAGACTAGCTTCACAGGTTCATATTTTCTTCATTTCTTTGGAAATGAGTGGATGTTATTAGTGACGTTGAAATGATGTGCAAAATATGACGGATTAAATATTTACGCTGTCATAACTCTACCAATTTTATATTTTTAACTCTACCACTTTTGGAAACGATAGTACTTTTCGCACGCCTTCACTCTCGAACGGAACTCCATGCAGTGCACTTTTGTATCCTCCAAGTATCCAATATATTATTCTACATCGGGACTAATTTATTTTTTATTCGCAAATCCACCTTCATCCTAACATTATTTAATAGTGCCAATATTTCTATCGGGCGATGAAAGGGATTTTTTTATAAATATGCTGTAGCGGTTCAGGTATACTCAAATATGAGGCAGCAAAAAAATCCTCAAGACTTATACGGGCGCTGGCCAGCATTTAAAAATCCAATACTTAGCGTACGATCTTTATCCCCTATTCCCGTCCATAAAGCTTATTCTCTCTCCTCCCCTTACCCGTTTACCCAACATCCTCGCCTCTATCATGGCCCTTCCTTCAACCCCTGAATTTCTGCTCTGAACACTTTTTACTTCCTATCCTATTCTCTTCCAGGACTTTCCTCTCCTCATCCAACATGCCACGCACAATCTCGTTTGTCTAACTTTCCAACCACCTCTTTTTGACTATCCTTCTCCACATCCACGTCTCAAACGCTTTCTATCAATTCCTTCTCGGTTTCTGCGCTGTGTGACGCTAAGGGCATGTCATATTCTTCGCCAACCTTTCATCTGCATCCACATACAAGGTCCCTGCCATCACTCCTCACCATTTGAAGACCGCAGGAGACCCTGGAGATTTCTAAGGTTTCACCAACTTTTCTCATGTGAGTGCGAAAACTGGTTATAGAGAGTTTCATATTTCAATATAAACTTATGCTCCATGTGCTCATTTTCCGGCTGTATAGGTGATCGTCTTGAATATCGAGAAAAATATAATAAAAATACTCTAGAATATTCGCGGTTCCCGACCCTCTGCCGGAATATTCCTATCGAAAGACTCCTTGACTCCCGAAAGCACAAGGCACTCGTATGTTACGTTTACCTTCAGAAATGCAATAGTAAGCTACGTTACCTACTATGTAACGTTCCTCACTACTATTGGCAACGTCGCACCTACAGCCTCATGAAGATTTGCACATGCAGCGAATGTCTATACTGACAAATAAATGTGGAATGGACAATAAAATGCTCACTATTCCCGAAGGGAGAAGAAGAGGGAAAGAGAGTTAGAGCGAATTGAATTGCAAATACAGCTATATAAAATAAAAATATACCTCTAGCATCACAAATATTCTCTTCTGGATTAACCTCACAATGGCATAATACATTGAGTTAGCAGCTTTTCCAAAAACCGCTTCGAAATAATACACAAGTGGCATTTACAATTTTATTTTTTCCGAATTGCCGTCGGCGTCGGAATTCAGGCGGTGAACCCGAATCCATCACCTATTTACCAGCACCCTCTCGACGATTCCAAGAATTCCGCCTGCGAAGCATTATTCCGAGGCCGAATTCCGCATTAAGTAATTAACATTGCAGCGCGGAAATTAACGAGACTTTTCAATGGCGGCGAGTCGCTCAAAAGGCCGCGCCGTGCGTCTACATTCCTCGACGCGCTGGCTCTCGAGTTAATAGCGGCGGGGGCGCTGTGCGAGAGGGTTGAAACGCCCCTCCAAACACACTCCATCAATTCGTGCGCTTTTGGATGCATTCCCGATGCTCTGCAGAATCCAGACCACCAAAAAATAAAATGCGAAACTTGTAATGTGGTGAGCAAGTGAAAGATTGCCGTTATAAATCGCCCAAAAAGAAATATTCCATCTCTACCAGGCATTCCCATCGACGTCGGCTGGACCAAACTTCTAATACTTCCGGATGAAGTGGTTAGGATTACCATTGACAACTCAAAGTAGTTCGAGCGATAAATACCTTCACCAAGAATTCCACGAAACGAATCTCATTTTTACAAAAAAGTCTCACATTTTCGAAGATGCAAAAATATCAAAAACTTACCGTCACATCATTCGTGAATTATCCGAAAAAATTATGTAGTTCTCCAAAGGCTACAGCACGTGTGTTCACTCCTGAGAGACTTAATTTGAAAAATGAGGAATTACTATCGCCTGACTCTCGTCAGAAATTTAAAAGTGTGTAGTTTATCTGTTTCCTTATTGATTTTTAACAATAAATTAACTACTAAATGTAGTAAATTTTACATGACAGAAAAAAATCCTACTGTAGAGAAGGCATTTTCATCCTACATCGAGAAAAAATTAGTCTCGTTGAAGTCTTACACTAATATATTTATTTAGGAACCAGGTATTATAAGTCCTGTAAAATTATATTTTTCGCCAATAATATTACAATAATCACTTCATGCACATTTGGCTGCTATAATAAAACAAAATAGTCAAATTGGCCCCGGTTATTTCTAAGGAAAAATGTCGCTTGAAATTCAAAATGGCTAATTTCTGTGTGACTAAAATATTAGTTACTTTTATGGCCTCAAAGACCAAAAACTCAATCGGTACTTTTTTTGATTCAGGACGAAGATACACATTTGGAATGAGGACTAATATATAAGGGAACTATTTTGTAAATAAAATCATGTTCTAACTTTAATACTTAAAAAGTTGCATAATGTGAATTGATCAAGTGCAAAAATTGTCGTAATCGTTCGCTTAATTAGACAATCCCGAGCTCTTGTAGGCATTTCCTTCAATATTGACTGGACCAAACTTCTAACATTTCCGGGGACAAAGTGGTCACAAGCACCATTGAGAAATTTAAAGAAGCTTATGTGTATAACAATATTCATAACTGCCTCTCAAACCATCACAGCGCGGTACAATTTTTTTGAGGACAAAGAATATTTGGCACGATGGCTCAAATAAACAACGTAACTATTTCAGAAATCCAAATACATTCTAATTCAAATGCTTTTTATGTGATTACTTCAAGGATTTCTCTTTTATTCACATCAGTCAGAAAAAAACTGAAAAAAGTAAGTAGAATATATATTATACCTGTTAAGGTGAGATTAAATTAATGTCAGTACTTTTTGAAACATTCTGCTGAGTTTGATATTTTAGGAGAATGCTGATAAAACACTGTGATCCGAGGGGCTTAAACAATCTTACTTTAGTTTTGATTCAAGCTTTTCGGTGTAATGCAATATTGTTATTAATTCTTTTGGTTTCACTGATCGTATTATTTGCTTTCACCGACCCATGTGTTCGCAAAATATGCAATGAAAGAAGTGTAACTAAAATCAAGAATTTTAAAAATCTTACTTAGTTTACATGGAGTAGACGTCTATTTTGAAGAAGTAATGTCAGATGCAGTAAGGATAAAGTACCTAATGCTGCAAGCCATTTTCGCCATTTTGAAACTTGTACAAAGGTTGAATACTTGCATAAATTTGCAATGCTATTCCTTGAGGCACAGTTCAGAGCCTTTCTCTACTATTTCTTAGAATGAATTTTGGATTGAAGATTCGCGTGAATAGCGAATATACTCATTAGTGATGCCGTGGCATCCAAATTATAGCGGCTCATAGAGTATTACTGTAAACGTAAATTTCACACATAATGATATGGTGAATAAGATACGGAGTTTTTGATACCCGTTATGATAAGAGAGTGAAGTTAGAGATAGGATGAATGAAAAACGGTCAACACCGCATTTAGGCGAAAAAGAAGGCTGTAAATGACTAGATGAGAAGGATTGAAGGAATAGTTTATAATCACTGACGAACAACGAATACTTTCTCATTTGATGTAGCGATATCAGATGGAATAAAGAAGAATAAGAGCTACAAATTGCTTGAGATAGGGTCTCTTCTATTTGTTATTCAGTCAGGTAAAATCATTTTTTCAACACAAATTTTTACTTTTGGTGTATATGCACCATTTTGAGTAACTTAGTACCATATCATTTGTTCATGCAATAATTGAAAACACCGCAACGGAGATGAGAAGATAAAGACGCCGATGTATAGAAGGAGAGGTCTTGGTGCGAAGCGTTGGGTCAGAGCAACGCAGGTGAGGAGTTGACTCGGTACGGCGTATAAATGATCAGGGAAGTTCCAGAGGAGCGAATAAACTTTTCTTGAGTACTCGTTCTGAAAACGCTACAAGAGATGCCTTAAAATGCTCAGTCCTGACTAGTCAAATGCAAATATTCAAAAATCAATAAAAAAGATGTTTTTCTGCAATAATATGAGCTATACCTGAATGAATCCATGTTGACAAATTTACTTACTGTTAGTAAAGCCAGCCTGAAATCCATTTTTTAAAATCTGAGTTTATAAAACCAATCTGAAATCACTCTTTTTTATTAAATTAGTTGAAAGTATTCAGCTTTTACTAATATAGTTGGTGGGCTATCGAAAACCCAAATTGATGTGCAAAATGGTCAAATTGTTCCACGAATATATTTTTAATGGCCTTTTTGGTCCAGTCATAGGAGCCGACTTCAGCGTCATTTGTTCGTAACTACCGTATTTGGACTCCAAATAGGGCAATAAATTGCTGAGTTAAATAAATAGGTGGTAATATTCCTATATTTTACTTTTAATTAGCTTCCCAGGAATTTTCACTTCTCAAAAACAGTTTAAATTAAAAGATCACATATGCTTTATTGCATAAATTGATGTTACTCTGCTGTAATCTGAGCTATATCTGCAAGAACCCACGTTAAAAAATTACTTACAAGGCTTAGCAAGGGTAAAATTACCTTGAAATCTAAGTTAGGTTAGCCCTATTTTTTATCAAACTATAAGTTTATAAAACGCACTTCAAAAATGATAAGCGAAAATTTCCAGATTTTTGGTGTAAATTACCCTGAACTGGGGCCACCTCAATAGAGATGGAAAAGGAATAGATGTCGGTGCACGGTAGGAAAGGTCTTCGCACGAAACGCTGGGTCAGTATTCCTGAAGTAAGGAGTTGACGTGGTGCTGTGTATAGACGAGCAGAAAAAAGAGGTGCGAGACACGAAGTAGCAGTGGAGCGAATGAGCTCTCATTGAGCTACACTCGAGACCTCTTTCTAAAAACTCTGCCGGGGATGCCTTTAATAATGGGTACATGGCAGGGGAAGCGCTTTGGCCGTGAGGAAAAAAAGCTTTCAAATGTTTTTGCTGGGAGAGCTTGGGTGGGTGTAAAAAAAACAGAGAGGTGAGGAGAGATCAGAGGGGGGAATGGTGGGTGAGGGGGGGGGGTTAGAAAGATGAAGATGGAAAAATGGGGTCCAGGGATAAAGTAGATGGAAAGGAAGGAATAGGAAGGATTCTTGGTAAGGGCGTACGGGTGGTGGAGGGGTTGGAGTGAGGGGGAGGGGAGAGATGATGGGTTTGAGGATGAAGTATCTCGGCCGTGGGATAAGAAAGCGATGGAGTGATAAAGACTGTTATGGAATGATTGGTAAAAATGGCAGAGTGATATAGAGGCTCAAGGTGAGGTGGCTGCTTTTAGGCCTTAAGAGGAAAGAGTGAGGATTTTCCGCTAAGGGGGGAGGGTTGTTATGGAGCTGGGTGCGGGGGTGGGAAATGAGGAGTAAAGGAGGAGAAGTTGAAACAGAAAGAGAGAGAAAGGGAAAAGGAGGGACCAAGGGATCATTAGCCAGGGAGTGGAAAAATCGCTGGCGGGCTGCGGTGGCCTTTTACCTCATCCCCGACGATGTCTCATTCCGTCAGGGTTAAAAATCTCGAATTCATCTGAGGCGGATGTCCTAAGCGGAGATAATCAAG
Organism: Ceriagrion tenellum; assembly: GCA_963169105.1. Lineage (NCBI taxonomy): Eukaryota > Metazoa > Arthropoda > Insecta > Odonata > Coenagrionidae > Ceriagrion > Ceriagrion tenellum. Next base: position 13,795,225 of record OY720640.1, on the reverse strand, counting down.
GGTCTACTCCCTTTTTTTTAGCAAGAATATTCATGGTTTAATATCTGACCTTTATGAGTAAAAGGTGAAACCAGTGCAAATTAACGTTAGATATATTTTGAGAAAGATGTGAAATTAATGGAAAGTATGGGCTACTGGAAAAGCAAGCCACAAAAGGCAAGAAGCTTTTGACTGCCGATATTGGATAAGAATGCTGAATTTTAAATAGAAGGACAACATAATTAATGTAGTTAAAAAGTAAAAGTTGTTTACAGATGATGAGAAGAGTTAAGGACCGTATGGAACATAATTGAGAAAGAAGAAACAGATGGATTGGATACAACCTCAGGCACAATGGGTTAGTGAAGGATTTAATTTAAAGAATAAATATAGGAAAATATCCCAAAAGAAATATCGAGGGCTAAATACATAAAACCAAATGAAACAGAATCCGTATAAGAGATGTCACCAGGAAGAATGAGACCCAGCATTAGATAGGTAAGGCTAGGGGACTGTGTTCAACCACAATTTGAATTGAACGACATATGGTGATGATAATGATGAGGTAAATGCGTTCGGGAAAAAATTCTAATACAAATAAGTCAATTATAACTCTTTGTACAGCCCTAAGAAGATATTTTAGTGCTTCTTGAAGTTAAATAGGAAAACAGTAACCAATTTTTGGCTATTTTAAAATAAAAAAATCACGATCTTGCAAGTTCAAAATGCCGTTGGCGCGATGCTAACCGGCGTAGTTACTCACGAGTTTTAATCTTAGTAGTAGTTATTATACTCTAACCAGTTTTTTTAAAGTGCATGTTGTACTTGCCTTAGCTTTATTTACAATAATTCAATTTGTTAAGAAAATAAAAGGGTTGAAACATCTGCATCAAAACTGTCCTAAAATACTTTCCTCATCTACCCGATATCTAAGGTTAGTGAGGGACAAAAAGGCTAAATATCTTGAAAGTATATTTCCTTTATGAATTCACAGGACAGTTTCTTTACATAATAAATACATATTAATATAATCATTAAATATTTGAAGAGCATAATAGGTTATTAACTATTGCTTCTGTTTGATTTTGCTTCAGCAGCACTATAAAAAGGTGCAGAAATAGCTTTAGAAACTCACATAAATGGATTATATACAATTACTTTGCGAGAGGTACGGGAACTCGTTTTACCCTGATGACAAGTGAAGGTAAAAACTTAATTTTTAATTCTACAAGATAACCTTAGTTGCACAATTTATGAAAACAAATAATCACAGGCTAAGCTACATTCAAACTAAAGGTAAAATTTTTATGAGCGATGGCTTGAGATCTTCCTAAGTGGGAGGATATTTTTGATATACCAGAGATCATTTTAAGATTCGGTTTTCCTAGGAATCGTTTGAGAGAAGCTAATTCAATGAAAGTTAATGGAAGAAAATCCAGTTCCAATGAACAGTGAGCAAATTGGGTCCATTAATAAATGAGCTTCAGCTGTTAAATGAAATTGAAATGGATTTTGTCGCCAAAATGTTCGAAATTACATAATTATTGAAGAATATTAAATAATGTGCCAGAGCGAAAACATATATTCTCATGAAATAGGAAAGGATAGAGATGGATTTTAAATAAAACGGCTCTGAATAGCATCCAGCACGAAACGAATACACTAATATTTCCTCATACTAACCCTCGGTCCATTATTAGGTGTCAGAGTTAGTTCTCGCTGATTATGCCTTAAGGGGCGATTTCGTTTATCGTGCAATGACTTTAATTTAAGTCATCGGTGGAAAAGAATCATTTACATTGTATATGAGACTGCCCTCAAGCAGTAGCTAGGACCACGCTAACACCAAAATGTACCAGACCATTCGCCATGACCCTTTGGTATGAAAACTCATCTTTTGTACGTTACTTTAGAGTACCTACCTGATGTAAATCCAAATACTGGCTTACTAATGCTCTTTGTCTTACGTCCTACCCTTAACTCCTATTTTAAAATTCACCCTGCCTTTTCGCTTTGACGTAGAAATAGAATTTCATAATAATTTTGTTCTATTCCTTTAGCCTTTTAATCGTAAATTTGAAGGTCAAATTCACATACCATTATGCATACTGATAAATTTTACCCGAATAAGAAGCCAGAGAGACATACATCTGACATCCATTCCCATTATTATTCTCTATACTTACTCAAATTACTTCGGGACTTATTTCCATTTTTCACTCTCTCAGACCCTTCTGATAGTACACACTGATGTAGCAATTCATAAATCCAATTATATGTTATTCAAAAAGAGTTAATTTTGAATCCACGATAGGGTCTTCACTTGTTGTTAAACCATCACACTCAAGCCAAATATTCATACCAATTATTAGACCCTCATTTCTCAAAGTAATTCTTTTCATAGATTACGAAGAAAATTGGGATAAGAAAACTTGAGGAAACAATAAATGCAGATACCCTGAATGGGAACTCAAGTTTAGACAAAATTTTAGCGGGTGAAATCAGCTACCAATATTCAATGCGATAATTGGTCAATTGCCACCCTGAAAAGTTTATTTTATTTGTTTCCTAATTTCGTTCAAACATTTATTTGACTATTCCAATATGTACATATATTATTGAAAATCAGTATAAGTATGCATAATTCATATCTCCAACTAATTAAAAAAATATCGGCCTAGACTCAACAACATCTCTTTTGAAGAAAAAATAATTATGGAACAACACATTCGAGAATTTCTTTCGTTAGTAAAATTTTACAAAAAACGCTTTTCAATCTTAAAACGTCCTACAAAACCTCTCTGTTACGCCATTAAAAATCTTAATGACTATATAACTCAATGCTGTAATTCACTAAATAAATATATCCCCGAGTTAAGACCAAACAATGGAGTCGAAGTCGAGTCGATGTAAATATATAGGGCAGTGCAAATAGAAAATTCTAAGAAGAATCTTTAATATACCAGTTAAACAAAAATAGCGGCGAAATCCACGGCCACAAATAGTCGTGATTTGCTACGTCAGAACTAAAAACGGAGTGCAAAATTGGCCAATTTGGCACTAATTTTTGTGATCACAATTCAAGCTCACGATACCTCTTTTAATTTCCTATGAATCGAGGGCTTGTCTTTCCTTCCAGAGATGAACATTTTCAAAAATTCTTCCAACACAATGGCGTTTTATGCACAGGGCGTTCGTCACATCTTTTACACAATTTCCGTTGAGGAGTGCACGGCTTTGTTGAGGTGGCTAAGAGATTTACGGCGCCCTTTATGTTGGGTGCAATTTCTCGCGGCTGTAGTTTCAAGTCTCCGCGCATTTGCACGTCTTCTCCGAGTGCTAAAGCCTCGACTGCGATATTTTTCCATCCATTCCCGAGCTTTTCTTCCAGGCAAATACATCGTTTCATTTTCACAGAACTTTAGCCTGTATAAGGAAACGCAAGGTGGGGGGGAGAGCACGAAGTATTCTCTGTCATCAAAGGAGAACATGCTAAGGAAGGCTTTAAATTAAAGCTACGCGTTCACACATGAATTCACGTCTCCCCATTGCCGCTACCCGAAACGGGGAAAAAGAGCTACAAACAATGACAAAAGACCCAGCTCCGTGCCCGGGGAAAGGTACAAATCGAGACGCATATTTTCCACTTACTTCGAAGTCAGCAATGCCTCTATATGCAAGGGCGAGGAAGGAGATGGCGAACAGGCAGGTGGCGACATTGCGGGAGTCGGCAAGACTAGTGACTAGTGGAACCGAGCCCATCTGCCAGTCGTGACTGAGAGTAACTGGGCAGAGAAGGAGCCAACAGTTGAAAGCTGCCAGGTAGCAGAAGGTCAGGAACCTGGAAAATAAGAAGAAGTCTCAGGTAAATATTTATGCTTCACGACTCACGAGGCGTGATAGGGAAAATATGTTTATTTTGAGATGCACCAGGTGTACTGGCATTTTTGTACCTCGAGGATTACTTAATTTAAGGCATTTGTACACTTCACCTCAACATGTATATAGCTAGCATTAGCATTGATATATACCCTGTGCTCAAAACAACTGTTTAATGAAAGAAATTATGTTATTATCAAGCGGAAACATTTGTGATTGAATTGTGTGGATTTCTTAAGAAGTGTTTCCACGATGCATGTACTTGCGCAATTACGTGGCTGGGCATTTGCATAAACAAATGCTCCAAATTAGACCTGGGGCTATTTTACGGCCACTCATTCATACATATGCGCAGTTTTGGGTATTTTCACGATGAAATTTTTATGAGTGTGTACATGCGTCTACTCGAGTGAGTACATGCATACACGGCTCAACAGTAGTAGAAACATTTGTTATGATCACTTTCCTCTGACAATATACAGGAGACATATTCAATAATCAACACCAAAAACAAAAAAAAACATGCTAAATCAATTTATTATTCAGTTTTCACAATGCTCACAAAGCACCTCCTTATAGGCGGAAAAATCTTTCATAATTTTTAAACCATGCAAATTCGACAATAATCAACCATAGATTTTTTAAATTAATTATTTTACAAAATTCACTATAGTCATCATTCATTCTGAGGACGTAAAGTATATTTACTACTATTCTGTGAATTACTGAGTTGGGCAATACACTGAACTTTGAAAAGAGACACCGCAGCTAATCATGGAAGCTAGGTCCCAGCAATCTCGATAGATAATGTTATGTTATAACTAATACCATGTTGGGGAAAAATATTATGTTTTTTCATTTTATCATTACGTATAACACTATAACAGCACCATTAGTAAGAGTTCAATAAATTATACAAATAATATCTCGAATATATTCAGAAGTAAATGGCATGACATTGAAAACTTTTAGTGAATTCAATAATTATACAATATAGTTTCTTTACACAGCCATTAGACAATATATTTGTATGCACACATTTCTATGCACAGATACGAGCACAGTTAACTGTTTGAAATGCAGTAAATCAGTCCAGTTTGGTTTTGGAAAGGGAATCACGTAACCAAATAATCAACGATGTCGGCTTTTGTTTAAACTACACAATCGTAAAAAATATTGTTTCCTTTTCCCTTTCTTCTCACGCAAATAAGTTTATTTCAACTGCAATATTTTCTGGAATAAACACCATAGATGCCAGGAAAAGTTTCCTTGAGTCTTCGTGAAATGATTTGTAAGCGATTTATAATTGCTTGCAGAGCAACCATGCGACGGGCCGTATATTTAATTTTTTCATCTGGTAGTTTCAGGCCTAACTTTGTGACAATCCTTAATGTAATAATAACTGGCACCATTGCAATTAGATATATCTTTATTTTTCCCAAGTTTAGATAATCAGCGTTATTTTCTTTGAAGATGACGTTCAACTTCAAAGCCTGGGTCTTTCCAAATAAAAAAATGTGGAATTATATCCCTTATACAGCGTATCTGGTTTTCAACAAGCGTTCTTATAAAATGTCATTTTACAATGAAAAACCGAAAGTCGTATTCGTATTCTTCATTGGTTTACTTGGTCCAATCATACCGCACCAGAGATCGCCAATGCCGCGTTCTGATTCGGGGATGTAGCATGAGAGACTTCTGGCGTCTGTCGCGGCCAAAGAAAAAGTATTTTCAGGGTCGTGAACTAAAGTCGATCATCGCGGTGAAGCACAAACATTTGCAGATCGACTTTTGGAGACTATCGCGATGAAAGGGTTTAAGTTAGCAGTCATGCAAACTAACTCGTTTAGGTTATTTTCAAGTCCCTGACGATTCGAGTATATTTGATAAAACGTTGTCCATGTAAAATTGATTATATTTTAGTTGGTAAAGACTTAGGAAAACTTAATTCTTACACATATATTTTCAAGAGAAATCTCATTGATTTCTAAAACTGCCTTCTTATTGGGAGCACCCACTGAATAAAATCTTAACGGGCTACAATTTAGAGAAATCAGCTCTCATTGACTCATACCACATGGGTGAGTAAAAGCTCTCCTCAGGCATGGATAAAACTGCGACAACTTGATTCCTATGCACCGCTAACGGCACTAAAAATTCTGTAATCTCGTCACTCTATTTCTCTAAATAAGATTTACGACTTGTCCCGGGCGGAAAAACGACCCGGTTAAAACCGTGGCGCCGTTTCCTTTGCCACCGAGGGAGAGCACTGGGATAAATGCTTTCCCACCTTCCTTTATTACGGCCTCGCCTTATCTTATTCGCGCGAGATAGAAAGTGAACGGGCCAGACGACAACGATTTTTATACCGGCCCCACACGCACGAAGCGAGCAAGAAATCCCCTCCAGCTCTCCAACAGCGGTGGCGCGGCGGCCCAAGGAAATTCCCTTCCCGTGTGACTGCAAGCGAGGACCGCCGATGTAGTTAAGGTGCGTCCGTGTTACAAATATAGGGGAGGGTTGCCTTAATCTCACCAGTTTCCGAAAAAAATTGTTTATTAAAAACAAGCAATAAAATTGAAGTTTTTTGCGTTCCGACGTGTAAATAAGTTTTTTTCTTGTTTTAAAGTTGAATAGAAAGTTGTATTCCAGCTTGAACTATTAAATAAAAAATTAATATTAAACCCTTGTAAGCAGAGCAATTTACGCAACAGATTCTCTAAATCGCACCTAAGTTCAAGATACTAATGAAAAAGAAAATTCAACCACAATAAAACGCAGTAGCAAGTACCTTATAGCCTATAGTGGCTCCAATTGACTACTTTGCGCCATATTATTTGCAAAAAGCATGGCTTGTGCGATGATTAAGCTAAGAAAACTAGCTATTTCTCCCTTCTTATACCGCACTTGGAATAGACTAATTATTTCAGATTCTTTTGAGTTAGGCTTAAAATCCGGCTTATAATGGATGCAGCATAGATCGTCAAGGTACATTGAGGGCTTATTATAACAATTAGCCATTTTGAAGGGTTGTTCAATGAAATCCTGATATCAGTACACAACTTTCCCGCATAGGGCAAATTTGATCCGGAAAAAAAACCTTTTTTCGGCCCACCCTATTGTCCATGCATAAAACAATCTCACGTAGTATCTCATTGCAGCGTTTCGCAAAATTATTTGTGAACTATCAGGGTTTGAAGAGAAAATGTGTATGCAAATGTAAAATTATAATTATAAATACTGAAATATAATTTTGCAACACACTGGCAAGAAGAATATCACCATATTTGTTGAAGACCTACCTTTCATACAACTATTGAAGATAGTTTAATGGTCAAAATCAATTTCTCATGAGTGTTAGTGTTAATAGCCTTCTCCAACATCAGGAATAAGAATGTCTTCAAGACGCAGATCTTATTTATACTTAATGTATTACGTAATTTCCAGAATAATTTACTTGCGGAGTTAATTACATCTGAGTAATTCTTACATGTTATTAGACCATGACAATATGATAAGAGAAGTCGATGACTGAACGGACAGGTTTAAAATGAATTTTATCCTAGGTGAGATAAGATACTATAACGACTGACAAAGAAAACTGTCATTAGTTTTTTCAATAGGTAGAGCAGCTAGTTAGAAGATTTGCTCATTTATGCTTCTAGTCTTATCTGCAACTGCGACACAAACAGCACGTCGTGCATTTTTTCGGGATAAATGCAGTATCTCCGGTAATTTGTGGAGCAGTAAAAAATGTCATTACAAACAGGCTCACATTGGTAGCATGCTGCACGCAATGGGATGAATGATGAATGCTTTCGACATGTTGCACATTAATAAGTTTTAGCTGGTTTTTGCTAATCCTTGGGTAACCGTAGTCACATTAACTTTGGTGTAGGTTACAACAGATCCTTTGTGGAATGCTGTCACTCATCAGAATCACACAATACTTCTCATGAATATATAAACTAGCCTTAGTGAGGGGATAAATATGATATTAAGCTTTACTTTCAATGTAGAATTTCACACATATAAACCTAATTATCAAATGACATTATGTATGTTCCATACTTTGAGGCTCAACTATGTGAAAGTTGAATTTCACACATGAAAAAGTAATTTCCACAGATTTAAAACTGTGGAAGAAAACAAAGTCACTTTTTCATTTGTGACATTATGTATAATTATTTAGGAAAGATACAACTTTTGAAAAACATGCACGCTAGCTAATAAGATATAACTCAGAGAAAGTCCACCTCAGGGGGCGCGTTGAAACAGTAATCAAAATACGGGAAAGCACTTAAAGGAAAGAGATGATTTTTTTCTACTATTTCGTGCACTACCCCGCGTCAACGCCTGTTACGAGTTGTCAACGCTGTCCAAAGACATGATAAAAGAGGCACGGGAGCGAACGTTTCCGTGTAGCAGGTAATGTATGCGTCGGGGCGGTTTTTTCACGTGGGGGTAAGATTGGGGAGGATAATGGGCGGAGTCGGGAAAATAGGGGATGGAGTCATTAAAGGCGCACACAGGGACACGGCGGGTGGAAATGTTGACTGGCATCATGCGGGAGGAGTTGGAGAATTTGGAGGTGGGGGATCGGGCGCTTGCTTCTCTCACGCATATGTCACTCTCCCTCCACCCACGGGGCGGCGCCGTCGTCGGCCTGTACGTTGGTGGGATTGAGCGTGGTTCCCAGAAATAGATTAAGTTGCTTTTTTTTAAGATTTAGGCTTCATTGCTGGACAACGTTTGAAGTTAGCGTACTCCGGAACAAATCATTGCAGTTGAGCACCCAAGAACGACGACAAAAGGATCGATATGCGTGGGCAAAATACGTAGTAACTGAATGGTTGTTAATATTTTGCAGGGAAAGAACAAATCTACATCTACATAATACCTTGCGAGTCGCCGCTTAGGCGTGTGGCAGGGGGTGTTAGGTCTCCAGCCGTGTAAATGAGTGCGTTTTTTGGAAGTGAATTGGTGACATGTATTATAGGAGTGTATTTAGTGAAGCTCAATTTTTATTGTTGTAGCTTATTGTTCGCGGAAAGAACCAGTTATTGTAGCTATCTGTTCGGCAGAGTATCTCTCTTATTTTATCGCATCTGTCAGACCTAGAGATGTTGTGAGGAGTCTTGATAATATTCTCTATGTGGCTCTGAAAAATATCAGTTCGGAATTTCTCAATCAACCTAAGCCTAGTGAGTAGCTCCGAGTCTCTAGGGGCTCCCACCTTAATTCCTCTAAAAGTTGTGAGACACTATATGTACGCTCGTAGCAGTTTTAATGAATTTATAGCCCAATGATTTTCATATACGTAGTTAGAGTGAAAGATTATTTCAACCAGGTTTCATCTAGTTTTATTTTTTCATTTTCGGCAAAACTGTCTCGCCTTTTGCAAAAATGCAAAAACATCGCCCGCTTACAGCACAACTTTTGGAGGTATGAGTCAACAAATTATAGTCACTTTGCAAGGAAGATGGTACGATTATGCACTCCAGAGTTTTTAGTCTAAAAAATGAGAAATTTCTAACCCCTAAATTTCGTAATAGACTTTTATAGTCCGCAAGTACATTTTATGTTTTCTCAGGTATTCAAAAAAATGAATCAATTACCCGTTGCAGTATTTATTACAGAATTTAAAAAAATCCCGATTCAAAGGCTCTTTCCCGTACGGTATGAAAAATTTGAGTCAAATCATATGCGTGACCACGAATCACGCGTATAGCTGCACCATCAATGACCATATTATCTACAGCGAAAACGAGATCTTTATTCTTCAAACTTCGTCAGGTATCATAAATGACTTTTTTATTTATGGAGCGCAGTCTTCGTACATTTATGCAACGTTTAATACCGAGGCATCATTCTGTGGGCACTTTTACAGTGTTTAATGTGCTGTGGTGATACTCAACTATGCTTATTCCTAGAAAAGTAAACCTCAAAATTTCCCCACCACCTAGGTCTGAGAAGGCTACAGCAGGGCTACACCATGAAAGAAGACAACTTTCGCCTTCAAGATGGTATTGAGCTCGACTTGCGAAGGGTTTACCCTCTATACGAAGCTTGAGCTCAATCCTTGATTTCACCAATGAGTCAAACATTAATTACAAATCGAGTATATATTCACGAAGCAGTAAGCATTTTTTCAACGTGCATCCATCATTAATCAACTATTTCACACGATTAAACTAAAAATTTACGGGAGTCGACTATTTTTGCACAAGAGTGTTGAATTTTTGTACAGCATCTCACTTATAAAAATTAGAAAAATAGTCGAGAGCCTTTTTGTTATAAATCAGTGGAAGGGGACAAATATAAGGGGAGTTTAAGATGACGTGACGCCGGTATTAAGGCATAGCCTTGGGGGTTCATCCGAGGCATTTCATAATATAGAATTCACGAGGGATAGGGCATCGGACGAAATGGGGGCCGTTTCTTTCTCGTTTGCGCTAGTGAAGAAGGGAGAAGGGTCAATGCAAGAAGTGGGTGGATTCGGGTCTGAGAGAGAAAGAGAGGAGAGTGTTCAGGTTCCTCATGATATGAAGGAGGTGGAACAAGGAAATTTCTTCAGAAATAAGAATCAGCCTGTTTGGAGATTTCAAAGATAATGCTCTCTTCACATCTGCATCTACATAACACCCTGCGAGCTACCTGATAGGGGTTGAGTTACCACCAGCATGTATTACACCTAGCCTTATTAGAGCTCATTTACCAAGACTACTGACCAATTAGCAATAATCTACCAGAGCTAATCAAGAGGTAAAATTCCATAAATATGAGCTAAACCATATAGAAGTGCTAACACCGTAACACTGCTTGTACAAACAACTAATCTAACTTCATGAACTATGATGCTTTCTACAAATACAAAAATGCACGATAAGGGACTATTACAGCTGCCAAGAAGATTTTCATTAGGTTTCTTAATGCATAGTACAGCTAGTTGCTTGGCTTACTAACTAATCCTTGTATCCTCAGATTCTGCCTGATACCAACAGTAGACTATGCATGCTAATGATGCAATCCATACATATATTTGTTGTTGTACTCTTTGCATTACTGTATTTTAGGGGGTATTTTTATGCATCAGTAGTTGTAGTTTTATGACATTAAGTATTGCAATATGTTATTCTGTTGGTGATAATCCATCCCCTCCCATACACCATCGAGGTGACTCGCTATGTGTTATCATAGAGAAGGTATATATAGAGTGGCAAAGCAATGCTAAAAACTGGAGATAAATTTTTGAGAGCTTTGGGAAGAATTTCTCAGGCGTCACCACCTTAGGGGAAGAACAATTTTGGCTTACGGAGAAGGCCACTTGGAAGCGCTAGTGGTACATGGTGATTTTGCATCAACATACAGAGGTGGATTTGCCATGGCTGTTGTGTACTTTTTATTGCTTATCAATTGTTTTGTCGTTGCTATGAAACATCGGTAAACAGTTGACACTGTGTTTGGTATTCGCGTGTCTTATCATATTGACGTGAATTCGATTCATTATAGACGATGCTAATTGAGGGCACATTGAAATTCATGTTTAATTTGGTTTCTACGACTCAATGAGATTTGTTTCCGTTGCTCTGGGTCGATTAGTAAACATCCAGGCACCGAAATCGTCATTAGAACATCATGTGAATTATGCGAAACTAAATGAAGTGGCCGTGTGCCAAAGCTCATTTGTTATGGCTTGTCGTGCAACTTCGATACACCTGTGCCATCTATCGGCCAAAGTATTATTTAAAAACTCATATCCGAATCTCCCTATCTCTTTGCCACTCTATATGTACTTACTCTATGGTGTTATGTACTCTTAGAATACAGAGATACAATAGTAAACTTACTCTAGGGAGTTCACATATGGAAGCAGACTAAAAGTAAACAATGGAAAGGGATTCAAGGGAATGGGATGGATTCCGTTTCACCTGCACAGACAGAGGAAGGGAGGAGGTGAATGTATGGAGGGCGTGCTTTCGTGTCAGACGGAGGGAGGTGTGAGTATTGAGGCGTGCGGAGTGATGTCTCAGGATAAGAAGAAGGGATGGGGCAACGGGAGCGGTGGAGAAGGCCGAGGGTGAGAATGAAGGTGGTGGAATGTCGCATGAGGGTTCGCCGTTGGAAGAGTGAGGACGCGGGGGAGAAAGTTTGAGCTTCACCCTAGCGTCGAGTGATTTCGACGAGTAAGGAAAATCAATTCCCGCGAGACTGGTTAAGAGTGTTGACACTTGAGGATGAGGACTTGGGTTCGCACCCCGATGGAAAACGATTTGCACGTCTGTTGAGGGCGCCAGCCTCTCTCTCTCTCTCTCGTTTTGATCAATGTGTGCAGGCGGTGTGCTCGAAAGGAACCTCTCATTCGTGTGTCAGGAAAGCCCAGCCGTATTCCGACAAGCATCCCACTTCACCAGCTGCGGAGAACACAATTTGTCGTTTCCTACTCTCGTGTCTTTATTCAACGAAATCTATTTTGCTCTTGCGACTCAATGTATATACCACGATTCCCTTGATTTATGTACATGTATAACATACCATAATCAGTGTATGGTCGACGCTCCTAATGAACTTTCTCAGATCCCTGATGTTGTATTAATAAGAGTGCGAAGTATTAGCAAATGATGAATAAACAATGAAGATTTTTTAAACAATGAAGAAAATAAGCATTATATGAGGTCAGAGTGGAAACATTAAAATGCATAACACTCAGCACTTTTAATTCATGATGAATAGCACAATCACTGCATAATGCCAGGCAGATCAAGTAATTTTCCTAAGAAATTATCTTTTCTCCGTACAATTCGTTTAACTGACTTCCTATATGAATTTGTACATATGTTGCTGCAAGTCGGCGAAATTTCGTAAATGTTTTATCGCAATTTATTATTGGCTGAGAAAAGAATTATGAGCGGTTTCCGAAAGCCTATTCCACACGACTAAAAGTAATTCTTTTCCATACCGTTTCCAATACTATGATTTTATGGAAAGTATGTAGGTATGTTCATGGAAAGTGAGTATTTTAAGAAAAAATTACATTATTTATGGATTAAAAAAGGAAAATTTGGAAATAGTCATTGCAGAATAAGCTAACATGTAGCACATACATTGTAGGTTTATTTAAACTTGAAAATTAATTAAGTTATGAACACTTGCGAGATATTTTTTCCATCCACAGTGTATGCTGATGAATATTTTGCTTGAATAGCTAAGGTGACTGTCAATTAGACACGTATTTTTAATCTGCTTCATAAAATATATTTCTTCTTCTTTCTTTTCCGCTAGGGAATAACTGACCTTCTCCAGACTTTTAAGACCTTGCTATTCATCAGTAGTTTGCTCTTAGCAATGCTCTATTCAAAATTTAAGAGCGGAGGGTGAGCAACCTCATGTCTTATTTCCCCTGGAATTAGCGAGCAAATAACTGGAATCTTCAGGCTGACCGATATGTTCAAGATAAGATGGACGATTCAAACAAGACCTTTTCTCAGTAACTAGAACAAACACATGTAGTACTCTCAGATAAATATAATAATGGTTTAACCGATTGTATTTCCCAGCGAGTTCTCTACAGTATTACTATCTATTTTCATAATTATTAACTTAAATTATTAAATTAAATAAATAAAAAAGTATATAAAACTAACATAACTATTAACATAAATAAAAAAATAACAAAAAAAATAGTGATCGGCGTTTTGTGTACCATACAAAATTTGCCGTTAATTGACATGAGCGTTGAAGCAAAACGTAAAACAACAGAGATTATATAACAACATTAACGTGTTCTATTCATCATGGATATTAAATACTTCAACCAGGTGAAGTTTGAATCATTTTTAATGTTCTACTACCTATTTATTTAACGAAGTTCATTTTTTGGCGCAGATTAGAAACGGAATGTAGTGTTACAGGGAATCCGTAAATATTAAATTATTTACCAATTATTTAGTGAGAGGGCTTGAGGCAATTATTTGAGAGTCAGTTAAAGGATTTTACTGCGCACAATCCACATAATTGCTGAGTCCTCCCATACATTGACTGTCTAATGCTATGGCAGTACTCCACAGATATTCGGAAGTTCCGACGGAAATTTCCAGCTTCAGGGAGACCTGATCCATCTATCCCTCTGGTGTCAATGTCATCAAGACCTCTCTCCCGCTGAGGCCCTCCCATCTTGATTCCTCAGACGTGGAAAAAGTCACTCAAAGCAAGTTCTGGAGAACGGGGAGGATTGAGTGCCTCAGAGATCTTTTTCTCGTCTAAATTTTTTGAGTAGAAGGGAGAATATGAGCAGGATCGCTGACGCGGCAGAGAAGTCATCTTTCGCGTCATCGAAATCGAACTTTTCCCTTGAACTCAAGTCAAATTCCGCACAATGCCTAGCCTCACCCTTCGGAAGTGAAGAAATTGAAAAACCTTTGTCAAAAATAGACCTGTGAATGTCATCACCCAAAACATATCATTATTAGACGCTTTAAAATTAAACTTTACTGGTTTCTTGTATCTGATTTATATTGCAAAGGATACGGTTAGATATAATTTACACAATTACATCCTCAAGAAATAACGATGGAAAATGACCTTCAACTCTCCAAAGTGCTTCTGTATTTCTTTTAAAACATTATTAATAGTGAAATTAATATATAGTTTGATGAGCCGACTACGAAGATTCGAAGAGCTCCGAGAGAAAAGATATGAATTATAAATTAATTGAGATAAACCTGAATTGGTAATGAATATATACGTACATAGTATCAATTTTAGTAAATTAATCGGAAGATAAATGTAATTAGATATGAGTCTGTTAGGGAGAGTTGTTGAGCAGTGTTCAACGTAAACTAAGATATATAAAGTGGTTTGTTTTGTCGCCAAGTTGTGTGTTATTTCAGAAACCCCATATTTGAAACAGTATCATTAATAACCTTTAACATTGCATGAAGAGTCAGTTTACGAGCCTAGAGTACTAAAATGTCTTTTATTTAAAACGATATCCTTTTTTTTCGACATCTATTGGCCATGCTATGATCAAACGTACTCATTTGATCGAATTCTGTCAATCGATTTAATATTTCGATCGTCTTTTAAGAGATAGACCATCTTACTTGAGCAAATCTTCTCATACATTATTTGCCCTCTCTGCTGTTACAATTCACCGTTCAGTCTTTCGTATGAATAGATCGTGAGCAAAAAAAATATCACCTCTAAGCGACTGCTTCAATACTGGTTCACCAAAATGGATCGGGAAGTTTATGGGAACCCACTAAGTTAATATAGGAAACAAAAGTGGCTTAAACAATAAGACAAAAGGAAATGATCAAAGGAAATATCTCCTTCTACATAGGGTGACGCGTATATAGCGCATACAACGACGCGGATAGAATACATTTCCGGAATATTTATCAGCCAGCAGCCGAAGCAGACTCACGCATCGAATCGCGTTATCCGGAATAATATGCGTAAACAAGCGATCCCGGCCAAAGGTGAGGGGTATGATGGGAAAAAGGAGGAGAGAGAGAGAGCGAGGCGTCCCAGGAATGCAGAGAGCAATATGAACCGGAAAGAAAGGGAAATGGAAAGAGGAAAGGAAAGAGAAGACAGGATGAAAGGAGCAATGGAGAGAGTGCGATAGAATTTTGTATAGGAGGCGTGGTTCCAGCGGATTTAAGTTAACTCTACTCCATGCCTATTTCTTATATTTTATAATATATATATATATATATATATATATATATATATATATATATATATATATATATATATATATATATATATATATATATATATATATATATATATATATACAGTTTGCCAGAGGAAGGCAGACGATGAACACAAAATTTCTTGATATTTCGGTGCCACTAGCACCTTGGTCGCAAGAGGGTAGAGGACTGAGAAGGAAGGGAGGACTGAGAAGGAAGGGAGGACTGAGGTCGAAGGAATGAGTGAGGATTATGAGTGAGGAATGATGATTGAGTATAACTCTTCTGGATTGGTTATCGTTTAATATAAAAACAAAAAATGCGAAATACGAACAGTAATCCGATTCTTGGTTATCTGCTCATTGTTAAAATGCTTTGTTAATCACAGAAATTATGCCAAAACGATACTTATTCATTTTTATTCGATTAATTTACAGCGTGTAGCTACGCAAATGCCCGAACTGAGCTTGTGCACAGAAACCGATATCGTTTCAGGCTCCGAGGCATCTAATTCAAAACAAGTCCCGAATTTGGTTCCTAGCATTCAACGGTGATTTGAACACTGAATCAGAACTGCCCTAAATAACACGGCCTTTTATAGTCGGGTGTTGAAATCCGATCCATAGAGCGCCACGCTCCACAAGAATGTTTTTGCATGCTGTTTTCTAGTTCGTAGTCCTATCTTCTCTAAACACAGTAGATATTTGCCTTTTCACCATGAGCGCTTTCAAAGCTTTGGCAATTTCACGTTTGGTGCTCACTGTACTTCTCCCGTTCCACCAGACGGTACTTACAAGGTAGGTCAAGGAAACCTTTGTGTCCAAATTCTCTCATCTCAAAGTGGAATCGGCATTCAGTGTCTCTCTCCCGCGTACTTGGATTTTTTTTTAGCCTTAGCCTCATTTCATGAATTGATCAATCCCAAGCAAGATCACTCAAGTCTTTTCAATAACACTAATACCGTGCGATTTTAAGATAGTCAACATACTATGAGGTACATAATACCTATAATGAGGGAATATTTTATTTCTGTTATAAACGTCATTGAATTTTTTAAGTTTTAAATAAATTAACCAATATTTCTAATTCAATATGGTATAAAGAGCAACTTGTCTCATGTTATAAATGTATATTCCAGATCCTTTCAATTATGGGGATGCCTCTTTAATAATGCTTACAAAGTGAATTGAAATATTTTGAGCTGACAGAGGAATAGTTGTGATTCTCAATAGCAGTATTCTAAGCTCTTCGCGAGAAAAACACTGCCATAACAACAAAATTTTACCCTTAATTAGCAGTTCTTATATTTTATTGAAGGTTATGGAAAGCATTTATCAATAAATAACTTTAATATTTGGTTTTTCCACGGCAGTTTTCACAATGATTTGATGTAATATTGAAAAATCTATTTAATTCTAGGCAAGAATGAGTTTCCTGATTATGGGAAGCTAAAACTTCAAAAATCAACTTATTCATTTAATGTACTATTGGTTTTGTAAAATTAATTTGTAATAACAAAAATAAATTGTAATAACCGTCTACTGACAAATTTACCAGATAAAACCGTCCATTATAGGATGTTTGGTTCCAAATATTTATTGAAATATTGCTCTAACCCATGCTCTAAGACTAATAATGATATCTTACTCATTTTTCTGCTGAATTTTCAATATTGCCACGATAGAATAGGCAAACTTATACATCTCTGGTGCGATTTCTATTAGTACATGACCTTTGCGTGGTTTATAAAGGATTTACTATAGATACAAGTAGAATTTATTCACGGAACCATTCAGCTAACCTTAACCAGGTAATTGAGCTTTCAAATAAAAAACGAAAAGACGAAAGAATTTTTAATATGAACTCGAAAATAAACGCTTGGTTTTGTTCTAGTTCCTCAAGTAACGACATTACATGTTTGGAAACTCTTCTTCCGGACACATATGCTTAACTGTTTCAAGCCAGTATACTCTATTCATCCTCCTCAGAAATAGTAACCACATCGGGAAAATTAATCAGCTTTCTTCATTTGTCATATCCCGAGATTTTTCATTCAATTTTCATTTGTGTCAGTATTTGGCAAATTTGGAAATGTAAATGTTGCAGCATCATTCCTGCTCACTCTTTCGGTGTTTTGTGTGCCGTGGTGATAGTCAACTAGGTCGATACTTGGTAAGTAATCATTTAAAAAAATTCCCTTGGGTCTGAAGGGGGTTACACACTTTCCAGCGTTACGTTATTGCACGCGATGTGAATTATTCCATGAAGGAGACTTTGAAAGCCTGTGGTGAGGATATGGCGTAAGGGAAGCGGAGAGAAAGAGGGTAAAATGATAGAACGTTCACGGGGAGAGGAAGAATTGAGAAGGAAGGAAGAGTGGTGGATATATATAATCGTTCGTTCATTCGCTCAGACCGCTCAGAGGCAAATACATATTCAAATGTGCATACATAAAGGTAAAAAGAATGTAGATAGGAACACATAAAGGTGACAAACACAGTGGTAAAGTGTAAAGATGTAAAGTGGCAAGTGTAAAGATAGTCGATTCCAAGAGGAAAAAATTCGACTGGACCGGGAATGGAACCACGGACCTTCGGATTTCGCATCCACTTTCACTTTCTATACACTTTCACACCACCACTGTGTTCGTCAATTTTATGTGTTTCTATCCAATATAATAATTTTGTTTGATTCCTGGTAAGAAATCATTTAAAAATATTCCCTTGGGTCTGAGGGGGTTACACACTTTCCAGCGTTACGTTATTGCACGCGATGTGAATCATTCCGTGAAGGAGACTTTGAAAGCCTGCGGTGAGGATATGGCGAAAGGAAAGAGGAGAGAAAGAGGGTAAAATGATAGAACGTTCACGGGGAGAAGAAGAGTCGAGAAGGAAGGAAGAGTGGTTGATATTAAGGGTCCATCAGGGGTGAGAGGGTCTGGGAGTATTGGGAGTAGTTGGTGGGGCTGGGGTGAATTAGGCGGGGGAATGTAAGGGTGAGTTCCCCAGGGGGGGCAAGGGCGTCTTCCCACGGAAAGAGGCTGAGGCCCTCCGCAGACGGTGATGTGGACGACACGGAAGGAGAAAGGGAGACTAAGTGACGCGGAAGAAGGTTTCTAGAATTTTATACGTTTCCTCCGCTCGGAAGTGTTCGATCTAGAAAGCGGGTAGCTGTGAAGTAAGTGATATAAAGTGTGCGAACTTTGGGATAGAAGGGAAAGTGGTGGCTGCCTGGTTTGTAGCGTCGGACCACTATTCAGGTGCCTTGTGCTCCATTCAAAGGTCATCGAGTGCACAATTTCATAATTTTCGAGAAATTCGTAAAAATATTCTTGGGCCACATTAATGAAATTCATCTATAAATGCGTGGGAATTCTCTATAGAGAATAATGGTAACTGATTTAAATTTTCATTTAATTCCTTAATTGAAGCTTGTTTTTACTAGAAATGTTGGTGTGGTATTCAAAATGGAGACGAAATTATGTTGAAATATGTTGTTCTTAAATAATGGTCTAGGAGAGACACGTTAAAATATGTTATTATGATAGGAAACATATATCATAAAACCATTCAGCTGCGTGGTAATGAGGCGTTGAAATGACAAACAAACCAAATTGACAAAATGCAATATTTTTCACTTTTACCAACAGAGATTACAGATGAGGACACTTTTTGGGCGCATATTTTTCGAAAATCTTTACAAAAACTTTACGTCAACTACCTAAATGTCTTCTAAAAATTCATTTTAATTGATTTCTTTATTTGATTTGCAATGCAAAGTAATTTTCCAATGGGATTTTGCTGAACAACTCATCTTATCCACTAATCCCATCGTGTTCACTAATACAAAAATATCTCCACCCCTTCTTACCTCATACGAATGCATGAAGCAAATCACTTACAATTTTATGCTTACATAAGATTTGATTTGATTGTGATGACATAGAAAAATTGAAGCCTGTCAATTAAGATATTTTTTTCGGGAAAAAACTGTTTCGCTTGTGTCATTGTAGAACGGTTTGCTTGATCACACAATTCATTTGCAATTTTATTTACGCGCATACAAAGAAGAATCATTTGTTTCTGAAACCCACAATGAATTGCACAAAGAAAGGTTTAGGACGGAAATTATCTATGCTTGAACTAGGACACACAAACGGAGGATTTTGGAGGCCATATTGTTCTACTTTCCGTGCCTGGCCCCTTATTCAGTAAGAATTTGATAAGGCTGAACCTCAGTAAATCCATCGATATGACGTCCAAGCCCCAGACAACTCTCGGCTTTTTCACGACCCTATTTGGACATTTCATGACTGGTACGTCAAAATTTCGTCGTTTCAAAGACTCGAAAATTCCGAAGCCAAATCAATCCTGACTTCTCGCACATTACAATTGCTAAGGAGACAATTATCTCTTTTGAGAGAGTTTCGAGCCTATACATGATTTGAAATCGAAAGGAAGACGCTGAGGCTCGCACATGTACAAGAGACACGAGACAAAAGAATGTGTTCGAGATCTGTTCCCTCCGACAATCCCCTTCCATGACGACCGACATTCCCCTCCACCCACTCTCCTATGACTACGCCCTACCCGCTCCCCTCTCACCCTCGTCCCCCCCTCCCCATTCACCTACTCCCTGACTTTCTCCCTGACGCTGACGAGCGGAAAATTGAAAATGGGAGAATTTTGTGGAGGGAAAGATTTTTTCTGTTTTTTTCTCTATCTTCCTTTTCTTTTTTAGCGCGGGGAATTGAAGACAAGTAGGAAGTCGGTTTGGGAGAATGGAATAATATGTGAGCACGGAGAACGGGTGGGATTGTTGAGCTGTTCCCACAGAAGACTCACGCATAAGACACATGGCCGAGGATAATGTCTTAATCTTTCATTCAGTCACGGAGGGAAATTAAGGCGTGGAGCTCGCGGATTATATACAAGGCATGCAATACCCAGTTGTCTAGAGATCAGGAGTTTAAATATTCCTCAACGCGGGGAATTGAAAGCAAGTAGGAAATCGGTTTGGAAGAATGGAATAATATGTGTGCACAGAGAACGGGTGGGATTGTTGAGCTCTTCCCACAGATGACTCACGTATAAGAGACATGGGCGAGGATATGAGACACAGGTATCAAACTACAGCTAGCTCGATGTGGACTTGGACTTCAAACACTCTTTAATTAGAGCAAATATAAACAAAAATAATATAAATATTACCGGCACTTTCCTTCTCATCATACTCTGCTTTCAAAATAGACAGTGTTGTGGCAGAATAGAGCTATCATGATTCTCTCCACGGCAGATGTGCTTTAAAGTCTATTTCCATGAACTAAGGAAACGCGATTCTAGTAAATTCACCGTTTTAAATGCTTCAAGCTAAAATTACTGTCGTGATAATATTTTCACTCATAATAATCAATTACTATCTTATCCAATAAATTTCTTAACATTAAACTTTATAAGTCTAGTTTGTTAAACTAACAATAACTCATTCTTTCA
This sequence comes from Ceriagrion tenellum, assembly GCA_963169105.1. Classification (NCBI taxonomy): domain Eukaryota; kingdom Metazoa; phylum Arthropoda; class Insecta; order Odonata; family Coenagrionidae; genus Ceriagrion; species Ceriagrion tenellum. The sequence continues at coordinate 13,774,176 of OY720640.1, read as the reverse complement.
GTAACTATGGACAATTCATTAAATAATGATCACTTCGACTTAGTCTGAAGAAACTGAATTTGAAGAGTCTTAGCGATCTCCTAGATTCATATCAAAAATCGTGGTTACATAAAATATAAATCAATTATTATCTCAGGAATAAGTTCAATACACGAATCTGGCGACACATGGAGTATTTTGGAGAATTAAACATGCTCTCGGATTGTGCTTTGTATTATGTAACAGATATGACTTTGTTTTACCCAGTGATTATGAATGCGATATTTATCTTCGGCCTCTGAGTCATGAGAAATTCAGCGTCATTTATAACGACATGAATTTAGAAACAGAAATGAAAATTTTATAGGACATCTTTTCCTGAAAAGGATCCAAGAATGCGGAGGTGATCAAAGGAATGTCTCCCAGTGCATGCACTTCAAAAGTCAATTATGGGAAGGAAAATTCGATCACTCAAAGCGAACCCCAATCCAATCGGTAGGATAGTCACACATGCATAATTGATCGGCAATATTTGCCTCGGCAAATTTCCCGTGTTTCCATTATCCAACTTAAACAAGAGCCCATCGATGGGGAAGAGGAATAAAAGTGACTGATAAGAGAAACATTTTTCTCCCCTTCCATCGCCCAAAAAAAATGAAATGTTACGTCTACCTTTTGTTTCCTACCTCAAGAAGGTGTGCGATCAAGCGCCTCCTCCCCTCCATGGAAAGCCGTGTAGAGGCAAATAATAATAACAGGATGAAAGAATAAAGTGAAGGGAGAGATTTTCTCGTGGAACACGAGTTTTAAGTTGACGTTTCAAAGCAGCAGGAGGTTACTCGGGACAAGAGACCGGGTGCAGGGTAGGGCGGGGAGAAACAAGTGAAGTGGAATGGAATGGGGAGAGAGTTTGACGTTATCAGTGACGACTTAATGGAGGGGAGGAGGCAGGCCCGGCGGGGGATTGTGGGAAGGGAAGAGGGGAAGGGGGATGAGGGGGAGTGGGTGGCTGGAGAAAGGAAGTTGAGTCGCAGGTCGGCCAGACAGGTCACCTTTCACCCCGCCGTCCTTTCTTCCTCTCCCAGCAGCTCGAAAAACCCACAAGCCCCTCTCTCATCTTATACTTACTTTCTTTCCCCCTCCAACCTTTGCTACCCGCTTCCTCCTCCTCCTCCACCCATTTCGCCTTCCACACCCCCCTACGCCCCGCCGCCATTCATCTTACGTCCGAATCGCTGACGCAGAAACTGCGATTTATGAGCACACGACTTCCTAGCAAGAGGCGCGTGACTCCTCCTTCCTTCCTTACTTCCTCGCTCCCTCCTTTAAGTTGCCCTCCCCCATCTTGCGTCTTCCTCTCGACTTCAACAGCTCTCCAAAGAACTCTAGACAGCCGCACCACTCCACACCACCGCTCCTCTTCCCCGCCTCGCAACCGGCGTCTGCTGTGGTGCAGGTGCACATTACTGCATCAACAAGGAACACAAGGACAAAGTTGATCGTAAAACTTTTTCAAGAGGCCAGAAAGTTACGGTTCTGTACAACATCTGAAGGTAGTCCTTCAAAACGTAACGAGTATCGCGAAAACAAGGACAAGTGGTGCCTACAGTTTTTCAATGCATTGCCTATTAGACTTAAAATTTGCTAACAAGAGATGAATGTTGAATTGCTATTTAAAAGGCATTTATTGAGTCGTGAAAACTCATATTTCCCTCATTTGAACCAATTAGTGTTTGGTTTGGACATGGTAGGTACCTGCTGACAATTTCCTAACATTGTGGATCTCAGTAAGTGATAAAACACTTCGAGTTACAACATATTTAGCAATTAACGTCATACTGGATAATTAGACAGTTTTTTAATCTCACTTTTACATTTACAAATATTCATACGTGTATGCGCTAGTAATAAGCTTTCATGCGACTTATATATTTTAAACATTTTTGCTTTTATCTTATCAAAATATTCTTCGTTCACAGTGCAACAAAAATTCATAGATATTGAAATTATAAATAGCCTAAAAATATTAAAGCTAATATACCATGCTAGTCGGCCGATAATTTTGGTGGTTACCGATAGACAAAATGTAGGGTATCTTACAACTCAAATTCAAACAAACATCCTCGATGATCACATTGATATTATCAATTATTATTAAATATCCAAGTCAAGAATACAGACAATGCATTTCTCGATACCTCAAACACCTTCTTTAAGGCCGGCCAGGAAGCATAACTTTACATTATAATTTTTTGATGGCGAAAGAAACCAGGACAAGCAGCCTACTAAAGCGTCAGCATTGGAATTAAATGCCCCTTATACCTTCAAAAACGTGAGGTTACAACAAATATTATCTTTTATCATGGCAAAGACGAAAATATTTGTAAATAGCACTTTTTCTTTGAAGGCTGTAGTGTGCAAATACGGTGAATGATATGGTTTTACTACGCAACTGTGATGGTGGAAAGATATGCTTTATCGTTAGATAGTATAGAAGATCGTCCATGCATTATGTGCTACCATTACATCGATAATACTCTTTGAATAAAGTCTGCACAATTAATTCCCTAAGACTCGTTAATATTCGTTAGTACCGGATAAATAAGTGAAGGATGAGTAATTTAAATTAAAAATTGCGATCAGAGGAAGCAAATGCATCTAATTTGTAATGAGTTTAATTTGGTCTCCAATCTATCAATTTTTAGTACACTTTTAGTAATTTTGTTGTTTTCAGTCCCTCACGGATTAATTCATAGCTGCGTTACACAACATCTGGGGTAGGCTTGAGGAAGTTGAACCTACAATTTAATTATACCCGTATTCAAAGTGCCATCTTAGCACTGACCAACCTTGTGAAGTGTTTGAACCTTGTTTATTCGCATTGTAGCATTTTTCAATTAATTATTGTTACCTAAGTAAAATTAACTTAAAAAAGTCTATGACCACTATTTTGACAATTTAGGGCCCTACAGATCCAACGCGACCATTAGTGCATGGGATTGAGAGCGACCGATTAAAGATTCAACGAATATACGAACGAACGAACGAATTGATACATACGAATTATTAATGAAAGATTTCTTGATAACTACTTGTGAACATTACCCAAAAGTTTTGAAATTACAAATATGAAGTGATATATACGAATACTATATTAAAGATTTGTTAATAACCACTTGTGAGTTGCTCCGTTACATGCAGTAAACCGCCGGTAGAACCACGTACAAACACAGTGTTTTATTTAAGTAAACATTAAACTTTCCTAATGATTCCAATAAAATCCTCACGAGAGGCTAAAGAATAGTTAAAAATTCCGGTTAATACTACGGTCAATATGTTCTACCTTGCGAATTGATACTGGTAATAATTGAATTCCGACTTCTATTGTCCACATGCCTTTGCAGTGTCACTAAAAATTGTATCAGTCATTTATTTTCCCATCAATTTGATCGACTCATATGAACTTTGTTTACGCATTCTTTGATTTTGCTCGGAATTTCACATGAGCTGTAGCAATACGAGATAAGTACTGATTGAAATGACCCGTGGCATGTATTCCCATCTAAATTTGTCTCTAAAGAGCTTTTATCGTTTCTTTCCCTGTGATATTTCTTGATTTAAAACAATAAATGGAAAATTGACATTTTGATAGATAACGTGTGAGTTCGATCAAGAGTTGAAAATATTTTATATTTGAGAAAATATTTTTTCAAATTTACCTAAAAGAAATTTAATTACGATATTTTAGTGAGGATAATAGTCCATTTTTACGCCAGTATGCCAGTTTTCCACGTCTTTCAGCAATAAGTCAATTGGATCTACCTTTCTATATAGGGAACGTCGTTGTGGGAATGTATTAATGCTATTTCTTTCGATGTGGAGTGACAGTTAATTTGACCAATTTTTTCAATTGAAAACATATCCAGATAAAATACTGGTGATACTATCCAAGCTGGAATTTACGCTGGTTTTACCTCAGATTGAGAAAATGAACAAGGTTTTATTTGAATGCCTTTACTTAAAAGTATACTATCTGATTCAAATATACATTGAGCAAAACAATAATCGCTTACATTTTTTAAGTAACAACATATAATAAATGTGCAAACAAACGGCATTTTCCCGAGAAAGAAAATATTCCAACTGGAAATAAGGCAATGATGTGAATTCATTCTTGCAGCTTACATTGCATATGATATAGAACTAATATTTTTAGAGAAAATGCCATGAGTCGCTAGTAGTTAATGCTTGCATTAAAGGGCGATCCTTATCCAATGGCCATATCAAAAGCTGTTGATTTAATGTGACAATGACGTCAATTATAAAGATAACGACAGGAATATTTTGTAAAAGTGAGCATCTTAACAATTCTGTACACAAGGTTTTGCGTTCACACAGTAAAACAAAGAAAACGCGATAAAAATCCATACCATCCATGAGTAAAAATTGGCATCTCAGGACAAAAATCTAAATTGAAATAAAAAATTATAGGGATTGCAATGAAAACACAACTGTTGCAAAGAATTTTTTACTTTGTCCACTAACATTAAGAAGAGACACCGAATTTTGGAAGGTGGGCATACTGTGCGAAACCTAAAAAGGTCACCGAAAACAAAATACATGTATATTCATTTACCAAAGTCCACAGTTTTTTTAGAACTTATTCCTTCACTCCAGTTTTTTAATCACGAAAACTTTAAAGACTAAGTAAAATCTCTCTTCAGTTTTGGGCAACCATTGCGTTTCAAACGGCGACCGTGTTCATTAAAATTTCTTTGAAAATCTGTTTTTCACATATTTGCTCGGCTTTCCATGCGTCTTTTTATTGTACTCTTCTGGCAGATCCAGTAGATGAAGACATTTTGAGCCAGAGAAAATAATCTGGGGTAAGAAGGAAAGAGAGACTATGGATCCATTCCTATGATGTACCTCAACCTGCAAAGGAGGATTGAGAATAATGATAGGGTCTTTCATTAGGCAAGGTAACTCAGCAATGGCTCTGGGAATCACCAATGATATTCTCTATGAGTATCAATGTAATAAAAGACCGGAGTAACTAAGCAATGATAAGCTACAAGAAACATTATACTCTTCAGTACTTACAGAAAATATTACTTCGGATATAAATATTTACTAGAAAGGAGATACAAGTAAAAAAAGCAGCTGAAGATTAACTACCGACATCAGCTTAAATCTTGCAGGAGGCTAAAAAAAGCAAGAGATGAGACTGAAGGAAATAATTTTTAATACGATATATACCAACAAAATTATACGTTTATAAAATATTTATGACCAATATAATCCATTGTATTACAATTGCTCATTCATGGGAAGCTATCATGCTCTTTTTATGTTTTAAGGGCTTTCCGTGTGGTATTCTATAATATTTTCGGAATGCGTGTATTTCTCCAGGTGAACCCATAAACCCATTTCCTCTCTCGTTAGTTAGTCACGCAGCAATGCAGTACTTAAGGGCCGTTCTCGCGGAGTAATCACGCTGTTGAATTTCTGAATGATTCTACAGTCTAGTAAGTGATTAGGCCACACCTTGAAGACACTACGAGCATTTGGGGCCCTGGCCATAAAGATTTAACCAAAAAAATTAACAAAGTACAAAGAAAAGCAGCACGCTTCGTTAAAAACTGCTTGAAGGAACATATAGTGTTACATAACTGTTAGAGGGATTAAGGTGGGAGCTCCTAGAGACTCGAAGGCTGCACGCTAGGCTTAAGCTGCTTGATAAATTCAGAACTGATATTTTTCAGAGCGAGAATATTATCATGACGCCTCGCTATATTTATAGGTCTGACAGATGCGATAAAATAAGAGAGATACTCTGCCGAACAGATAAGTACAAAAACTCGTTCTTTCCCCGCACAATAAGCGACCACAATAGAAACTGAGCTCCTCCAAACACACTCTCATAGGACATGTCACCATTTCACCTCCAAAACTTTTACATCTTTACACGGCTGGTGACCTACCACCCCCTGCCACACACCCAAGCGGCGGCTCGCAGGGTAGTATGTAGAATGTAGATGTAGATTTAGAACGGTAGTCTGTTCAATGCGGCAAAGCTTCTCCCAAAGCAGTTTATTTCCTCCCATTGATAGCCAATAGGAGGGATGAGACTGAAACCTTGTGATGCGGCGTTTGGCGTGGCTTATCTTCGGACAGATGCCGACACCAGAGCACGTTGTCCCTTACGCACAAGGGGAGGTTGCGTGTGTATGTGCGCCAATGCGACTGCATGGGGGGAGGGTTTAATTTATGCCTCGCACGAAGGAGGGGATATAATCTCAAGGGAAGCAACACATGGGCAGGAAGTGACGTCGCAGCGAGAGATGCATCGCGATAATAAATGGATGAAAATATTTTGCCTTGGATGTCACCGCAGAGCCCTTTTACGCAGGTTCTTCCCCAGCATGACACCTGACATTTTTTTTCTTTTATTGACAACATCATGCAAATATATTATCACGCAAAATAGACTCAACTTTCTTTAAATATAGTAAAGGATTAAATATAAATTATGAAGAAGCTAAATTTTGTTGCATGTGTTATTATGCTGCTTCAGTACCATCCCATAATTCTTCTCTTTGATTCTATTGTATCCTAGAGCACCTATTCATTCAATGCATGTTTAATTAATGAATAAAATAACATTTTTATCTGTTTTTCAAGTAATTGGCGATCACAGAAGTAAGAGAACATAATGTAAAACAATTATTATGCCAACCTTTCTGTAATGTGTTTACAGATGGTAGGAATTGACAAGTAGAAAAGAATAAAGATCTACCTAAATCTACTTTATAAAAAGTTACGCGCACGTACGTATGATTTATAAGCTAGTCGTGAATTAGACATATACCACTAGATGGCAAGCAAGCTCCCATTTACGTTCTTCACTAACTGACTCACAGTGCTGGCGTATGGACCTTTCAAATAAACTTAATACAAGGAAAACTGCTCAGCAATTGTTTCACCAGCTTCACCATAAATATTTGTCAAAAGAAATCTCTTTGTCGATCAGATATTACGCATTTTGTATCATATTTCAATATCATTTCCAATAAAGACGGAAAAACTGGTATTTAGTTTTTATTTTAATTTTACTTGAATCCTTACATTTTTGCAACATCACCAATATGTATGCCAGTTTAAGAAAGACTTTTAACAGTTTTTGGATAAAATAAGTGGCAAATTTACTCCTAGTCATTCAGGTGTCTAACGCCGGAGAGAATCAACATTTTAATAAAATAAAAAATAAATAAATAAAAAATAAATAAATAAAAAATAAATAAATAAAAAATAAATAAATAAAAAATAAATAAATAAAAAATAAATAAATAAAAAATAAATTACCTCGGATGACATATGCATGTCATCCGAGGTAATTTATTTTTTACTACAATATGGTACTAAATGACGTCATCGAGCTAGAAAAGATAAATTTACATTCCTAACACATGGTCTTTGTATCTCGGCTTACGCGTGTTTAAGTGATTTGAATTATTTTTGTGAGGTAACAGCGGATGTAACTCATAGTTTCATAATTGAATTCCTAGAACTATAAATTCTTGTCTAAATACCGTTTTTGTCACAAGCAAAAAGTGGACAATTTCTTCAGTCCGATCATCAAGCAGATAGACGTCACAGCGTAAAAGGAATGAAATCCAAATAGTAAGTGAAGAAAAAAACAGAGATTCGAGGGGTCAGTCAAGGGTCCCAGCGTTGCGAAACACGCCTTAGGCGGATGGGTCAGTGCAGCGGTAATCAAGGGGCGGCCGTGACCTGGAACCGAGGAGGAGAACTGATGGCGCGTAGAATGAACAAGGATCAAGCATCTATTGGCCATGTTGCTTGAGCCGGATTTATATCACTCAAGTTTTCAAGCATAAGAAACATTGACCCTCAAACCGCGTAAAAGGTAATTCGAGGTAGTAATTAAAGAAAGCTTGATCAAGAAAAATCGATCAAACTTTCACACGGCCAAAGACGTATTTGAAGCAACGGAGATGGCTTAAAATCAAGATGTCAGAGACAATGTAACCACGCAATACGAGTCAGCCTGATTTTGAGCTCATTTTTCTAGGAGGCCATCATAAGACTGGTGTTCTTGTCCCACCAGTGAAGTAGGTGGAGTCCTGGGACGGCTAAAGATCTTTCGTGATAGTCTGAAATGCTTCAAACCTATTTTAACCTCAAATGTTTTTAGAACCGTTTCCTTAAAGAAGAATTTTATCCAGATGAAGCTGTGAATGAGGTTTCAAGACGTCATATCCGTTGTTCTGACATTTTAATGATGTCATGTCCAATCAAGAAACCGTTCACGTATATCATGAATGCAAATTTAAAAATTGACGTGGATGACAAAAAATGACGTGGATGGTGTGAAGAGGTATAAATGAAGCAACGTGTTATTGTATGATATTTATTTGAAAAGGCTTTCCAGCTGTCACAGGGTTATTAACTTTGGACCTTTTGTCCAGAGAGGGAATAAGAGCGGGAACGCGTATCGCAGAGCTAAATGAAATTCGTTTCCGGTGTCATAAGTGAATGGATATGAGAGGATAATGAATGACTGTTCCTAGTAATTTGAAATGCTTTCCAGAACACTAGTAGTAACATAATTATGATTAAGTTCAAATGGACTAACTTTGTGACAAGTGATGAGAAAGGATAATCAACCGATGAATGAGGGAGGACCTTGGAGCAACTTACTTCGCCGAGAAAAATGTAGGCCATTTGTACAAAACATAGGACACAATTCGTTTCCAACGTACTATGTGGGAAAAAATGAAAGGTAAATTCCAACTGGAAAATCGATTTCTTAGTTAACAATTACCTGGGACTCATAAGTAGCAATTTGTGACAAATGAACGACCGTGAAAATTAGCCAATAGTTTAAGATTTCGGGGAAGGGAGGTCTGCCGTTGACCAACTAAAATTGAACTACCGATTATGATTAGCATAACTTCAGTGACGGACCCGGGATAGCTGCATGATACTGTTATCTCACAATCATTTATCGTTTTAATTCTCTCGCATTCCATTTTATTTTTTAATCAGCATTATTAATAATACAAATTTAAGTATCTGCATTGTCAATTTATGCCAAGAAAATATCTTGTAATCCAATACCTTTTTCCAAGTGCGTTCGTTCTCGTGGATGCTTTTAGCCTTGCACTTTACTTTGAAAATATACCGTAAGATATTTAACCATTCACATGCAATCAACGATTTATTCCGGATAGTCAAGTCAGATAATTGGCTACCGGGCACTATTTAGCGCTTTTGAGGAAATAACATGTCGATGGCAAAATATTTAGTAGCCCAAAAAATTTAATTTTTTGCACTTGCGTGACAAATAAACACTCAAATATAAAGAAAATTGTTTCCATGAATACACAGAATTATTTAGCTAAACCGCCAAAATAACTTAATGAGCAAAAAGTAGCACAGTCTGTCAAATTCTAAATTGTTCGTAATCATACATTATTCTTAATGAAAATATTAATGGCTCAAAAAACATAGACCATCCAGAAACTTACCGTTTCGAATATTACCGCAACAAACTTCTGTAAATAAGCAATCAGACAATGAAAAGGATGCAGTATCACAGATCTACTGAAGCCAAAAGAAAGAGAGGAGTTGAATGAGTGTGTTGTCGACGCAGCCACTTGAGAATCCCTCGGCATAATCCTCCAGCGGATTAAGCAACGCAGCCAGGGTGTCCAACTGTGGAGAACATTCTCCGAGCGAGTTCCAGCGGCTTAGAAAGCTAAATCAACGCCGAGGCAGTTTGATCAGAAGGGAATTAAGAGTGTAGAAAGGCTCGCGGGATTTCGGTGCGTTTTCCTCAGGAGGAGGTGGAGCTTGTGCGTTGCGTTTCGAGTGGGGGCAGCTCTTGTGTCTACTCCAAAGAAGATCTCCTCCCCCTCATGACCGCTCTTCGTCCTTGTTCTCGCCCATCACTCCTTCCCAGAGTTCTCTTCTCTCTCTCTTTCATCCCTGACGACCTACGGGTCCGCTGCCGTCCAGTGCACGCAAGCGAAACCTTCCCAGGGTCAGCTCGAAGCTCAGACCTCCACCTCGCTCCGCCCACCCTCTCCAAATTAAAGGCACATTTCCCAACCATCACATCGCACCCCACCTTTCCTGTCACTAGATCTCACCCTTAATGTATGTATAGTCATCATTCACGGGTCGTTCTATCTTAAGGTTGGTTGACTGCAGCCCTCCATCATTCCCTATCTAATTATAGTTCCAGATTTTAAGCTATCCGGGACTAGCCACGGAGTTCCACCTTTACGGAGTCACCCGCAATGCACAATTGTGCGAAATTCCACAGAGAAAAAAACTCATCCACCTTGACTGGGATTCAAACCCTGAAATTCACAAGGGAAGGGAAAGCTTAACTGAATAAAGCACTCGGCCGGATATTGGGGGATCGGGGTTCGAATCCCGGTCAAGGCGGATGACTTTTTTTCTCTTGTTTTTCTGTGTAATTTCGCAAAATTATAGTTCCCTTACTCCATTATGGTTCTTCATACACACTCTTAATTTTCCCACAACATTATTTTCACAAACCCATTGCGCCTCTTGGTGTGTCCAAATCATCTGGTTCTCTATATCCATATAGCCATTCATATGGTCTTATCCTCTTCTTCTCTTCTGTAAACTTCATCGTTTCTTATTTTGTCAGTTTTTATTTTCATAATATACATAACGTATGTATATTGTATATCATTTTATTTCCGAAGAAGGAGGTGGTTATGCCACTAAAACGTTTAAGATTTGAAGTTTCTTCATTTTTGTACCTCTCTCTGTGCTCATGACACATGTGACGTCACCATATACGAGTGTGTACATATACATAAAAACACCCAAACATATAAACTCACTTCTTCCTTTCCAGACCACTCATATCTCTTCCCTACCTCCTCCCACAGCCATACGGACGCCAAAAACTCCAATAAACGTATCTCGTAGAGCCCCCGAGTGCAAGGACTCCCCAACTTTTTCAATTACGACTTAAAAGGAAACATTAAAAACTTTTCGTACACTCACACGATTCCCAACCAACCTCCTCCCACTCCTCAACCATCTCGCTCCTTTCCTTTCTCTCCCTCTCTCTCTCGGGACAGAAATAAGATCCATCATTTCATACTTTTTACGTCACCTTTCTCCTCTCTCTCTCCCTCTCTTCCTACTCCCTCTACTCCCCATCGCTCTCTATGTCCTTTCCTCCCCCTCTATATACCTCTTACACTCCGCCATTGCCGTTAAAAGGGACTGGAACGGAATGCTTTTTTTTAAATTGGAGGATTACGCTGCCGTCCCTCCCTTCCTCCGAGCGTCCCAGGCCGGCACATCTCATGCGACGCGTAATTGAAACCCCGGATTACGAATTCTTTTGTTTACATTTGGACGTCGTCTTTATTTTATTTCTTTCGGTGAACAAAATCATCCTGAAAGAAGGACGGCTCTGGATGAAAAAAAAGGGCGCGGGATGCGAATTCGTTTACCTCCTCCTGTAACCTCGCTCTGCTTCCACGGCTCGAGCTAAATGTAAAAAGGGGAACGAAAATAAAATTGAAGGGCGAAATTCCGATCCACGCGACGCCCTTGTGCTCCATATTTCCGCAGCTCGAGTCGAGTTCCCTCTTCCTCGCCCACTCCAGCCACCAGTCGCGAATCACACACTGCCGTGTTGCTCTCCTTTTCTCTCTCCCACCTCTCTTAAATCCTTGCTACGCTCTCCTTCGCAAACCCAACGGATTCCTGATTTCCCTTGTGCTCCTTTCCAAACACTCGGAACACGCGAACACATCGCCATAGCCCTCGAGAAAACGAACGCTTCTATGTTGACATTTGAATCCTAAAGTGACTGGAGCGGTAAACGGGATTTATTCAGCGAAACTTTTAATAACTCATTACGTAAGTTGATAATAAATTCTCGGACCGTGCTATTCTTTAGTGCACCTCTTAACACTAGGACGCCCGGGCATGTTCGGATGTTCATGGAATGTTCGACAACATTCAATACCCAAAGCGGGTCATTTTGACCCACAATAATTAATGAATCTATTCTTTTAAGTTTAGATATTTTCCGTTTTTTTCTACAAGCCACCACTCTTTTTCTTTACAAACATCGATTTTTTCACCACATTACAATCATTATTTTGTCAATATCAATGATTTATTGGTATAAAAACTTATGGCATTTGTACCTCTTTTCGTTGTGTTCCATTTTACTTCATTTTTCTAGCCTAAAATGAAAAAGTTCAATAAACTGAGAGGAGTATTCACATTATTGTGTATGTATCTGTAATTTTCCACATTTCTATTGTAATTAACAACCTCGTATTATTTTTTGTGGGCCGAAATATGAATTTACTGGAAAATCAAAAGCAACATTATTAGGGTTTTTTATTATTGTAGTGAAACACATTTATTAACATGATATGTTCTATTAGAAATAAATTGTACTACTTATTGTTCAAAATACTTCCTATATTTTTGTGATGATACGTCATTGAAATGCATTTCTGGGTCAAAATGACCCGTAAGGGCGTCCAAGGTAAATTCTAAAAAATCTAAATTATGGATAATCCAAGGAAGACAGTTTGGACGAGAACGTGTTTTAAAATAAATTTAAGTCATGGGAGGAAATCCTGCTCTCAATACAAATAAATTAAAAAGTGAATTTAAAATCACGTTTGAAACAAAATGATCCACTTGGGCGTTCTAGTGTTAATACAGTGGACGTAACCTTTCACAAATCAATAAAGGAAAATTATAATTGCACTCTAAAATGTATTCATAATATAAGTAATGTAAAGACTATTGTTTACGGCCTGGAAATATTAATTTTAGCAAATATTGAATGAACATATGTGGTTTTCAACTCAGAATGATACATTGTAACTTGATCGTAACCACTTAAGTAGTACATACAAAACGTATAATTTCGCGTTATGGGGAATTTTAGCATTGTGAGCGCATAATTTAGACATGTAAGTCCGGTACCATAAGGCTACGCGTTAAAATAACATGCAAATCCCATTAAACCAAATCGGTACTTTTTTATCTTTTCTTCAATTCTTTTCACTTTTATCTTTACATATTACTATTCAGTACATGCACACAAAGTTTTATGCGAAAATTGTCATCATTGAAGTTTGCTACAATCCCCTCAAACAGAGATACTAAATCTCAGTAAGTTTGGTCATAATTGTGGCATAAAATGTATATGACTGGATAAATGAATATACAGGATTGCAATGACACAATGATCCAAGATACAGTAATTTTGAATTTCGATTTTCGAATGATCCTCTTTTTTAACGTTTGTACGACCCCCTTGAGGTATTTACATATGTAGTAGTAGTCTTCAAACGTTTCGATTCATACGTAACTGGTAATCTAAACCAGAGCAAATGCTGATTTCTTAAAAAACATTCTTTGTCAACTCAACCCGCGAAAGAAAATTAGTGCTCCGAGAATATAATTATTTTATTCTCTTCAAGGAAAAAAAAACAAGCGGTACCCTCAACAAATGAACCAATGTTCAAGTTTTGACTTACATTACTTACTTACTAAGAGCGGTCAATGCCTTTTTTGCATATTTACGGGTGGCCGTGGAAGTTTATTACGTAATTAAGGTAAGGTATTTCTGGTAAGTGGAACCATATCAGAAATTGATATCTTTACATGATTAAATATGAAAAATACGACGCGACCATAATTCATCTTCATCTTTCAACGAAAGAAGCGATTGTAGCACTAACCCCACCATTAAACGTTTATATGGCTTCAAACTCAATCATTTGTGCTTTCAAATTTAGACGAGATCTCATAGTTTTCTAGTTCTGTCTGTCACTTGCTCTTCTCTGCAAAGTCAAAATGCCTACCATGGATAGAAAATATCGCCACTTGGGCCTTAAATTGGAGAAGTTATCCTTTGCTTCGGTATTTTACGTTTTAAAACTGTCAATAAATCTTCACAAATTTTGAGATCGAACAAGTATCAAACAAACTGCATTTCAAGTCGATTAAATGGTAAGTTTTCCTTTTTATCGTAAATCTCTTGCTGGTATTTCATTCTCTGCCTGTTGTCAAATGGCAATGATCTGCGTACATCATAAAATGTAGAGTTTTAGATTACCAATCCCATTGAATTATAATTTTACTCTAATACCAACCCAAATATTCTACATCAATAGCTTCCGCCATCACTCAATGCCCATTAACCAAAACTACTAGAATCAAACGATAACCACCTCCCAGAGCTGATTGCCTAAGATTGCCACGGAGATGGGAAAAACATGTTTTCAAGCTGCATAGGATATGAACCCCTTCACCCTCGTGGTGGCTCGCAGGGTATCACGTAGATATAGATGTAGATGTAGATGTTATCTTCTATTCTAGCAAACTACGGCCTGACGTCTAATTAATTTTACTCCTTGGCTTTATTCTTTTTGTCATTTGTTAGAGAAAATCGTTTGTATCTCATCCTTCATCATTAAAAAATAGTCGAAATCGCATTATTTCAGAGGAGCGTTCATCAACTTTCATTTGCTTTAAATTTTTGCTTTCCTTTGAAGTGTTCCTCTCTGACGAATTTCAAAGCAGCATCCTGGTTTTTCGGATCGATTAAAAGTGTATTTAAGGAAATTACGATTCAGAACGTATTTGAAGTTTCTTTATAATTCCTCGAAATAGAATGCTATTTAATCAAGTTAACAGAAGTTCGATAAATCCTATTTTTGACTTAAAGTACGGAAAAATAGCAGTTGCGTCCTATAATTTGTATATATTCTGCACAATGATAAAAAGGGTTTGAATAATGGCATGTACTACTTGTACTTTTACTATTTAAGTAAAGTACTATTTACGTAAGTGAAAGTATTTCATAAGAGCGAATACACAGTACTCAAATCCTACCGTAATACGACATCGAAAATTGAATCACACATTATTTTTAACCTCAACTTGAGTAGGTGTACACCTCCATTCTAAAACTTAATCGGAAACCCAGGGTCATCATTTGACGAGTGAAACTAAAGAAGGCAAAAAGAGTAACTGCAAGGCTTCTTTGCCCTTTGCTGATCATGTGTTAAAATGGCAGGAGAAACAATGAGTTTCCTGGATAAAATTTCATACAACTGACAGAAATGAATCCCTGCATTGCAGAAAGAACATAAAGAATGTGAAACAATTGAATCGACCAAATGCAATGACTCTGGGGTTTCTTACAAAACTACAGGCAAGAATATGTTAGTCAGACCACTGCTGGCCAAAACGTTGATAACGTTGAAATGACTCATATATTTGCACTCAAATTTGAGAGAGTATAAAAACATTTTGCCTTCCAATTATGCCCTATTAATGAGGAGTTAAGGTGATTCAACAATTAAGATTGAAAAAGATTCCAAAGCAAAATATTTAATGGAGAAAATATTCACAGCGCAGCTCTTATATCACTGAGAAGATCTTTTCAGATTTAAAGCCAAGGGATAGAATTAAATTCATTATGAATAGCCATTCTTTAAATCCATAAGATTCCTGCTTTTGTCTTTATGCATTATTTTCAAATTTTTCTTGCGGTTTCATGGGTTACGTCCAGATATCTTACCCGCAGTTAATACGAAAAAGGTATTGTAACAACTAGGGAAAGAGAATTTACGTCTCATTTGAGGGATTAATAAATGTTGTAAATGATAGCCACAACATTAAATGCATTCTCAGTAATAATAGCAAAACATGATTCAATGCAAATATTGGTAAAAAGAGAGCAAAGATACCTCGGTTCCAACCAAAATTAACCAATTTACCCACTCTATATTACAATACATATAAAAAATGGATGTATTTTTTACAAATAGCACGAATAAAAGGCGTTCTTCTTCTGCCGATGGTAACGTCTTCAAAAATATGTCTTCATACTGGTGTATAAAACTTCACCTTCCTAATCTAAAATGGTTTAATCGCCAGAATACGAGAGGAACGCCTGTAGAATAACGTCGATTCAAAGTTCCTAAGTAGTGTGAGATGGAACACAGAGATATCTTCACTGATCGGAGGTGTTGAGATCTTAACACGTAAACTGCCTCACGAGGTGTTCTCAAGAATGGTGACTTAGGAGGAGGAGCAGGAGAGAAAGCCCGACATTAAGGCAAAGGGAGCCGGATTTGACGTCAAAGCTGCTGCCGACTCGATGCGGATCTCCGAAGCAGAGAGCGCGGCGGGGGGAATCCTTTGTGCTTAGCCCTGCGCTTAGCGTCTTCATTCGACGGCAAATCGAAAATATCAATGGAACGAATTGCGAGCCGCTAAGTGAATTGCTAGCATTAATGGGAGTCCAAAGAGAATCTTCCATTACAGTTCCAAGAGGAGGTAACATTTAGGACTAGAGAGCGTTGTCAACCTTGAGGTTATGGTCTGTGCAAACACACGGAGCCCGATCTGTTTAATTATATCACCTGTATCTACTAACTATAGATTTTATTACAAACATGTAACTTCATAATCAATGCAATAGAAAATACAGGTATTTTCCATGTTATCGCAACGATCTATTTCAAACAACCTGTTATGGGATCATGAAAAAAAAATAACCCTGGAGATTTCATAATTATTTTACTCACAAGGGAAAATTTTTTACGTAACCAACATCAATTAAAAACGCCCAGTAGATGTTTGAAATTATAAGCTGAAAAAGGAGCCTTCAATAATTACATTAGGAACCAAGCTAGATTCATATGCATAGGACTTTACAGAAATAACTTCGGACTCTAGATTGCTGAAAAGGACCAGACTTTATGTTGAACATTTACAAAATTCAAATATCATTGGATAAGATTGGGCTCCAGAGGTTAACAGATTAAATTCATTAATTATCACATAAATATTGTATATTATACGAGGTATTTCCTTCTGAATACATTATGGGTGCTCAAAACTAGAGAATTGAGTGATGCGAGACGAATGGGACTAATTAGTTTTTTCTTATAACTAAGTGCAAAGTAAGCAGTGCGGCCTGTCCCAAAAACCGTGGCAGACTGATCCCCTCTAGCGAAGCGGCTCTGAGGATTAAAAGCTAAACTTTTGAGCGTCAAAGCAATCCTATTGTAGAGAATACCTGTAGCAATCCTAGTATAGTGACTACCTGTAGTAATCCTAGTATAGTGTACCTTTAGAGTAGTGACTATCTATAGCACATAAACTGGTCAATATTTACATGTTTTTGAAGTGAAAATTACGCCAATAAAACCAAATTTAAACCAGACCTGTTATAAATATTTTTATGTAATTATGACTACGTGTATTGTACATGAATTTATATATTGAGCGTTTGTAAGCTAATATTTTCGTTCATCAAAAACACCTTAAAAGTTATAAAGAAAAACATTTCAACGAAAGACAATAAAACTTTATGCCATAAAAACCACACTATTAGGATTAAACAAGATAGAGAGAAGAGAAACAAGAAAAAGATAACTTGAGGCCAAAATGACTTCGCTAGTACTAATAGGCAAAAGTTATTAAAGAAATAAAATATGGCTTTAATGAGGTTATAATTTTCCCCTTACATTCTCCTGCTAAACATATAAAAGTTCAGGAATATACAAGAGCGGGACAAATCAGTCAGAAGTGATGGATTATCAAAATTGAAAAGGGGTCAAAATTACCCTTCCGGTACTTCCAGTGTTAACATTTAGGACATTTAATACAAGTGTTACACACAGAATTATCTACGTAAATTTAAAGTTAATGCGAATAATTCACAATGTTCCAAAAGGACGGAAATTCATCATAAGTTTGCATCACTATTATGAGTCACAAGAGCTTCAATAGTTAAATTACAGTACCTTAGGGCGAAAAGGAAAAAAAAATGGAATAGAAACGTTTGTGCCTCATTTAAACTTCAATTATTTTTACCATGGACCACCCAGTGGCATCCAGATATATTGTGTTTGATCATAGAATTTAGAAGCAATACGTCGAATGCATGAAAAAGGTCTGACGGCGAAAGAACGTTTTTCCAAGAGGTAGTGGAAGTGCGGTCAATGGACTGCTTTTCAAACAAGAACTTCAAAAAAATACAAGGGAAAGATAGTAAAAAAAATACAATTTCGCAACACACGGAGAGTTTGAAAGAGTGCAAGGGGGAACATATTGAAAGCACAACGAAGATGACATAGGAGATATAGATCAGCAGGAGGGAAGGAGAGGGTGCGTAAGGGGCGAGAACAAACAGAAACCCTAGAACGGAAAGGGGAAAGAGATAGGGGGGCGGGGTCGTGGGATGGTAAAATAAAGAGAACAGACCCTGAGAAAGGATGAGGGTGAGGGAACTCTGAGTGGCGAATAGGAACCACTGACCCAAGATACGGACAAGAGAGAGAGAGAAGGAGATGGGAGGAAGGTGCTATAGTAGGGGGAGGACAGTTGGAGGAAGGGTAGTGAGAGAGTTCATTGGGGAGGAACCGGGGGGTGAAATGGGATGAGGCGAAACGGTTGGAGGAAGTTAGTCGGAGAGCGGAGAGAGTCCCGATCTGGGGAGCGAAGAAAGGGTTTCGTTTCGTAGTTCCGGACAAACGAGGGGAGTGAGAAAAGAAAATAAGGGTTTTGCCGTGGAGGATGATGGGAAGGGAGAGGGTGTGCAGAGCGTGTGGAGTCGAAAGAAGGCAGCCGACTCGAAAGAGGATGGGAGTTGAAAGGACCGAGTGGAGGAGAGAGTGTTGAAGAGATAAAAGAATGAAGAGGGCGAAGTGCGTTTTCCTTTCAAAAGAAAGAAGTTACGAGAGGAGCGGAGAACACGCGGCAAAATAATTGGGTCCTGACAGACCAGACGATGGGGATTAATACCCATACAACTGACTCAGCAGCCCGTTAAAATCATCGATATTGGGACGAAAATGCCGGGGAGAGTCACTTAGGGTAGCACGCATGGCTCGATGATGGGGAAACACACGGTGGCCGAGTGGTTGGCGTCGACAGTTTTATATAAAAGATAGCCGGTGGGAATAGAGGAGTCCAAATTTTTTTATTGCGGAGGCATTCGATGGGAAAGCAAAGACGGGTGCTCCTTTCGCCAAAGTTTTCCCCTGTTTAATCCTTGTTTGTTGTACGGGAGTGGATATATCGGATATGACTCTCTTTGCCATTGTCTGAAAAGGTCATGGTGAAATGTAGAGGGAAGAGAATGGAACTTTTCGTCGTAGTAAGCCCAGATTCATATTAATTACTAAGACACTCGAAAAAAGATATAAAAGAATACTGAACTAAGATAAACTTATGTTCGTTACGCCCAACATAATGGTGAATTGATTACGCCATCCAATAATACAAGGTCAGCTCCGGTGGAAATAATTTAAATGATGGTGCTAGGCACTTTGTGCTATGGCATGTTTGATACAGAATGGCGTATTTCGACTTAGCATTCTCAAAGCACGAGAAAGAAACAGCACGGCAGCAAATAGATAATTAGTCGATCTGGCTGCTTTGAATTTCAAATATTTATCAATATAATTTAACTAACAAGTTTTTAGTTATCTAGTCAAGCTGAATGCGTTAATGTAGAAAAGCTTTAGTTTTCTCTGAAACTGTGGAACCAATTTGAAGCTGAATTTTTCAAACTACCGGCTCCTATTTACAAAAATATTTAATATCTAGGCCCGACCTCCCAAGATTCCGCTTTTCACCATGAAGGAAAAATATAAAAGGTAGGCAAGAAACAAAATTATCAATGATGAAAGGTAAAATTACTCAAAATTACTAAATGTGTACCACATTTAGTAATTTAGGAAATAAAAAAAAAAAAATTTAGGAAAGTACCATATTTTGAGTCTCACGTAAACTGAATAATCTATTCACAGAAAAGGAGTGAGACTAGCACTCATTCCTTTGCCTTTCCAAGGACAAGATAAAATTTGTCGTATTTCGTGATAATCAAATCTGATACATCTTCGTATGACAATGAGGAAGCAGTAAAACGCGAGCCACCAGTTTGCAAGTGAACGCATCTTTCGGTGTATACGCTCATGCGATAGGTCATCGTTTTGTTTGCGTAAAACCACGTTTAACAGCATTTATACTCACGCCAGCATGACATTAAATGCCATCAAGAGATATTCTAGGCTGCTGGAATGGAATGTCTCCAGCCATTTCATCGGCATGAGTTCTTCGAGTAGATGTTTGCATAAAACACGTGAAATAAGTGCGCGGGACTCACAGTTACACTGATGCGTGGGCCTCGCTCAACATTTTTGGAAACCGTACCTTACAAAAAGAAACTTTTAGGAGGAGTAGTTCACACTTGGGTATCTGCAACATATTCCTTTGACAGAGTGTTTTCCGAGCCATTAATTTGGCAAGAATTATATCCGAACGAAGTCATCTTGCAGGTCTTGGGCACGAGGTAATGACCGGATTTTTCAATTTATCCACACACCATCATACAATTGGTGAATAGTTTTGTCTGTTGAAGCCTATGCGTAACATTTAATAAACAAAAGAGGATTTGCTATGACAACCAATAAAATTCATGAGAATTCTGTGCATCGTCTTCGCGTCCACGTTACTAATTAATTCCCAGCAAAAATACCAAACCAACGTTTGAAATGTAGTCTACCAATTTGCATAAAACACTCAGCCATGAAAGATTCACGAGAAAACAGGCTAATTTTACACCGTACCATTTCATTTCCTATGGACTACTTTACCCAATCTTGCAGTATTGATTCTTAATAGATCCAGAGTCAGGGCACCCTAAAAATGCAGGGAACCATTAAACTGCTCCAAATGTCAGTTCTCACAACACAAATTTGCCGTAGGAAAACTTTCCCAAAATCCTCTGTTTTGTAATGATCACAATGTAATCGCTGTAAATTATCAATGGCACCAATATTTGAGTTTGAGATCGGATGTAAAAGGGAACATTTGTATTCAAACGGCAAGGCGGGTTAACACGCCATAATTAGTCTACCAGGACGAATGTGTAGAAAAAAGTCCAAAGAAAAATCATGCAACGATGAAGTTTCTCACATGTTATTGCCATAAATTTAGAGCAGAATTGGGTATTGAAACTTGCAATTGTACCTGATCTAAAAAATGTATCACCTATTTTTATTATGAAGAAAGTTGAAAAGCGTAATCTGACCACCGATACAGATTTGAGGTCACTCAAAATCCACAATGTGTTAAGAAATAGAAAAAAAAAATTACTCCCCTTTTCTACAACAAGCACAAACACTAAAAAATCCAAATGATGCCGAAAAATTTCCACCTAAAAAATTAATGAATTAAATGAGGAATATGTCATAACTTTTTCTGTCTGCCTGCCTTACCATTACGTTTTGGCAAATATTTTCAAGGATATTTAAAAAACAGTAAACTCTCTTTATTACAGCTGTAAAAGTATTATAAACATGTTATTTATGTAATAACAGGGATTTCCTTCATTCAGGCGAGAAAGGAGCACGGTCTTAAACATAAATACTCCAGGGATCCGGGATATAAAATTCATTTGAAAACTCTTCTCACGTTCATAAGTCATATTTAGAAACTTTTACGCATAAAATGGTTAATAAGAACATCTCCAGCCATTACCTGAGGCATAAAGAATTAAAGCGGAGGTTAAATTAGTGGCCTTTATCCCAGGTCGTGACATCGCCGCTTCTTCAATCTCTTAAACTTCCCGTCGTAACTTATATTGTCTTTTGCGAAGTGCAGTAAAAATTCCATGGCACGCCACACTGGTCCCTACCCATCCTTCTGATCTTTTATATTCTTCTCCCCACACGGAAGGGAAAACCCTGAATACCCTTCTCTCCTCGTCAATACTACTCTGACTAACCCTAATCTCTTCTGCCTTGGTTAGATGGTTGCCACTGTCTAGCTGCCTAGTTTTAAATGGTTTCATGAGAAGAGTTCCATCGCACTAAATAAACATTGAACAGTTTAAGATGAACAGTTTCAAACTCAGTGTTTCAAACCAGAGTATATAGCGTCTTACACGATTATTTTTGACAAAACATTTATATATGACAGAAATTAACTCCAAGTCAATCATCTTGAGAATTTTTTGCAAGTCAGACTCACTTGTACTTATTGAAACTCGTGGTCATTCAAATTAGTAATAAATATTTTCCGAAAAATATTTACATCTTCTTTCAGGCATATATATCTAGGTTTTGAGGCACGGCAAAGCGTGCAAAGGACTATTCTTAGAAGACCATTTGTCAACCAAGTCTAGGCGTGGTTCATTAATTGCCAGGCTCAAAGAAATGCATCATTTAGGATGAACGTTTGTACTCATCTGGGAGCCCAAATTTCTTACAATTTTTATTTCACTGAAGGCCAATATATTTCCTTGTATTGAGTTGCCATTCTAATAGAATTACGTAGTAAATGATTATATATTTGCCCTACAACTGGGAGTAAATTTCCGTCACGTTGTATGATTGTGTCATGGAGAACGTCCACGGACTTAACATGATCAGCTAATACTACGTGAGTTTTCAAGCCGTCTGGGTGATTTCATGTGCATATAGCCGCTGGCTGGATATTTGTCAAGTTATGAGTTTAGAAGAAGAAAAGATACATCATCTCGGTGATACATGAGAAAAAAAGATGTCCACGCCATTGTACCGGGAATAGCGGGTGACAGTTGCCTGCACAATAAAACGAATTACACATCAAGTCACGTTCCACAAAAGTCTGGACGGCAGACGCGTCGAGCGATAAGTGTTCAAGCAGCGGCCATATCCGTTGCAGTGCAGCCTGCACACGTGAAGCTGAGATACAAACAGACGGCGTTCTGCTAGAGTCTCTTGGAATAAAGTGGAGAGATCACAACGAGTATTGTCCGGAAATAGCTTTCAAAGCAAAACATAAAAGAGGAGGAAAATGAGAAGCGATCATGTTGAATAAACAAACAGGAGTCCGCGGTTTTTCCATCCAGCTGATGTAGGAACCCTGCGTAGTTCCTTCGGGAAATACCACACAAAACCCCGTGACCACATAACCCTCTTACCTTTCAAAGCCCCTTTGCCTTCCGAGTCTCACTATCACTGGGCGACGTCGATGACCTAATTTGACTGGACACAGCGAGTAAATGAAAAAGTAATCCATCGTACGGATATCCACTGCATTCCTAATTTTGCACACTTTTTTTACTATTTCAATCTGACAAATCAAGAATCTAAGTATGATGAGGTAATCAACAATAATGTGAAGATGATATTTGCTATTTATAAAACTGCTCTTCAAGGTGAAACCATCTAATGTGGTACCCAAATGTTGCGAGTTGTGCTAAAAAAATACGAAGGAATTCAGAATCTCTGTGGTGCTCACATCAATTGTAGCAATGGGTATCACAATGGACATTGTTTACTCTTTGAGGCCGATATGTGATATCCCTAAAGGGAAAAAAAGTGGAGGAAAAGTTGATCATGTTGAATAAACAAACAGGAGTCCGCGGTTTTTCCACCCAGCTGACGGCATAAGGGATGCATTTTATCTGTAAATTTGGAGAAAAATTATTGTTTGTCAGTCAGTGGCGTGCACAATACTTTATATCTTGATTTACACGTCAATCCTCTTCATCTGCCCGGTATAAATTTGATATCTGTGAGGTTTAGTATCTTTCATTATTAGTGAAATTAAATTATTTACCAAATAATTACTATTTATAAATAACCTTTCCAAATTAAACTAATCTTTCGTTGCAATGTATGAGTGAACTGTAGTTTCGTCTACATAGCACCCTCCTAATAAATGGTTCGACCGCGCGATGTTTTCTTGACTGCTAAAAAATCTGTATCCATCGGTCAAGGAAACAACTGAGGTTTTGATATAAACTGGAACGATTGATGCCTGCCTGGAGTGAAATCATCCCGTGCCACACTCTCCAGTAGTTGATAGTGTATTACTACGTAGAGGTTAATAAAGACACCCAAGAATGGGTCAGAATTCCATTGACATTCTCCGTCACTATTAGGATATAAACCAGTAAAATCTGGATGTAAGACCGCTCCTGCTATTGATAGACAAATCCACTTTAACAAAAGTATTAGGGATAAAATTTCAAAACAGAGTAGGGTAGAAGTGATTTCAATGACAAACACTGGGTGTATTGTATATACTATTGTATACACCTGTCGGACATATTTTCGATGCCGGGAGAGAGAGGACGCGACGGTTGCAACGTCGTCAGAATATCGTGATTACCTTCAAATATCACTTTGCGCAATGGGCTAAGCCTTCATGAATACTTAAATAAAGTAAATAAGAGGAAGACTAAATTCTTAGTATGAAGAAGTGTGTAGATGAATACAAAAGACATACTTAGTGAAGAAAAATGAGAGCAAATGGATTCTCTCTCCTTTTCTTTGGGACTACAATTCCATTTCTTCCTCTTCTCTGGTTACAATCCTAGGAATTGGTCTGCAACAGTCTTCCACTTTATCCGACCTTGGGCCAATCTTTCCACTTCACTGTACGATTTTCATTCCATTTAGAATAGTAGAATGCTGTATACAAACATCCTAACATGCGGAAAACTCGTCGAGGCAAAGCAACTAGTTAGTTTTCTTTGAAAAATATATTCATTTACAGTGATTATTAAAAAATAATTCATTTAAATTACCTAAAAGATACTTAACCACGCAGATATCAAAATTATAATTTAGAAGAGCCATTTCATGGGATAAAAGAAGTTAAACGGACATCAAACGAAAGCCTACCTTGAGAAACCGATCAGAAGAGACAAAAGCCTCCAAAACTTGTATATGGAGGAGGATGTTAAAGATCAAATGGACAGACAAATTATAGAAGTTAACAGAAGCTAAGAAGAAGAAAAGAACTATATGAAATACTTCCAAGAAGAAATAAAGACTATATGAAATACTTCAAAGAAGAAGAAAAGGACAATATGAAATATTCCAAAGAGTTGGGGATCCAAATGAATTGAATGCATCCTGAGGAATAACGGGATTATGAAGAATATAATTTAAGGAAAAATAGACATAATAGTCCTTAAAGGAAGACGAGGTAAATATGCATACACCAAACAAAGGGGAAACATACTAAAACCACCAGGAGGTAAGTCAACTGGCATTAGACAAGATAGATAGGAAGATAGGAAGGCTACAATCAACCAATCTTAGGATTGAATGACCAATGAATGAAAAAACTTGGCATCCAACAAACACGGGAGTGGATGAAAATTTGCGACATCGCTGTTCTTGACAACCTTACCACCCGACCGTTACCGCCATTGCAGGAGGACAAATGCGCTCCCATACGCTAGTTGCGAGACGTGTAGTAAATGCGTGTGTGGCCTCACTCGTATTTCCAGCTCCCACCACTCACCATTTTTGACGGGTGCAATGACATAAAAAATAAAAAAGCCACTTCCCAGTAGAAGAGAGTAGTGCTATCCGCGGAAAAAGGCCAAGCAGAGCGTTCTTTCCTTTCTACCTCTCAAAAGGGTTAAAAATACGGAAACACTTACGCAAAGGCGAGTCTTTGACCTGAGCACGCCTCAAAATCCCAACGTCTCATTCAAAGAACGCTTTTCAATCTGACTAATTTGTGCCGATATGAAACGACGTTCAACTAAAAAAAGAACAGCATGCGTAACCCGCTTGAGTGTTTTGATTTAAAAAAACTACATTTGAGGTGGAGAAACGATATAATAGTAAAACTAATTTGCTACTTTCTCTTGAAGTTTTTCAATACTTCAAGTTGTCACGTGAGGGATGTCTTTAAATTATCCTCCTATTTGAATTTGATTTATATCTTAGCCTAGAAAATATTTTATGTTCCTCTTTAGAATAAGCACAAAATAACCAAATTCTATCATTATTGCTAACGGCATTAAATGTTCTTCTCTTCACAAATGGAAAAATGTCGGTTCAAACTACCAACGACACCGTACCTACAAAAGACATCTAACTGCACCGCAGGGGAAAGATTTTGTGATGATTTTAGCATTTTTGCCTCACTAAATGTTCCAAAATATAGATATGTACAAAGGAAGGAGTACTATACCTACACACCATAATAAACATGAACTAAACATAAAAATAAGAATATTTTTTCAGCTGGTCTTCTGACGTGAAAGCTGAAATTAAATATACTGCCCATGGGTGTAAGTGTATGTATAAAAAGAGTTAATTGTAAGAAATATGTAATCAAGAGCAATTTTGCTTGTTTAAGTTTAAATAAATGAATAAATAAATTCTGTTTGGTCATCAAAACCTCTTAATTTTACTTTAATTAATGACTTAAGTTTTCACGTAAAGGAGTGATTAAATACAAACCTGCAATATATTCGAAAGGTAAGGTATTACTAACACCTTTAGGATTTACAGGAATGAAGAAACATTAAATGACATTTGTTTTTGAAAGTCAAGCCAAATATAATGTATAAGTCAAATGCTAATACTTCGAGTCATATCAAAATGGGTTGAATACCGCACAGGAATGAACTTAAACATTACTTCTCAATTAAATTATTTATTCGATGCAGACCTTCTATTTGCAGAATAATAATTCAACTCCAACGCCATTTGACAGAGCTCTGGACTCCCGATTTCGTATGTACTGCTATAACTTTATGACGTAAAACCCCCCAATAAATATGGAATAGTAGTGAATCAAAGTCAACAAATCATATTTTGGAATCTGCTTTTCATAATTTTACTGGTAACGAGCAGGATACGCTGGATGCAATATATCCCAGGCAGAAAGTCCTAATAATAGTCCTTGGTCAGGAAAACGAATAAGTGCTCCAACAAAAAGCAAAAAAATGTCTATTGCTAATTTTTTGCGTCTTTGTAGTTAAAAGTACTATATTCAATGGTTCTTCATCAAGGTTATTTATTTGTGAAAAAATTGTTTTGAAACAATTTATAGTACTCATTCTTTCGCGCTTGTGTCTAAAATTTGAAGTTATAAGCAATAATGAATAACATACATCATAAAACACGTTAATTTTCCTATAAAGCATGAGCATGAAGGTGACTATAATGCCATTAATATCCATCAAGTATTTATTTGACTTAGCAAGTCTAATGCGAAAATGGTTAAGAAGAAATTAACCTATCCTGATGTGTAGGCAATATCAACTCTTAAATGATTTGGGCTTGCATAATCACAAGGTTGCGTGGCTTATTCGAGGCGTGAAATTTCGACACGGAGAGAAATACGACGTTAGCGTACCACTTAAGTAATTTTTTAGTACTCACAATTTAGTTATATTGCATAAAGTGACGCATCTGTTTCAAATAAACTATCAAATAGGAAAGGATAATTCATTTAAAACGGGATCTTATGTTCATTTAACCTACTTCGATGCATTGGTTTCCCATCATATGCCAGATACAGCCATATGACATTCGATAACAATATGTCACTACTTTTAAGGAACAGACTTATGGATTCATTTTCTTATCCATATCCGTAAAGACCTGATGTTAATGACTATTTGCGCTTTAAATATCACAAGGTTATCCGGATAGCAGCAATAAGGCAGTATGTTAAAAAGGGAAACCTCACAATTCCAAGCAACATAATAAAACTATTAGAAGATAAATAAAAGACAACAACAAAATTGAGTGCGTACTTATAATACGTATGCGCATAAATATATATAATGGATTGTTATCTCGTCACCAAAAACTCTTGTCTAGAATTCCGTAAACAAACAACTCTTTGGAAAGTGGTACCGCCTAGTGACGGTGACAAATGACGGAAGTTCAATTGTAAATATAGTCGATAGTTTGTAAATAAACACGTCGTACTGGCTTTACCATTACTATACATGAGTTTTACTTACTATTAATCATAATGCAGTGGATAAAAAATGTAGTATTACTCGCGGGACGTAATTATACAATTTTTTCATAACGTCCGGTATACAGATATATTTAATACCTCTCCAAATTTAATGACACAAATGTACAATTAACTTCTTAGCACTTCGTGAATATCGCTATACGGAAATATAATAATAATTCGAGATGACTTCATGAGTATTCCCAATGGCCATCATTGCAGTGTAGGTAAAAAGGAATGCACTTGCCGCCGCCTTGAACAGATCCTTATTTTTCAATCCAAGTCTCCTACTTTGGGTCCTCGTACACGCATACCCTGTTTTGCAGCCTGGTACGAAGCAAGTTCTGTTTAAACAAGGCACTCTAAATTATTTATTTAAGCCAAACTGGCTTAATGCATTCAAATTAGAATCAGAGTCCGGCAAACATCGTCGTCGGCACACAATGACGTTTCATAAACCCTTCACACATTTTCTGTAATAGATATTTCCTCTCTAGCATTTACAAAGTAACTTTTGGATCACAAAAATATCAAGACATTATTTAAAGCATCAAGTAATTCATATCTCCTCGATCGTTATTGAATATTCACCACAGTCTCACGTTAGCAACAATTGACTACGTCTATTTACAATAACAACTCAAAAGACGTTTTTCGAAGTGGCGCCAAGGACTGGGTGAACTAAAAGTGGAACTTTATGCAACACGTAGCCTAGGAAACAATTAAGCATCAAAATCCATAATATATATTCATGCATATGCGTATAAGAATTTCAGATTTTTTGCAGCATGAACTAATCCATTTTCATTGTAATCGATCCAGGAATCAATTCAGCAATCTTATCACGAATAATAAGGGCTAAAATTGAACGATTCATCGTAATTTATTCCTTTTTATGGGCAAAAATTTGGAATTAGGAAGAATATTGACGCTAATGTATATTATGACCAAAAAGTACAAAAGAGTTAGCTTAGTTGTTTGAACATTTTAGAAATATCTTAAATGCCCATCATCGCTAACTCTGAAGTTTTATTTCACCCTTGTTTTCATACGCTTAACTCTTTCATGAATAACATCATACTTGCTCTCGTAAAAAAGGCCATAAAATCTTATTTAAAATGCTGTCTTCTTTAGAAATTTACCTCGCTCCAAATTTAAGGTTATACCTTAAAATCGCAATGAACATTTTTATGAGAAACCATATAACGTTTGAGGAAATAAAAGTGAATATATTTTGATATATATGTATACTACTATCTGAATCTATATTCAGAGAAAAGATAGCATATAAAATACCACCTACTATCAACTCATCTTTAAAGATAGCATCTCACTTGCATAAAAAATACATATTTTGCATATTAAATAGGAAGTTTTTACTGATGCTGAAATTGCCTTTGAAGGAATTTCTTTCCTTATTAACGGAATAAGGAAGAAGAGCTACTTTTTTAAATAAAATCTAATGTGAACCATTCAAAATTACTCTGAGTAGTTGTCAACATAATTCTGATCTCTGAGTATAAAATTACAAACATCCGGTTACTTATAACAATAAAGGGCATTGATTTCGGTCATTATACGAATCTGTATAAACTATTAAATTTCAAAAATGAACTTAGTAAAACATGAGCATAAGTTAAAACAATTGGTTTCTCAAAAACTCTATAGTCTTTGAGCTACAAGTTTTATTTGTTTTTTATTTTATAATGTTGCTTAAGGAAAGCATTGTTGGCCATGTTCGTACATGTACTTGTATTTGGCGGAAACTACATATAAATCGGGAATTTAATAATATATTCGATAATTAAATAAATAATCTGAATCTCGATAACAACAATACCCATTTTTGGGAGTACTTATCGAGTCAATATTTTTAAATGTATAACAAATACAGTAGAAGTGAAAACCAAGAACTGAACATGACTCACACCACGGAATTAGTGTAACCGGTATGAATACACAATTTTTTAGGGACATAAAAGAATTAGGTACTCAGGTTCCACGGTCAAAAAATATCATACTCATAAGGAATAGTGGATTTTGATGAGCCAATAGCCACTCAAGTACGCCCTGTCACGTCATTAATGAGGTGTTTAACTTCTTATGAAGATATTTCACTTCTTTCATAGCACATAATGAAAACAGGTAAAATTTTCATTAACTTGAATCGTTGATTTTAGTAGAATTTATATCAATCAGTGTTGAATAGTCTACTTTTGATATAGAGATGACCTTCTCTTGAATAATATGTCCTGGCGTGTCCATTCATTTTACAAGCTTAAACCACTTTGATATACTATTTTCAAAGTACACAAATTCAACAAGTTGGATCAAAAATTACACGAAATCCATTGCTCAGAAGAAATGCTAATATAAAATTGATTAGATACTTTGTTAATCACCTAAAATCATCCAAATACGAGTGGTATCGAAATGCAACTTAGAGAGTGAAAACACATAAACATAGTCCTAAAAATGTAATTTGAAGTAAGACGAAGGCTGCTGCATTCAAAATTTACATCCCAAGGTTCATTAGTAAACAACTATCATTTTGACATATGAGATACGAGATAATCAAATAAAACCAAATTGAAAAATTAAGAAATACGCACGTTATGGTGAGAACAAAGCCTGTTCGCGTTTAATTGACTAGCATGTTAGATGAGAAGTAATGAAATTAGCATGATACAGACGAGGTATAATTAGTTTTTAACTTTTAGCAATGTGATACAATTAATTACTATTATTCCATAGAAAGATTAAATTCACCAATATTATTGAATGTTATATTTTAATTATGCCAAATGTGCCCTTCGTACAAACCAACTCAATATATTAAATAGTAAAAATATTCCGTGCATATGACATGTGAGGTAAAAATATTCCCTGGAGACTTCATTTTTGTGATAACATGCCATAGTTCGTAAATTTAACGTACTTCTCTAAATTCTTTAGGCCAGGGAAATTTATGGACACGATTACTTTAAAAGAGTTGCCATAAACTTATAAATTCTAAGTTAAAGGACGTAACTCACACTCATAACGTTCTTTTTCACTATATATTTCCAGTTGAGGAGTGTGCCGGGAGAAAAAAATTGAATGAATGAATAAAAAAATAACTGCGAAGAAGAGAGAGGAAGAATAAAAAGGTTGGAAAAGCACAAGGCGCGGGAATACACACGGAGGGCACACGGGCGAGTTGAACGGACAGTTTGGGGGAACATATGGCGTTGTCGGAAAGGAACGTGCCCTGCGCATATGACGTGACTTCAGCCGCGCACGGAAAGAGAAGAACTCTGAGAGTCCGGAGGCGGGCGGGCCGGAGGAAACGCACGCTTTAGAAGCAAGAGATCGTGTTAAAGCGCATCGCCAAATGTTTCGACTTCAACCCGTGCGAGGGCGCGCGCTGAGCGATGAGTGAGACTCTGGGGTGGGGAAGGTTTAAGGGAGGACTCCGGGTGTGGGGGAGGTTATATTGCCAGGCAGGAGGGAAAGGGAGCAAAAGGGAAGGAGTGACTGCCATGGAAACCTGATACAAGGGGCTCAGGCGAGTGCACGGGGCCAGATAGTGGCAAAAGAGGATGCAAGGGGTGGAAGCGGGGGTAAAATGGAGAGAATGAAGGAATAAAGAAGACCCCTGAGGGGCGCAAATTTATGGT
The DNA here is from genome assembly GCA_963169105.1 of Ceriagrion tenellum. Lineage (NCBI taxonomy): Eukaryota > Metazoa > Arthropoda > Insecta > Odonata > Coenagrionidae > Ceriagrion > Ceriagrion tenellum. The sequence continues at coordinate 13,742,683 of OY720640.1, read as the reverse complement.
CAGGTCTCTCTCACTCCACACCCCTTGCCTCCCCTCCCACGACTTAAAATCCCCTTCGCAAAACAGAAGGTCCCAAAAAGAAGGGGTTCAGGCGAGAGAGCCGAGATTTTCATCCCCCTACTGCGAGTGCGGTCTTGCCGGCGCCGCCTAAGGTTTTTGCCGCCACATTACGCCGCCGAGGGCGTCCTTTTCCTTTAAGGTTTTTAGACGCATTGCCGCGAAATCCTCTCCGGATGGGAGGCACTGCGGATACCACAGTCTAGCGCGCTCAAGCAGTTTTGTCTACCGCGACACACAGCGGGATTGACATCAAAGGAAAAGCACCGAAGAGCCCTGAGAATCCCTTGCAATTAAAGCCAAACGAAATGAGTACGTTCGTATGAGCTGATGCCAATTTAAATTTTCCAAACTTTTTATTTAACTCAACGAACGCTATGACTAACTAAAATGAGGTAAACTCGATTTTACTTTGTAAAAAGAGGCGCAATTGGTCTGCTAAAACAACGCCTGCTTCATGTAAAGTGTGTTAACCTGCACAAATTCCCATACTCAAGTATTCAAGGAGATAGCCAAGGAAAGGTATTATAAAATGGTAAATATTCTTTAACTGTATTTACAATAAATTATTATCAATTTGTATATAAGAAATTCTTTAAACCGGCCCCGGTGGCGGCGGGGTAAAGTCCTCGCCTGCTAATCCGAGGGTCGCGGGTTCGAGTCCCGCCTGGGTGGGCTTTTCACTACCCAGGGCATGGATGTGTGTCCAGTTCTGTTGGTCCGGTCCCTGGAAAACCTGATGACAGGTTCAGCAGCCTATCGGGATTCCGGGGACATACGGACCAACAGAATTGTCCGGCAAGCAAAAAAAAAAAAGAAATGAAAGAGCATGAATGCAAATACGTTTAGCTTTATTTGCTTGAAAATAGTTTTATATATTTTGTGATAGTTCGGCTTTTAGTATTTGGATGGAATAACTGCTGTGTACATTTTTATCTTGGACATTGCATTTCAATTTATTTAGTTACTTAAGCTACCGTTGTAAGCAGGCGGAGTAAGTAAATTTCACAAATATGACTAATGAAAGGTAAAAAAAAAATAATGGACCGTGTATTCAAGTGAGCATTGAATGATTTTTAATTTCAATTAGATGATTGTTTTTTATTTATAAATGGATCAACTTGAGAACACCTTGTGTATCAATAAGACTATATTGTATTCAACCTGTAAAAGGAGGTGACTCTATCAGTTGTACGGATACACAAAACTCAAACGACCGTATTTATAGGTTTCCTCTGAAACCCACAAAAGACGGCTGCAATGACAACTTTGTTGGATACCGAAAAATGTGTTAATTTATCCTTTTTAGAAATTCAATGGAAGCTACCTACGAAAGTACTAATCTCGTTACTATCGCAATCTACAATATTAGGTATCGGCTGTACTAAAAACAAATTAGTGACGTTTGGCAATACTTGAGATTCCTTTCCGTGATCCTTAATTCATATGCAAAGATAAATTTATAATAAATAAAAGTGCTTTCACAATAGTAAAAAATAATCAATAAATTTATTGATTGTTTTTTACTTTATAAAAAACTTTATTACATAAAAGAAGAAATCAATATACACTTCCCTATTCCCAGTATGTCCTCAGAAAGTTTTCTTCGTTATTTACTCAACCAGTTACAATGAAAATGGAGGAGATTTCCAATTCTCAGACTTATTCTTCTCTTTGTAAACGTTAAATGAGCTTTCACACAGAGTGGCAGACGATGTCACAACAGTAATAATATATTTTTCCCTTCGCTAATAATTTTTAGTGCCAAATAAAGCAAAAGAGCTATTACAAAAGAGAGAGCATATCACAAAAAATATGTAACTAACTACTGAAGTACTGAAAATAAAACATTTCTTCCATAACCACATCATCAGTCTGAACCCGTTACAAATAAGGTAGGGAAACGAAATGTGAATTTATAGATGACTTTAAAAATATTTAAAATTACAATTAAAATTCAACAGACTTGCAACTACCATTTTGCGTCTTTATATCAGCCAAAAAAATGATTTCACTCTTTGCAAAAGTAATAGGTTCGGGGAAATTGCTGTTGCTGTCTTTAGGACCTCAGTTGATATAATTCGAGAATTTTTAAGAGGCGTCCTTCACGGGGCATATAAGAGCGCTAAATACGAATATATTTTCATTTTATTTCAGAAATGAATAACACAGTGCTCAAAGGATTTATAAATAAAATCAGTATCCTGAGACACAGCCATCACATACATAACACTATTAGTAGATTACTATTCTGTACGGGTTAACTGAGATGAAAAAGTGACGGTGAGAATCTACCTACGTTTTTAATTAAAGAAATATTGTGATTCCTTTGAATGACAAATTCAGGAAGCACAAAGGAGCACTAAAATATAATTTCGAGCATTGAAAAAATATATATGATATGTTCAGTTCAATCCGAAAGCGATACCTACTACACACCGCAACTGCAAAAGTAAAAGGCGACTCTTCCACCCATTAAATAGATATTTTTGTCCAAATTCTCCGTTATGGTTCAAGTTAACCCCCGGAGATGGATCACCCATGACAGACCGTCATATTGAGGAGCGCCTACAAACAAGGCTGTGGAGTTATAAAGGATAAATCTAAATCATTAGTTAATTTTGCGCAGCTAACCTTACCAGTGTTCTATGAATATTATTGCGTTGATTGATAGATGCTAATCGGCGGATAATATCCTACAAAATAATCTCCGAATACGGCCAAATGAATTATGAGTGAGAACAAAATATTTGTAGCTTAATAGCGCTCAGTATTTTGTTTTAGATGATAATTAATTTGATGAAAAATTAGCCTTTATTTAGACAATTGTACAATTATATATAAGCAAGCACTCTTTGGGTTGATATAATATTCCATTTGATAGAAGTTGTGAGGAATTACTGCTATTTGGTAATCATTTAACGATGAGAACCACTGAATGTAGCTCACGTTTGACCGGAAGTTGATAAACAATTATAGAGTAAAAATCGCTAAACTTTGTTATATCCACACATCTGACTAAACCTGGCTTCACCAATTGTGCAAAATTAAGGGGAAACTTCACCTTTATAGTGGTATGCAAGTATTGAGACTAATGGAGGTATAGTAATGTTTTGTGCGTAATTCACAAATTTTCTTAAATATTTCTCTTATATTGAACTCTTAATACCACCAAGTCAGCTCGAGAACCATCGGATAAATAGACAAAATACGCAGCATTTTTCCAAGTTAACCTATTCGCTTTTTGTTACGTAACTTAACCATGGATCCCCTCTCCTCTGAATCCAGCAACTCTCTAGAACAATATCCTGGATACCTACCATCAACGGAGTGGTAAATGTTGGTGGTCCCGGAAAAAATAGTAAAATGAGGGTGGAAAAAAGTGTGAAAGGGACACAATTCTGGGTGGGGAAACAAACGGTTTGACTCAACCGTAGATAAGGATTCTCGAAAGAGCGAAACATCGAGTGAACTATTCGGAAAAGGGGGCGTGGAGAGATAAAAGAGACCGGGGAAGATGGCGGGTGAGCGATGACTTGAAAGTGCGCGAATAAAAAAAAACCCGCAAGAGGAAAAGACAGCGAGATAAGGGAGTTGCCACGGGGAAGGGGACGTGAAAGTAGGCTGCTGATAAGCGTGACACATTCGGAAGACCCCAGATGGAAGCACCGGTCGAGAGCCAGGGGAAAAGGGGATAATTTTAGAGCGCGTCGCTCGCCATAAGAAGTTGTGTTGATGAAGATACAAGAAGGACGTCAATTTGAAATGGCAGCGTAACCAATTGCTGCCTCTTAAAAGTGTTACTCATCCGAGCGACATCAGACTGATGAAGCTATTGAATGATATCGAGAAAAAAAAATATATATTTTTTATATAAGCGATAAGCTACTGCATATGGCAAGGAAATTACGAGAAAAATATGATTCAGGCGTCGTATTTAGCTTCATGAATTCGTGCGTCGCACTCAAGATAACAACAAGGATAAAGAAGAAAATTAACACACGTAGATAAACATGTATTTCAGAGAGAAAAGAAAATTTATGATTATAATTAGAATATATACTAGTTGAATAAGTGCCAGATAAAACGTCAATTAGAAATAAATGACGTGAATTACCTTACAAGTCTTCTACTAGCTGCATAGAAAAATACATTAGCTAAAAGTAACGCTCGTACATTAAAGCTTACGGTGAAAAAAAACGTACACTTTTGCCATCCACTCTAGACATTCAATGTTAATGAAATCTTTAGATAACATGCTAAATCGACTATTTCCTTAATTGCCAACCATTTTCTTCGGGTTATCGATGGAAAATTTTATTGATCATGTCCAATTGAAGGCAATCGGTTGCTTAAACTGTAGGGGAGTAAAAAGAGCACAAGTCAGTTCTTGACAGGCTGACTGCCCACCTCTAAATAATCTGATTTCCTCCCCTCACACATCTTAGCTCTAAATGTAGTAATGTTTCACCTCCCGGCGAGCCGTGACGGGATTAGGTGGACGATAGAGGAGGAAGGGGAGCGAGAATTAGCCAGTGGAGAGTCGTCAAAATGATAATCATACAATGTCAATACTTATTCACGACTATGTTTAGCAAATTATACCTCTCAGAAGCTGCAATCGCCTTCATTCAAGCCATTTGTAAGATGGAGTCAATTTGACACCTCACGGGCGTTCTACCTGCAATTTACATGGGAGTTTTGAAACTCAGTGGGCTCAACTTTATACACAATGTATACTAGCGGAAGTTTGAAAAAATTCAGTAAAGGAAAAGGCTTAGGCAATGGAACTAAAAAAATAACAACTTATCCAGGCGTAGGAGTCGAACTGACGCCTGCTAGCGTTCGAATGATTAGCAAAAGACTGAAAATATTAAAAGGAAAGATGAATGCTTTCCTCCATCTATAAAAACGTAGAATAAAATATCTCAATAATTAAAAAATGAACATAATATTTTCTCAGACCGCGGAAAATATTACTGTAAAAATCTTACATGTGGTTTAACACATGGGCGAAAAGAGTATTTATGGAGGCGTTATTGAAATAATGAAAAACTCAGTGATAATGATTTTTGAACTAACATGATTTCGGTAATTACATGGGGAAAAACATGGAAAGAAGTAAGTTAATTGAAACAGAGTAATTTATTCAGCGGCATTAATATTTGATGAAATGAATAATAAATACGTACATTTGAATTAATTTCTTGTTCAGTTGTAACGTTTTTATTACCATGTCTGAAAAAAATGAGGTTCAGTACATTGTGATGATTTAGTACTAAAAACAACACTCATACTTTTATTGCGTTTCTCATCATTTTCATCGAAGTCACGGCAACTGTTGCGATGTAATTGTCGTGATATCAAGTGTATTTGCTAAAAAAACTATTGGTACATGGTACCAAGACGCATTACCTTTCATTACAAATAAAATCAATATAATAAGACAGTGTCTTTCGTTCAATTATCCAAAATCACGGATCAAAATGTCAGCGTCCAAAATGGTAAGAATAAATTAAAACCTTATGGCTAAATTTATTCCAATTCATCTCTTTGTAATTATTTTTATCTCAATTATGTAAAATAAACAAATTTTCTCCAACTTCCCAAAAAGTTATCATGTTTTTATAATTTTCACCAGACACTTTACGGAACACATATTAGGTAAAACATTCGTGTTAAAGAGGATATTTTCATAGCATAAAAGATGTAAAATATAGATGAATAAATTTCAAGACACCATCAAGTTAAAAGAGAAAACATTTTAAAAGCCAAAGCTACCATATTTAGCTCCACGGGTGAGAGTTGGCCCTTGTACTACTTGATCAATCAGTTTATTAGTTCTTCTCCGAAATAGATACATCACAATGTGAACTGAGAAACAAGTGAAATATAAGACATGCAATGATAAGGAATCAGAGGGATTTCGTCTGACTTTACACTTAGGTCATTAGGAGTAAAGAACGGTAAGATTTTTGTAAGTGATCTCGACATTCTCCAGAGCAGAAACCGCGGCCCTGGCAACGCGCGCCGATATCTCAATTTCCTCCTCCCGACTCTACAGCAACACCCGTTCCGTAATCCTTCCAAAGCAAATCACCCGCGACTAATTGATTGCCACGCCGGCAGGTTGAGCTGAGGGATTCGGATGAAAGGAGTGGGGTAGCGCGACGCGAAATTACGTAAAGGAATCTGAGTGGAATGGAGCACGGTAATGTATAACAGAGGCTACCTGACATTCCATTGTAGAAATCAGTTCTGAGAGGAGTTGACGCACACTGATTGCTGCTTTTGTTGAAGTTTCAGAATCAATATAAAATTACTCATACACATTCAGGTGACGGTGGGAAATGAACCATAGAATGGCTTGTAGAGAAATTCCAAGAACACTTTTGTAGTGGTTACACTTTTTTAATCCTTAAACCCCGAGGTCCATTTCAAAGACCACCATTATATATCAACAAATATTTTTTCCCTTTTCCCCTCTCCTTCCTAATGAGTCTTCCTAATAATTTGAAATGAATGACCCCCAATGTGGCTCTTAGAAATATTTTTTTCATGATATACGGTCTTGAAGGCCGTTGTCATGAAGTGATAGCATTCTTTAAACACTAGAATCATTATATGACATGCAACATGAGAATGAGTAATACGCACTATAGAAGTAAATGATTTTAACTTTCCTCCAGCACATATCTTTCTTTATTTCAATGACTATATATTTTACGTTATAATTACTGAGATTCAGGCGTTGAAAATCTTGGATATGAAATCTGCAATGTGCTAATTTATGTTCCCAATAATTATTTTAATTATTGGGAACAATTAAATTATTTTAATTATTGGGAACATAAATGTTTAATATATAATTACAATTTTGGTGAAGTAAGTATTAAAAAATCAAATTGAGGAGAACATCTCCGTTTATGTAACCTTTTGTCGACCCCGGTGGCGGCAGGGTTAAGGCATTGCCTGGTATCTCAGGGTCGAGGGTTCGAGTCCCGCCTGGGAGGATTTTTCTCCATACAGGACATGGTTGTTTGTGTTATGTAAAATGGGTTATATGTAAGAGAGGACTAGATAGTCCTAATATCACTCAATAAAGACGACATTATTATTATTTTGTAACGCACAACAAGCTTTTTTATTGTTAAGCAGGCCCAACGCCGTCTCCTATAGAACTACTCAGGACATTATCGGGAGTTTGGGATAACTAATGTAAATAAGTAAATGTTATAGCGACTATAATAGGAGTAAATGCTTGAATAGTTGTTAAGAAAGGGAACTGAAAAATTATGGGCGACTACTATAGTGAGCCTAACAAATGCGGGCTTTATCCTTATTGTGTAACATTGGTACTAAATCTTTATAACATTTCCGGGTGAAAAACACGACTTAGAAAACTAATTTTAATGTATGAAAATATGTGAAAAGGAAATAAATTTTGAAATACATAAGTACATGTTATAAACCTGTTATTACGTGGATTTAGGACAGCAATCCGGAGTATCTTTAATTGTCTTGCTGTGGCAATGCCATATATTTATGAGCCATTCTTTAAATGTCAGCAAAAATAAAATTAGAGGCTGTCAAGTGATTGAAATATCTACCTTACAGTCACTGCTTTATCAAGTTGGCATATATTTTATCTAATTTGGCGCAGTATTTTCAATCTTGCCACTTTTAGCTAAGTTAGCATGAGTATTATGGACTTATTGATCCATATTTACTGATTTTTCGCTTTTATTTTAATACAACGCGGAAATGAGAAAAAGGTTATGAGAGTAATGAAATTCTTCGTTAAGAATCTAAAGTATATATTTGCATACCGACAGAGGAAATTTAATATGCATGAATATGTTATTCCATAGCTTCCTTACACAAAGACTCCCTTTTAAAACTAAACCGTGGCATGATTGAAGTATGAAGATTCAGAGTTTGCTATAAAATCAATTCCACTTCCTGAATAAGTAATCGAAAGGCCCACAGGAAATAGGTAAAAAATGCATGAACCTAAACTCTTTCAAATTTTGAGACATAAATAGCTTCAAAAGTTAAAAATTAGACAAACTCACGGGCATAGTTTCAAATTGCAAGAAAATGGAAATATTTTAAGCGAAAATGACAAACTTCTCTGAGAGCGACAGAATGTGAAAATGAATGGAGCTGAAATATATCCGTGGATAATTAGTTTTTTTGGAGTATTCTAAATCATGAAACTATTTATAATCTCTGAAATCGCTCATCAAGTCTACCACTAATGTCAAACTTTATATGCGTAGTAAACATTTTTTCGAATATGATACGATTAAATCTCGAGGCACATGAAGTGAAACTCTCTAAGACAAAAATAACTCTGATTTAACGATCATGACGTCAATGAGCCTACAAAATAAGTAAATAGGAGGCAGATGAAGATTTTAAACTGATTTCATGGAGAAAATGCCTTCTTAGAATGACAAAACATGGCTTCTGTCAATATTCGAAGAGCTCAAATAAGGACTTTCTACTTATGCAGGTAAAAATGACGACTGGCATAAGTTACGTAAAAACTATAATCATTATTGAAAGGCAAAAAGACCAGAGTAGTACTATTATAACAAATAAATAATTAAAATTCGTTCAATGCCACTAACTAAGTCTATTAGAATGAAGTAAACTTTTTGACAACATGGAAGTATTTTCAAAATGGTAGATTTTCCCCATTAATTTATTAGAGATATAGAGAATTCATTCGATGCACAAAGTAAAAAAATTGCACAACATATATGATTACCATGCTACTTTCTTTTAGATCTTATAGGCAGAACTCAATGATTTTGCTGTTTCTTCAACCGTGCTACCATAAAATACATGATCTAAAGTGAAATTATTTTAGTACCATTATTGAGCTAATTCATTCATGCGTCATTCATGAATATTTTACTTTATGTGAAATATTTTTGAACAGCTATGTAAGCGACGGAATCCAGAATTTCACTCAAAGCAATTGTAACGACAAAATATTAGCCGAAGTAATGAATAAAACAATAAACCTCCGAAAAAATGACAGATTCGAAAGAGTGATATTAAAGCAAAACTGGATCATAAAGAAAGAAGTCGTCGTTAATTCTCAGAATTTAATTGACTCTAATCCTATAAGTACACATCATCTCGAAATAATAAAAAAGCGTAAATACACGCATAAACTCAGTGAGTTGGATGGGTCGGGCTGCGGACTTTACCTTCCCCCCCCTCTCTCCCCCGCCCCCCCCCCCGAAAATCCTGTTCCAGCGGGTCCGAGGAAAGGGGATCCGGGATTAGTCGGGCGGGGGTGGGGAGGAGGAAGCTGTTGTGTGCTCGCGGCTGGGACGGGGGAGGGTTAGGGGGATGAGGAATGGAGAGGGGACGGGAGAGGAGAAAGAGAAGGGGCGTGGGTAGTGTGTGTGTGTTTGCGGGCGAAGGCAGGGGGTGGAGTCGAGCGGGCTGAACACGCGCTTGATTTATAGTCGAAGTAGGTCCTCTTTTGTTTTGGCATGAACCCATGTTGTGTGTACCTGGTTATCGTGGAATGGGGGATGTAGGTGGGGCAAAGGGGGCGTTGGGGGGGGGGATCGACGAATATCTTGCGGGAAAGCTTACACGGCGGCAGGCAGGAGGGATAATGGGCGAGGAGGCTCCAGGCTCGCGAGCTGCGAGAGCGAGCCTGGAGGAATGTGGAAGGTCGGGACGCCTCTTTCGCCATGCTGCCGGGAAGTGAGGGGGGGTTAGGGGCGGTCGGCTGGCTCGAGTAGCAGAGATGGGGGAGGCAGAACTAAAGGTTGGGGAGTTTCCCGCGGTGGAAGTTGGAGATATCGTCGCATAGAATACAGGGTCAGCGCGGAAATATACGAGGAGTTCGAATGCTTGGCGATTCTTTGCTCTGTCCTTTAAAAAAATCCATTTTTGCGACTAAAATTTACTCTGCCCAAACTCAAAGTACAAAGAAAAAGCAATAAGCTACAAAAAGTTTTCGTGTTCAACGGAAAAACCCAGGGCGTAGAAGGCATGTAGATTTATACGCTCCCCATATTTGAAGGACAAATGCAGGGACCAGTTTTCATTACTACAAAGATTAAAAGCGACTAATTATATGCTGCTGTTAATTTACCCTCGAGACGGTGATGATTTATACTCTTGGCGTACGATGATAAAACCCACTCTTGGAAATAAAAAGAAGAGCCCTTCATTACGTAATTGTACAAATTAAACGTATGCATCCTTTTGGTAAGAACGTCTTTGCTTGAAGAGCTGAATAATATTGTGAGCTAAAATTTTGTAAATGTATCATGTATTTTGGTTATTTTAACAGTAAAATAGTTTTCATTTTAGATGGAATACGAGGATTAATGCTGAGTTTATTTTTTATTTCCTTTATTTTTATATTTCAATTATTTCAACCAACATGCAGCAGAAAATGAGGCAGAAAATACTTTTGTGAAAAGAAAAACTGGGATGAGATACATTTTATCAGTAAAACATGGTTTGATTCCTCGTGAAACAGGCGATTGTATTCATAACATATCCCTGAAAAATAAAGGCAAAACTCTGAAACACCTTAACCTCAGATTTCTATTACAATATTCAAGCTAAGCCCAACTGAAATATAGCCATGTCAGATGTCATTAACTTCGACGAAGAATACGTCAAAGTAAAGGAAAACAAGTGCACCTCACGTGAGCCCTCTGTCATCTCATGTGAGCCCTAGCCAAACAACTATTTTATGTGTATACTTTAATACCTGCAGCCCTACGACAGAATTCAATTGGCTTTGAACTTCAATATGAGAAAAATTTCTGGAGCCTCTTTCTTTTATCCGCAAGCGGGACCCTAAAGAACACATCAACTTCAATTCTGAAGGACCATTAGTTCCCACTAAACTAACTCAAAGGCCAAGAACTAGTAATGGGAACAGATTTTCTGCGAACAGGTAATGTAGTCTCTGAGGCAGCAACGATTCCACTATCCATACCAAAATGCCAAAATTGATCCTCTCCCAGAAATATTCATCCCATAACCCCGGTCCTCCATTTTTATGTTTCCAATGACCAATGTAAAGCTTGTGACCTTTTAAAATCTGTCGACGACAGCAATTTTGATGGGTTAGGCGATGTCTACGTTTGATGTCACTATTTAGGATTGCATGCCGTGACAGGTTATTTGGCAGGCTTCCAACCATCTGCTGGCGAATTTGAATAAAATAATTCACTATCATATGTGTTCAACCTGAACAAGAATGAACGCACCCTGATGAGGCTAAATCTTATATCGCGACCAAACTTTCTACCATTTTGTTATTGCTGTCCATTGAGTTTGTAGCACCTACAATTATTATATTTTCTTTGAAATTTGGAAAAAAGGCGTTTTATCCTGTATCAATCAGATCATTTGATCATTCTTAAAGATGTCGACTGGATATCCGTAAATTCTATCGTCTTTCAAGATGAATCAATAATTATTTGAAATATTCACTGACATCCTCAAGCAATCGCGGAAACCTAAGCAGCTAGGCTACTACTTCGTTTGTGTAGTGGGGCGTTGAACTGCATATTTCTAAATGCATTTTGTCAAGAGCAGATAAATGCAGAAGAATGGTTGCTATTGACCCTTCCTACATTCCTACAACAGCTTTCCTGCCCAACTCAATCGATTGCGGCGAAAAATTTGCCCGTTCTCAGTCTCTTGCGCCATGCGATAATTTTTCGTCATCCAAGATAATCCTGCTCGCTAATACTTACTGTTATTGAAGAAAGATCTAACACTTTCGCGGTGTATAAAAGACTGCTCGGGATTCATACCGAGTGAAATTATCGAACTCTACCGAAGTTTCAATGACTTTAACCAAATCTCGAGCATTCGTCAATAACATTTACTTTAATCCCGAACAGTCGTAACGAGTACTGTAATTCATCAAAGCACATGGATAAAATGACACATGTTTTGCCTCTTCAATTTCTCATACCACCCAAAAATAAACATGCATACAATCTGTAATTCACCACTTACAGATTATCCCAAATAATTAGAGATTCATGAATCAGTGATTCATGAATTGGAGATTGTTTACTGTCTATGAATACATAAATCTAATAATCAATGATTGACGAATAATCGTAGATTCAGCAATCATTGATTATCTATCCCGTCTATGAATACCGGCCATGGACAGGATAAATAATGCTGAAATTACGATTATTCGTCAATCACTGATTCTCAGTCAGAAGTCTCGAACCGCCTGAGCTTAACGTGCGAATCCGCGACGCTTACCACTACACCAAACGATCCTGTATTACACATGGGCGATAAAAATAGTTATAAAATTCGCTTTGAGAGTGATTGAGACGGGTGATGTGAGGCTCCGGAACAACCTAGCGACAGTAAATTTTCCCAGCTTTTTTATACTAAGGGCGGATATTTCTGATTATAAACTGATTAATTATAATACAACTAGGATACGTTTGGCGAAGTCCAAGGCGAACTAGCCTTTGACCTCGTGCACGACATAGTGAATATGGCATTCAAATCGGCGAGTCAGGGTACGTAGTCTCCCCATGTGAGTAATTTGGATTTGTTGGATCCCTAATGTGTGTTTTTCGCATCCTTTAGTGATACGCTGGTGCATCGTCATCGACAATCACATACGCCAATATTTCCGAACGAATTTCCATTGCACGGAAATCCTAATCAATTCAAGGAAATAAATAATTATAATCAATTCAAGGAAATAAATAATCCTAATCAATTCAAGGAAATAAATAATCCTAATCAATTCAAGACGTTCATATAGAGTATTCTATGCCTTTAGCACCGTATAAAATTGTACAGTTGGCACGTAAAGACACGAATATGTCGTAAACAATGACAGAACTACCGACGTCCAACAAAGAAAAACTCTAATTAATTTCGGTCGAGAGCTTAATTCACGTATCAATGATTATTTGGTCAAATAATTACAGTTTGCTCGACTATGAATACTAGAACTATAAACAATGATTATTTGACAACTGTGAATACATATTAATCAGAGATTGATGAATCTCTGATTCCAGAATCATCGATTGACGAATCACTGATTCTTTGACGACTATGAATAAGAATTACAATAACAGTAATTAATTAGAGATTTAATCGTAGATTGAAACGAATCGGTAATTATTGAGGACTATGAATACCGGCCTGAGACTTTGTCTAATTAGTCCCTCGTACCTACAAAGGAATTCGTAACGCACAAATGATGGTATTAGTTTCCATTCGATTCCTATGCTGTGGTTTACAATTAAATAAAATATTCTATTTTTGAAGGAGTGCAAAAATGTAAGATTTTTCAAGCTTAAAATCTAATTTTAGGAAAAGCAAAGCGTATAAGAAGGTCGAATGCAAGAATTAAAAATAAGCAAAATAAAAGACCACTGCATCAAACCTTATTCTACGTACAAAAGTTTACGTATCTTTTAACGTAAAATGTGTCTTACTGATATGATTCTAATTTACGTAATATGTTTAACTGATACAATTCTGATGGTCGTGGTTAAGCAACTCGTAAACGATCTGCTTTGTTGTTTGCTTGTCGTTCCTCGCTTCTTTGAGAAGTTCGCGTGCCAACATTCATTTTGTGAAACGAATCGCCCTCCATCTGTTATACAATGGATTTTTTTAGTCGAATATCTTTGCGGGCGCGCGCACAACAACTCACCAAAGTTTCATTGTAATCTATTGGAACGCATAGAAGATGAACAAACAAACATTCATTTATATCTATTAGATTTGAAAAATAATTAGGCAGAATCACAAAGCATGAACCATGACATGATCAAGTGTGTTGTTACATACTATGATGCTAATTATTTGACGATGAAACAATTTATTCAGTGAATGATTCCTAAAACTACTGAGCAAACAGCTTTTGGTAAACCTGGAAAAACCAAGTTTAAAACAATGAATAATACCTGAAGGCTATGTGCAAGTTCAGAAACCCATTACCTATTTCACAAATGACTTTGAAAGTAGTTATTTCATGAAATATATTCATGATTGAGATTAACTAATTTATTTATTCCATATAAATAAAGTTTTACTACATAAGTTAGGCTTGGATTCTGAGCAACGTCATCAGAGCAATCATATTTACCTTAAGTTATCACTCATTGACAAAATATAGGTCATCATCAAATGATAATAAGTATATATTAAGTCATATTAATGCAGAATAAACAATTCTTCTTTCATTTCGGTTTTTCCAACTTTACCTCCAGTCTTATATGAAATCAAAAAGTCATTTCAGAATTTTATTAAGAGGACTTCAAATAAGGGAGCTCGAGTTTCTTTCGCAAGCTCTTTTTCTCAGAAAAATCACCGATGCATTTTTTAATATTAATAACTATTCCTGGAACTTAGTAGCATTAAGCTCAATTTTTCACATTCATTGATCTTATTTATGAAGATTTCGGTTGTCCAAAACTTTATTAAAGGGCTGTATAAATATAGACCTTAAAATAATAAAATATCTCAAATTCCTGTTGGAAGTCCTAAAACGCACTGAGAGAGACCTGTAAGTAGGCGTGCACTAATATTGCGAAGATTTGGCTTAATTTCATGAGTAAGTGGGAATTGATTCTTGTACAAGTGCACATCTTTGCTCAATTTAAACCCTAAAATTGCACATAAATGTCAAGGATATCGTCCTAATCGAACAATTAAAAATCCGCACTAAGCAAGGATAAGATTATATTATTCAAATATGTAAATAAGGAACGAACTTCTCTGACTTTTTAAGCAGTCATTGCTTATGGCGTTTGATAGAAGCAAACACACTGCAGAATTTCATGTTAATTTTCTTCTTAAAGGAAATGCTACTATGGTACATTACAAAAATGTAAAAATGGAGTATGAAAACATATTAGGTAAAAAGTAAAACATTAATGAAATATTGGTAGAGTAAGACTTGATGCATTGAGCATTGGCTTGTCACTCCCGCGGGCGCTGATCATGATATTTTAGTAATATTTCAACTAATTTATATTTTAGCGTGTCTTAATTCCATTCCCATGACATACGAGTGCACTGCCCATTCCGATTGAATATAATGACAGAATTCATCATATTAGTAGGGAAATAATTTGATCAAGCATGATTTTATGACATGAAAACAATTCATGCATTTTATGCATGTATTTCATATTTTCATGAACTTACTTATTTATCACTGATAAAGCACAAAATCAGTTGATATAGGTGAAAAAAACCTCAAAATTATGAGAAACGAGAAGCAATGAGAAAAAAACACTTATAAGTGAACCGACAAGGATAGAAACTGATAATAGAATTCAGGTTCAATTAATGAAGTAGTTGAGCAATAAAACAGCATTCACTCTGATGTTATTTCTAAGCTGATTGCTTCACGAAAACAAATTTAATGTCCGTTGGAATGCATGAAAGTGAAGGCAAGAGAATTTGATACTTAGATAGAACGTGAGCAAAATATCCCTTGGCACCCAAAATACCCAATGATCAGAAGACTCCATCATACACCCCTAATATATTTGTGTAAGCGTCAGAAGGCTTGGTTTTCCGACCGAGACAAACTTTCTAATAACCTCATCATTTTAAATAAACCTCAAGTTTCACTCCAAGACTCCCAGAAACAAGATAATGTGTGTACATTGGCCGTATCGTGTTGCGACCGCATCGTTCATAGTTATACGTTAATATTGAATGGGCCATTAATTCTCGATGCGGTTCCCCTGCGTCGCCCACCCTCCGACAAATTCCCGCTTCTTTCCCTTCTCCTCTGACCTTTCCACCCTTGACGGAAAAAAGTTGAAGAATCGAGGTGCGTATCTTAGCAACGGCGAGAGGGAGGAAGAGAGGAATGGTGGGGGGATTCGGATGGTTTGGTAAAAGGGGCTTTTCCTCGGTGGTCTTCGATCGCTCTGTCGTCGAACTAATTACGTTCAAGGGGTGAAAGAGAGGGACTCTGTTGGACGCGAAAAACGGACTCCAGGGGGGCTGGGAGGAAGAAAGTGGTGAATGGGCGCGAAAGAGGGTGGAAGGAACGAGGAAAAAGAGAAAGATACCGATTGAAGAGAGAGAGAGAGGATGGTGGGAGGAGGAAGAGAGGCCAGAGGCAATTTCCGCTTGAAATTTCCAAACGCAACGCCGCTTTTTAAGGCACGACGTTAAGAGGGCAAGGTCAAAAGGGCTTAAGAGGGGAAAACATAGGAGGGTGGTTGGGGGGGGGAGGGTTGGAGAGGCAAACCCTGAGGGATGGCGGGGCGCCCACGACCTGAGGGAGAAGTAATGTGATTCCGAAATAAAAGGGACGGAGAGTTTAGAGGCACTCGAATCAAGTAACATAACAATCATCCGTAAAATTCGGAATGTTACAAAGCCAAGACATTTACGGAGAAGAGCTGCTGAGGTGAACTTCAGCGAACAATCTTCGCCACCATTCCACGTACAATCGACGGAGTGAAAATTTTCACCATTGATTCCAAATAAAACATTCGAGAAGACTTCATCAACAATCGGATTTATTGGAATATACAATAGGAAGTTCGTCATTTGTAAACTTGAAATTGATTCCCTTAAATATTTCCAGTTAGGCGAAAACTGATCGGAAAATATGTTATGGCTATAAACTTTTCCAAATGCAAGCATTAGGGAAATCATACATGAATGAAATTACCAGGCCCATCACATTGTTTTAGTGTATAACTTTTTAACTTGTTATCAATATTTCTTAAAAAATACTTTTTAATATAGAAAAGTTAATTTTTTATGCATGTCATGCAAAAATATGCAACGTATTTTTGGATTGATGCTCTTGCACTCCTTCACCCAACTTCAAAATTAAGATTATCACGAAGCAATAATAGCGCATCCACGGCTCTGATAAATTGATTAAGGCTGAGTTTCATTCAGAAAACCAATAATAATAGTATACTAGAAATTTCAAGTATGAATTTCTAAGATTTATAAGTTATTAATCATCACCGGATGATTATTTATCACGTATCACATGTTTATCTACTCCATTTATAATGTGGTACCACTAACCCTTCAAGCGCGGAGGAGATTTAAAGGAATCCCATCTCGTAGGTCGGAGGAGATTTAAATGGTATGGCCGGTTTTCGCATATGGCTGGTAAAAAATTTATAACTCTAAAACTTTTCATTGAATTAATTTCAAATTTTTTATGCGTATAAAATAATATCTTATCTATAATATTTTGTGGTATAACTTGTACTTCCTTATACTTTTCATGATATTTTATTTGGTGAAATATGTTTTTTATCTTTTACCGCTACCAAAAATCGGATTTCCTTCATTTTTAATGCAAAGAAACTCTTGCGTATTATTTGCTTATAGGTATTACTATTTAAAAAAACGCTATTTAATATTAAGTTCTAGACGATAAATATATTATTGTTGCACATGCACGAAAGGCTGCCTCGCCTCGGCAAAGCGGGATGCACGCATTACACATTCGGCGATGATAATGTCATTTATAAAAATGGCCTACCTCAATAATTCTGCTTGGTGTGGTAGATCTCAAAACAGTCAAAGCAAAGTCCCACGTCACAGTTTTTACACCAGTACACAGTATACCTTCTCCTGGAATGTTTTGCGCAGACGACACAACTCCTTTGCGGATGTTGTTTCTTTCCTGAGTGAGGAATCCTTCTGATGAAATGTCTTTCTGTCAAGCGAGGCAATAAACTATCGGCGGAACGTCGGCCGGGCACTCGGGCGTCCTTTTTGGCATATTTCTGAAACAGTTTCTAGCTGGACACGAAAGGTGAAATGGTCAATGTTTTTATTTTTGTTTTCCCGGTATATCATTAGAGCATTTAGTACTGCCGAATTCAGGAGTCTTCTAAATAGCTTCATGTACCACTTGTTGAGACGCTTTCTCTCAATCAAGTAGGTTTGAAGTAACTGATCTTTTAGATCCACCCCACCCATATATTTATTATAATCAATGATATTCATTGGTTTCATGAGTTCGTTCCCTCTTTTCACTATAGTCTTTGTTTCTACGCCATGGAATGTAGAAATCATGGTGACTACTTTCTTATCTTTCCACTTTACAACTGAAACTGGGCCGCAGTGTTGACCGGCTACCTCTCCTTTTTTCAATTGTCTATCTTTCACCTTCTGAGAGACATTTTTTCTATTGATCCTCACAGTTCCAACACAGTCAGTACCGTAAGAAACTTTCAATAGTTTTCCTAAATCCGGTGAGTTGTAAAAATTGTCCATCCAAAGTGTTCTGCCTTGATTCAGTAAAGGAAACACAAGATTCAAAACGATTGCAGTTGTTTTACTTGAGTTTTCTGTGCAAATTGGTGATCTAAAGATTGTATCTCTCCCGGTGTAGATTAGGAAATACCATACATAACCGTTAGTTGCATCACAGAGCTTGAAGGTCTTTATACCAAACTTTGACGATTTCAACGGGAAGTATTGTTTGAAGGACAAGCGACCTTTCCATAAAGTCAAGGACTCATCAATTGAGATATTTCTATTAGAAAGATAATATTCCTTGAATGTTTTATTGAGATGTGAAATGACTGGAAATACTTTTTTCAACTTCGGTGGTCCGCGACAACTAAGAGTGTCTTCATTGTTCGTGAAGTGTAAAAATTTACATATGAGTTCAAAACGATCTCTGGTAATTACGTCTCTAAACCCAGGTGTGGATAGAACTATTTTGGTGGAAAAATATGAACGAAGTGATGGCTTCTGTATTATTCCCATCAACATGAATAATCCCAAAACTGTATAAATTTCATCGACCGACACTATTTTCCAAGAGAAAATTCTGAATTTTTTGGAAAGGGACGGCTTACCCAAGGTCATGTACTGATCGGCGTAACGATTAGTTTCCTTTACAATTGTACCTACAAATTTCTCATCAAAGAAAAGTTCAAACGCATCTAAAATATCAGTCACCAATGAAGCTTTCCCTTGCGGTCCAAAGCCACCGATGAACTTTTCCCTTTCTCCTTCGTAATTTTTCATGTCCTCCCAGAAAAAGCTTTCCTCTGGTTCCTCCTCCGAATAGTCACTATATTCCTTTATCAAGTCCAATTCGGAACGATCTTCAATCACCTCGTCACTATCACTTTCAGAGCTCCCTCTCTTCCGAATCGTATTCCAGTAGGAGTTTCTCTTCTATTTCTTCTTCAGATACCGAAAGCCTTTATCTGCTTGTAGATGCCATTATGTAAAATATGAAATATTTCCAAGGTTCAATAAGTTGATGCAGTCACAGAAAAGAAAGACCTCCGCAGGAGATACCACACTCGAGAAAGGTTTCATTCAGACTAAAGCATTTGGCGTTTCGAAAAGAATTCTTCCCCTAAGCCGTGAACTCCGACTTGGCCATGGTCAACCTTCTCAGCCATGCAAGCAACTTCATAATGAGAGACATATTGTACACAAACCAAACGAGATGCAGGCCTAAAGACCCTTCTCATTGTTTATGATGGTGAGAGATAAAAAGCAGACGAAGGACTGAGATAAGAAGGGCCGGCATTTAGAGGGGACGGCGACTGGCCCCTCTTTCTACGACACATATGGAGGGTCAAGAGGAGATATGGGAGAGAGAAACAAACCGTTGAAAGACATCCTAAGCTAGTGTGGTCCTCTAAAAGCTGTGGCACTGCGACACCAACACTACGTGAGAAAAAAGTCGCATAAAATCATTTTTTTTTGGAATAAGTGTTGAGCAGCAAGCGTTCAGAGAGTGTGAAAGAAGTTTTCGAAAATTTCATATAATTAAAACACTCTCAATAAAATATGATACTTTATTATTTTATAACAACTATTATTGCTTAAAAGCCACATTATTCTGCTTTCAAATAATACCATACACGCAAGGATCGTGAAAAAATATAATCGATTAAAAAATTAAAATATGCAGATGGTCACCGCGACGTACTGGCTACGTCGCACGACGGCATGTGAAGTCCGGGCGTGACGTACTCACTACGTCGCTCGACGTTGAAGGGCTAAGAGTAATCGTGTTTCTGCTAGATTATACGTACTTCTTTGCAATGAGTCTGGTTACACATGAAACAGCCTTTTAAACATAGGCATTCAGCTATTTAAATATGAAGTAACACATACCAAAAGGATGAAATCTGCCGTAAGCTTTCGCGTTACTAATTTTAGATATGATTTATCATCTCTCTTAACTACTAGTAAGTTATTCTGGTTTCCAGTTACACCGCCATAGAATCTTCATTTTCAATAAATCAAAGGGTTTCACGCAGACCACAGATAATTGTCTCAAATCTGCTACGTGGCAAATGCGGTGCTTCCGTGTTTACTGAGATAACTTCGAGAGGGTAAACCCAAATACTCTAGTCAACTAACGTTTCAAAAATATAGAAAAATTGATCCTATAATAAGTAGGCGTACCTGCATAGCTCCAGAAAAAAATTTATTCAAAATCATTGAGAAAGAGAATATGACTAGAATGTGTTAATGGGCAAACATTTAGCCTGAATATGGGTGAAAAGGGTAAAGCAAAGGAAGGGCTGGGGAATGCATACAATGATGAGCAAGAGTGGTGAAATTGTGTGAGCTAAAATCCACGTCAGGGATTATTATAGGGAGTATATTGAAGGAGTGTTCAATAATGGTGCGGGCGAAGAGTAGTACAAATTATTTTGTAAGGCTCTTTGCAAAGATTAGAAAACATATGACAAGGAAACAAGTGAGAAATTATTTTTAGTAAGAATTGGCAAGAGTAAAGAAAATATTGACAAATGGAAAGACAGCAAACATTGAAGGAATTTTCAGTGAAATGCTTCAGTATGGGTGCCCTCACAATTCAGTTGCATAATTTATATCTTAGAGATCTGCTATTCTTATTGAATGGACAAATGCGATAATAGTTCCTAAAAGAAGAATCTCATGTCTGAGTAAAAAATTGAGAAGCAATTGGTATACTAGCTTTTAGAGGAAAATAATAATAAAAAATAAAGAATCAGAATAATAATATTCAGAAAAATATTTATAGAAGTAGTGGGGAAGAAAAAAAAATAAGTTTCTAGCTCTTCAGTAGAGCATGGGCTTGAAGATTTATTATGTAAATGAGCAGCTATTGAATGAAGGCTTCGAATTCTAATATTAAGCCAATATTTAGAGGTAACGGGTCCTTAAGTGACTGGATTGAATGAGATCAAAGCGTAAATGAGGGATGCTTTATGCCAAAGAAGCTATTCAATGTTCTCATGTATAAATGCAAGATACGTTAAGGTATAACGTTGGTGTAATGGCAGGGCATATGAACGTACAAATTCTACTGTTTGCAGATGATTTGGTGTAGCTGGATGAAAGCCCAATGTAAAGACATCTGGATTTCATCAAAGAAGCAAAAGAGGAATGGATTGAAGGATAAATGTGTCAACGACCAAAGTTTCTGAAACGAAGGGTGAGAAGAGCGATTCTGATAAGAGGAAATGATGAAGTAATTACGAGGTACATTTTTGTATTTACTGCGGTTTAACATTATCAGAAGATGGATTTATAGATAAGAATATTTCAATACGCATGAATGCCGGTAGGAAAGTCTTAAGTTGTATATGGGGCATATCTACGATGAACATTTATCTATCATCATCATCGTCGTTCGTTCACTTCCATGATTGGTGGACTGTAGCTCTCCATTACAAATTTATTCGGTCAATGTATTCATTTCTTGGCCATCCTCATGGGGTACTCCCTCTATTTGTCCTTTAATTATATCCTTCACCAATCCATTATACATCTGGGTGCGTCTAATCTATTTAATTCTTATTTTATGGATAGTACGCTAGAAGATGAATCTTATGCTACTATCACGCTGCTTCTGTAGAAATCATTTTTAATGTGTAGAAAGAAGTAATTTTATGTCAATCTATTCGAAAAAGTATTTCTCATATTTTTACACTTCTATCAGTACTAGAGATACCCTGCGGGGTCAAAATTGAATCTTTCGCGTCATTATGAAAACAAAGAGACGCTTCTGAATAGGAAAAAGGTAAATGAAGAATATGTGGCTATAAATCGGCAGTCAGAATGTATCAATGAAAGGTATATTACACTTTTTACAATATCTCTGTGATAATACTAAGATTTTTGAAGAGTGTGAGTGCGTAAATATTTTTTTTTAAATTTTCGTTTTCATCTTCATAATATTTATTCGAGAGAGAGAAACGATATTCAGAGTCGGCAATAACAAAATGGTAATGTAAGCATCGCGGCATCGACGGCTAAGAAAACTGAATCACACATGAGAAGAGCGGCAGTGGAATGAGAAACCAAGGTGACGTCTGCTCCGACATAAAAATGAGCCGGAGAAGAAGCGAAAAAATCCATTACTTATCCGCCGAGCCACGTCGAGATCGGAGTTTTTCAAAGTTTGTTTCTTTCGGCGGCACGAGAGGGATGAAGGAAGAGAGAACGAAATGAATAAATAACGTGGGGATGGGAGGGAGAGGAAGAATAGACAACACCGTGTTTTTTTTTATTTTGCAGGAGTGAGAAAAACACGGACGGAGGCAAGGAGGGGAAATATAGCAGCGCATGCGAAGAAATATTCTCCGTGCATGGAGAAGTGGAGGAAGGAAGAGAGGGAGAGGAGGTGGGTGAGTATTTTGGCTGGAGACGTGTAGAATGAGAAGGTAAAGAGAATGGAGGAGAATTTGGGGAGAAGGTGGGCACAGGAAAAGGGGGCATCATTAAGAGGGGGTGGAAAAAGTCCCCCCTCCCTAAACTTTAACCCCCCTCCCTCGCCCCACCCACCCCACCCACCGTATCACTTCCACCCCTCTTTCTCGTCCCACAGCGCTGAAGGGCCCGAAACGGAAAAACTTTTAATGGGCAAGAGGACTTTCACCGCGGCATTGTTGCTCTCCAATCTCATCTCCCATTCGAATCTGCGGGATTGAGGGGCGAATGAGACCTCGCCTTCCACACTGCCTCCCCTCTGCCCTTCTGCCTCCCACGTTGCGTCCGACAACGCTGCGCTACTTTACATCCATTCACGGCATCCCATCCGTGCCGCTCCCGCTTCCACACCCCACCTTCTTTGAGTCCGCATACACTCATCTTACCCGCCCTTCCAGCCACCCTCGTCATCATACACGTGTCCGTAACATCCTTTCCCATTTCATAAAGTGAGTCTCTGATCACCATCTTTTAACCAAATTAGTGCCTTCTCTCGTATTGGCGTATTGGCGTGCCAAAAGGTCATTCATTATAATTTGAAAAGAATTTATACTACTCACTCTAATTTGTGCTATGGACCGACATCTTTACTTTGCATTCACTATATTGAGCAATTATTTGAGTGTCGTTTGGACGTTCCTTTTATCCTCCAAATTTCAAGGCTCCAGGGCTTGACCACCAAATCGGAAAATAGGGCATTCATCTGTCTTGTATGCAGTTTTTCCTCCTGTGAAAATAGTGGATCACCAAGTTTCTTAACCTGGTTGAAGGTTTGGAGTGGCCGCTATTGATTCTAAGTCATCGATAGATAAAAAAATTGGAAAACTGATCCAAACCAAACCTAGAATAAAAATAAATGAAATGTTGCAAACAGGGAGATTAAACTTTTTGGATGAATACTTTTTTGCCTCAAATTGCGAAAAGAGCGTCATGTAATATCGAATAACAATTATTTTTTTAAATCCAGCCTATGGTACTTAAAAAAACCTCCGAAAAAGGATAAAAAAATGAATTGCCACCTTTGATTCCAACTTCCAGTTTGTGTGCTACGTTATTAAAATCAATCAATGGTCCAAATTTAATCTAAGTACATGAAATGCAAAAAAAAACTCGCCAACTATTTTAAACTATTTAAATAGTTCTTGTGATTTCCAGGGTTTTTACCCTGAACCAGTGACGTGCAATTCTTGTCACATTATCATGGATTGCAATTTATAAAACATTAATTATATGTTATTATGATATTTTTGTATGGTATATATTTTATGCCTCTCAGCACTATGTCTCCAACTCACATTTTATCTTCAAAAATACCAACACCAACCACTTTTTCACGGTAAATTCTTATTTGAAACATGGTAAAAAATTGAAATAAAATACTAAATTTTTATTAGAGTCATAAATCATTTATACTTTTCTATAGCTTAAAATAAGCCCTTATATATTTAAGTAGTAAGGTTAAATAATTAAACGCGATTAAAATGCTCCATTTAATACATTTTTTTTGCGGAATCTGCAATTGATCAAAATTACGATTATTTTCAAAAAAATCCCTCACACCTCACAGGGTTTTTGAATATAAACACAAAAAAGAAGTTTATCGCTTTTTTTGGTGAAAAGCACAGTCTACATGTAGACCCCTTCTCTAGTTTTTCAACTTCATCTGACTATTCCAACGGTAAGTGGACAAAATGTCCAATAGTTATTCTTACCTGTCTTGGAAGTCTAAGTCTGGACATTCTCGTTTTCACGTGGGTTTTTATTAGTTCTGCAGCTACCGATTTAGTAAAATCAAAACTTATCATTATTTTTTGTCTTTTGCAGACTGCCCAAGTACAAAGAAGTCGACAAAGGAAATATCTAATTGTCTGAAACACACTGCCATTGGCCACCTTATCCTTTGGCTGGATGAGTAGCTCAACACATTTTATCCCAAGTATCTATCCCACCTCTGGTTGCGTGAAAAATGCTGTCATTCCTAGTTTTGCTGACTGGATATCGTCGTTTTCCCTGTGGTGAATTGAGGAAACCAAACGCACTGCCCTATTCCTCTTCGGAATATGGGAAACTAGAGTCCTGTTAGTAGAAAAAACTGTACGGTAAAGAGCCCACTATACTACACCCTTCAGGTGTCCCGAACCCACTAGGTATTTCCCTTTTATTATCTAATTGTGCCAACATACGGCAGTCCTTTCCCTTTCAACTTTTCTACAAGCTCAATATATTTGGACTAATTATCCACTGTGATGTTTCTATGGGACTCCAAGATCGGCTCTGAGAGACGAAGGACAGATTGAGTTGACTTTGGTGACCTTTTTTTTCTCTGACAAACCTAATCCATCAGCCTTTTCCCGCCTACAAAAACGCGTTGTGCAGATAACTGTTTTTAGCGTCATTCAAGCCCATCATTTGCAAACCGAGCTAGGCTGGCTAGCTGGGGATATACATTTTGAAGAGGCAACAGCCCCTGCAATGCAAGTTGTGGTGCCCAATGAATAGCAGCGTTTGGAGTTCTATATTAGGCAGCCCATTAAGCCGGAAATCGGAGCAACCGGGTTAGTTTTGTATCATGCCATCCTTTTCGCATGGTTATCATAACGGGGACTCGTGAGAAGAGCGGAGGATTTTCTACCCTCCGTGCTTAGGCATTTTGCGAAATTCCCATCCACACACGTCCGGCGTGTGTCTTAATGTCAGAAAACCGCCAGGCAGGAGGACGGTGATCCCGTCCGAGCATTTAAATTTTACGGACATGGACGACAAAGGGGGGCCAGCGAGAGTCACCCAGGTTTTCCGACCACTAGCAAAACTCCGAACTGAATGGTTTTCCAAGCTATCATAGTATAAAACTAGCCGACGAAGATAGTCGAAAAATATCTTTCTCACGAACTTGCACGTAACGACACTTGCAGTGCGACATTTTACTCCTGGTTTTTTCCTGGACCTTTTCCATTTTTTTCGACTGTAAAATTTGTTGTTTTGATGCACGCATCCCAAAGACTAAACATGAGGTCAATTACCTAAAGGAGAGCACAAATGAATAGCACAACTGAGGCGTGAGAGCGCACTATTTTGGGATCCAAGGTCATTCTCCCAACATACGTGACCTGCTAATTGCTTACAAGGAGTACAGGCATAATGACACAATAACAGGCAATAAAGCGCAGTTTTATTACAATTGTAAACAAAATCTCTAACATGTTTCACAATTGGGGCTAGGAGCGTTGAATTTCCAAAGGAGCAGCAGGATGTTTTTTATTTTGCGAGCGTCATCAGCATCGTCATCAGCATCGTCCAAAAATCCATTAATAAATAATGCACATTGCTATGACTATCAAATGGTACAAACCAGGAGATCTTTATTCTGATATTTCTGCCATCGCATAGGTTTGCCTTTTAAGCCTCTTTCGTAATCATATCCACCAACATAGCGACTAGCGATTTTCCATTTTAGTGACGTGAGGTCTCACAGACCGCTCTTTAAATTCAAATGCCATTTTTCAGAAATGCAGAATAAATTTATAAAATTTTGAGGATGCTACATCCTTAGTAGACAAAAATACGAAGGTAACAAGAATTACAGATGTTTTGAAAATAACTGTTTGAAAATATGCATAATTTAAAAATTGGAAGAGGTCTTTCAGACCACACGTCACCGGTTAAGATTTAACTTCGCAGATACTAATTCAGCGTCTTATTGGCTGCAAAGTCCCACTCCCCACACTCTTGCAAACATTTGAATGATTTCCTGTCTTTTAGATATTTCTTGTTTCAGTGATATTTGTTTTCATGATATTTATATTATTATTAGCCCCATTTGCAGCATTATTATGCTGCGACCTTTACATTTCCAATGCCCCACATGACAAAATACTTTCCTAAGGCAGATTTTTTCCAGTCATTTATAGTAGACGTGAAACAATGATAATGGACACAATACTTCAGAAAAACTTAATATAACTGTCGACAATAAGTATTTAGGCAACGGTAAAAATTTTACTCTCATAATCAGAAATTTTACCTATTGTAAGAGCTCCTAAAATCAGTAACAAATTTTTAATTATTTTTATGAAAATTTCAGAAACTAATAGGCAAAAAAACCTATTCCTAAAATATTAATTCATATTCACATCTACTCAACTCTACATAAACTCATTTTAATTCGTTTATCGAAATATTCCTGGAATATGTGCAATTGCCGCAACATCATATTACAAAAGAATTGTTACTCATTACTGAGACGCGTAAATCAACAGCTCACCATGACTTTGGTGAATTTTTTGTTAATTCTAATGGCCATGACATAAAACATTGAACAAATTCGACAATGAACTCGTAGATAGAAAAACAATGTATTTAAATTGAATTGACAAAGAATTTTCTTCATTAAGTGACACATACTTTCCGTTTTGAGAGTGATTTGCAATAAAAATTATGACAGAAATACTGATCTACTGCTGCATCTGCTTATAATTTCATTCAAAAATTTATTTTATGATCGACATTATCATTTATTCTTACATAAAATTTTTATGCAGCAGATCCGTTCTTTCTTAAAAAAAACAAATTAGAAATATTTGATGGATTGAAATATCTTACGTTGGAATGAGGCACGAATAGTCCAAGAAAACGTATGCCTAAGTCCGCGGCCTATGAGGTGAGCAGAACAGCATTCTGCCTAATACTCTCGGAGACTTTATAACGCGTTTCTCGGCGCCTCCGCGGGGACTGTTGCAATAACCGGAGAGTACGCTGTATCTCACATCTCTTGTCTTTCCAACTTTATTCCTTACTGCTCAAACCTACTTCCTTTACGGTCCATTAACCTTTTATACCCAGCTCGCTAGCTCCGCCAACGCTTCTCTCTCTCTCTCCTCCGACGCAACTCTCATTCCCCTTTTCATTCCGTTCCATTCCTCCTCCTCACATTCAGCCCTCGGCAGCTACTTTCCTGTCTTCCTCCTACCCCCTTCTCTTCGTCTCGAACTCGGAATTTCGGCAGTGAAACCACAAAGCCGCCGCAATGCCTGCGAGTCCCCCTCGCATGGAAATGAGAAATAAAAAGCGTAATGCCAAGAGGATTGATGAAAGGAAAAGGGAGGACGGAGCGAGAAGGAGCCAGCAGAAAGTTGATGCAACCCTATTAAATCTACCACCACGGTCTGAATATGTCATACCTACCTGGCACTGAACTAATTACAACGAACAATTTTAAAACTGTTGAACTCGGTATTTATTAATTATTCGTCATTCTGTTTTACATTTGACAGATAAAATATTTCATAACCAATTATTGTAAACTGAAATCTTGCAGGCGTCACTTCGAACAATTTTATGCATGAATACAGTCTAAAGTAGATGTTTTCTTCTATTTTACAAAATTTTATTCGTAAAGCGCGTAACTAACGATATTGTAAAACGTTGAGATTGTTCGTAAGAATAATATCTTGCTGATAATAAAAAATTATTTACTTTTTATGGAAACTTACTTGGTCTAAAATCTGCAAATTTAGTGTTTTAATTAATTTTCAACGTGAGGTACAAAGTGTTTTAAATATAGCATGAGTTAATAACATTTTGTCATTTATCCCCAAACTAATCGATAGATTAAGGTCAAATGATTCATATACAACTTTATGAAATGTAAGCAAGAGGCACATAAACTAATTTAGTTGATGAAAAATCACATTAATACATCAAACGTTATGAAATATCTGTCAGCCATTTTGATTCCTCTTACATTTCCTCATTGTTGAAATGGAAAAACTTAAGTCAACAATTTTTCTTCAAGAAGTCTTATCTTCCTCCCGAGAGAAACTATAAAAGACGGGAATATTCGAATTTGAGTGTTTATTGATCATATTGAAGAACAATCTTATTCATTGCTCTACGTATGAAACTAAACCATCCTTTCTTTAAAAAAATAAAAATACCTCCGCGCACATAATTAATCATATTTTTACTTGATTTTCTCCATCGAGGAGCTATGAAAAGTATGTGGCTAAAGTACTATGAAAAATATTAGATTACCATGGAATATAAAAAGTTAGCGTGTGTGAAATAAACACGCAGCCACAAGCTAGAGAATTAAGGTAGTTGTAAACTAGCTTAGCACTCTAAATCAACCAGTTTAGGACTTGATCTTATCGACTGGGGGGTTTATGTGCATGTATGGGTTTAATGTGTAGATCACTAGCTAAAATACTAGAAGCATGTGTAGCTCACACAATAGAAAGATTTGCAGAATTAAATATTATAATCAAAACATTAAGTTATACACTTTACTCCCGACTCATTTATAGCAGTGGTAATATAGCGGAAAATTGAAACAAATTATATATTTTCACTACCGTTTTTGCTGTTCCTTTAACAGTTTGGTTTCCCTGGTAGCAATGAAATATTAGCGGACCAATCATTCATGTATTGATGCATTCGACCATTCATTGAATTAATGCGATACATCAATTCGGCCATTAAAAGTTATCACACTAAAGTGTTTAGTCGTTGATAAATAGATTTTAGAATTTAAAGACCATTCGTAATGAAAAAAATGAGTTTGAACCTGATAGTAGCTCAATAGGTGGTCAATCTTACTTGCATAGAGCACAGGGTTTAGTCAGGAGCAAACCGGAGCACATACCTGGAAAGTAATAAGACGTATTTTTCAATACACTTATCAATCACACGAAATATATTTACAAATTAACGCCCATACTAAAGCTATTTTCACATATGTTACCTAAAATATTACTTAGGGAATAGAAATTGCCATAGAAAAACTGTTTTAAGTAAAAAATTCACCAAGAAGCTACCACACCTTTACCATGACATTTCAAACCTATACATTTGGAATTAATGATACATGTTGCTATAGCTCATTAAATAGTATTTCAGCCATATGGGCTGCTGCCGGAAAAAACCTGAAGCTGCCTGATGTTTGATTTGCAAAGTTGTGGTAGAAAAAATTACGACTTCTGTAATAAATTGCAGTGTACAGTAAAATTTTAACTTGATTGATGAGGACCACATATATATTATACGATATGAGATTTTTTATCCCTTAACAGCATTATTCATATAACTTATTTCGGAGGTCATAATAAATATGAAGTTCATAATTCATAGAAATTTCCTAAATAACGTGAAAGACACTTGTTAATTAGGCCAAAATATTTCCAAATTGTACTTATATAATGATATTTTTTTTCGCCAAGTAATATTAATTCTTTCCTTGAGTCATACGGCCAATACAAAGTTGTGCGTGAGTTCCTTCTCCGACATAAAAAAAAACTCTACAGCAACGGATTCAGAAAAATTTAAGCTTAATTTAAAGCCAAACACCAGTTGTGAAGCCTTTAATTCCGATTAAGTAGGATTACTAACTTCCATCTAGTGTATTCCGTTGGAAAGGGCTTCCACTAGATCACACTTAGCCTTTCACCGTTTTCGGCTCTGCGGAACTCCGTGGGGCACAACACAATTATTCACGGCGGGTGCACGCAGCCACTCCAACCAAGGGAGAAATCCGGATTTGACTTCACGCTGGTCTTAACAAAAATCACCTGTGGGGGGATGAATAATGCTCGGTGGCTATTGGTGAGAGCTTCCTCCGTAACAAGCTAATAAATTTTGCATCTACCTACCCCCTTCATTTCCCACAACTTCAATCCTATTTTCAACTTTAAACGCTAAGACGAGCTGCATTACCATTTATAACCATGCCAGATTTTTAGCCCATTTTTGATAAATATACTAAGTAACATATCAAGAGCATTTAAAACAAAACGGAAGCATCACATCTTCTAAGTCTATTTGGCGCACAATTATGCAGTGGATATTTTGGGGCTAGCAGAAACATTGAAAATTCTTGGAAAAACCTGGATTTATTTTGTAGTGAAATAGATCGATTAAATTCTCATTCCATTTCTCAATTCAAATTCTCAATTCCCATATTCATAGAAAATTCTCGGAAAAACCTGGATTTATTTTGTAGTGAAACAGATCGATTAAATTCTCATTTCATTATAATGCAGAGGAAAATTTAGTGTGCTGGTTTTTTTTAAGTGATGAAATTATGAAATTCCAAATTAGCACTTGGGCATAAAATGTATATTCTATGAATTAAAGAATAATGAATCGCAATTTGGAATAATAGATATGTAAAGAGTGTAATGGGTAGAAATATGCATCGAAAAAGGTTGAAAAAAACCATAAGCGCGACCGCTATAAATCAATAAAATAATTTCATTTCTACTGCATATTTTCATGCTAAAATAAGATAAAGATTACAATTTTTTAATTGTTTGATAGAAAAATATATACATTTTCGATTAGGTTCGCAAAATTACGCAATGGGGTCATAAAATACAAGATAAATGCCTTGATAGTAAGATTATCTCAATTACACCTCTTTTGGGTGCAATACAAAACTATTTACCACAAGATCATTGAAAATAGCAGCACATTTTATTCTATATCCTATATCAACTTGTTCTTAATATCAACTTGGCGCGTGTATTCCAGAAAACTTTATAGATGGAATGATAGGACTAAAGTGCTGAAAGGCTACAACTTCTCACTCGCTGATAGAACCTGATCGTCTAAGTGAGCCTTTCTTTATACCATCATTTTATGGAGAGATTTTATGGATATAATTTTATGGATACCTTTACTAACGTAATTATTTTGACTTTATTACGTCTTAATAGAGACAAGGAGGCTGTTTTCTTACCACGTCTATCACGATGATTAATTTAGTCTTCAAAACATCAAATGAACCTGTGCAGCGCAATTAAATTAATATCTTAGATTGTTGCTTCTAGTTAGTTCGATCATAATTATAAAATCCTTTCTATTGTGATTCGCCTTTTGAAATATATCATACATGTAACTCATTAATGAGTTTCCTGAGTCATGGCATTATATGGTTTTATTTATTTATATGGTCAGTACCTTTAAGGGGAATAACAAAAATTCATCTTTTAAATATTTTACATTACGGTGAATTTAGGGACATATTGCATTTAAAAATAACTACACACATATTTATGTTCGCATATTTTGGCATAACAAGTTTTTATGTGATAATTAAGTATTCTACGGGGTAGAAACAATAGCGTAATATCTTTGACGCTATGTCACAACATCTGCCAAAATATGCCACATATACAATGGCGTAAGTAAATATATTATTTGCAATCGTAATTAAATTATTTACTTTGAATGAAAATACTACTTATTGCATAAAAAATGATCAGACGATGGTTTTACATAAATTTCTAAATTAAATTAAAAATATATCGGATAAAGGAGGAATGGATTATTACTCTATGACTGCGGATTAATATTAAAATATTTGGATTAATGAATTGAGATAAATGTGCGTTAAAAGTTTATGAAATCCTTATTCAATGCAAACCAAAGAAATTTATAATTACATCATTATTTTTTGATGCCACCGATACTTTAATCCAGATCCTTGATCGAAGAGTATTCCTGTTATATATGACCTGGATATTACATTATTATAAATGGCAGACATTATGGATGAATTTTCCAACACCACATAAAATAGCTTTGGATATTTATGGTAGTGCAGAAATGAAGAGTTTTTTTAATGATCAGGGAGAGACATAGGCCTGGGCAGTAAAGGCACGCTCATTATTTCCCGTACCGAAAAAAATGCACATGGAAACGGAGAGTAAAAAATAACTTGAATTATGTGAACAAATGTATCCTATCTCTGATGCTACCTATTGTATAACTGAATGCTATACGAACAAGGTTAAGTTCCATTACATCCAGTAAAATATCAACACTTCTTTAAAAATGATTCCATTCGATTATGTCAATTAAAAAGATGGATTATGTACCATTTTCTCAAGGTGTTAAAGGGGAAAAGGTGTTCTTAGTACACTCTCTTCTCTCTCGTGTATGCGTTTGATTCATTAGAGAACTCGCTTCCACCCGTACAGTGCGCTTGTTGTATAATTTATTCTCATAAAAAATAAATTAAATCAATAACTCCACAAAGTTTCGTTACTCTATTGGCCACGTGATTGTCATCCCCAAATAGCACTGGACATAATTAATGATTGGCTGCATTTTTGTCCATTAGACGAACAAAAGCAATTTAAGGTAGTCCGAGCGAAATATCATTTTGCTTAGAAATCAATGAATTTGGTCTCATTTTAAAGAAAACTATCTCACCTATTCAATGACACCAAAAGTTCTATCCCATACCACATTGCTTTCGGAGATATTTGCCAAAAAACACCAGCCCTTTTACATGGGTAACGGTACGTGCATGCACTCCAGAGACACTATTTACAAAATGAGGTATTTCTAACACTTAGATGTCATGAAAAAACGAACAGTATGTAGTTATTATGTTTTCTCAACTATGTTTGAAAATGAATCATATTGTCATCGCAGTAGGTTCTGGGGTATCACAAAAAAACTTCCGTTTTAAAGGAGTTTCAAACGCACCGCGCGAAAAAAATGGGTCAAGTTAAAGACTCATTTAGATATTTTCATTTAATACTTACAATTTCTGTCATATAAAACTATTTTACTGCATCATTAATAATGAAATATTTAATTGATGTGTCCTACAGATGGTAGAATTAAATCGTACAATTCGAATATGGTCTCTATTATAACTAGGGAATTATCTCGCTCGGACTACCTTAAATTTTGACTCAAAAGGTTTTCAGCGCGAGAAAGGGACAAAGAGTGGAGATGCGTGCTCCTCACGGACACTGGATGACGAGAAGTGGCGATTGATGGCAAGCAACGGAGGCGCTCGTCTTTTTTTTGCCCCAGGCATCGGCGGCGACGCGTTTACCGCACGACGCCTACAGGCCGGCGCTTCTTGCTGAATGTGCGGCGTCCGGTTTCTCGACTGCGAACCCGGAGGTGACGATGGAGCAATAGGGAGGGGAGAGAAAAGAAGGAGTAATCCAGAAGGCAGAAGGGAGAATGCGGGAATGGAGCGACGAAGGAATGGGGGAACGAAACCCGATAGTGTTTTTTTTGACGCGACGCGAAACATCCGATAACGTCCCCGGCTTAAAGGAGGAAGGAAGAAGTTTCAGCGAATGCTGTGCCCCAGCGTGGATGTGCGCATTTCCTCTCGTCGCTCGCCACTTCCTTCACTTTCGAAAGAGAGGAAAAAGTGAGCATCGGAGGTGCAAAAAATACAAGGGAAGCGATCAATTATAAGCACCAAAGTCCATCCTGAGGATGAGGCATTTCAACACCAGTACCCTTTTTTTGTGAAACTTGTAAACATGGAAAAAACTCACTTCAAAAAACCAGCGTCTGAGACATAATTTCGGACTACATAGCTAAACCAGAGGTAAAATCACTCTGTATTCAAATTTTTAACGAAATTGCATTTTCGCTTCTTTCGAGGCATTATTATTAAAATTTGATATTATAAAACTAAGTCAAGCAGAAAATTTAATAATTTCCCGCTATATTTTAGAGGTGGTATCAGAGATTATGTGCAGGAAAAAATTAGTCAGATGATAACTATTGTCTCAGGATATAAGTGATGGAACTTTTTAAGGATAAAAGAATCAAATTTTTGGCTAATTTAAACCTTTCGAAATTCATTTCATTTTACTGGTTCCAATGAATTTAGATGATTACCTAGCAACACTTGAGTTTAACTTGTTGGTCGCGCCGCGTTTACTAAACGCCAAGCAATTTTCTTTTCATTTCCCACATCATGTTTTCATAGTTAGGAATCTCTCCTTGCTTGTATCTTATTGTTATATGCTTCTAAAATTGTCGCCAATACGTTTATATGTTTTGTCACATCTCCAGATAAGATACAAATATTTTTATATTTTTGGAGTCGACTTATTTATATACGCCACGCGACGACTTGTGTTACACATGTTGTATACTTATTACCTTTGCGATGTTCATTGCAAACATTTGAAATAAGTTCATTAATCAACATACAACTATTTTAAGCAATAAATGTAGGACTTATTGCGTCTTACTACTATACTTTATTTATTGTTAACAATATAACACCTTGAATGAAAGTGTTATTACCAACATTTTTGCTATGGTTCTCATATAATGTCAAAACTTTGGCATATAACACACCAATATTCATAGCGTATTCATATTCTAAGCCATCTGAAACTTTTTTCCAGTTCAGATGGTATTCTTATTTTATATATTCTTCTTGATGAATTTTTACCAGGTGAGGTTTAGGGTCGTGATGGTGGTCCGACGCTTCGAGGTCCATCCTCTTCATCAGGGTAAATATGTTTATAATATAATAACAAACTCATATTTACCCTGATGTTGAGGAACGATTCGGACATATTAAATGTTTAATATTTGATAGGAGTAAAAATGGGGAAGAAAAGGGCGGAGTAGGATTCACGAGATGTAGAAAGGGTGGATGAAAAAGATAAACTGCAGAATGGTGGAAGATGAATATTAATAGGGAAATGGCAATGAACGTTAAAGTGACTGGGATTACATTCTGTTTTCGCTCATGTGACGGATTTTACTACGGTTACTTTAAATCATATCAAGATGTTAAAATGTGTCAATTTTTTCATTTTTTTCTTCTTTTTATAGGATATTTGGTGAGAATAGCAGAAAAATTAATTGAATACATTCAGTTGCAAAAAAAGAATACGTGCGGGTGAAGCTAACAAAATGCAGAGTGATTTTGAAGGTAATAAAAAGCTGTTTTGGAAGTGGGTAAAAAGGGCTAAGATTGGTGAAGGTAGGGGAATAAATGCGGTAAAAAACACAAGTAGAGAGATTATCTGGGACGAGAGCAATATCAGGGACTGCTGGAGGGAGTATTTTGAAGAGTTGTGCAATAAAATTGCAGGCGTTGAGGATGAGCCTTGTAAAGTGGTATGTGAGAATGTGATGATGGAAAAGGATATCAGTGAGAAGGAGGTCACAACGACTGTGAGAATATTGAAAAGTGGGAAGGGTGCAGGCATGGATGGGATATCCAGTGAAATGTTGAAGTGAGGGTGTAAATTAATAATTTGTAGAACTTGAACAATACAATTTATACTTACAGGTTTGTGTTGTTCCAGAGGATTGGAAGAATTCTATCATCGTTCCGTTGTACAAAGGGAAAGGAGGAAAGACCGAAAGTAATAATTATCGGGCCATTATTTTATTGAATATCCCAGGAAAAGTGTTCAGTAAAATATTAATCGAAAGAGTGAGGAATATTACTTCCGACAAAATATGGGGTGTGCAGTGTGAGTTTATGCCTCGGAGAGGATGTAGTGACCAACGTTTTGCACTTCAGCAAGTGAAGCAAGAATGTATGAGTGTCCGAAAGAAAGTGTACCGTGCGTTTGTCGATTTAGAGAAGGCATACGACAGAGTAAAGAGAAAGAAGTTGTGGAAGGTTTTTAGAGACTATGGATTGAATGGACAGTTATTGAATGTCATGATGGCGATGTATGACAATAGTAAAGCAAGTGTAAGAGTTAACGGGGTTCTGAGTGATTGGTTTGTAATAAATCGGGGTGTAAAGCAAGGATGTCGCCATGGCTGTTTAATTCATTTATGGATAAATGTGTTAGAGATGCATGCAGTGAAAACGACGGTGTTTTGATTGGAAATGTAAATGTGCAAGTTCTTCTATATGCGATTGATGCTGTTTTCATCTCAGACAGTCAACAGGGATTAAAGAAGCTCCTGTATAAGTTATGTGAATCAACGGAGAGAATGGAATTGAAGGTCAATGCGTGCAAGACAAAAGTAGTAGTTTTTGATAATGAGAATGGGAAGAATAACTGAAGGATGAGGGCGAATGGTGAAGTAATTGAACAGGTGGATGATTTTGTGTACTTTGGTAAGATGTATGCTAAAGATGGAAGAATAGATGAGGAGATAAAGAGACGTGAGAATGCTGGAAGGAAAGTGGTAGGTAGCATGAGTGCTTGTCTAAGGAAGCGAAAATTTCCGTGTACAAAAGTGTACTTCTTCCCACTTTGCTATATGGTAGTAAAACATGGGTATGTCAGGATAGACATAAGAATAGACTAAACGCCGTGGGTATGAGTTACCTGAGGAGCATTTACGGCAAAATTAGGATGTATAGGGTCAGGAATGAGTGGGTCATGTATGAATGTGGGTTAAATGCTCCAGTAATGGACGTGCATGAAAGGAGTGTGCTTCGATGGTTTGGCCATGTTGAGAGAATGGATGAGAGTAGAATAACGAAACAGATATATGAGAGTAGAATGAATGGTGTTGAGGTAGAGGTAGGCCGAAAAAGTTGTGGTATAATTTGGTTGAGGAAATTCTTAGGAGGAGGAATATTAGGAGTTTTAAAAACAGGAGGGCATGTATGCAACAGTGCATGGGGGTAAATGAGGTGAAAGAGGTTTGCAAGGATCGGTCAGTATGGAGGAAATTATTGAAGCAGAGTTAGGTGCACAATTATGTTTTAATGAGTGAAACATTTTGACTATGCCTACCCCGGAAGGGAACGGCGTGATGGGTATGTACGTATGTATGTAAAAATATTTGAGTGAATCATACAATATAAATTCACGACAAGTTTAGGAGGGCAATGGGATATGCCGTATATTTCTCAATGGTTTAATTTAGGTTCATTTTTATATATAATTAGCGTGAATAAAAAAGTTTTCCTTTTCTTTCAAGTCTTTCTCTATCTTGTTTACTATGGCATTGAAAATAACAGCCATGTACTTTCCACGATTGTTTCACCTGAGCGCCGTTAATACGTCTCAATATCCACTGAAAGGGCAAAACCACGAGTGCTATAGTCTATTCTGCCCGAGTAGAGCACGGCTATTACGAGACTATTCCTTCCTTCCACAAGACGCAAGTAACGCTTTTATCGCCCACTCCAGTGGGTTACATTACGAAAAGTTCTGCCTCAGGATGTATGAGATCGAAAGACTCCAAGAAAATTATCAAACAACATGGTACTTAAGCCAAAATTAATGCAATATCAAAATGGATTTTGCCTTAATCATTTCGCTGCTGCAAGCTCAACTCATCCAGGTTTACTGATTCAGCGTAGTTACAAAGGGAATCCGTGAGGAATACGGTAAACTAACAAGCATAAAGGGCCTCGGAGATGCATTTTCTTGGAAAAAGGCCCTGGTTGTGCATACACGTATCTTCTTATCTGGAAATATAACACGCTACACCACGAATAAGTCATCAGAGTAGGCAGCGGTCCGGGAGTGAAGAGGCTTATGCACTCCATTTCAGGTGACTAATTGGGAAAATGGTTATGTAGAGGAATGCATCTCCTAGAGTATGTCAAAAAGATCCTTCTTTTCCTTAACGGTCTACAGTGATATTTTGTTTCCAGGGTTACCAGAAACCAGAGTCTCTGCCTGCTTGTACCAACGTTCAGGCAAGTGCAAAGGATACTTTCGAGGAATTCGATCTTCA
This sequence comes from Ceriagrion tenellum, assembly GCA_963169105.1. Taxonomy (NCBI): domain Eukaryota; kingdom Metazoa; phylum Arthropoda; class Insecta; order Odonata; family Coenagrionidae; genus Ceriagrion; species Ceriagrion tenellum. Next base: position 13,704,445 of record OY720640.1, on the reverse strand, counting down.
AATATCCGAATGGAGCAACTATAAATAGAAACGATAGTGAGTAATTTTTAAAAAGTTTATTCTCACAGATGGATATTTATAGATACTTCAGCTACTTTAAAAAGTGCAAGTTCAAAGAACAAGTACCTTGTTACTTCTTAATTCTTGCAAGAGATTTGTTTATTACCACGATTTGCAAATAATATGTACTTGGCATCACATTAAGTATTCTTATTAAGTATTTAAGGTAAATATGTACCCCCAAAGTTATGGGACTAAGGCTTGAAAATGTTCCATTGGATTGGGTTGGATTATTAATATTTCATCTCATGTTAAACTTTATCTCTAATTCATTACATTACATGCTAGTAATGTGGGCTAAAGTACAGAAAGATTAAGTACAGGGAATGCCTCATTAAACTGTGAATGACCTTCTTATGCTAAAATATTATTTTTATGTTCATTTGATCTCACTGAATTCGCAAAAATTTTTTACACTGTAAAATTTACAAGTATTTTATAAAGAACATCTACTGGTGTTATCACTGTAAGAGAATTTGGTAGGAAACTTATTCTTGCAACCGTATATTTAGAAGCTCCATATGAATAGCTTATTGAGTTTTCCAGCCTTCGTACCGTAGCCTCCCATTATGAACCTCATTACATCATTCTTAGAGGACCAGTCACTTGTTTCAGGAGACTTTACATTAACGAAACGGACGATGGGGGAGAAAGTGGAAGGCCTCATCGCTTTGAGGACAACATCGCTGCGATGGTCGCATTTAGCAGATTCCTCGTTTCTTTCCGCGAAGAGGCGGAATGGCTGAAAGGGTGTGAGGGCGAAGAGGCGTTGCAGATGAGGCTCTCCACTTGCGAACGAAAAGAGGCGATCGTTCGTTTCTTCGACGCTCATAGTTGGCGTCCCGAACTGCAGAGGCGGACATTAAGGAGCGAGTATTAAGCCGGGCTCCGTGGGCGGAAACCTTGCTCCCGGCGTGGAAAGGAGAAATGAGAGACGCGAGGTGCTATGCTCCGGGCTTAAAAGTAGTATGAGCGAGATGCCGTCTCGTCTAAAATTAGTCGAATTTGGTCGCATTTGTAAGGAAAAGAATATCTCACCTTTCGAAAGATACCAAAATACTAGCAACTTGCCCCACTGCTCTCCGAGATATTAACCAAAAAACAAAAGCTGCTTTTCATGGGGCATGATACTCTTACAAACATTCTGGTAGACTTTATTTTTTAAAAAATTATGAGCTTTAAATGCTGAGATCTGGTCATACATAAATGTTTATGTTGTGTCTCCTGAAATATCCTAAAAATGTAAGTAATTACTGACCCAGTAATTTTTACAGATTACCGAGAAAACTCTCTACTTGAAAGCCTTTTACACCGTATGTTGAGGAAAAATTGAATTAGGTTAAATCGCCTCATAGATATATTTATTAAACTACTGTACCAAGAATTTCAGTAAAAAAATATTTTGCGACACTAATATAAAAATATTTGCCTACATCTTCTTACAGTTTCTGAGAAGGAAAGAAAAACCATATTCAAGGACGGTCTCGATTAACACTGGGGATAAATCTCGTTTAAATGACCTATTATGTGATAAGCCTGCCAAACCTACAAATTGTGGTTGTTCAAGATTTTTTCCCAGGTCATAATGCAGTAGGTATCAAGCAACAATTACATATCACACATTTAAATTTATGACAAGATTTAGGCGTTCGAAGTTACTCATTTTAAATTCCCATTAATGCTTGTGTATTCCCATAACATATCTAATGAAACATTACTACGGCGAGTAATTTATTTATTTTTTTAAATAATTGATGAATTACACAAACTACATTCTGTTAAATTTCCTAAGAGAATTAGAAATTCTTGATTATCTTATAGTCTATCTGTAAGGTACTCCCGTACCAATTGCCATGGAGAGTATCTCGTATTTTGTTCGACAAAAAACTCGAAAACTGTTAAGGAAAGTTGCTGGTATTATTGCAATGGTAACTAAATTTCTTTATGAAAAGACCAAGTTTATTAACTGATATAACGCTTAAACTACTTTCAAGAGATGGACCGGTGAAGATTAAGGGTGGATGAATCGATTTTGGTGCACAGAGAACCAAGAGCAATGATGCTGCGTGGCTTAATAACGAGATAGATATGTGCAAGCCCGGCAGGAAAACAAATGACCTGGTGTAGGGTAGTCAGGTGAGGACCTTGTAATCTCAACCTGAAATTTCTTCTCTTGTCTTCTCTTGAGAACTTCATAAGGCTTTGAATGGGTAGGAGTAGAAAAATTCACCAATACTTACTATTTAAAATGATGGAATTACATCTTATTAATTAATCCTCAATAAATCTCTCTTTTAATATTTGATCTTAAATTTTAAACTTCGGGAATGAATGAAAAATCACATATACCATCATTCCGTTGGACGTGCACAAACATGATTGGTTGCAATAGTTCAAAACAATTATCAACGACCAAACAATAATATATTTGCACTGTTATTTTTGGTCTAAGGTTTACCCGATAAATCACGTGTAGAAAACATATTTAGGCAAATGAGCCAATCAGGAGTCACCTAGGCTCTATTGCTGTTCTATATAACGTGTGTACTAGTGCTGTTTCTATTTTGTTTAAAATTCACTCATGAGTTCGAATAATGAAACGTTATTCGCCAAATTTTGTCAGTTGCTTTAATTCACAAATCTAAACTGTTCGAGTGCGTTATCGGAGCACAAACCGTTAGCGTTGACCTTCCAGAGCATTTTAGATTTTGAGTAATGATAACGTAAAATAAGGAAACGTAACTTAACCCCTGATTCCAATCGTTGGAAATTAACAACGGCCAAATTTAACGGCATCCATGAGTACCGAAGATGGAGTGCAAATCCCTCTCTGAAATGTGAGCTTTGAAGCCCGGGGAAACATCCAAGAAACTTTTATGCACTAGCACTGCTAACACCTGACAAACACGAGCCCATTGGGTCAATGGATCACTGGTATTCCTGTTCTGAAGATCACCACATGATGTCAACCACTATTTTTTCAATCTCCAAATGACTGCCGCCTAATACAAACGCACGATCTGTTCATAAAATTGGTCAAACGGGTCCAGACTGTTGAACGTTGATCACATATTTAGCGCTCGAGTCGTCCAATCTGCGATATATCGACCAATCTGTTATACCTGTCTCCGAGGGTCATGCCTCCTTTTGAGGTAAATGAGAGGTCGAGAAGAGGACGTGCAGTTCGTCAAAGAGATTCCCACATCGTACCACGGAGGATTAAGCGCACGAATCGCCGAAACCCTTGCGGAAAGATCAAAGTACTGGCGGACGTGGAGGAGTTTGAAATTCAGGATCGACGTTCGAGGTGCGGCACGGAATTAAGATCTTCACCGCGACGAGCGAAGCGAGCACATGGAGTGGGAAGGACGTGCCCTTATTACCGCGATCCACCGAGTGCACCCCAAGAAAGATAGGTTAATCAAGAACACAAAGGTATGTGAGAAATATCTTTCCTTTCACACATTCCCATTTTTCCAATGCAAAGTTATGAGAGCTGAAGGCAATATTCTACAGAGGAAAAATTATTCAATGTGCATTGTATTTACTTCAATAATTCAATTATTATTAGTTTTTATCGAGGGTAGTTAAAACATTACGAAATAGTTTTTTTCCATTATGACATCATTTTTTCCATTATTAGGGCTAAAATTAAACCACACAGGTTATAAATGTCAAATTCATATATTGTCATACCTATTATTCAGTATGCGAGGGTTGGCTGAAAAGTAGTGTACCACATTAAAAAACTCCATAACATCAGGAAGCAATGCGTTTAAGTGGCCATAGAGAAACGCATCTCAATTGGTCTTAATGGCCTAATCAGGTTATCAGGACGCTACCGTATCTTACATATGAGTGCTCTGACAAATAAGGTTTACTCTGCAGAGTACATAATACAAGAAAAGGCTCGCAAATACCAGTGTGGACCAAAGGACAGACGTGTAGCAATGTCAACTGCTTTGTAGTTTCTCTTCTTTTCAAATCCGCTTTGAATAATGACACGAAGTACGTTTCCATAAAACTATTTTGGACGACGGAAGGGTGATGAGCGCCGTGAGAATCTGGCGCTATAACCAGCGCGATGGGTGGTACCTACAGGGTATACACGCTCTAGTGAATCGCTGGAGGAAGGAAATCAAACTTGAAGTAGACTATGTGAAAAAATATGGTGAGCAGAAAAATTAACTATTCTTTTATTGGTGAATACATTTTTGTTGAAGATATAGTTTCCTAGAAATTAAATACGAGGAATTGCTACTATGCAACTTTCGTATATACCCTTTCATCAGTTATCTTCGAATCAAACCTTAACGAAATTTAGCACCAATGACCGTGTATATTGTAGCCACATCAAAAATAATGCCATAATTTATTCCGATTGGATTGGATATTTGGGGAAGCGACCGACGGCTAAGGTCATTTGCACCATAGGGGATAGGTAAGGGAGGAAGGGTGGATGGATACCCGGCGTCGGCATTAGCCTGCTCTGAACGGAAGGCGCAAAGAGGACCACGGTTTAACGTCTCATCCGATAGACGGAGTATTGTCGGATGAGCGGACGGAGTACATAGAGCACTCAAGTAGGGATCGGGTTGACTCTGAAAAACATCCTCATCTGCAGGGATTTGAACCCTGACCGTCCGTATGGTTAGCCAGTACTCCAGCCACCACACCAACTAGATCCCCTTATTTATTCCGTATCATATGATTTTTAGCTCTGATTATGGAAAAAAGAATATTCAGAAACGCCGGAAAGAGGAAACTAGTAATTTTAATTTGAACTTACCTCGATACAAACTAATAATAGAAGAATACTTAGTAGTAATAGGTATAAAGGTTATGACAACATAAGAGCAGTCTTCTCTGTTGCCATAACCTTCACATTTCTTTCCGCTTTGCGTCCCTTTCGACCTTTTGCGACCAGTAATCTCAATTAGAATATTCAATCCAAATAAGACTGAAAGAGAATAAAATAAACTCAAGACTTGTTGTTCCAAATGGAAAATGAATTTCCGGACAAACAGACAGGGACACTTTGCTATTTTATCATAATAACAAGAGAGACCTTCCGTAAAGCATGATTGAATTTAGTTTAATGGAAATAAGGATAGCTTTCATTTTAAGCTTAAGATTATTTAAAAATGCGCAAAATAAGAAAGTTTCATTAACAATGTTTTTATTGTAAATCCGTGTTTTAGTCCCAAAAAACATGACATTTTCTCGAACAGAAAGCGTAGTTATTAAATTAGAAAAATTCCTTCCCATTAATTGTTTCCTTTGTAACATTTATGTAAACCAAAAAGCTTATGACACGATTTTCCTGTGATTTACTTACGTGAAGTCATTCATAAATTTAAGTGGACCAATACAACCCCAGGTATTCCATATAATATACTCAATGCCCACACAATGCTAACGTCCAACGAACAGTTTGACAGTGGCATGTCTTCGTCTAATACACGCATTATTCCAAAATCTGCTTACATTTTAATGAGCTACTTAAAATCAACATTTGATTCGTAATGGGACAACATTTTCCCAATACCTCAAATGAGACTCATATTCCACAATTTCGTCGGTTGCCGTCAAAGAACGGGCAATTCTCAGATATTTAATGCATGTTTTTAGGAAAGGTCCATGAATTTGGAAGGAAAACCTCATATGTGCCAAAGATTATGAATATGTATTATCTTTTTTTTCTTGGCCTTTAATTTGACTTTTTACGAGCAGAATTTCAAATTTAATAAAAAACACACAAGAAGCGTAAATAATGACCTAATAATTTTCTCAAGGAAAGGGAAGTCGCGGAGAGAAAAACTGGGAACATTCGCATTTAAAGTGAGTAACTAGTGTAATCTTCCATCAAGCATGATGGAATACAATTTAATATGTATAAAGATACCTTTCTAACTTTCTTATAGACGTGTCCATAAAATGTTTTATGATAATATGCATTATTTGTGTTTTCCTTAATTTTACGATTCTTCACCTGTAATTTTTCAGTACGGAAAAATATAAAATTACCTGGAGAAAAAAACGGGCTTTCGATATTTAATAACATCCTGTCTTGTCATATCCCAATGAGTTGAATTTTCTTTATTTTGTCGAAAACCTGACCCAAATTTATTACGGTTCAGTTAAATGGAGCCATTCGTAATATATGTCCACAATGCACAAACCCTAGTCGTCTGAAATCCCATACAGGATACACTAAACTTGCAATATACCACCGTCTAACTGCTCGTTGGATAGTCTTACATCCAAAAACACAACTAAATTCCAATCGTGCTATTCTCTCCTAATGGCATAAGCTCTGTGAATTTTTTGATTAATTCGCTAAGGGCCTTTATTTTCCTAATAAATTCACATGATTCTAGGCGTCAACATTGCTGTCGGTCGTCAAGGGGACGGTTCATCAATAACGTGTTCTTTTGAGCAATTCAACGAATTTACTTTTACCAAAATTCAGTGAATTAGAAAAGGACAAACGTCACATGGAAAAATATGAATTTTTATAAATATATTCTTTTCCGTTTGGCGTTCGTGTAGGCTTTATGTGATTAGTATTTCTAATTAAAATGTATAAAAGGAAAGAAGACTGTTAGCGAGTAAAATGAGATTCTCTCGTGTACGGCCTCAGCACGTGTATTTCCTTATGGAAACTAAATTTGCACACGGACAAACAAGATATCTTGCTTTCTATATTAATAATTTATGTTCAGCGTTCAATTTGGAACTAAAACTTTTGGAACGTCATTTTAAGAGACGAAAGCAAAATTAAATGAGTTACTGAATTACTTCTCAGAGGATGACAAACAAATTTAACATATGCATCGGAAGGAAAACTTCCGGCCGCTGCAGGAAGTCTGGAATTAGGGAGACTTCGGAATGCGGAGTTATTAGAGGTGGCGAGAGGAGGAAATGAGGGGCCATCATGTTCAGTCATTGGAGCACTCTCAGTAAAAGGACAAGCATTGGGGTCAAACTGAATTACGCTTCTTCCGAAACAATACGTGCAGCGCATGGCGAGGTTAGCTCATTAGGTGCACTGCGAGCGGCAGTTGCAATTACAGCGGGAGCGGGATTGGGCTGCCCTCGAGTTGGGATCCGATATATCCTCGTTGTGGAAAGCACACATTCCTGCCGTGACATGTAATTGTTGAAGTGCCTTCAGGACACTTTGGTCACCTTAAAATAGCTCATCTACCCCTAAGTCAAATTACCCGATAATCTTTAGAAAGTATTCGCCTGCTCCTCTCTTAGATAACGCGGATGTCATAATAGTGCAGACATAAAGAGTAACTTCTTTTTCAATAAGGCTATGTTACAAATGCCCGACATTATAGCTTATAAAAAATAGGTAAAGGAGTATATATTTCTACACTCCAACTCCCTGGACAAGAAAAAATTTCCTTAAGCCTCAAAATAACCCTTTTGATGCGTCAATAGAACAAATTACAAGAAAATATTGACATCTATCTGGATCTATGCTAGTATTTAAAATTAAATTTTAAATATCTGATTTGACATACACAAACCAATATTGCATTACTTTCTTTGCTTAGATATTTTTTTAAGCGTAAGTGCTATAACCAGCGATTAAAGATTAGTGAGATGAAAACTAATACCATGAGCCATCTCTGCTCTAGTATTCTGGCGCTTTACGTGTATAAGTGCCAATTTCCCACTTTTTCAGGATACTTACTCTTATTTATGGGTGGTGCATTCAAAGGTTTTTAATTACCTGACTTCTGCCATTAACAATCAAAATTACTAACTCTGATACAAAGAAATATAAATATTTTTGACCATTCACATTTGCTAACCTCAATAATATAATATTTAAGAAAATGTTCCAGATTAATCACACATATGTAACCAATCAATAAAGTAAGTAAGAAGTAGGCGACTTATGAAATCTGGTAGTAGATATTATCATCATTATTAACAGACAAAATTATAACATATTTTCCGAAATGTTTTTATGACTTTCAGGGCGAGGTAAAATAAAGAAAAGGACCACCATAGTATTCGTTGGAGCGAAACTTATCTATGAAGTGAAAACCATTGACACCCTCATATTTTCTAGGGGTAGCAGTCAATTTTTTTCTGAGAAGCTACATGATTTCCCAACGTTTGGTAATTTGAGAGTTCCACTCTTTAATCAATTCGAAGCGTAAATCCTTAACTCGTGCCTCTTAAATTGACTTATAGTACTGGAGAAAAATATTTTACTTTGCTTAAGTTGTCAATGACAGGTAAAATGTAGTAATTCAATGAAGAACCAATAAAACCAGATGGAATATAATTTACAGTGCTCATTAATGAATGAAATCAAAATATTAAAGTAATGATTATGCACACCTACAATAACGGTAATTACTAATAAAAGATAAAGAAGAAATTGAAACTTATCATGACAAGCATATAGCGAAAAATAAAATATTGAGTAAATAAAAGTGAAATAAAAACTTTCAATCTATTAATAAAGATAGTTCGTTATTACTACACATTATGCTTTATAGCAGTAGAAGAAGTTATTAATATTGGGGATCATTACTTTATATTTTCTTCAGATGGCTTCCTTAATGTATTGTAGCATAACTAAGCTAAAAGATTTTTAGCTAGGTTATAATAAATCATTTACTTTATCCCAGACAACTAATGAAAAGTGTGTAGGAATTTTAGCTCAGCAAATTTCCCTGGTTTCTCCCACTGGAGTGAGTGACGAAATATGGATATAACGATAGAGGTGGAAACTCCTGGGTTATTTGGGTCAATTATCGACCAAGCCCAAGATTCCTCCACATAAAGAGGAAGAGCCGCACCATCATTCCTTTGAATCAAATGGTCATCGTGCGCCCCACAACTGAGATTTCTTTTCCGTCCTATTGGTAATCAACGACGGTTTCATTCGCTCTGACTTCTTATTAACTGTTGTCTTTTTTCCTCGTCACTACGGCGTAGTGAGAGGCGAGAAAAGATTTGGATTTCATCTGAAATTCCGTCCCGCACCACATAGTACACGCGGATTACATTCAAACTTCTTGCATCCGTTTCTCGCTGCGGGATTAATCCCCCAAACCCCCAGTTGGCGAGCCACAGCCCGACCTCAGCCCCCAGAAACCATTCCCCACGCCCCGCCTTGCCTCTCACAAATGAGACCCACCCACCCACCTTAGCAGCCATGCACGGAGGGAAACAATGGATAGTCGCTGACGGAAAGGGATCCTTTTCATCCCTGAAAATTAATCTCTCTAGGCAATGAGAAAAATTTACTAATAAGTAAAAATTCACAAAACATTATAGATTATTCTCTGAATCCGACATTATTTTTTTCTTCGGCAACAAGCATACTGTCATGCTTTCACAATAATGAAACATAAATCGCAATTTTAACCAGAATAGAATTTTCAATGAAGAGTAATTCCTTATATATCCTTATTTAGTTGAGCTTGATTCTAATTATTCAACTGAGAAATAGATTTATTTTGTGTATCACTCGGTGATAATGTTCATTTATTTATAACACCACCAAAAAATAAAACTGTTATATTGAAGTTGATAACACTTAAGGGTAAAATAATCCTAGCACTGCTTGAAGCACTTATGTTTTGGGTAACCCGCGTCAGGATTAGCCCAGCCAACGTTTCTTTACCTCAGCCCTTACGAGATCTTCGGCAAAGGAGAAGAAATGTTGTCTTGTAAAATTTCTGAACGGGTCACCCAAAAATAAGAGTGCTTGACTGACCGCATTGTTTACCTGCATTTTTGACATAGTCAGTGAAATTCATTAATCAACATCAAAGAGCCTAAACACATCAAAATAATAGAATATAAAAAGCAGCAAAAAAATTTTACTGGACTTAAGCAATTGAAAATACCGCCGTATAATGGAGAGCGGTATAGTGAAGACAAGGTTAAAATAATAGTTATTGAATTCACTTAGTTAGGTAGATTACATTTTTTTCAAAAAATACTGATAAAATAATTGAATTTATAAAGGTGTAATAAAAATATTTGTTAGTATATTCCAGCAAACCTCTCAGAAAAACAGAAAAAGTGGATAAAGTTGTGAAATTAGTATATGAATACTATCCATTTGTTCTGATTTTTCTCTATTTCTGACGGTTACTCGGTTAGTCTTCAGTCACTAATCATAATTAAACCTGTTGTTGCAGGATGCTTGAGTTGCAGCATGCTAAATGCAAGGCTGCAAATCTATATGAAATGCTTTGAGAGCTTTGACGCTACCTATTGTGGGGGTAGTGTTGAAAAGTATTCCAGAGAAGAGTCACATGAAACAATTCTGTTTGATTAAGTAGACGCATATTTTACAAGTGCTGATCCTATCAAAGAAGTCTTCCCTGAACCAAACACGCAACTGCAGAGACGTCACCATAAATAATAGAGGCATTCCACTGTCACCGAGTAGCATGAAACTTTTATTTGGAAGATAACTCTCCCAACCATGGCTTTCACGAGTGAATGTCTTAAATTCCAACGATATTCCAACCATTCGTCATGAGCTCACGGATGCAAAGGAATGCAGCATACTTTCACCACAATCGACTGATCTCCAATCGACTGGAATAATGCAAACAGAGTTGCTAAGATCGCTTAATCTAATGAGTTTAAGCGAATAATCGAGCGACGGTAATTAACAAAAAATAGGAGAGGCCTTAATATTTGGCGAGAGCGACCGTTATCTTTCAGCTTCGACGTCAAAGGCAGCGAAAATCACGAGACGTAATGAAAATCTACTTTTTCTGGCGTCGAAATTGCTAGGGCAACGCTTCCCGCGAATTCATATCGGCGTCCTTAGCCCCACCACCCTCCTTCCGCGTACCCTTGAAATTCCATCGCGCTGTGCCCCGACACACATCACGCCCCTATCTCCGGCAGCTCCCATAGTATTCATCCCCAAAAAACTTCCAACACCCCCACATCTCCCTACCGCACCCACCCGCCCTCATCATCTCCTCTTGCAATTCCATTTCTCGCTTCCAAACCCCAGAGTAGAGCGCACTCTAGGATTCTTTTTATACGGTCCATTATCAAAGTTGCGTCAGGAGTCCCGTAAACCAGACCGGGACATGAGTGTGGAGGATAGGGAGGAAAGGAAATCTTTTTATCTCCTTCCCATCGGTCCTTTTTTATTTTTATTTCAGTATTTTTTTGTGTTGAAGGTGTATCATATCTTTTCCCATCCCATCCCGTCAAGCTCGCTCGGAGACATAAATATCTACATATATTCATACACGTGACCCGATTCTGGGATTCAACGCGATAGGTATTCCAAAGCATAGCGGGGGAGAGGCACGAATTGCAAACAGAAGTAGATGGGGAAGAGTGAGTTTGGTTAAGGTCTGGAAACATTATTTGACATGTCGCGTGCGTTGAAGTGGCTTAAAAGGTGACGCAAATAAATAAACAAAATACTTTCAGGACACTCCGTTAGCACCGCGAACGATTTTGATAATAGAGGCTTTGAAGCTTTTATACCGCACTAAGTAGACACGCACGCAGTGCAAAAAACGGAACGGAGTTTCGTTGCTCACTTGTATTATGTGACTTAATGAACCATTTGCTATATTTTCACGCGTATTTTGCATCCTAACGCTTCGATAGTGAATTTTTACATAGAAAATATCAGCTCATTGGGTTAAATCCAGGTTCTTTTTTATGTTAGTACTTAAATTCGTCGCACAAGAAATTTTTGTGACGTTCAAATGATAGCTGAACTTATGCAGTTGAAAATGAGTTTGGGAAAATAGCAAAGCAATATAATGGACAATAAATTACTTTGATTGAAATATTTATTCTCATTAACCACATATTTTTACAAGGTACCAACGAAATTTGACAAAAAAATCCCAGCTTGCGAAGTTTTCAGGTGCATGATATATTTATAGCCATATTCACGCACAATATGAAAATATCCGCCTAAAATTACGTCATATGCATTCAAAAGCCCTCCATATAAATGGATTGGATTTTAAAAACTTCATCCAAGTGATATCCTAATCTTTTCCAAGCTAATCTAATTACAGAAAAAATACGTTTGTATTCAACTTGCAGGTAAGTGGAGGGCATGTATCTTTTCTGCTAAGTCTATTTAATCTTGCTGCTCTCAATATAAGAGTAACTGTAACAAAGTCGTGAGCGACCAAACCTAGCTTGAGTAAAATAAATTACTAAAGGCGCGCTACACACCCCAGATGACGAAATGCATTCAGCGGTCGAATATGAAACAGCCGTAGATTCTCACGCTTGATAGACCCAATGAATATGTAGTTATATTACATTATAATAATGTTGATTGGCTATTGACTTCTCTGATAGTGTGGCGTTGTAGCTCCATAGCCTGAGCAGCGGAGCAAGAGGAATAACATTTTTAGCTTGAGGAGGAATAAAAATAGTACAAAATACATACATGCGTACCAGACACACCATTCTCTTTTAGACAATTCCCTGTCAAACAATCTAATAAAATTTAATTGGTTGAATGACCATTGAAATAATGACGTAATTGAAAAACTGTTTTTAACACGTAACCCTAAATAGGTTTGAAATTAAATGCGACGATTTAAAAAAATACCCTTCTTGAAATCAATAAGTTTTCCTTCCTGATATTGCTGGCTCCCAGTTCTATTTTAGCAAGAGGAATTTTTGAAGGAAAAAAACTAAAAAATCAAATGTTTTCCATCATATTTATAGAAGAATATTTTCAGTATATCTCCTCTGTCATAGTTAGGTTTTGAGATAATATGGATTGAGTGAACATCAATATTAATCATAAATTCACATACGGCATTTTGGAAAATGGTTTCCGAAAGATGACGGCGAGAGATAAAAGTTTTAAAATTGTGGCATTCAACAGCCATTTTATATCAGCACACGTGTGGAGAAATTGGTAATTTTCAAAATTGGGCATGAAAACATCATTGGATAGTTTTTAATGGAATGACCTTTTCGGAGTAGTAGAAGTATGTTTTCAGTATCTCTCCTCTGTCATAGTTAGGTTTTGAGATAATATGGATGGAGTGGACATCAATATCCATCATAAGTTTACACGTGGCATCTTGGAAAATGGTTTCCGAGAGAAAATGAAAAAAGATAAAAGTTTTACACTTGTGGCATCAACAGCCATTTTATGTCAGTAAACATGTTGAGAAATTGACTATTTTCAAAATTGGGCATGAAAACATCATTGGATAGTTTTTAATGGAATGACCTTTTCGGAGTAGGTAAGAGTCAAAAAGTTTAAAGACTGACGTTAATCCTATAAAACTGGTTCTTTGTTTATGTTTTTCTCATTGAATTCTCCTCACAACCACTTTAACATTCCTCAGACCCATGAACCCTCTCCTACTTATAAGACCCATGATAACCTTCTTCTCTAGTCTCTTCTACGACATTCACCCATGATTTTCGCGGTCTACCTCTACAACTCACGTCGTTCCCCCGAACGACATAAACCCACGTGAAATATGATAGAGAGCTTTTTATGGGAAAGCTTTGCGTTAATTCTCCTCGGGAACTCCACCGGGTGTAACCGATAATAAGTGCCGGCGTTTCAACGGGCGACTCGTTCAACGTGTCTAGTGAAAAATATTGTCCTGAGGTATATTCTTACCTCTCTGGGCATGGTTCTACCCTGAAGCAGATAGTCAGGTCGTTCATAGAAATTTTGGTACTTCTTACCATTTTAAACCGATGTAAGCCCAGAAAATAACTACTTTATCCATTAATTGTTAAATTTCTCGACTCTAATCTGTTCACTTGACATGAACAAACCAATTGAGCACACACCTTTCTTACATGCCCAAGTATCCTATTCACATTATTTCACCAAACTACACATTCCAAACCCTGTTCATCCTACTTTTCTCGTATACGCTTCTCAGGTTCCCCATTCTCACTGCGTTAAGCCTACAATGATGTTTGTCTTGTTATACCCACGTTTAACTGCGGTATAGCAATGTCGGGAGGAGAAAACTTGAGTTTTCGGAAGAGAAAGCATGGAAGAGTGTGGGTAAGGTGTGGCAAGGGGACCCAAGAGGAGAAAAAACTGAAGTCGGCAGAAAATAAATGAGGCGACGACAGTTCGATTGGGTGGAGATGATACCAAGGTGGAAGAATCTAAGATGAAATTGGAAGAAAGAAGGAGCGGAAGATTTTTGGACTCTCCGAGGCCAATAGAAACATGTGCATTCTTACTTCCCAGCCTTTTTGCAGCTGGGAACGGCACGTCCCCCCGAATGCGCAGTGGATGCCGGGATAGCTTCCCAACTCTCCCTCTCTCTCTCTCTCTCTCTCACTCTCTCTCTCTATCTCTATCTCTCTCTCCTTGTCCCTCAGCTACCCTCCACACTTCCCTGGACCAATTCCCAAACGGCATGAATCTTTAATTTGCGAAGGAAGAGCCCTTCTCTCTTCTCATATGATGGCCTGCGTCCCACGAGTGGGGGGCCAGTCTCAAAACACACAACCCGGCTCCGCCGCTCCCGACCTCCACATCCACGTCCCACCGCACCTCGCCAACTCCCACCACTCCCTTTGCTCTCACGCATCACGGCAAAAGCTTATGAGTCGCCTAACGTGGCTCTAGCACTACATTCCTGGTTCCACACGCAGACGAGTGCTATCAGGTATGCGGACTGCACCGCGGTAAGCGTTTTACACTTCGGGTAATAATTCAGCGAAAATGAGTGATATTTCAAATGCTGCGCTGCGTGGAAAAAACGCAATGAAAGTAGTATTCTGAGAAAAATGAAGCAACCGCACCGACTAATATAGAACTCCAGTCACTTGATGTAATATTCAAAGCCTCAGATTGACGTCTCCTAGGCGTCGCGTATATCTATTCCTATTCGGAAAAGTATGGATATCCCAAATTTCCTTAATAAGAAAACTAGGGTAATGGAAAAATGTCAAAAAACCTCCAGAGGACTTAGAAAGTTTTCTTTTTCAAGCGTAGGAGAGAAATGTTTTTCCATTCGTCATCTCAAGGTCATTTTTTTACAGGTTGGCAAAAGTAATATGATGATATTATTTACGAAATAATTGTGGAAAATTCCTTAAAGCAGCCATAAAAACGTTTCGATAGCCAGTTGAAGGTTAAAAAAATAACCTTCGCAACGACTGTAAATGGTGAAAAATGTTTATCCAAAGAAATTTGATTGGAATCCGTGAATCAAATAAAACAAAATTTAAACATATGAGCTAAATGGGTCAAGGTTTGTTCCTATCAGCTTAAATCTACATGAGCTCAAAATAGTTATAGCCAGATAAAAAGATCGCGGCATGGTAACTACCAAATATTCAGACTTTGCATCCAGCTATAATATTTTTGGCCAGGAATTTTTATGAGTCTTAGTCCTATATATGAGTTAGTTAGATCTATATTGTGGCGTAGTATCTTCGTCCGGTTTTTAGTTAAGTGAGAGTTTCGAAATTATGATTTGCATTTAAATAATGGTTGGTAGTCTAGAGTTTTACATCTAGAGGAATTTATATAATACAGTTTTTACACTGAGAATATATTTTTACAGAGAATTTGATGAAATATTTTAGTGGTAGGATACAGTAATTATATGAATACAACTTTTCTAGTTAACGCTTGTTTTTTTTTCTCAAATATGTCAAGGAAAATAATATATTGAACTTAAGTCCTGCGTCAGTCTTCGCGGCTACAGAAGGGGTTTTCAATTCACAATTCAAGATTTGGGTTTCTTATGGATAATTGATGCCTTCGCAAAATAGAGATGCCTTTTTCGTCTGCTATTGTCACCAGTAAGTCTTTCTGACTTCATGTTGGTTGCTAATAAAATCCCTGAATTTTAGAACGTTGTCGATTTTGATCTCTACTTTTCTGGGCTCATTTAGTTGATTGAAAACCTTGCCAAATATTTCTCTACTGGCGTGCTCCAAAACATTTAGAAACCATTGATAGAAAAAAATCTCTTTATGAGAATAACAATCAGAATCTACCGACACTAAAGTTGCCGTATTATTCCTGATATATTTATTTTTTGTAGTTTTTTATGCTTATTTTTGTGTTGTCTACATAAATTGACACAAATTTATAGTACTTAGGAAAATCCCATTAATACAACAAGGTTTTTACCCAAATGGGCTCTATAACCTTATGGGTACATGCTATTTCTGGAATACCACTGATATCTTCTCTCCTCCGGCAAATAAATGTGTTTTTAGCATAATCTGCCATACGACTCAATGTGCTTGATTCTCACTGATCAAATTGACTCTCAGGCTGAAGATTCATATGTGTTCTCTCAACGAATGCTGTTAGAAGAAGCCTAGGAAAACATCCTTGGTAGCCCCTCTGTACTCCATTCTCGCGCCATAAGTCTTTACCTGTATCTAACAGGCTTCCTCAGTTAAACAGGGACATGCATTTTACTCTTCTGCTATTTTCTAACGCTTGCTTAATATAATTTTTAAGAATTAGAATCAACCCGACAACCCATATTTTCTTAGAAAAAAACAATGGTTTAAACACTTTAATTCGCCTTGACAACGAATACAACACTTTCCTCACAGCGCAATTCCCACTCTCGTCACGGTTACCTGAGAAGAAAGGCAGAGCAGAGATAACAAAGCAGTTTCTATAGAAACGGCGCAAGATACAACACTTCGGTAAAAGGACAACAGCTATGGGTTAGTACGACTGAAACACGAAAAATGAAGCAGATTCCAGAAGTATCATTTGAAGGCACATAAACAATGCTAATTGCTATTTTTACTCAAAGTAACTAGGTAATCGAATAAAGGAAATTGACAAAACACGCTTTAGCAGTGAGGAATAATATAAAATACTACTATGACGATCGAAAGAAATGTGCCACCAAAATTCAATAAGCGCATAACCCATCCAATAAAATTGTAACATCATATCAGTTATTGGCTAGAAGGAAAAGATAAAACAAGGCAAAATTGGATCCATATCTAAAGTGTTAATAAATGTCATTTCATTCATTTTTCTAAATACTTTTAGAAGACCTTGAACTCATGAGTGAACAAAAAATAATACCTCTCCACATTGTTGCTTTTGCATATTTTAGTTTGAAATTAAACGGTAATTAATGGATAAATAGGAGAACTCAGGGAAAATAGTATTTTTCAACTATTATCGAATAAAAAAGGCATTTTTATGGTAAGCAGCATACAACAACAACAATTTCCCAGTAAATTGTTTGAAAATTAAATATTTTCATATTACTGATTAATATTTTGAATGATGGGCAAATTATAGCGGCAACTAAAGTAAAATGCGGTGTTTATACAGCAATGGCGCTGTTTTCCCATCTATGGCTACTAGAAAGTCTTCATTAAAAATAACAACAATCATAAATTTATCAATCGACATATTTTATATCTTAATTTTGGTATTTATTATGAAAATCATGTCATCAATGAAATTGTGATTTTCAGCCAATTCACCAAAAAATGTAAAAAAGCCTACTGACACAGGATTATAATTTGGCGAAATAGACATAAGTTAATGAATAAAGTAAGATATAAAATAGAAATTGATGAGAGGTTTTTTTATTTTAAATGGGCAGAATTGATGTTTCTATAGTAAATTACTTATCGTATATATTATGTAAATGTAACGTACATCTTGGCATGTAAAATGTACTGTTGAAGGAAGCGGATATGCTCCAAAGCTGTTTTGCTTGTGAAATGAATAGTTTGAAAAACGCAAACGCCAGCGCCATGTTTCAATTAGTGGAGAACGTGTACACGAGCTGACCCACCATCTATTTCCGCACGACTGAATCACTTCGCCTAGCAACATCTACTGAATCAGACTTACGTACGCCTACCCTTTTATGCAGTATATTTGGAATTTAGTTTTTTTTTTACTCGCACAGTCACGGAGGTCCCTCCTTAATGGCAGAGAGTGGCGCGGGACGGTGGATTTTCCGAAGCGAGTTGGCGAGGAGTCTGACGCGAGTCGTGAGGAGGGCGAATGGGGGAGAGAAGCGTTAAAGGGACTTGGTTGGCTAGACCTTGCTCGCTAACTCGGTTGCATACGCACGCCCCAGCATTTGCCATTCCCTTTTCCTTCGTTTTTTTCCCCTCCAAGTCCAATCGGATTACTAAAGATCTCTCTTCCGCTTCTTTGATCTCCCCTTTCCTCTCTAATACCCTTCCTCCTTCCTTATGTCTACTGCACCAAATGCCTTGACCCTCTCCGCCGGAATCAGGATTTGCAGCCGCGAAAGACCTCCACTGGGTCTCCCACATTCAGAAAAGGACACTCGCCGAGCGCGGTAATCCAATGCATACACAGCACAGCATACAGAGGAAGGAAGAGAGGAAGGGAAACTGAAAAGCAGTTGAACAGGGCAGTGCCAACCCACCCTCAAATAGTCCTTCGTGAAAACCTTTTCTCAATGAATCAATTGCAAAATAGAACGCCGATTGCAAAGAGATTCGCATGTATTTAGTTAGTCCACTTTCCGTCAAACCACCTTAGAATCCGAAAAGGGAAAATTAAGGTATTTTGAGCGAATTATCATTTTACCTAGAAATCAATGAATTTGGTTTCAGTTTAAAGATAAATATGTCACCCTTCTAATGACACCAAAAACTTAACCCCTTACCATATTGCTTTCTTAAATATTTGCCAAAATATGCCAGCCCTTTTACATGGGAAATGATATATGTATGCACTCCAAAGAGACCTTATTTACAAAATGAGGTATTTCTAACACTAGGATGTCGTAAAAAAACTAACAGCCTGTAGTTTGTATATTTTATTAACATGTATTTGAAAATTAATCACATTTTCACGGCAGTGGGTTCCTGGGTATCACAAAAAAACCTTCCGTTCTGAAGGATTTTCAAACGTACCGCGCGAAAAAAATGAGTCAAGTTAAAGACTTTATATACAGATATTACTTACCATTTCTGTCATATAAAACTATATTATTGCACCATTAATAATTCAATATTTAATTGATGTCCTACAGCTGGTGAAATTAAAACGTTTATGATCTCTATTATGACTAGGGAACTATCTCGCTCGGTCTACCTTAAGAAACGTCAAAAACTGCCAAAATTGAAACCAATACCCGGGAATTATGCTTTCATTTTATTATTAGCTCAATTACTGCAAATGCTAAAACGGTCTTTTCCCACCGTCCTATACCAATAGCTTTTTACTATACGCTTTTCAAGTTAGAGTGCACCAAATTTCAGAGAACTTAATGTTAACTCTATCATTAATATCTTATTAGCCATTGTAAACATGGGAGTTATTTGCTCTAGCTTTGAAATTTCTGAGCTTCGAATGATTTTGACGTATTGGCACTATATATTTCAATTGAAACTGATACGAAATTTGAGAGCTGTGTGTGGAGGCTGTGACGTCACATGCAAGAAATGTCTACCAAAAAATGGTTCAACTGTGTGGAGTTATTACTGAATAGCAATCCTGATCGTAGGCTGAGAAATCGGTGTTTATTTCCCGGTCAATTTAATTAGTTTTTTCATCTCTAATGGATAATATCACCTCGATAGTGCATAAAAGGTGATGGCTTTTTACTGCATGAAAACTTTCTCTGGTAAGCAATTTTACCAAATATCTAATTCCGCGGTCAGACTGCTATCATATACGTAACATCGTAGCCACCCTTCATGCATTTACAAAACTAACGTAAACTCTGCATCATTCTTACCCCCCCCCCCAACAGGGGAATAGTAATGAACGAGAATGAGCAAGCGATCGAATTAAGGTATACATATTCCTATTTCGTTTTAAGGTTTTCGGAAGGTTTTTTTCCAAGCATATACACATTTGTATGCATATTAATTAAAGTAAAATTACCTGCTGCACTTGAACGATTGATGTAAGACGTCGTCTCAGGGTTGACTTAAAGAAAAAAATGTTCCATTTTAACACAAATAAAAAATACTCTTTGCAAATTCCACATATAATTCATTCTCCTTTCCGACCTGTTTCATAAAAGAATTACATATTCAGGTAAGAATTAACGATTGATATTTTTGATGATCATTTGTGATTTCCTGTTTTCGCACGCAAAACCAGCGCTTTAGCACTGTAAAGTCACAGTGATAGGAACTATTGATCGCATTGGCCCGAACCAGCAGTCACACAATGATTGCGCGCTACCTTAGCACGGAAGAGCGTGTGTACCATATCAGCGTGAACGGGGCATCAGCTCCTTGGTCTACACCTCCACTTGATTTGCCTGATCACCGTCCATCCAGTCCAAGTGAACCTCAAAGACCGCTTCTTCTCCCTAGCTTTACCTCACATCTCCCTCTCTCTCTCTCTCTCAATCTCTCTTCCAACCTAGGGAAACCGAACGGAAGAATTCGCAGTCCCTTTGCGGGCCATCCCACGCTCCACTGCAGGTTAATGCATACCAACATGTTCCTGTGTTCTCCCAAGGGACCAATCCTCGGAAAACACGGATCCTTCAGCTACCTTGAGTAAACCTTAGCCGTTTGCCGTTTGATTCTTTAATTTGTGCCGATCGCTACTCGACTCCACCGCGACCCCAAGCCGACGTCCAATAAACGTACTTCGACGGGAACCAGCCGCGTTCTAATTATCCACCATGGAAGAAAGGGCCAATCCACAATCGATGAGAGGAGTACCAATCCTTATTCTGAGAAATCCGATCCGGAAGTATGCCATCGGAGAGAATACATAAAAATGAAACAATTAACCTTAGTGAAATTCGGAAGTTCAGTTGAATTCAACAAGGTATCAGTTGAATTTATCTTTTGTATGATCAAAACGTGAACGGCTACGACTTCACAATGGCTGCAGATTTATTGAAATCGAAGCTAAAGGTGGTTTAATCGAGGTATTCCCCACATCAGTTAATTAACACCATTTTGAAATACATATTTCATAAAAGTAGCAGCTATAAAACCATTATGTTAATGTAGTAATAAAAACAGCAAATATTTATAGATCTAGAGGCCTTAATTTCCAAGTGGTTAATTATTTATACTCGCCTTATTTATTCAGTCTTAAACTCAACATATTTTTGGAACCTTCTACGGTGAAAATGCCTTCACTACAGACATTTTTCTTAAATGATTCTATAAAATATGCAGCGGATAATTTTATGTCTTAAAAAATTAAAAAAGCATACACAATAATTAAACATTGTTTAATTTATTACGACATCTAGGCATTTTGAATTCCTCATTTCAAAATAAAGCTTATCTGGAGTACAAACACGTGTCATATACTGTGGAAAACGGCTTCTGCGTTTTGAGAAATGTCATTTAAAGTAATGGGGTACGAGGTTAATATTTTGATATTTTTGGCAAGTTGAGAGCTTTCTCTATGAAATGAGGCCATGCTCATTCAATATTAAGAATATTTAATCCCACTCAAACAAGCATTTAAGGCCTAGAGTCATACTACCTCAGAAATGGGAGTTGAATCGGAAAGTTTTAACTATTCAGATCGTACGAATTAAATTGTGGAATGGTTATGAATAACATATGTATAGAACGTGAATTCTCATATTTTATTTTGCATTTATACATAATATCTCTACGCTATATTTTACATTTTACTTATCCCATTATAATAAGCAACAGCTATGTAGAAGTGGTTAATTTCAAGAATAATATGAAAGCATATGGTTTCCTGTAAAGCGTTATAAAGGCCGCTGTAAATTTACATCGCATATAGAGCAGAATAAATATTTCGTAAAAGAGGAAACATTTTAAATGCCTTGATTCTACTAAAATTGTGTATAATCGTAATAATGCAGGGAAATAAAGAAACCTGAAACTGCCATCACTTTAAGTACCTTATATATTTCTTTCCGTTCGCACCACCGAATATTTTTTAAAGTAATTCTGTAAACCAGCAATATTTTTACGTGTCTATACAAAATGAACTCGGAAACGAATTACCAAGAGATGCCCTATTTACGTAATAGTTAATACAGATGAATTAAGCTCACATTGCCGTTTAAAAAATGGAACTTGTTTGGCATATACGAATTGCAGAGCCCAGAAAAATTGTCCCAAAGCAAGAAGGTATCAGAGAAAAAGAACTAAATTTTTGATTCAATACAAAATTTCCACGAACAAAGCTTTGCTACCGGAAAATGGATTTTAAAAATTAATTTGGGAAGTACAATCTACAGATGAATAATGCTAAAACATTTAAGAGTAGTAAATATTAACCAACACTCGCAAAATTACGTCTTTTTAGTAAATGATCAATTCAGTTACCTTTCTGAAATTTCAAAAATATTTTATAGAGAATTGTGAACATCTAAAATTACCTTTGTTAGCAACTAACTCTGAGATAATTTACGGCAGAACTACTGGTCCAAATGATTACTTCCTGCTTGCCTATTGCTCAATCAATAACTTAAACCACTAAGTTTGAATAAGAGAACGATAAGTATTAAATACAAAGGATGACTATTGGATAGAGTTTTATGGTTAATTAATTCAGCAAGCAAAAACTTAAAAATATCTTAGAAACATATTTTGAGGTAAATGTAAGTGCATTAACGTAGGACTTTGAATCATGTTTACATTTAAATTTAAAATATGCAAACAATCGCTTTGTTGAAGATCAGCATTGGCTCATAAGACGTTACAAAGACCGTCTGTCGGAAATTGCAAGGTCGACAAGTAAACAGTTTAACGAAAAGCAGCTCATAAATCCTTTCAGACAAAGGGGTTTGTCGAAAGCCGCTCAAAACTCAAAGGAAGCTTTAATTAATATTGATCACCCACATGCCCTTAGCAAGGCTAGGCAAAGAGGAGACGTTTGACCCAAGCCATTATGATGCGTTTGATTCGAGACATTAACATGAGCAAGGAACAGCTGCCCCATTTAACAGATTGACTTGCAAATTCTTTGCCTTCAAAGAAAAAAAGCCTCTTGCACTAAGGGTAGAAGCAGTAACTGGAAAGATATCCATACTAAGAAAGAAAATTTAAATTCTGTTTCAAAGGATTTATAAACGTGTTTCAACAATATGAATACCTAATATTGTGGATATAATCGAAAAAAAATTTTCTCCGGCCTGAAAATTAATTAAAAAATACGTTGACATAATTCATTGGAACCAAAATATATGGAAAATAAAGATTAATAATCATAAATCAAATATAAAAAGTTGAACAAGAGGAAATTGATGATATAATTGATGATGTATATTGCAGATACTTAATACTGTTCAAAAACTTGGCCACGCTATTAAATCAATGATGGCCTATCAACGACAACATTTTGAAAAATCCAACAATGTTCGCTCTAGTATTTTAACTAATTTCGTTTACTCAATTCAAATATAATCAATCCGGAGTCTTATTGTAACATTGTCACAAGATATCCATTTTCATATGTGTTGCTTATTTGTTGCTCAATGCCTATTCTTCAATTTTCCAAAAACTAATTATTTAAACACAATGATAAAACTACACCATTTGAAAGATGCTCACTTATGGAAATTTTTTGAAGCATACTTTTTTCTTCGAGTAGAAATTACCAAACTTTTGGAACCATAAAGTATTCCATGAGCATATTCATCTTCATGGTATTTAATTTCACCCAGAAAGTAAACCTGAGATTATAGGCGTGGATTACTGACCAAAGTGTCAGGGTACATATCCGGGAAAGCCTCACTTGAGGACATCCAAGCTGATAAACCCAAGATGAGTGATTTTGGAGTCAACCTCTTCCCTATCCCACACCCATTATGCCAAATTCCTTGTGCCATTGGACTCAGTACTCACCGAGCCGAGTAAATCGATCTTCTGTTTGAAACACGATTTAGTGTGGAGAATTAATCCGTCGCCAAATCAAAGACTGACCGAGAGACTAGTGTATATCTTTATAATGTCAAACTAATCTAACCATAATTTTTATTTGCTCTCCTTGGCGGTGGGGGGTCCTCCATGTACTCTACGGGTTAAGGTGGCAGAAGTCATAATAGTGAGCCACTGAATGTTCATTGTAGTTGATTTTAAAGTAAGTCGAAAAACATTCTTGAACCATATTTCACTTAAATACGTGTGCATATTTGGTGAAAATCACTATCCATATAGCAAAATAAATGAGTAAATATTTATATTTGAAAATGTTTGGCATAATTTAAACATTGTTATGAATTGGACTAAAGGTGCGAATTTAGAAATTTGAGTGACAATCGTTTGTATGTACATGCATTTTGCATGATACCTAGACATTTTAGCTACCATTGAAATAATATGAAACGTATAATTTCGTAAATATGCACTCATGTAACCGAATTATTACGAAATGTAAGCCAAGTCCCGAAAGCCTACGTGTATAAATTGTAATTGCTGGGAAATCAAATCGGTAATATGCAATTTTTTTCAGTCATGTCGATATATTTTACTGACTAGTAAACGTATGTGAAATCTCATGTTAAGCTGTATGTGAACGGAAATTGTATAAATCACATAAAGTTCCATATAGGGAATTTTTTTGCAAGATGTGAGGTTTTGAGTGAGTTGCTGATTTTTCGTTAAATCCTCGCTGCAAAATATTGACGTGAGTTTCGAAATTAATAAATAAATTACCAGAAGTGGAAGTAATTGTTAATACAGATATTTTTGTAGAGATTCTTCGCCGAGACCAGAAATGAGTCGGTGTGAAAATAAATAGATGATGGGAAAGAAATATTAACCCTCCTTAGTAATGAATTTTTAACGGCACTTTAAAAATTATACGAGTATTATAATATAAGTATAATAAATATTATACTTATATTATAAAAATTATATCTTATGTATCTTTAGTCTTTAAAAAACTTGGTCATCCATATAAAAAAATATTTCTAGAATACTATAAAGGTACTTTTCTTTTTTTTTCTTTTCTTAAAATTTTTTATGTCATAGTGATCACATTGATCTCCCGCGCATGCTAACGCTGCTTTTTCTGTCCAAGGAGTGTCCACATGCTACGCTTCCTGTATTTTTTATTGCGTTATTTAACAGTTATGCATTTTATACGTGCATATAGACTCATTTGGATATTATTTCCAGAAAATAAAAGTTTTGATGCATTGATGGAGACAAGCTATTAGAACTCCATAAGTATTAATTGTAGGGAAAAATGAGGACACTTAAAAATATTACTAATTTGACGAACAATCAATCGATATTGTCATTTAAATGATAAAAATGTATAAAAATGGTATGTAGCTAGAAAATTCCAGTTACATAAGTTATGGAATAGCTTCATTTCATCAGTCGTTAGTTTAAAATTTTGGGTGTTCACCAGACCTCGCGATGCTACTGGCTTGACAAAGGTATATTACACATGCCTGTTAAAAACTCACGAATCAGTTTCTTCAAACCTCGCGGGTTTGGCAAACATCCGCCGACTCGAAAGTCTTTCGCCCACTGGATACAATTTACTTGATCCTTCCGCACCGCAGATTGACCCACAATCTACTGCGCTCCAGGCCCCATTGACCCATCCAAACTTGACCACCTTTTTTAATGCATCCAGCTCCTCGCCCTCGCCGCACCCGTCCGCCCTCCAATTGGAAGCGCGGTGGTCTTTCCCTTCGAGTGCGACCACGACTTGACGCCCTCTCAAGGGCCTTCTCTCTTCCCTGGCCATGCCGATGGACCCACATCTTCCCTCCGAGAGAGAATTCTCTCGTCGACCAAAAGCACTCACCCGCTACTCTCTTCCCGACCACCCAACTCATCCTCTTGCTCCCTGCGGTTGCCTAGGCCAGGGGTGTAAGTCGGATGGGCCGGATCTCAACCTCCCTCCTTCCTTCGCCCTTCCCACTACCCCTTCGTATTTCTCTTAAGGTAGTTTGAGTGAAATATCATTTTACCTAGAAATCAATGAACTTGATCTCATTTTAAAGAAAAATATCTCACCCTTCAATTGACACCAAACATTCAACCCCTTACCACATTGCTTTCGGAGTTATTTGCCAAAAAATACCAGCACTTTTACACGGGAAATGGTACATGTATATACTCCAGAGAGACATTATTTACAAAATGAGGAATTTCTCACACTTTGATGTCCTAAAAAAACTAACAGCGTGTAGTTTGTATGTGTTCTCAACTATTTTTGAAAATTTATCATTATAAAAATTGTCACCGCAATAGGTTCTTGGGTCCCACAAAAAAACCTTCCGTGTTGATGGAGTTTCAAACGTACCGCGCGAAAAAACTGAATCAAATTGCAGACTTTGCTGAAATTTTTATTTAATTACTTTCCATTTGTCATATAAAACTATATTATTGCACCAATAACGATGCAATATTTAATTCATGTGTCCTAGAGCTTGTGCAATTAAAACGTATAGTTCGAATATGGTCCCTATCATGACTAGGGAACTATATCGCTCGGACTACCTTAAGGTGGCTGAAGCGGTAATCGTTAGTCCTTGAAAGTACATTTTAATAACTTTTTAGGCAAATCGAAATGATCTCGGTCTATGCATCACTTTAATACAGCTGTTCATACTGTTGATATAATCACAAACGTACTAATACAAAAGATAGAAGAATTATATTTCAAAATACTAGTCTTATATAATGCACTGTTATGAATGGGGTACACAGCGCGGAATTAAATAATCACTGGTTAATCAATCCTAAGATTGGTTTGACTGCAGCCCCCCATACTTCCCTAACTAATGCTAGTTCATATATACTTAGAATATAGGGCTGCATCTTCTTGGGAGACTAATGTGGTGGTATTCCCGTTATCTTACACACATATGCAAGCAAAAATCATACATAAATACGTGTTTTTAATGGGCATGATGCTCTGATATCTGACAGTAACCAATATAGTGATCTGAAACTTATTATTTTGGCTTCATGGTAAAGTTTGTAATTATATCATCGAATCATTAAGAAATTTTCGTCTAGTGCTACAAGGCCATGTGTTAAATTATCGCAAAAAATTATTTTCAAGAAATCAAATAGGTATCTTATATTTTTTTTTCAATTCCATTTACAGATATCACATAAAAGTACGCTTTAGCAAAGTTTCACACAATTCTGTCTAAATGAGTAAATCGCTCCAGAAACATAGATTCCGGACTCCCTTTGCTCTCCCTGAGCGCATTCCGGAGACCGCAACCGAATCTTCCGTGCCAACCGACTCACTCGCTCACTTCAGCCTCGCCCTTCATGTCCTCGGCGCCACTCGAATGTCGGGGGAGGGAGCCGTTTGCTCTTAGGAACGTATTTTCGGTTGAACGCCGACTCTTCTATGTCATCACATGGCCCAACTGGCGCAGAGAAGCGAGCAGACTGGCTGCTTGAGAATCCGTCCTCTCGCCCACACACCCAATGAGGTAGATGGTGATGGCGTTGGTTCTCGTGTCTAATGTATAAATCTCCGTAATGGGGGCGTGACCGATCGGTCATATTTTTTATTCTTCATTTACCTTAACCCTTCAGGGTCAATTACAACGTTATTCATCGAAAAGATACGAAAATTTAGTATTTCTATTATCATTTCTTTTTAAAATGTGTTTTGGAGGCATTTTTCATTTATTAAAATTAATAATAATTTATATTTCTTGCAAAAAATAAAGTAAAAATTAGTAGAAACCATGTTTTTAAGAAATTAATGCATGTGTTACAAGAGTTAAATCCTTTAAATTTTCAAAAGGAGGTAGGTATTCTAATATTATATCCACTTACGAGTCCTTTCGTCCGTACTATCCACAGGAAAACAAGAAAATAACATTGGAGAAGAACATCACTAGGTAAACCGCTTGCAAGTTTTCAGTCTGATGACATCATGCCCTCCATATTCACCTCAATGTCACACACAAACGTTTTCAAGTACTTGTGGGTCCCTTTCTCGAGGAAGTGCTTCGGAAACAATATCGTGAGTCGATGTAACGTGCCCCCTCACATACCTCCCCAATTGGAGTCTTTTTGCTCCCACCCACCCATACTACCCCCTACCTACCCCCTTGATGAGAGTGGAGCAAATGATTCAGCTACCGCGTCGCGAGGTCGTACACACCACTTTGACGGCGCCGTGAGAGATGACTCATAAGGTTGTTTCCTTTTGAAGACTTCAGAAGGCAAGCCGACCCCGGATACCGCGAACACCTTGACTCTCTTGATTTTATGTCTTGTTTGAAGAACTTTCTAACATTTCACTATTTCAAGGTAAACACGCTCCGTGTTAGAATCAGTATAAATGGTGATTGGGAATGGAGGTCTATATTAAAACCATTCTAAGGATTGATAGCTGCCAGAAGAAGAAGAAATGGCGAGTTTGAAGTCTATTTGAATGTATTACTTTTGGCATGAAGATTCTCGCAGCTACTTATAACAAAAAAAATTATTTTCGGAATTTACTGCGCATTGTCAATTTTCCTACTCAGAGTTTCACGTTTCACTCCTCGTACTATGAGCAATGTCAGGAAAATGACGATTTACGACACCCTTGACGACGCTTGCCATAGTAGAAGCCGGAAGAGGCAATGCACAGAAAATCTTGGATAAAGATGTAAATATCATTTAAATAATTTTGACTGCTGATCATATTTTTAATTCTTATTCATATGGGTCTAAACAATTTACGGAAATAAAAACTAGACACAACGTTTAAACGTGATTTTAAGAACACGAGCAAAAACTGGATAAAATTCTAAAATTATTTTAATGCGTAGTTAGCTATTTGGCCTGCTGCAGCAAAAAGATGAAAAAACACAAATAACTAGTTCATTTAAATCTGGTGAAATCTTCTGGTATCTGCGATGTTTTATTTTTCTTCAGAGCAACAGTTTCGCCGTGCTTTTCTGCCGGCTTCGTCAGGCTCAATGTTTCTTTGCCGTTGGTGGTTGGGCATTTATAGGTTCGAACAACAATGGTCTTCTTTAAAATTTAAAATTTCGTCTGTTAATTTTTTTAAGGCTCAACTTGACCGTTTTTTCTTTTCCAAAAGAGTCTTCCACGTTAATGGAAGTCTGTACCCATAATCTCTGT
Organism: Ceriagrion tenellum; assembly: GCA_963169105.1. Lineage (NCBI taxonomy): Eukaryota > Metazoa > Arthropoda > Insecta > Odonata > Coenagrionidae > Ceriagrion > Ceriagrion tenellum. The sequence goes on along the minus strand of OY720640.1, from coordinate 13,675,369 downwards.
TCAGGTTATTAGGTTTTTTTTCTATTTAAATTGCTTCTCTGATGAGCCGTGGATAATACCTGCTGCCCAACTACCAACGGCAAAGAAACAATAAGCCTGACGAAGCCGGCAGAATAGCACGGCGAAATTGTTGCTCTAAAAAAAATCATCGCAGTTACCAAAAGATTTCACAAGATTTAATCATAAGCCGCGAAAATTTACGAACAAAGTTGACTAGTTAATTGAGCTGATGAACTCGCAATATTCGAATCAAGCTGATTTGTTGGATTATATAATCTTACCTTTCGTTTATTACTTATTTATTTATTTTCACTGCCCCGAATACAGCACATTAGGCCATTTTACGTCGGGTAAACAACAGTAACAACGGACGAGACCCATGGGTCCCATGTCCTGGGCAGATCATATTCTACCCAGGCGGGACTCGAACCCACGACCCTTGGGTTAGCAGGCGAGGACTTTACCCCGCCGCCACCGGGGCCGACATTTCTTCAAATATTTAAATTCTCACCAAGTACTGTCAGCAAATATTAAATTAATCGTTTAAATATATGTACCCATACGTATATACCAACTGCAGGAATAAGAGATATTAGGACAAGAAGTATTATATTTTGATAATACATAAACCCGCAGTGCTAAGCTACACGTATGCTAAACCCTTTCCGATTCGTTGTCTACTTTCTCTGATCAATTCGCATCTTTACATCTCATCTACATCTACATACTACCCCGCAAGCCACCTCAAAAGGCGAGTGGCGGGGGGTGTTAGGACACCAGCCGTAAAAGAAAAATAAATAAATAAATAAAGATAAAAATAAAAAATAAAAAAGGGAATTTTGATTTCTTATACATGCGACAGAGTGCAGAGCTAGCGATCGACGGTTTACAGAACTGACACGATAAATCTTAGCTATGGACCGGGATTCACACCACGAACCTTTGGGCTGCCGAGACAAAGTGCAGGCCACTACGCTTCCAAACTCCCGTGACAACTTATGGAGGACACAAGGTAGCCAAATGGACAAGGCTTGTACAGGAGCGCCAAATCGTGACCAAGTATTCTAATTTTGTATGGAAAGAATATCACTTAAATCACGTATCACTCTAAGCATGTACAAGTCGATCATAGGGTTAGGTTCAGCACGTTGGAGAGGAGATATTTGATAACATTTTCTACTCAGATCTATCTCGTACTATTCTTACGATAAACATCATCATGAAGATACAAATGAGATGTGGGAATTTTTATCAAAGGTCAAAGGGTAATCCGATCATTTTGCTGCTTCCCATTTTCAGCTCTATCATCTTTCATTGCCATTGATTTGGACTTGGCTGGACCAACATTTGAGCCTTTCTCTCACTCCTTCTAGCCTCTTTCCCTTTCTTAAGCCTCTTAATAGGAGCGAGCGAATATTTTCACCTGATCCCATAATGTCACCGACCCTCCATTCTACCTGGAGGTTTCCCTTCACCAGGTTTATCCAACTCTATACTATTCAAGATGGATTCTTCTTTTCTTTTGTGCGCTTGAATATAATTCTTGTTTGTTGCTCAGGCTATTATATGAGGCTCATTGTACTTGTTTCTTGAATTTCTGTTGTCTCCTTTTCTTCAAAATCCTCTTTGTTTATAAGGGGAAAAGCACTTTCCTCAAAATCATATTAAAAACTTCAACTAGTTAACTCTCTTCCTCTTCGTTATTCACCCATCTCGCTGCACTATATTGTAAAACTGATTGGGTAGGATAATTAAAATTGTGAAACGTTAACTAGTAATGATTAATAAATATTCTTGAGACTGCAATATATGGACGAAATTTAGAGGGAGGTACAAAGGAACTATACGAGTTTTTCATCAAAGGTTGTGCCTATATCATGGTGCAGATAGCTTGAACATAATATAATGATAAAACATGAGGAAAAAAATCTGAGTTTTTGCGGAACTATGTCAATCAATGAAATATTTCTGCCTGTTAAGTGCTGATGAAATACGCTAATTATGGACTTCATAACAATAAATTTTTATTTACACCTGATTTTTTATTTATCCTATAGCACTGATTGTCGAGGAGTATTAAAAGGTAAAAAATAAATTTGTATATAACTGGCAGCTTTGTAAGCATGTTTGTGTATTTCTCGACTTGTTAATCCATAATTTTCTCCTCAGATCAAAGATGCAAGGGTAGAAAATAATTAATAATTGATTTGACCCTAAAAGTATTCATCATCAGATTATATTCCCCATCTGAAGTACCTCCAATTTTGCCATTTCAAATTCAAGGTTTAGACTTTTCGACGCTATAATTAGCCAATTGAGAAGCGTTCCGCGGCATTAGAAATGAGGCAGATCTAGATTTCGCAAACCCGCAGAAATTTCATAAGACCCGAGATGAACTCAAAGCTAGTTCGCGTTAATTTACAGCATAAATAAATTTAAATATTTCTCAAGACGTTCTCTGCAGCAGTATCTGTTGACCCAAGCATAATTAGTGAGTTTAATGCCAGGCGTCTCAAACACTTGACCTAAAAAACAGACCCTACTCTAAATTCTGCACTAAGCGGAGTTTTCCCGCAGCCCCTTAAAATTCCTCCTGGACGATAAAACTTGCACAGATCCCTCCGCAAACTCCAATTTCGTCACTCCGGCCCGCTACTCTGATATTCTGCCCGTCGAGTCCTTAATGTAAACATGAGTCATTTCTCTTCCGCACGACTCCGGACCCCTAAGGCCCGCCTCCCTCCTAGCTCACTTCTTCTTCCACGCCCTAACCCCCTACCACTTTAAAAAGTCCAAAGAAACGCCCGGAGTCCTCAAAAGAACTAATAAGTTTAAGTGGTCCGGCTACTTTCGTGTCTCTCCCTCTTCCACCTTCTTGATAAACCCCTCGCGGCCACCAGGGTACACAACCGTCCCCCCGTTCCGCTGTTTCCACCCCCACTCTCCTCGGCAATTCCTCCTCGTCCGCTCTCGCCGAAAGCTCCTTTTCTTGAAGGTATATCCCTCGCTAGCAATCTTTCTTTCGGCTGGCACAACTTTTTCCCACACCCACCTCCATATCTCGTGAAAGAATATCCCCCGTGAGCCGTGTAAAATCTCTCCCTGCCTCTCCCTTACCTGCCATTATCCTATTACGCTTAAATCCTCTCTGTCTCGACTACACGCGGTTTCGTAAGGTTCCCTAAAAATATGCTTTTTCTTCTGTTCCATGAATTCATTTCATTCTTCAAGTATGGTTGCTTTCTTCTTTAACTTTACCTACACCATATACAAATGCCAGAGGTGTCAAGGTATAATATTTGTCTAAATATTTCGTATATTTTACAAGCTAAGAAGTTCATTTTCCGATAATTTCACATAAAAAAACACATTCAAGTTTGTCCACTCACGGGCATAGACTATTTGAGGAATAAACTATAATTATTTGACTATATAATAAAATGTATATCATGATTAAAGTCACGAAGTTTATTTACAATTGAGAATAAGTAACAACTAAGTTAATTATTTTTATGCAAATGATTCGAAAAGCTATAAAATAGAAATTTACTTCAATATGCAAAAATCGTAACACGGAAAATTCAAATGATATTTTTTGACAAATAAGTGCAGATTTTATTTTAACGGATATACTGATTGGTTTAGTTACTATCCATTATAATGGCTGAAACAATTTTTGATTCAGCCTCATATATCCTTTTCTGGATCAAATAACGATTTTCCGAGATAACTTAGAAGAGTAGATGTCTTGACACTCAAGCACTGGAGCTAAATACTGGTTTGCCGTTATTATTTACAAGTAAAAATCAAAGGCCATCAACTACAAAATTGAATTTGAGCTCTGCCTATTTTAATTTCTGAGGCCGAGAATGTAAGAGTGTTGTTTAATCATTGCTAGCGATCCTTCTTTTAAGTTTAGTGCAGTGACAGTTGATAAAAATTATTGTAGAAACTACAAGAGTCCCTTTTGTAATTTTAGGAATGGATTTAAAATTTTTTAAATGAAAACTGCATAAAAACTACCCGGCCGTATGTAAACATGGCTGCAGAGGTTCCCCTAACAACGTTTAGCAAACATTTTTTCGCTCATTTTTACGCCATGTTTCCCAAGGGAAAAAGAGACACCAAACTTCAAAATTATGCTATACGCATTCCGTCACTTAAAAGCGGGGGAATTTACAGTGATCTCCTATGGATGAAGAAACGATCCTTTAGAGCACATCAAAGCAAAAATCCTCTCCGTTGGACAAGATTAATCGTAGTTCCTTTTTTTAACAGGGCGACCATCTCACTTCCTCTTGCAAATGGAGTCACTGCGAGAGAGAAGCAAACAAATGGCAGGTCGATAAAAAAACTCTCTGTCCGTTCTCTGTGGCCGACGCAAAGAGGTTAGCCTATCGGTCAGCCGCGGAGAAACAGCTAGAACGTCGAAATTTAATGAATTCTTCGTACCTACGGGGTGGAAAAGCGGACGTTCGAGAGAAATCCCCTTTGACCCAGAGCAGTCGCTTTCGGAATTGTTGCTGGTGAATTAAAGGGAGGTCTTGTTTGTATTTCCTCACACGCGAATCCCTCAAGAATGAAACTAAAACATCTCAAACAACATTATCGCGTGTTTGTCAAAGAAGGAGGAGGGTTAAAAAATATATATCTCAGGTAAACACACACATAAAAACTTAAAATGCGAAATCGACAGTGTAATTCACGAAGAAGAGGGAAATATTTTTACTTTTATATCAATACTAATAATGACTCAGCGGATTAATGACTTAGAATCCCTACAATAATCTTTGAGCTCACCCGGAATTTAAATAAATATCCTTGAGTACGCCACCGTCAAAGCATTCATTTTCCACTATATACCTATATTTTGAAGCCGGAGCTAGGAATAAATGACAATATTCAATACCTAAAAAATACAAGTACAAATTATAAGAGAGTAACCACAGTTTAAATTGAAGGTAACCCAGCTCCACACTGAAAGTTTCGCTGCATGTCTTTTCTTTTTACTAATAGCAATGTGGTTATGATAAAAATCTGTAATTTACTGGCAGTTTTATGTTGAATTTAGTCCAAGTCCAATTTAGTCCAAGCAATATATTAACTTTGCTCATAGTCAACATGTCTTCCCATGCCCAGTCACGCAGCGGATTTTTGGGTTAGACCTCACTTAGGGAATTAATTAGCAATATTGCATTAGGATTATGGGCTGAGTTGCTTCAAATATGTATATTCATTACATTTGTTTCAGCAAGTTGTCGTATTTATATATGGCAGTGGGTGTTTGGTAACCAGCCGTGGAGAAGGAAAGAGTACAGAGATGAGGAAGAAGAAGAGACTGTGAAGGAGAGTAGTTTTTCCGTTTCTCACTCAGATAGCATACGCAAATGAAGAGGCGCATTTCTGTAAGTGGCGATAATCCTATAGACCAAACCTAAAATATGATTAAAAGCACTCCAACTCCCTACCCTTTTACTCATGGCTTTGCATCTACATCGACCAGATATCATTGTTAGTGCTCAGATGCTCAAGCATACGCCAACTCAGCCCTTATCCTCACACTCCCATGACTCAGATGAAAAAAAGCTCGCACTTAATTATGACGAGTTCTCGTGGGTAGGAAGGAAACGGTGTTGCACTACACAATTTTGATGATGCGGTCTGCCATCTCTTTCAAGTTGCCATCTCTTGTTTATAAAGACGAAGGATCTCTGGCATCTCTTGCTAATGAAGACGAAGGCAGACCTGGGGCCATGCCTGGGGATCGGGTTGGTGTGGTGGCTAGAGCACTGGCTAACCATAAGGGCGGCCAGGGTTCAAATCCCTGCTGAGGAGGATATTTTCAGAGGAAACCTGATCCCTACTTGAGTGTCGTGTGGAGGGCACTTCAAGTACAGTACTCCGTTCGTCGGATGAGACGTTAAACCGTGGTCCCCTTGACGCCTTTCGTTAAGTGCAGGCTAATGCCGACGCCGGGTTTCTATCCACCGTTCCTCCCTTACCTATCCCCTAAGGCGCAAATGAACTTAGTCGGTCGCCTCTCCAAAATCCAATCCAATATTCACCCGAACCATCATTAGCTTCTCCCCCTGCTCCGTATCCACTTCAGTTTCTCAAGCCTTACAATACGTACATTATCCGTGCTCCTGATCTTTCATGTATAAAATGGCTATAGCATATGTGCGGTCATCTGGCATGACCTTGCGATTTCCAAGTATTGCGTTGACAGTAACGTATTTGACGTTACAAAGTCGACTACTTCAAACAGGGTCAGTCAAAGCCTAGAATATGATGCCATACCTATGTCAGTGCAGTTTATAATCATTACCCGGCTGGAAACTCATTATACTAATTTTATAAACATCGTGATTATATCAAAAAATGAATCTAAAAGATAATTAAGGCATGTGAGGCAAATGACTTGTTCCTTTTTCCCTCCAGTTATAACCAAAATCGTTTTGAATGGCGTCCAGTGACACAATGATGAATGAAGTTTTTTTCCAATGGAACTGTTTCCCATTCCGTCGAGACTCTCTCGCAAATGCATTTGCGCGTCATTTCCCTCTCCCCACGCATTTCCCTTCGACGTCCCACGCGTTCGTCCCTCAAGAGAAATTCCTTCCCGTTCACTCTATTATTCCATACGTGGGGATCCTCGAACCCCGCTCGCCTTTCTCTCCGACAAACGTCAGTCTCCCTTCTTCTATCTTCAGCCCGTCCGTCACATTACATAAATAACCTTTCGACCTTCCTTTCTTTTTACAATACGTCCTTGGGTCTCCGTTGCATGACGCAGTCTCCCTTCCTTGCCTCCGGAGGACACGCATTCCCTACTGTACAACCGTATAAGTGAGACCCGGGGCCCATATTCAGTGAGGACACGACGCTGCCGAGCCACGGAAAATCAGTGGATTTGACGTCGCAGCTCCAAAATATTTTTCACCTTTCACTGGCCCTGTTTGAAGTATTTGACTTTGTAACGCCAACTACGTTACTGTCGACGCAATACTTGGAAATTGCGAGGTCATGCCGAATGACCGCACATATGCTATAGCCTTTTTCTAGATGAAAAATCTTGAGCATGGAATGGTCGTATTGTAAGGCATCAAACGAGGAAAACATTGCTACAGTGGGAATATTTCCAGTGCAATAAAACCGAAACGCTAAATAAAGAATGAAACTCTTGCCGTGCTTGGTATCCAAGTACAAAGTGTGCCCAAAAATTTTTCATGAAAATATGTGTTTCACATTCTGAGGATACCGCGACTTTTGAAAATACGAATATCTACATTATTACCTCTACGGAGTTACCCATATGTGAAAATAAGAGCAAAATATCACAGAAGAAAAATTATCCGCATTGATACATTAACTGTGGTGCTTAGTGCGCGCTTTAGTTCACACTGTGTTGTGCCGTTGTTAAACTGGCTTAAGAATTCGGCACGATATTGAGGGTTCCAGTTCGAATGACGGTCACAGCAAATGATTTTTTCCGTGAAATTTCGCACTTAGATTGACACTAAATGACACCGACACTTGCATAACAGTCTTTGATCAAACATAATGTATAACAAGCAGCTTATAAAAACTACATATTTTCCCACTAACACCTGCTATAAAAACTGATTATTTGGATGAATTCTTGAAATTAATGTATTATATTGCCCGAATCTCGCCCAAAACAGCTTAATCCATTTTTGTAACTATTTAATTAATGTTTTAAAAATCACGATACGATAATCATCATATACATTTAGTTTTAATGATGGTACACAGTTCACGCAGTAGTACAATGGTGGTACACAGAAGTCTAATTGCTGAAAGAAAATTAAGATAAACTTGGATTTCTAAATGATACTATATTCTCCGCAAATTAATCAACTCTAAAGTAAATATAAAGGTCCGTTTCTATAGGTGAATAGGTTATAGAAATCCCAAAAACTGAGATAGTGTTTAAAAATGAGTATGATTGTGAGAAGATTGAGATATTTCCTTTTTGTGAGTTTAACTAAACATTTTCTTGAAGGTATGCTAGTTTATGATTTATCTGGAACTGAAATACGAATTAACCGAGCTGACTCAAAACCATAATCTTTTCCTGGAGTGCGTCCGAGATAACAGGGCAGTTGACATTGAGATATGCAACCGATTTTTACACACGTTCAATGCCGTTTGCGGAAGGAAACCACGCGACCGAGAAATCCAATGATGTCGGCCTTTTATTAAACCAGACAATCGCGAAAAATATTATACTTTTAATCTCTTCTTTAGCCAATCCAGGATACTTCAAATACGCAATTATCTTGTATTGACTAACCAAGGGAATGTTAACACCCCCAGCGTGAGCATTCTCCCTAATTGGTAACAATATTTCCAAAGAGAAAGGCAATTATCGTGGTTCATGTATTGCCTTAAAACAAAAGAATTCAAGAAGAACAAATGCCACATTTTAATATTCAGAAGATAAATATTCCAACAAAAAGAAGTATTTATAGATTCTGAGCACGATGTACAAATTAGAAGAAGAATATGGGAGTTGAGCGGTGGTCTCACAATATGTCCAGTTCAGAGGAGGGTTGAAGGACTCCTCAGTGCACACATTTGCAAAAGCGTACTTCTGAGTCTATCAAGTTGCTCGAATGCGTTGAAATAATGGCAGAAGGCAGAATGTTGTTAAATGGATTGAATACCATTTCTACATCTTTACGTTTATTTTAGTCCAAAAATATACAATATCTTCCGCTGAAAGTCCCGCAGTTACTATGTATATAACATCGCATAAATGCATTGAAATGATAGTAACCAGAATATTATTCAACAGATTTGGGCGTAGTGTAGAGGAAGTTTATCATAATGAAAACAAAAATCGCGCTTTTCCACAGGATTTTGATAGGATTTACGACACGTTGCAACTCACAGATTCAACATCAGGTCTACTACTTGATGTCTCAGTGAGTTGAAACGCGTCGTAGCTGTCATCTGAGGAAAAGTGAGATTTTTGTTTTCATTATAATAACAATCAATGAATTCAGAATGTTTTTCACACTTTAATTTTAATTTTATTTCAGAAAATACGACATCTTACACTTAAATATCCGTGCCTATTATATTGCTTAAATAACCTAGTCTAACTAGCCTATTATATTGCTTAAATAATCTAGTCTAACTAGTCTATTATATTGCTTAAATAAAGATAAATAATAGAAACCAAAGCATTATTCATTGGAAAGAGTACAATTTCAACGCCTTTACGTCCATTTCCAATCCGGAAATACGATATTTTCCACTTAAATTTCGGCACTTAATTTCGGAAGTCGAATCCCCTCTCCCCCCCCCCCCCCTCTCCCAAGGCCAAGTCTGGGCAATAAAGCATAGAAGCCGTCGGCCGAGGAGCTCCGCCCATTCATTTATCTTGACGTCGAAAGCAGTTTTATTTTATCGCCACAGTATCAGATGATCGTCGCGACTACGACGGGAGATTCCAGTGGGTTCGGTGACCAGATTGCCCATCTCGAGAGATCCATTCCCCTCCACCACCCCAAGCCACTCCCTTGCTGCCATTAAGTCATCCCTCGCCCAACCCCAATCGTATCGACCAATCCCAATCGTATCATTTCAGCTACTACGCATCACTTTTCTCCAACTATTTTCTACTCTACGTCTAATTTACTATGTGATGTTTGACATGCACATATGCTTCTAAAACTGGGTCAGCAAGCACAAAGTGATTACTTTTTTCTACACCTCATTACTTCTCTATCGGGACGTTTTGAATGCTTTTCAAACCTCATTTTCGTGCAGTACTTTTTTTAACTAAGCATTTGACCCATCCCCGGTTCTTTATCATTGCAAAGGTTCCATTCTTTATTTACATTGCATCATAATTTTTTTATTCTCCGTAAATTTTGTACGGAAAGGACAGATAAAGGAAAGAACAGATATATAGGTAATGCGAACCAATGACATTTCTGTTCGCAAATACGTTCACTGCAAAGTTTAAATTGTTGAACAGATTATTCGGTTTGGACTCAGAATATCCGAGCCTCGAGAATGGCGCAATAGTGAAGTGTGAGAAAAATCTCAAACGGGGCTGAAGTTGAAATTTATCGGGCCATTGACGTAACATAAACGAATTTTTCCGTGGCTCAGCCACATCCTCTCTGAATAAGACTCCATATCTCAACTTCCTTAACTCTTAAATTGAAAACATTTTTCTTTTCCATCTTAACATTTTACGCCTGAATGTCACGGTTTATAAAATATTTCTCGCGTCATTGTCTGTCAAGGTAGAAGAATGGACTCTCTCTCTCTCTCTCTCTCTCTCTCTCTCTCTCTCTCTCTCTCTATATATATATATATATATATATATATATATATATATATATATATATATATATATATATATATATATATATATATATACACACACACACGAACCCACCCTGTCCTCCCTCCACCCTTATCCCCAGCACGCTCAGACCCTAGCAGCCACCCACACGGGATTCGACCTCCCGCCCCTTTCACCCTGCCTCGTTCGAACGGAATCGTCGCCGCGTTTATCTCCGTCTCAAACAGGAGCTCACGAGTCGGCACAGCCAGCGGCGCGAGGAAGGCATCTCTGCTCCTCCAGCCTCCCTCCCCAAGCACCCACTCCTTCCACCCACCCATCCCACCACTTTCCCTTCCACCCTCACCCTCCCCCGCCCCCATTACTCACCTAAGGATCTCTCCTTTATGAGGTAGGCAGCAAGAGGATGCTGACAGCGGCTAGGAATTCAATTAGGCGCCTGATATATGAAGACGCGGGACTACAGTTGGAATGGATAAAGAGGAGACGCCGAGTGGAGGTTCGTCGGGGAAACGGAGGCGAGGTACAGACGGCGAGAGAGTAAAGGGATATGGATATGAGGGCGGAGTAAAGGAGAAGAGGCGCAGGTATGGAGGAGGAAGGGAAGGCGAACGAGAGAGGAGGATTATGGGGCGGGGCGTCGTGAGCGGAATGCAGAGCCGGGAAAAGCCCGGGGGGAAGACGCGGGAAAGCCTGAGGAGATCGAGTCTTAAATATTACACACGCATATTAAAAATACTCCTGCGACGCATAATTTAGTAGCGGTTATCTGGTTGAGAGAGAGAGAGATGGGACTGCTTTTCCTACGAGTCTGCCACCGAAATGCCTCATCAAAGAAGTCACGCAAGGAATAAATATACGCTTATGCGCTAGAAATGTTTATTGGTTCTAAAAATATACATGTAAGGTATTAGATCGTGGGGACAAAGTACAAATTTTCCGTTTCAAACTGCCAGAAAAAAATTAAATTTGCATATACCATTTTTATTTCCATTGGCTGCTAACGAGTGGTCAGTATGAGAATTTTACAAGCTTGACATAAAGTGAATAGAAAAATGCATTTTTTTTAGGAGCAATTCTGTATTTTCAGATTTCATTTCAACTATTCACAAGGAAATATATGGTGCTGGGATTGGCTAAATCATATCAAAATAAGTATTATGTCCTACAACAGGTTTAAAGAACTTCTTAAATAAGGAACATGGGTTGATTTAACGTTCTGCATGCGGGACATGGACAAATTATATACTTCGTAACTTTTGTAGGATATAAAATTTTTATTTTGAAACTTGAACCTTCTTAGGATTATTCCACGTAAATGACTATGTAAAACTAACGTTTTGCCATCATGACTGGAAGAATCGACCCCAGATAGAAGTCGACATGGGAATGTAGAAGACAACTTTTGAAACACTAACTTAGAACTATTCCCAGCGAAAATACATTTTTTAAATGAGACATGAATCCATAACGAAAAATGAAAATTTTGACGAAGAAATTAGTCTATAAATAGCATTAAATCAACTTAAGGTGTCGTAAATTCGTGGAGGCAACTCATTTTTGTCTAAAAAAAACACTTGGTAATTTTTTTATTGCTTGCAGCAAGATTTGAGTTCGTGCAAACGGGATCTCACAACGGAGGGGTACCTAGCAGACGACCATCTGATGGGACGGAACGGACGTCATCAGCATTCGTAAGGAAGTGGAGGAGAGTTTACTACCTGTTTGGAGGTGGCATATACTTAGTTATGTGAGCACTGGCCTAAGAGACGCATGATCTCTCGTTGTCATTAACTTCACGCCAATAAAGGTGTCTGTTAGGGAAGACACACGTGTCATTTCAGTCTTCTCGATTGTCCTCCTGCTCTGATTTCTCCCGAAATATTACACTAAAATTAGTTGTGGAAGCATGCAAACTGTGGTAAATTACTAAGTGTTTTCTATGACAACTAAACAAAAGAGTAGCCATACTGTAATGAATTGCATAGATTACAAGAAGTGATCTTAAAAAAAGACTTGACATGCTTTCACGACGTATTTCATGCCTGAAGCAATATCAAACCGCCCTTGAGAGTTAAAATCTGATAGAATAAAGTAACAGTATTTTAATGATGCGGAAAAAATGGGATACATATCTTACGGTTCCAAGCGATAGTTCGGTGCGAGATACCCAAAGGACTATACTCCGCAGAAACAAACAACAAGCTTCATATTGAATAAACCGAAGTGCCGGGCTTCTTCTCAATTATGACCTTGCATTTCACTATTTGTAGCGGTGTAGGAGTAAACTGTAATATTTGCATAGAAAAATCCATGAGTCTCCTCAATAAAATGGGCCAGTGGGACATAAGAATCAAAGTTGAGGGGCCAGGGACCAAAATGTAAGCTGGAGAAGTGAAAAGCCCAAGCCCTCGCAAAATGGTCAGAGAAAGGTGAACTGCACTATGATCAAACAGGACCTCGGATAGAATTTAAGTGAAGTTATTCTTTGAAAAATGTTTTTAGAAGAAGAAATGTATGTGAAAAGTATATTAACTACTAGGAAAATTTGACTCAAAAAACATTAGGAAAAAAAGTTGTATACAACCAGCAGTCGAGTTATTGCCATTCGGTTTTTTGGAAAGCATAAATCGGAAACCCAGTCTAAGCATGGATTATCATAAAAATGAACTGACATGTAAATGGAGCAACCTCGGATACAAAAGCATGCTTTTCTTATTGTCATTTCATGATTAGTGAGAGACACAGTAAGGAATGTGTTGCAATGTGATGTCTCCTCCCTCGCTCTAGTAAGTGACGCCATCTAAAATAAATACCCTCGGTCAATTATCAGTTAAATTAAAACAGGATTGGCAGACATCACTTGGGAAAAGTCTCAATGGAGTAGGATAAGGAAAGAGTCTTAGTGAAGGAATAAAAGAAGTGGGAATAGTCTCATTGGACTCATTTTAGGATAATTGCTTAAAAAAAGACGGTTAAAAGACCACTTTGAAACCGAATTCCAGTGGCAACGAAAGTAAAAACTTTGAGAAGGGACGATGGGGTGGAAAGGATTGCGTAACCTGCTACGAGGTTGAGTAAAAACAAATCGAAGATCGTTTTCCACTAATGAAGAGGCAATAATAAAGGGGTAAAGCTTTCGCAAATGTTCCTGCGATCCTCAGGGGAAGAATTGGGACATGTTCTTCGGAACTTTCAAAATTTTGCAATCCGGGGGAGGAAGGCTGGTTTGCATGGAGAGTCGCCAAACATTCTCAAATCTACCAAAATATGCGCTCCGAGAAGTGAAATGACTCACCACTACTTAACTGCCGTCCTGTTTTGACTCATAGTACCATATGGGTATATAGTATGGAAACACGCTTTCCACTTTTGTGTAGTCGTTATAGTTATCAAAAATTCCTAATACTCTTTGACGAATTCTTTGCCTAGAATTCATTCCATCAATAATTTGGAGACGACTGAAAGTTTCGAGGAATAACGATCACGTTTTGCTCTCATGAGCGCAATTAGAAAACAGAAAAAGTGAAAGCGCGCGTGCGCATTATGGGGAAGCATGATCCGAGGGGTTGGGTTCGAGCTGTTCGACTAAAATCCGATTATATAACAATGGAGTCACGTGGTACAACAACAAACAGAGATTGGGCACGTTTGAACCACTCTAATGGATAACCTGCAGTGTCTGATGCGTTGTTTACTTCGTCTCGATTCGCAATATCTGACTTCGACAGCAATATTTTCTCGAGAATAGCTCGATCGGAAAGACTGTTTCAACTATTACGAGTGGTTTAAAGACGCCAACATATCGAACCCTCCGTCATTGCACCACGCGACTACCTCGCGACAAGTGATCGGAATTATCTCAAACGGTTCAAATACCACCGATCTGGCACATTTATTGCGATGGGTGATTTTTTACCCATCGCAATAAATTTACATCGTTTTTTAGGAACTTAAAGACTTTATTACAAAATGAACGATAGAAACTCAATGAATACAAGGCAAAGATACCATTATAACTCATGTTACACTTTTAATAAAGCGTAGATTCATTCTATGGATGGAGCAAAAAAGTATTAAAAATGTCATAAATTGAATTGCAATAAAACCCTTAAATTCAGCTCAGTATATCGGAAAATAACTGTGTTATAGGTTAAAAAAGTGTCATACGTTATGAAATGATCTTTTTTCTTCACATTAGACATGATTTAGGAGACATTTGAACAAGTTCGGAAAATCGCCGTTTGTCCGGAAAATCGGGCTTCCTAGACCACTGTGCGATGCCCAAGGTTTTGACTCGGTGGGGCACGCCCACGGAAGATCTGTGAGCTATTCGAGATAGCCTTTGAATTCCCAGGCCTCGGCAGCGATGCAATTGTTCTCTCATTGCCTCAAATATTTCAAATAGAGTCGTTTTAAAGTGGTGATTTTTCGGGGATTTGACGGCAAATCCACAGATTTTCTGAGGTTCGATTGTGTCGGATCCTTTCTGAATAAGACCCCTTGACTCTAGGAGGAACACTGGATTTAATGTCCGCAACAAATGAATAGATATTTCCTTGCTAACATCATTTATAATCAGGGGTTTGAATAGCTTTGTTAACCGATTGGGATGACATTATGTAGTGCAATATTTAAGTGGATTTTTTAGGCATTGACACCAGAAGTAGAAAGGGTAATGCCTGTACTACAGTTCCAAAGCTTTATTCACCTTTCTCTAACTTCTTTCATCTCTCTCACTTGGTGGTTTCACCTTCCACAAAGCATATATTAGTTAAGGATAATTCCCGCCGGGGAAACTTTGCTCCGTCCTTTTCATTATTTAATTTAGCGATTTTCTCTCTCGTTCTCCTCCGCTTGCTTTTCTCTGTGCCGGGGGCGCATGGGCCACAACGTTCCAGAAGAAAGACGCAAGTAGCCAGGCGGACCATTGTTAGCCGATAAGCCTTTCCTCCGTTACCTTCATTATTTCGTTATATTTTTATCCACTAGTAGAAAAAAATGACTCCATATAGAGGAAAATAATTCAAGAGTATTGAGTCAAATTTTCAATTGCTATTTTAATGCTAGAATGGGAAAGTTGACCCATCCAGAAAATGGATAGATACCAATCAGTTTTAGTCAGCGATTGATCGAGAAATAATTACAAAATAATATCATGCTTGAAGGTGTATCGCAACTCAATCTAGTGTAAATTGGAAAAAGTAATTGACTGAATTCCTCTGTCAAACTCGTGAAGAGCGCTTTACCCTACTGAAATATTCATAGCCTTCTTCTAGAAGGCCGGAAGTCGAGGACGGGAATTGAAGAAATTTAGCGCGGTATTTTACTAAACTATATTTATTCCACTTCAAGAAAGAAAATAGAATGATATAGATGACCAATAGTTCAAATACCCGTTTTTACGGCAAAAATATATCAGATCATTATAGTTGTTTTAATTATTTTATTAAGTCATTGCACAGTCCAAGAATACTTATATTAAACTAATTATATATACTGTGCAAAAATATATATCACAAAATTGTAATCGAGTCTCACATAAATTCATTTATAAGAAAAGCATTAACTTCACGTTTTGACAACATTTTATTGAACTAATGTCTGAAATAAATATACATATTTTTATTTTGCGTAAGTTTTTTCCTAATGTAGAGAAAAATATATATATGAGCCCACCGGTGCTATTTCAGATTTCATGCATAAGAAGTCTGAATGTGTCATTAATTATACGAAGTAAAATATTAAGCTGGAACTACCTAAAATTATTAGCTGTCCATTTCGTCCCGCAGGATTCTTACCTGTAAAGATTTTATTCAGGTTTCTCATTAAGTATAACTTTCTATTGCAGGCAAGAGTAATTGAATATAGCTCGTTTGTCTTATAAAACATTAAACAGAGGATTTTTTTCGTAAAAGTCAACAATTATTGAAATTTAATTTATAAAAGGAAACTAAGAACAATACAGAAAGCAACTTGTCGCTACATATGCCTTATTTTTATTCTCTTTGAATGGTACATTTTGATTTAACGCCGGAAATTTAAGCATGAAGATAATCTAAAAAGTGTTCCAAGGAAAGTGTCTCACTCAGAAAGATAAGTAAATTAATAAATATGATGTAAAAGTCAATCAAGCAAATTAATTTAATTACTATCCTTTAGAGGAAATAATTGAGAAAAGGGGTTAAGCTAGAAACTGTCTCGCTGTATTAGATTATGAGTTAAAAAACACCCCTGGCCTTATTTCGCTTCGAAGGACCTTCCGGAGGCTGAACACCTTTTTCCCCGAAAATCCAGAGAATCTCGGAAAACACACACCGACCTACGCTCCCCGCCTCGCGAGGCGAGTCTACACATCCTCAGCGCCAGAGCCTCACTTCGGCGTCTCTTGACTTTCCCTACCCCGGACTTTAAAATTGAAGTGCTTTACGTTATTTCACATGAAAGAGTATTTAGAAAGCAATTGGAGTTAAACCAGATACTATCTCAACCGAATTTCATCGTACGTTTTTCATTATCCTACCACGCAACCGGGAAAATGACATGACATGATGAAAGGATAATATCACTTCGTTACATGCAAGAATACTCCCATCACTTTCATGCCTTAGCAGCCTTGGCCCTGGGAAGTGGGCTTCCTTATAGGCTATTCCTTTGAACTTGAGTCCACACCAAGCATTATTTTAAAAATGTTGAGACTTGCAACTGAGGGCGATGATAAAATTAATATTTTATGAAGTATACTGATGATCGACCGAAGGATTTTCATATTCCAAGAGGTGCAAGATAATACAAGAAGCGCCCACTCAAGTTTTAAATCATCTTTTACGAGAGACTGAACACCATTGAGGAAAAAATAATAAAAAGATTCGACGGCGCTGCTTATGGTCCCTGATCAGGTTCTAAAAATCATCCCTTCCATTGGTCGGACTGCTCCGTCACTAGAACACAGAGAGCTGATTTCTCTCTCAAGACGTGCCCATTTCATAGCGTTATGTCGGCATCAATAGGCCATTCCATGTCAATGCGAAAAACGAGGTGCCCGTGACACCTCCAATTTCGTCAATATTTCTGGACTGGAAGTGTATCATTTAACTTCACTGGTGACTGTGTCCAATTGTTGGGCGAAGGGTGCATTTGTTTCTTAGTGGCTGTAGCAGAAAAATTGAGCTTTTCGTATATTTGTGATTTGATTTGCCGTAGATATTGCCGCAGTTATTGTCGGCCACGGTGGCGGTGGGGTGGAGCTCGCCTGCTAACCCGAGGGTCGAGGGCTCGAGTCCTGCCTGGGTAGAATATTATCTGCCCAAGACATGGGTGTGTGTGTTCGTCTCTTGTTAATGTTAAAACGCCCGATGTAAATGACCTTTGTTGAGCTGTTTTCGGGGTTGTAAGTATAAATAAAAAAAATTTGAAAATATCTACGAGAAGAAAAAACTCATGTCAAAGCACAAACGTTAATACGAATGAGTAAATTGTTGTAAATTAGCATGAAACCATAAACGCAAATGTTTACATTTTAGTGCACATATTTTTTAAATGTAAAACTTCCATTTCCTTTTTCTCAAAACACGCTTGAAACTATAAGTAAAATGTAAGCATGAAAACAAATTAAAAATAACTTCTCCCTTTAAAAAAATTTAATTTCTCAATGATGCACAGCCATCGTATTTAGCGAAAAAGTATCAACATTATTAAAAAAATCGACGGGTATATGTTTTTATCGTAGCTACTCTACAAATTTACGAGTGCATGCAATAATTTTAGTAACAGAACCTCCGCAATGGTAATATACGTTAACGATCGTGGGAGATTCATCCACGAGGTTATTTTATTGAACTGTTATTGAAAGCCGGCGTGTAATAATAAAAATAATAAAATTCATACGTATAAAAACAGATATTGGGCGAGAAAAATGAAATAAAAACCAACAATGGCGTAAACCAAACTTTTGCTATAAATACCGGGTATGGGAGGGATCAGGGGGATTTTTTTAACTCGACTCGAGCAGGGGATAATGATCAGATGCAGTCAATGAGGTACAGTTATCAGTATTCATTTATTAGCGCGATAAATACCAGAGAAGAGACAATTTCCCATCAACACTTGACAACCAGTAGGAGATAGCAGAGAGAGGATAAGTGGAAATGGGCCGGGACCGTCCGGAGAACAATGTCCAATCAATCGACATTAGGCTGAGTGGGTTCGAATCGGGACCGTTCGTCGACAGAGCGGTGCCCTTTACATCGACATAAGTGAAAATACCTGATGCATGTGTTTTATTGGGAAAATTATATTTCATTGTATAGAATTATCAAGGGAATATCATTTATGAATTAGAACTTTAATAAATATTGGAAAAGATAATTTTCATTTTTATTGTCAGCAATTAATATCCTAATACTGATACTGATGGCTTGCTAATGAAAAAGGGTGATTTATCTTGTAAATTCTTGAAGCCATTTCCTTAGTGAAAATGTATCTAATGTGTAACCAAAGACAAGGGTGGACGTGTGTTTTACGGAATATACCTGTTTGTGAAAGGGCATTTATGTCTCTGAAATTTGTATCTGAGCAGCCGAAGTAAGTTTTATGGTGTCCACAACACGTCTTTCATAACCTCCTCTTTTGAGTTTCACAATGATCTGAGAAAAACGCTGACTTTGATAACGATGCATTCCCCTAACTGTTGTGAAAATGTTATTAGACACACATTACGATACCTTCGTCCCATCCAGAGGCACAACGGGAAAAACGCCGTCTTTCTTTATTTATCCCTTCAGTTCCCTACACACCCACTTTCAGCTGCCTTCAAAAACCGAGTGCCGACTCCTTTCCGTGAGAGAGTGCTATACGTAAGCGGGAGATGGAGGAAGCGAGGTGGTAAGGGGGAAGGGGGGGGGGAAAAGTTCAGGTGAGGGGGAAGGAAAGGAAGATTGGTTGACACGGTGACATTCACGGCATCGCCGCCCCTTCTTCAGCGCAGAGATTCCGACCCGGGGAGAGCGGACGGAGGTTGGGAGAGGTTGAATGAGAGTCTGCAGCGTACGCGCTTAATTCGCTCAATAAACATAAAAGGCCTAAGTTCTCCTTTTCCAACCCACCCTCACCCTCGTAGCCATATATAAGTTAGGAAGGAGAGGGAGAGTATATTTCTACCCATACGCTCACGTGTAATTTCGAGAAGTACAAGATATGGACACTAAACCACAATCTTTCTAATCAAATTCACTAAGACTCCTTAAGTAGAGCTATATAAGCGTAAAAACTCGATTAGTGTCACATTTTCAAAGCAACATTGGTCTTTAAATTAGTAAACATAATACATATTTGACCTTTTCAAATAAGAAAGCTATATTTAAATCATTTAATTTACCGGAGAACGGGGTAAGTTTCTCCTAATTAGGGGATGATTCTCACCATTAACAAATAGTTTGCCTCATTTTTTGACCGAATCATGAAGCATTTGAGAAAAGTTGTCAACTATTCCAACAAATAGTGCAGTGAAACGCATTTTACATGTCTTCATTCAATGCTACTGTATTCCTTTTTGCGGCTAAAATTTGTGAAGCTATGAAGCAAACCAACAGCAATTGCTACATATTTCATTTATATTTCATTAAAGTGGAAAACTGTTAATTATGCAAGATAGAAACTAAAAGTATATGAAATATTTAATTTTATATAAAGGTTTAATGGTGATACATTATTATACTTAATACTAAAAAACTGGGAAGAGTAAAATCGTATGGCCTATCTCAACCAAACTTTAAAGTTCGAAGATAATATGTCTGTACATTTATGCATGTTACTGGATAACCCCTACATCCCATATTTAGACAAGCATTGAAAACCAATTAGAAATAGATCACATCAATGACAAATGGCTTCCGAACAAGGAGAAACACAACAGGCACACATTCTCAACTTAACACCTAGCTAAGAAGCTCAGCAAAAGATTCTGCTTTACTTTTACATATACAGACTCCATATTTTCCACGATGTACATGTCATAGAAAGTTGAAGTAAAGAACAAAACTTACGTAAAAAGAAAAAAAATACAAAAGTTGTGCTTCTTAATGCTACAAACATTTACCTGACATGACGGCTCGGGTGAAAAGCAGTTGGATTATCTTGCACAGAAAACCTTGGCAGCGATCCCTGGAGTAAAGCTAGGCGAAATACTAGAAGCAGGCAGAGCTGTAAAAGAAAGAAAATTAGATGCTTCAGCTTCATGATATTATTTGAGCATGTATGACATCTGAGAACAAAAGAATATCATGACGTAACGTTCATACTTATAACTCAGTATTACTAAATTCAATTAAAATAACCATCATTTTACTTCTGCTCGAAATTCATTCAAAATCATCCGTGTCCATATTAATGAGCTAAATCCATATTTGACATTTTCAAACAAGCAGTAGAGCTTGTCTCTATCAGTTTTGTAGTTATTCGCAATGTGATTTGAAACCTCATTCTATGAATTAAGCATACAAATATTTTCAGATCATGAAAACTTCTGTCATCGGCTATTGAAGGCTATAATTATGCTCTTGGAATCGTTAAATTACATTTAGAACTTGGTGTGAAAGTTAAATGTAAGTAATTGGTGAAGTTTGGTATTTACGATACACTCAAATATATCTTAATCAATACTCGTTCACTATAAAGGTGTTTTTTTAAGTGATAGGGAGTAACTTTAATCCTAGTGGTAATATTTATAAAAATATAACGTAACGAAATCAGCTATATGTGTCATGAATCTATGATATTTCGTCATATTCATAATTCGATCAAGGTATGAACATCTTTCAAAGAATATGTCTTAGGATGTATTATTTTGGTCCACCACTACCCTTTAAATAATAATTTTTTATTCAGTTTTTAGTAGCCCCTACTCAGAACAGCTCTATGCTGATAGTTCAGCAATAAGTTCTTTTTAAATATGCATATTTCCGTCTTCATACCCATCAATGGCATTAGATTACCAAACAACCAAATCTGTTGGGTGCAATTTTTTCACAATTACCAATACTTTCCATCACTAATTAGAAACACATATACATCGTATCATGCAAATTTGTTGGAAAACAAAAATCGCTCCGACCACCTTCGAAGCTTATGAATTCATAGTGGAGATCGGGGTCTTGCCGGCCTGCCGGTGTCGTTTCCGCATGCAACCTCAGACCGCCCATTGAATGTCCTTAACATGTCTAGGGACTCACTGAGTCGTAGCATCAACGACGCACGTTAATGTCCCGGAATTAGCGGCGCCCAGGTAACGACGAGTCGCTCGGAACCGTGCAGGAGGGCGGATAGAAGGAGTCCCTCTGCAGATCCCGCCGCCGCGACGAAAATACGTCGGAATAATGGACATCCTCTTCCGCAGCGAAGCGGTAGGGATGGAGGGGGGCATGGCCCGTTTGGGGGGGGGGGGTAGAAGGAGAGAATGCTTCCGTGGAGGGCGGACGGCAAGAGAGTGGAACCACGGTTGGCGAGCATTGATTCAGACCGGAACAAAAGAGACGCGGAGGGCGCGCTTGGAGAAGGAAGGATTGGATTGGCGGGGGGAGAGGGGGGGTGGAGTGGCGGAGGAAAAGGCGAGAGGCGGTGCAAGGTTGAAGGGTCGCCTCCACGCAGTCCTTGCGTCATTATGGGGTCTCGGCGTTGCCTGAGAGCAGTCGTAAAAGCGGCGGAAATGGGACAGAGTAGCGGGGGAAAGACGGGTAGGACGGCGAGGATTTCTGAGGAAGAGAATGAAAAAAAGGAAGAATGATCGGGAGTGAAGGGCGAACCAGACCTCCGAACATTCTCCGAAAGAGAGAATGCAGGAAGCATTCGGTGATTTCCACATTTGCACTGAGTCTCAGTGACATGTATTCAGGTGCCTATACATCTCGCTGAGAAGCCTCGAGGAACAAAACTGCAACTGCAATCAATGAGGACTTAGCTTGACTAACGCATACATTACAATTGAGCTTTTCCTGAGTTACTGTCATTTTATTTAATTTTTCATCGCCAACGCCTCACTATAAAGATTGGCATCTTCAGGACTTTAATGAAATTACATTTTTAAACTGCCTAATCCCGTCCAAGATAGCAGTTAAAATATACAGATTTGGCTAGATAAGCAGTGAAAGTCGGATACCTTTTCGTATGATCGTATGGTTTGATCAAAGGCTGCCTAAATGGATTCTTGACGTCGAGTGATTCCTTTCCCAAGACGAAATTGGACGCGTTTACCGATTGGCTGCATTTCTGCCAACTGATTTATTATCATCTATGGACTCATGTGCATCAGTTGTGCATAGTCCACTTCCTCCATTTCAGTTATAATAAATGTATTAAAGGATATTATTCCAGTCAGAGTACTCCTGCAATCTGCATAGTTCCATAGAGGATAAAACATTCGTCATGACCGTTATTCAAACCCGAATCTCGGGATATCATGCTGAGTTCTTACTGTTACCTACTTAAGCTACCTAGGCGTCCACCTCATGGGCGTATTATTGTGGGCATTGAATGGACCCTAAGTTCCAGACTGCCGGGCATAGAATAAAATAAAGCAGTCCAAAGCTTGAGCTCAGTGCCACAGTCCGTTGAAGCCCGCATTAGGCTAGCGTTTACGGGTTCGAGTCTCAGCCAAAGGAAATATTATTTTCTTCTGTATTATTTCGCACTTTATGTGCACTTGCCAGTGACCTCATTCAAGGAAGACTTTGGATGGTCCCGGTATCCTTGAAAAATTATGTTTCTAAAAAATTGACATTTTGCAAGGATATTCACAGCTAAATTTGAACTTGTGGCGAGAGAAATTTATGTTGCTCAGTGGTCAAAAACAAAGGAAAAAGTGCGCGCTACTCTACAGAATTTTATTTATCGTATTATAGGAAGGCGCTCGGATGAAAAAGTTAAAGAGAGGTGCAACTTTGCTCTGGTAAGGCCATACCCCGAATGCATCACAAGAATTTGGGACCCTGGACTTAAAGATTTGACCAAACAATTAATAAAATCACAATGAAAAGCTGTGCGTTTTATTAAAAACTGCTACGAGTAAACATAAAAAGTTTCACAGCTTGAGAGGAATTAAGAAAGGGAGTTCCTAGAAACTTGGAGGTTACACACTAGGTTTCGTTTGCTTGAGAAATTCAGAACTGATGAGTTTCAGAGTGACAGAGAAAATATTTTTACGACGCCACACTACATCTTTAGGTAGGACAGAAGCGATAAAATAAGAGAGATACATGGTCGAACATATGGTAACAAAAACTCGCTCTCCACTCAATGCACTTCCAATATACTCATCACCATTTCACCTCCAAAAACCTTATTCCTTACATCTTTAATCAACACCAACTTGTACTGACATCTCACCTGATTCAAGACACTGCTAGCCGCATTAACTTCGGCTTTTATAAATCATTAAATACAACGTCTTCTAGCAGTTCCAATGATTACTGACAATTATAATAGACAAGCTGACATAATTCTACAAAGAGACTCCGCCAGTGAATATAATGCTAGTTTGATAGACATAATAATTTTAAATAAAATGAAAAAAACCATCTTTAAACACAAAACTAGGAGCAATTTGCAAAAAGAGTAATATTTAACTTATTATCGATAGGTCGCCTTGCAACCAACTAAATATATATGACAACGTTTGGAGCAAAAAATTCCACTGTAAGCATCTTGAAACCAGTAATCCAACTTCTTCCAGATAAATATCTCTTACATTTATTAAAACACTATTGTCACAAGATGACTGGTAAATTGTATGGTCTAAGCTCGTGAAGTTTTTCCTGAAAGAAGTAGCGTCGTATCGCCATCGAAAAATGGGAGGCATATTTACGCAGTTATCCGAGCATAGGCAATCCATCTTGATAAACATCTGTAGAAATTGTTCCTCATTCGTCAATATGGCTTATTAGATATTGGCATTGAACAAGATATATATTAATACCCCTTTTTCTAAGGTTAATTATGACTTGGGCTTTTGGCAAGGAATTCTAAATTTAAGCAAACATTAAATGGGAGTACTTCATTTTTACTCAGTATTTAATTTGATATTTGTAAGCCAAAATTTTAATAACGTGAAACGTACTATCACGCGCTCAAGAGAAAATATGCGCATATGCAATCGAATTATACCGAATTATATAACAAGTGCCATATGGCTACGTGTTACAGCCGCATTTAACTGCAAACAACCATATCATTAACCTGTAATATCTCAACAGTTTGTCCTTGCATATTATAATTATATGTATTATTTATATTAATTAATGTCCTTGCATATTAATTATATGTATGCAAATTATACGGAACTCTGATCGAAAACAGTAATCGCTCCGACCGTAGGGCCACTTACGTTAAATTCATATGGACGCAAAACGAGGTGGAAAAGCGGAAGATGGAAAAGTGGATCGCAGCCGGTGGAAAGCTGAGGGTCGGCGCTTAGGTCGGTGGAACGCACCAGTGATTGGCTTTCCGTTTCTCCGTCTCGCTTTCCGTCTATGTGAATACAGCTTTAGAGTGAGGCTGGGCAAGAGGAAGAACTCTTGGCTTTATTGAGACCCGTAGCGACGCGCGAGCGTATGAAACGAGCTATCGTAGTGGAGGTTTTCAATACCTGAAGAGGGTCGGCTGAGCGTTTAGGTCAAGTGCAATGGGAAAAAATCAATTTCGCAGAGGTCAGCGTTTATCCATTTAGCAGTCCACACTTTGCAAACGAGTTGCTTAACATTCTCTCGGTCTGTTCCAGAAATGCTATAAATCTCAACTGTATCACGTTGCCGCTTATGAGCCGAACGACAGAGGCGATGCTCCACATCATAGATCCTCGTTATCGCATGTCAATGAGATTGAGTGCCAGTTATTTTGGATATGGAAGAATTATATAAATGTTTAACTCTTTGAGAGAAATAGGTAAATAAGGTGAGGGTTTGCTGAGTGAATGTCTGAAAATATGTCAATGGATGGCATAAAAGATATGTGTATGATATTCAGGTGGCAGAAGATTTAAAGGATGACCACGGAATTTTTGGTAGGGATACGTAGATCTTGATCTGTATATGAGAATAAAAAGTTGGAATACGCGTGCATAAGATAGTGAGTACTAGGCTAGCATTACTGGAGAATCCAAAGTTCTTCGGGGGCTGAAGCGCCGAGGAGTCGGTAAGTAAGAACGTATATTTCAAGGGATTGGACATAATCATCAGCTAAGTTCTACAATATTAAAATAGACAATAACTCTTACTTCATGCCTCTGAAACCACTTCTTGACCCTCCGGTACTGTATGAAACCGGAGTAATATAAGCAAGCAATAATCAGGCCCGCAGACAAACAATTTTAATACTTTCAAGGGCCTAGAGTTCAGTAATAACTCACTCCCTCTTTGGTGATCAAAAAGACCTGAGAAAGAGAAATTTCACTACATTCGGCACAAGTTAACGAGTTATGACCTCTCATTACAAATTACGCCTTCATTGCATTGCTCTGACCGCAAATTGCGCCTTCAAGCAATGCGGGGAGAGCGAGCGAAGGATGCAGCTAGCTGAGATGTGCTCACTACTAAAGCTGGCCTCATACTGTACGCAAATAACTAGCATAATTTCCAATTTCTAATTAAATCGCGTCATTTTTTTCCCATCCCACTTCAATCCCATTTCTTCATTTTCTCACTAATTTCCAAAATATTCTAACTCCCGAAATATTACAAGTACCGTTAAGTAGGGTCACATACTTCCAGCAAATCCTATGAGCCATTCGAAAAAAATTGAAACGTAAATAATATTGAGAATATCATTCAAAACACGAGCAAAAAACCACAAAGAGGGGTATCTGTCACCAATATCATATTAAAAGCCATTCTCATCATCAATTTTAACGGTCCTGGATAAATATAATTTTTATTTCGTTATCAAATAACCAAACTCGAATTCTCTTGAAATAACAAGGAAAAATAAGACTGAATAACAGAGGATATTGTTTTTTAGCTATATAAAGAGGAATTCGATCAGTGGAAAAATCAACGCTGTTTTAATTAAGTTATGGTGAATCGCCAAAAATAATTTCGTCCCTCAATTCAATATGCCTTCACATAAATTGTGAGAAAGCAATAACAGATCAGCAAAACTCAATTTTTCCCCAGATATGCCTTCCTATGAAGAACAAGATTCACTACTGTGATATCATCTCGCCAACATGGATTAAAACACTATACAGAATTAATTCCACCTAAATAATACGTACCTAAATAGTAACGTACTTACGCAAGCTCTAATATTTTCTCCTGTACACTTATTCATAAATACCAATGAAGTGGTTCGCTTTAGAAATTTCCATATTCAAAAAGATTTACTTTTATGTGATAGTCTAGTAAACTGAGCTCTTGATTTTATAATTTCCTCCACTGCGACTTTTCCGTCCTATTGTCTCACTTCTCTATCTATTCTTTGCCAAGCAATCGTCATAAATAATCCTCATAACATTTTAATTAATTCTTAATCACCCCTCAGTTACTCAAGTCTTTACACTACTCTTATCTTCTCACTCTGTCATGCGCCTATAATAAATTGTCAAATTCACCAAACAAATTTTGCAGCACACTCATGCGTATTCAATTGCACTTGATGGAGTGAAAGCGGCTGATTCATGCGTCCTCCAGACTTATCCCAAACTACATTTTCTACTGTGTTGACAAGTATTTTAACAAGCATTTTCCCTGAATACTCAAAAAATTAACTGCTCGAGAGTATTTTACAGTCAGAATCTCACACTATCCTTTGCGGAAAGATAGTATCTTAAAAATATAACTATAATTAAAATAAAGAGTACTACATGCTGTTACTGTCCACTAAATATAATACTGAAAACTTTACAACACGTGTTTCGGCACTTTATTCGGCACTTTATTCAGGTACAGTAAGATGATGGTCAATAAAGTGCCGAAACACATGTTGTAAAGTTTTCAGTATAAAAAATAGTGGACAGTACAACATAAGGTGCTCTTTATTTTAATAATGCATGTCCACAATATCTCGCCCGAAACTGCTGACCTAAATATGATTACGTTTTTTTATTCTTCCTGTCGTTTGTACCTACAGAAGTATCAGAGCATAAATTTGAAAAAACAAGAACTAAAATTGATAATTAACAAAAATATGAATGCTAACATTTCGATGGACATATGAGACAAGCCTGCTGCCATTTAACTTTAGAAATATAATTGGAGCTTTTCATATTCAGTGATGCGCAGTCAAAACATCAAACCCACTTACCTCTACTTCCCTTTTTACATTCCCAAACCGTAACTCACGAGGCCCTCCTTCATTACCTGCACTTCTCGTAAACAGTAATTTAAGATACTCTATGATTTTCCCTAATACTGCCCTTCATCTAACAGGGTCAACCTCACTTCTAAGGTTTTGTATTTCCTGCCCTTCCTTATGTTAGCCACTCAACTTCTTTCCGACAGAGATTTGCAATGACTTTAAAATCACCCTCCATATTCTCATCTCATTTTCACCCATTCTTTCTCCAGCGCTCTTGCTCAGATTCAGTTACAAACTATCTCTCCACAAGTGTTCATCTGATTTATGCACAATCACTGGTACATGGCTGGACTGATTGATGAACAAATCCTCCAAATTAGACTCGAGGCTATTTTACGGCCATGCGTTAAGGCATTTGCCCAATTTTGCGTGTTAACACGATGAAATTTAAACGGCGAATGTGAATTCATCCATCTAATCAAGTATCTAATCGCGAAAATACATGCATAGAGTAAGCATAGCTTTACAAGCTTATAATTTAAATTTAACTACATGAAAGGTTTTCATTCTTCATTCAATGAAGCATCACCTCTCCTCTTTTGTTGCGCAAGTTCTCACAGTAACCTTTTCGACACATTCACTCCTTTCGAACTGTCCAAAACATCACTGAACTCTCTTCCTTGCCATCTTTCCATCTTCCGGTATATTTAGCTCATTCCGTCTCTTTCAAGGGGAGTGCATCATCAAGCATACATTCACGCTTTACTTTTGCTTTACATAATAACTGACCTCCCGCATTTACTCTCGAGTACTGGTGCTCTCCATTCATTCTTAAAACCAACTCTCTGCCCATATTCATACCAGAGACAACTAAATTGTGGTCTGTCCAACATTCAGCAGTCTAAATTTTTGCCCTACTCCCTCAGTCTTTCATTATGCAATGAAACTAAGTAGAAAATGCCACACCTATATTCAAAAGCGGCGACAGGGAAGACCCTAATAACTATAGGCCAATTTCTTTCACATCCATTTCGTGTAAGGTATTTGAACACATAATCGTAAGCTCCATTATGAGTAATTTAGATAGGGAGGAATTATTAATAAATAACCAACACGGATTTCGAAAGGGTAGATCTTGCAAAACCCAATTGGCCCTCTTCGTTCATGACAACTTGCTCTCGGGTGAAAATAATATCAAGTTGACGCGATATTCCTTGATTTTAAGAAAGCTTTCGATAAGGTACCTCACATTAAGTTACTCTCAAAACTAGAAGCATATGGAATAGATAAAAACATTATTAGTTGAATTAATCAGTTCTTACATGGGCGCGAACAAAGGGTTGTCATAGACCGTATCATGTTTAACACAGCGTTACATCGGGTGTTCCTCAGGGAAGTGTTATTGGTCCACTTTTATTTCTCTTGTACATAAATGATATTAGCAACTTCGTTAAAAGTAAGCTTAGACTCTTCGCAGACGACGCGGTTGTGTATAGGGATATTAACAATTCCGAAGATAGCGACTCGTTAACAAACGACCTACTTGCTTTTCATGCTTGGTGCAAAAAGTGGCAGATGGAACTGAACATAAAAAAGTGCGTAGCAGTCAGCTTTTGGAAAAAGAAAAATAGGCCAGGTAGGGCTTACAGAATTTATAGTACGGAAATTATTCACGCCGAGTCTCTTAAGTACTGTAAGTAAGGGGTCACAATTACTCACGACATATCTTGGGGAAAACATATTCGGGAAATATGCGGCCAAGCATACAGGAAGCTAGGCTTTATCAAGAGAATACTCGGAAAATGTGATGAGAAAGTAAAAGAACGTTATTTTTCAATCGTTAGGCCTCATCTGGAATATGCTGTTAGTGTATGGGATCCATACGAAGCGGGGTTGATATCAGAGTTAGATCGCGTGCAGCGAAGAGGTGCTAGGTTTGTGAAACGATGCTGCGATAAGTTGGCTAGTGTATCTGGACTGTTAGAAGAATTAGGATGGGAATCGCTATCACAGCTTAGATTAAATTATAGGCTTAACCTCCTAACTAAATTTCAGGAAAATCATTTCTCTGACGACGTAAAAAACATACTATTAACCCCCTTGTACTACGGCAGATTAGATCGCGCCAATAAAATTAGAGAGCTACATTGTAGAACCGATAGGTATAAAATGTCATTTTTTCCGCATACCATTCGGGACCACAACAGCTGTGATCGTCTTCATGAATAGTTCGAATTGTGACAATAGGTAGACAGTAAATCTTTCTCTTTATATTCTCTACGTTCTTATTTATGCATGATGTAAATGTTGATGTTCTTATTTATGCGTGATATTTTGAATATATAGTAGTAGTCTTTGTATCCCTTGCATGTTGGAACGATTGACGATACAATGTTTCTTGGTTATTAGATTTTTAATTGGCACTTTGCATGTGTGGTATGCGGGTTTCAATGTAATTTCGGTGTTCTACCATATCATTCATGCATGCTTGGTGTGGAATCACCCCCTGCCACACACCCTTTGGATGGCTTGGAGGGTATGACGTAGATGTAGATGTAGAAACCAATCATGCTCTTTTAATCAGATATTAGCCATGTATAAGAAGGAATCTATGTTTAATATACGCATTGAAGGTAAAAAATTCTTTTCCGAGAGCAAATTCACCAGTTTTTACCATTATCGTTCACTCAAAGGTAACAAAATGACCGAAAAACTTTCTGACACCAACCCACAAAAGTATAGGGGGTATTATGAAAAATATATCAACGCCTATAAATGAAACTTAGTCAAAAAGTATGTCATGAATAATTGCTGAAAGATCATCGCGATGAAATGCGTAGACATGGCCATGAAACAAGTCGGCCTCGACCGGGAATCGAACGTTTGGTTAGTCGGGTCAATACGAAACCCACTATCCTGCCCAGGGTTGTTTATTCCGATATCAGTTTTGGGGGATTCAACGTCTGTCACCCTTGAAATCCTCCAAAATTGCCATAGGTATTAGGAGGATACAAGGATTCTCTAGTACGCATAATTGCTATGAGGACTAAGAAGCCTAGGTAGCGAGGCGGTCTCCATATACCCGGCAAGCCTTAGATCCGTGTCTTGATTCCCGGCCCTTAATCTTTTCAAATGGAAACATCCACGTAATATCAAAACAATCAAGGGTCTGGATCAAAAAGAAATTTCCCATCAGGGGATATGCACTCGCAATTTCACGCAAGTAACTTAGTTCTCATTTAAGAACATGGCTAGGCCCTGACTGCTTTCCACAAAATCATTATCTCTTAACGACATACAAATCGATCGTCATCAGTTGTCAGAAAATCTCACTACTCGCGCTTAGTTTCGCATCCAAATCATCCCCATGGCTCATATTCATTTTATTCATCTTCTCACGCTATTTTCTTTACCATTTCTTCGTATTTAACTTTCATTTGGTCCTATGCAAATCCCCTTGACCTTTTCTTGATAAGCCAATCATAAAAACCTCCATTTCTGATCGTATATTTAGTTGTCCGAGGGCAACTATCGACTTTCCGCATGGATTTAAAGTAGGATATGCAAGGATGCCAGCCTTTCCAGTACTCATTTCACGTGCAGCTTTTAACGCTAACGGTTACATCGGCTAACAGGCTAATCATGGCACATTTTCTCCAATTATCCACGAGAGAAACCATATGCGAGTAATTCCATAAAATCAATTCCCAATTGTATTTGGTTGGATCATTTCCAAAATGACCATTTCTCATTTCTAAAACCATAAAGGTCGTACCAGTGGATGAAAGGCGAAAGACTTTGGTCCAAAAAAGCCTACTCAATTGATTTAAGGGTTGAAATAAAACAATGTCCCATGAATAAAAGCAAATGTAAAAATATATTAATGAATACTACTATATATTGTGTTATTTCAAGGTGGATTTAAGGACGAAATAAACTGGTTCCTCAAACCAAGTTTAAAAACCTAATAAATAATAAATAAAATAGTTTAAATAATGATAATTATTGCATCCTTTTTTCTCTTTTAGTGCACCTGTCATACGAAAAATATTAAGTTTTACACTTAAATGCCCAATCAAATAATGGCGCACACTTTCAACTAGACCTTAATAACCATTGCCACGATAAATATATATATTTTCCCTCAGATTATCTTTTCCCAATTATAAAGAATGATAAAATATTGATTTACAATACACCTTGATAGAGTAATGATGATCTCACTAACGTAACAGGCACATTAAAATATGTTGCTCTATGAGAATTACGAATAAATATAGCGGTATCAGACTTGACGAAATCCGTACTCTTTCTACTGCAATGTTTTGCTCTTGGGCTGTGCATCTAATAACATAACCGAAGAACCTTGCACTAAATTATGCCACAGAGTGGCAAAACGCACCATTTCATATATATTAATCTGTGTATAATTAAAAAAACTTTTATTCATTATAACGTTGATCCTCCCTTCTACCTTAGAGAGAATAAAGTATTACGAGTATTTTTAACGTCCAAATGTTGAACTGATGGTATTGGCAGTAACTTGGTAGAATTCCTTCAAAATGAAGTACTGATTTACTAAGTTCTCCACAAAGGATTTATTTCCTTCTCATGAGATAAAGCTCAGGTCGTGAGAACGAAATAAATTTTTGTGGTAAACTAAGTAATTCATCAGTTCATACGAGTGTTGGATATCTCCCACTGATCAATAGCATGTCTGAGTGTCGAAAATCTCTCCTACTGATTCTAATGTTAAGTCGGTTCGATACACAAAAGCGGAGCACAATGCGTCCGAATCATGCATCTCTCCAGTTGAGGAAAACTTTATTATATTCAAAGTTCAAAAAGTTATGAACATAAATATGGAGAAACGGGCTATCAGCCCATTACATAACCCAAAAGATTTTTCCAAGAAATACCTTGATTGTATTTCGTTGTACTCATTACCTTGAGCAATTAAATCAACTTTAGGCTCATCCCGAACGAATTTTTAAATCGGTGTTTGGGTTTTTCATGAGTAACAACCCGATTGTTTTCGCCAAAAATTCTGCCAGGAAATATT
Organism: Ceriagrion tenellum; assembly: GCA_963169105.1. Lineage (NCBI taxonomy): Eukaryota > Metazoa > Arthropoda > Insecta > Odonata > Coenagrionidae > Ceriagrion > Ceriagrion tenellum. The sequence goes on along the minus strand of OY720640.1, from coordinate 13,642,679 downwards.
GTAATAAGATAGTGGATATAGTTATACAAAAGTATAACTCCTAATAGTTCACCGACAACTAATAGCAATTTTTGTTTTAAAAATTATCATCAAATAAGAAGTTTTACGTACGCATCTAATACGAAATTAGACGTTTTTAGAGTTGATAAAAATAAATAAAAGCTTTAAACAATTTGAATGGAATATTTATGCCCAGTAAGCAGTGTTATTAGATACTAATTACGAAATTTCATGACTCACGAATGTGTGCAAAAATAATTACGCTAATTTTATCTCTGAGGTCACATGGAACCTCTTCGTGGCATTTAAATTTTAATTTCGTGCATGATAAAAGCAGTGGAAATATCTTACACCTCGCACTCTTTTAAAAAACGACAATAACCTCGCTCAAACTTCTACCGGGTGCAGCCGACCACAGAGCGATTAACAAAGACATGTCTTGGCTTATCTCCCGTTGAACACAAAAAGAAAATAAGTTTTGAAAATTCTGTGGAAAATTCTATTAATATAAAATTATGAGAGATAAAAAGGCTACATTCCTTTATGTAATTACATCCACAAGGGAATATTAAACAAGTGTGCCCCAAAATTTGAAAGAGTACGATTTTTTTACCTCTTAACTAATATGTTCACGCAAGCAGAGAAAATTAGTTATTAGATAACGTAAAACACAAATTTACGAAAGCGGTGAAAGTGCTTCATTTATAAATTCAACAGCTTTCCAAAATAAATTAAACAGATTTTCAATGCATGCATTTGTTCCAATCACTAAGTGTTGTAATTAATATATCATATCCGTTAAAAATGTTAAACTTAAAATATACTGTAGTACCAGGAAAAGAAATCAATTGGCAGCACTGATTAGTTCCGCGAAAACTGAAAAATATACATAATATTCTGCAGGAATAAAAGCTAACAACTTGCTCTAGAATTGGTTGCATTATGATTTAGCAAATTTTTTACCCCGGGAGTAAGAGGGCACATCCATAACGATATAGCGCTTTTGTAAACACTACTCCTATTTAGCTTTACTTATCTAGGAAAAAAATTGTTGAAATGAGACTGGAATTTAAACTAGTGCTGTAACCAGTGCCCAGGATCTGATAGCTATGGCACTGATAGATAAAGATACTGCAAGAAGTCTTCAGCAATTCTGGATACTGTGCACAGTGACATAATTTCCCCTTTCCAAATTCAGTCCCTGAAGAGGCAAAAGTCTATAGTGGGATCATTTACCCATTTTTGTTGCCGGTTTTAATTAATTTTTTAACCCATTAAAGCCCACGAGGAACTTATGTTGGATTGTGAATAAAAATTTTCTGTTCCTTCCAGAGAGCAAGTACAGTTGTCGCAATAAAGTATCATTAAAGCTTCTTCCTTTGTCTAGTTTTACTATTTAAAAAGAAGGTCTAGACCAGGGGTGGCGAATCTTATGGCGATAGAGTGCCAACGTTTATTAAATAAGAGTTTATTTGCTCGACTCGCGTGCCAACCCATCGAGTGAGATAGAGGTATCCCTTAGAGCCCTTCCAGCTCCGCGAGCCGAAATAATTGCTCCGTGTGCCCCTTTGGACACGCGTGCAATAGCTTCGCCACCCTCGGTTTAGACCCTCTTTTTAAATAGTAAAACTAGACAAAGGAAGAAGTTTTAATGATACTTTATTGCGAAAACTGTACTTGCTCTCTGGAAGGAACAGGAAATTTTTATTCACAATCCAACTTAAATTAAGTCTTAGACTAAGAGATAACGGTACCCTGGCACTTCCGTCACCAGTTGTGATTCAGACGTATTGCGTATATTGTATTTAAATCTGCCAAAATTATCAGTAAATATATTAATCTGATCCATACCGGTAATAATGAAAAGATGATATTAAATTTCCACACTGTCGTCTTTTCATTATTACCAGTATAGATATTGAATATTTCCACCAAGTTACGCCGGAAACTCTTTCATACGTATTAATCTGATGCCTGAAAACATTTCATAATTCTGTTCTATTTTAATTTTTAAATTGAACGTCAAAGTTTACATACAACTATAGTCACCCATGGGAATTCAGCAGAACTAATTTTTGCATTGATCAAGTACCGCATTGTGACGTCTTGATAGATTTATGACCAAATTTTATCTATCCAAAGCATTAAAAAAATTGTTAAAATATACTTAATGTTAATAATTGGTGTTTTTAAGGTAATCTATTATATAAAATTCAATTGGAAATGTATTTGACAATATTGTCCGTTACTTACATTTGACATACACCTCTAAGTTTGATTTTTCCGACAGGCTGCGTCAATTACATCCAATACTTGAATTATTAAACGGTATAGCTAAATTCTTACCTCATAAGTTGAATTTTAGTTTAGACTTAACAAATATTCGTTATTACGGTAAGCATGGTGCTAAGGAATTTGTCAAATGCAAACATATTCGGTTCAGATACAAAGTGGAGTATCTAGTAAGACAAAATGGCCATATATATAAAAACTAAATCCATTATCATTGATAACAGCAAGATAGTATCGAATATAAATTTCACAGAACTGCCAATGATAATGGTCGAGGAAGTGAGCATACCGTTCAATAACAGTGTGAAAAATTTGGGGCTGACATTAACCATGAATCTTTCCTGGAAAGAACACACGATGAGAGTATCCAACAAAATAAATGCAATTTTACATCAATTTAAAATCCCTAGAAATCTACTGCCACTTCAGTTAAAAAAGAAACTTGTTACCTCACTCATTCTTCCTCACCTTGATTACTGTAGTCTCGTGTACAATGACTTAACTGAGGAGTTGAATATTAAGCTACAGCGTTTGTTGAACTCCTGTGTGAGATTCATCTTTAATCTACAGCGAGATGAACACATCACCCCTTATTTTAAAAGGCTCTCCTGGCTTGATCTTAAATCAAGAAGAAAATATAACATGGCCTGCTTCATGTTCAACCTCCTCAAATAAGGGAGCCCTCAGTACATAATGGATCTTTTTCTCCCAAGTAGTAAATACACTAATGTTGTTACTAGACAAGACCCCTGTTTTTTGTATCCCCCCCAGTTCGGGACAGCTACAGTCCAGAAATCGTTTACAGTTGTTGCCTCAAAGCTGTGGAATGACTTGCCTAAACTGGTAAAAGACAGTGCATCACTGGTAATATTTAAGAGAAAGATTATGACACACTTACTTTCCGAAATGCTGACCATGAATGCTGACCATGTAACTCATTTATCAGTTCATTGATGTGATTAATGTCCATTGCTGCGTAAGAAGAAGTAATTCAGTTCCTTTTTTTTCTTTTCATTTGTTAAGCTAAATTTTCTTTTTAAAAGTTGTGTTATTTGTTTATTGATATATTTAATGCTCGTTTTTCTGTTAGAAGAAGAAATTCAGTTCTTTTTCTACATTGCTAAATGATAATGTTGTATATGTCTATTGTTAGCAATTCATATGATAACTTCCCTTTTTTGTTTTCTGATTGGTTTATTCACATATTAATTGTCTTGCTCACCACTGTATTTCATTTCTATGTTCCAAAGGAGCTCACTCCTAGAACAATAAATGAGTTTATTATTATTATTATTATTATACAATATGTTCTCCATGGCGAACAGTGTACTAGAACTCCAAATTCACAACGAAAATCCGAGGAAATGATACGATTTATTATTGCTTATCATTGGCACACTATAAAAGAGCCAACAGAGAAAAGGCTCCTGGCTCTACTTATATAACCTATATTCCTTTCAGAACTCTGCAGGTCACGTATGTGGAAATAGGAAGGACGCGGCATACTGCGCAATCATTAAGGCACATGTTATGCTTCTATGAAAACAGAATATGCCTAAAATATCAAAAACAGCGATTATATATATTTTGGAAAAGTCACGACAGTCATTTAATAATAAAAGGGTTGTCACAATTGCATTATGCCTTATATCAGAGTCTCTTTGTTACAAAAAAAACTTATGTCCCATCATACCCAGTATTCACTAAGGACGATACAATACACAATTTAGACATTTCTGACTTCAACGAGCCGATGGCTGACATAACAATTCTACGTGATGAAATAATTTAACAATTATGTTCGATTAAAATAAAAAAGTCCCCAGGTCCAGAAGGAGTACCTGCACGCGTGCTCAAGGAGTTAGCTGGTCAGATTGCACCATTCATAGAAATTATATTTAGCAAATCATTATCCGCAGGCAAGGTACCTCAAGACTGGAAAGAAGTCAAAATCACACCGATATTTTAAAAAGGAAATAAAAGTGTCCCTGGAAATTAACGACCTATATCGTTAACATCACATTTATGCAAGATCCTCGAACACATTGTCTTTAGTAATATTATGACATTCCTGGATAATCGTAACCTTTTACATGACAGTCAGCACGGCTTCCGTAAAGGCAGGTCCTGCGAAACACAGCTTGCGCTCTTTCTTCATGATATCCTAAAATCAAGTGAATTGAAAAAGCAAGTCGACGCGATTTTCCTTGAATTCAAAAAGGCATTTGACAAGTTTCCGTTCAAAAATCTCATTTATAAATTACATTCATGCGGAGTAAATAAAAAGAATAGTGAATTGGATAAGACACTTTCTCAGTTATCGAAAACAACAAGTAGTCATTGATGGTTTTTGCTCTGGTATGGTCAAAGTCACATCCGGTGTTCCTCAAGGAAGCGTAATTGGCCCTCTTTTATTTCATATTTATATTAGTGATCTGAACTCTTAAGTTCGCGGTAAATTAAGATTTTTTGCAGACGATACTGTAATCTACCGTGAAATTATCAAAGACGCGGACTTTGAAGTTCTGTCATTTGACCTAAACAACGTGGTGCCAGGAGTGGGGGTTAGAATTAAATATTTGAAAATGCACCACAGCTCACTTCCTGCGAAAGTCATCACACAAATGCCATACCTATACTGTGGTTGGAGTTAACATAAAATTTTCAGATGCAGTAAAATATCTTTCACTCCACGACGTCATTTCCTTAACTTCTGATATATCGCGGGAAACACACATAAAAACATATACGGCACAGTGTTAAAGAGACTAGGCTTTGTTAGGTGTATAATAAGAAGGTCCTCGGATGAAAAAGTAAATGAGAGATGCTACTCAGCTACGGTTAGGCCATACCTCAAATACGCCGCGAGCATTTGGGACCCTGGAAATAAAGATTTATCTAAAGAAATTATAAAATACAAAGAAAATCAGCACGCTTCGTCAAAAACTGCTATAAGCGAACATATAGTGTCTCAAAATTTTTAGAGGGATTAAGGTTGTAGCCTGTAGAGACTCGGAGGACACGCTAGACTTCGGTTGCTTGAGATATTCAGAACTGGTGTGTTTCAGTGCAACACAGAGAATATTATCATGACGCCATACTACATCTTCAGGTGCAACAGATGCGATAAAATAAGAGAGATACACTGCCGAACAGTACAAAAACTCGTTCTTTCCGTGCATAGTAGGAGACCTAAATAAAAACTGAGCTCCACTAAATACACTCCCATAATACACGTCATTATTTCACCTTCCAAAATCTTACATCTTCTCACCTATGGTAATCTAACACTCCCTGCCACACGCCTATGCGGAGGCTCGCAGGGGAGTATGTAGATGTAGATGAATGTTTTATTGAGCTTCATGAAAATTGCCTAGAAGGTATTTTGGTATGAGCGGTTGCCCTATGTCAATTCTAAAAATAGTACTTAGCATTGTTACATCCACGTATTAGCTCAATTTTGTTCCGGTAACTAATATTCACGATTAGAATGATAACTATAAAGAATTAAGGAAAAATTTTCAGCTTGCATCTTATTCAAATGGGAAACTCCAATTTTGAACTCCCAAGTGTCCTCGAGCAACTTAAGTTGTACGTAAATATTTCTCGATTCATCATCATTGGTCGTGCAACATTAAGATTGGTTGGCTACAGCCCTCTATCCTTCTTCATCTAAAGCTAGGTCTCTTACTTCCTTATAGATCTTCCTATGTAATGTCTTATTTATTTGGTCCATGAACTAATTCCTGGGTCTTCCTCTGGGGACTTGTTCCTCTATTTTACTATCTATTACGTTCTTCACAAACCCATTATGCCTCAGTGTGTCCAATCCATCTGGTTCTTCTTCTTTGTGCCGTGTTTCATTCCGAACGGAAAGTCTCCTCTCGTCTCCTACTCTTCTGTAAACTTTATCATTTATAGTTTTGTCTGTCCATTTTATTTTCAGCATCCCCCTCCAGCACCAGGTTTCTTTGACATCTGGTTTGTTTTGGTCAGCTTTTCCAATGGCCCATGCTTCCGATCCATAAATTGTCACGATCCACACTAATATTTTTACATTTTGTTTCCAAGTTTGTAGATCTATCGTCTCTGAGCACAGCGGTCATCTTTTTCCCATAAACGTCTTCTTAGTTTTGGTTACTCTTCGATTGATGTCTGTTGTATTCTACTTCCGTCCCACGTGATGGCACTTCCGAGAAGTGTGAAGGAATTCACTTGCTCTAATTTTACTCCTCTCATTGTGACTTCTACATTTAGCATTTTTCTTCCCCATACCTTGATTTTAGTCTTCTTATTATTTATTTTCATGTTGTCTTCTAAGAGGACTTGGTCGATTGCATTTAGGGACGATTTCTGATTAAGTTCCCGTTTAAGAATTTAAAAAATTAAAATTTTGCTGATTTTCTGTATTAACGAATTCTAACAACATAAATGAAGCCAAAAAAGTTGGCTGAGAAAGAAAATAGTTTGGGTACTAATGGGTTAGGTACGGAGTAAATGTGTTGTTTTTATTACTCTCGGGTAGAACACGTCGTCACTAAGACGGAAGGAGGGCAAATTGAAATTAGTATGGTTATGATAACTTGCTCCTGGACAAGTAAGGAAGTCGTCCAAATAAGGATGCAGAGGAAATGTTCAGTCGGACCTTGGTGAGCCGAGGGAATAACGGCGCACGGCTAATGTCGGCCGAGACGTGGGAATTGAAAGCAAAGCGGTTGGGAGGGCACGGAGAGGCGTGGGAGGGTGGGGTGAGGAGGAGGCTTGGAAATGACGGGGTGCGGCCGCTTGCTGGTGACAGGAGGGTAGAGCGGGGGACTACGCGAGGCACACGGCCCGGTAAGAGGCCACTAAAAGGCTAACACGTACATTGGTCGCGCAACTCCATAAAGTTTAACCACCTCTGCTCTCCCTACACCGGGGAGGGACTGTTTTTCATTTACGGTGACAATTAAAGAAGGTTTGAGAAGGGTTTCGGCTTTGGAGAGAGAAAATGGTTTCTCAGAAGTAGATGTTGATGGGGTGGTTCTCGAGCCAGAGGCGTGCTGAGCTCCTGTTTTGAGCTCTTAGTCATTTAGACGGAGTTGAATGGTGAGAAAACAGTAGAACCTCTCAGCCCTGTATTTTGGAACGCGTCATAGTCGAAGAATCGTCAGAAATTCAGTACTAACATTGGTTAGTCTAACCATAGTTTAGATAGTAGACTAACATCTGTCAGTAGAGTAAATTTTATTATATCATTTGTTACTTAAATCATCTCCAAGTGGAAAATTAATGATTATATATTTGCAATGGTAGAGAGTATATTATAATATGTAATAACAGTATGTATAATGTTACCTAATGCACGGTTAAACTCGATAATTAGATGCCAAAGAGAATATTGAAACTTATTTGCGTGGATAAAGTCAAATATGGTATCCTTATTGGCTTAAAATCATTTAGTTTAATGAAATTAACCATTAAAATTCGTAATGCTTCACATAGATGAGAATTGCTATAAAAAAGGATATAGAAGTCCTCGCAGGAGTTTCAATACTAACATTCAATTCAATAGCTTGCGATTATAACTACTGATATACCAAAAGGGAAGCATAATATACAGTACTAAGTTACTTCAATTGTAAGTCAAAGCTTATAGGTACGTAATCGAAAATTTGCGGTAGACATTGAAGAAAAAGTCAAAGTATAGCTAGTTAATGGAATTAAAAATTTGTAACATCTCATTTCTGACTTTCATCAATGCTGACAAATTTTGATGGCACAGTGATACTATTTTCTTTAATATTGTATTATGTCAATATCATTCCTAATTATCTTATAAATTGTACTATATAAAACTGATGTTAGCTGCAAAGTAATATCTCTACCATATTTATGAAAAATTTGGAAAATTATTTTGCTACTGGTCGCTTCGCACGAATTTAAGAAACCTTCGGAAAGGCCATGTAGCTTAGAAAGACCTACTACTGCGTACGCAATTAAGGTGCTTAACTAAACTTTAAGGCCCATTCGTTTTAACTCAGAGAAGCATTAAAAATACACTTATGCTCGACTTGGGCGAAATTTTGTTTAAAAAGAAACAACAATGTTCAAAGTGTAAAGTATGTCTGTACTAAAGTCCTTACGTTAATCACAACACCCATGTACTATCTATGTATATGTCGAGTAAGTACCGCTGGAGCTCACGGAACGAATTTTAAGGCGTAGATATCGCAAGAGATAAAGATAATGCCCAAAACCGGAGTGGGAAAACGTGTTCAACTACTGCCATTGCGAAAGAGAACAATGGCTTGCTTTAGAACAGTAGGGGAGGAATAATTCCTGGGTAACAAACACTGCAAGCTCAAGCCCATCAATTATGAATGGGAAAATGAAGGAGACCAATCAGAAGTAAATTCGTCACAGGGAAACATGCTGTAACGATCACTGAGCAGATAAAAGTGAGATGTAAATTTAAATGTACCTTGTTGTTCCTCGGTTAATGAAGCGGCAGGTGAATGGAAAAAAGGCATGTTTAGAGTGCTCTGCAATGTGAAGTGACATTTACGGAAATAAAAATGCGATATCAGCGCTCAAACCTTTCGGCTGCAATGCAATAATTCCTGCAGACACATGTCATTTCCGTTCTGACGTAGCGCTGTGCTTAAATCATTACAATTGGCTGCAATGCCTACCATCATGTTTAGTTCTCTTCAAATGAATGACAAATTTGCATTAATTGATTAGTTATTCAATAATAAGATTGGTTGACGACATAAATCCACCATTCGTTAACTAATGCCGGTTCTTTTACGCTCTGGAAGTTCCTCCCATATACTTTCCTCTTAATTTGGTCTGTGTGCTAATATCTTTTCCCTCTACACTTCTCAATTTTCTGAGTTCCCTCAATTTGCCATGCTTGTTATCAAACTCATGGATACACAATTCTGATATTCAAGATACGAATACAAAATTATGTGAGGGTTTAGTACTTTAAATCGATATTTCTCTCTTTCACATGAAGGAGTATCTTACATATGAAAACCTATTAGAGGACGCTTTGTGTTGCGGTGAATCACTTCAAGAAGAGCAAAATGATGTATTTTCTTGTATAGAATTAGCAAGACTTGGTTAATTAACCTAACAAGACGAATGTCCCAGGAAATGTTTAAACCAAGAACCTTCAACGGCAAGGGACAAAGGCAATTTTATTGACACACATTTATTTAGAGGTGTGTTTTCAGCAATCGCATTAAGCCGGCAATAAATTTTGTCTGCGTTTGAGGAAACAATGTCACCTATAAACCCAGAAACGTTAATATTGACACGTGTGAACTCTTTGTATAAGAATGCGGCTGAGATTTCAGAATCGCATTGGTTAGGCTCTTTTTATACGACTACGGCCTAACAAAGTAGGTATCCTGAGTGATAACATTTTTCTCCGTGTAGAATATAAAAAGGATTACGGCTCGACGGAGCCCTACTTCAGGTAGGCACATCAAAGAAGGAAAATCGAAGGGGGAATACCTGTGTTCAACAAAGAAAGCTCTCGTTAAAAATATATATATATATATATATATATATTGAGTACCTACTTATTTCTGACGAAGGCGGTTGTGTCCGCCGAAATATATAATATCTGTGAGTTTTTCTTTTTTGTGTTTTCTATGTGTAACTGCCAGTCACGCCTGTGGCATTTTTTACAATTTTTTTCGTCGGGTGGATATATATATATATATATATATATATATATATATATATATATATATATATATATATATATATATACATACACACACACACACCGTGCGTATATCGAGCATCGGTGAAGCGTGAAGTGCATTTCCTATTTTCGGCCATGCTCACAATATAGTGTATTCGTATATATGGGGGATGAGAAAAAAGCCTACTTGCGGCAAAACAAACTTGTTCGCGGGGAGCACAAAGGGCCCTGCCCTAGATTCGATCAACTGAAAGAGTTCTCTCCTCCGGACCGCGCCACCCCTTCCCATCCGTTGAGTCGAAAACCTTTATCCAAACGGGGGAACCGCTCTGCTCTTTAAGAGTGTCACGTCCCCTTTAAAAAGCCTCATTCCCTTGCAGGAAGAGAGGGGAAGAGAGGACAGGCCTTTTGCCACCTCTCCTTCAGCCCCCTCCCTTCGAGCCCAGTCGATAGCGCTCACGGTACTCTCCTGCCCCCCCTCCCACCGTACGATGGGGGCGGGGAGTAGGCGGGGGGGAGTAGCCCCCACCCGACCCCTCCGCCAACACACAGAAGTCCTCCGCCCATTTCCAGGACTCAACTCTCGGCATAACGATGCTCCTGCCTTCTCCCCGGCCCTCATCTCAGCCTCCTCTTCCTCCCCCCCCATTCCTCCTCCATTCCTCCTCGCCGACTCGCTCGCGTCCTGTGGGCGCTGCGCTGCCGGGAAGGAATGAGGCGAGCCGCCGACCGACCGTGGGGGATGATGCAATCTGCGGGTCCTGATATCCGCAAGAGCGCCGCTCATGACCACGCACCTCAATGAACCGAGGTGACTTCATCTGGGGGACTCCATGCCAACCGACCCAAAGCACCTAGGCTCCGGAGAGGGGTGGGCGCAAACAGCCTTCCCCTTCCTCCTCCCACCCCCGCAGCCCCTTCAATTTGCCCAGAAACCCCTAATCCTCTCTCTCGCCCCAGCCTGCCAACACACTTAGCACCTCCGGGACGCGATCTGCACCCAGATTCCCTCTTGAGACCGCGCCTTCTTCTTATTCCCTCTCCTCCCGAGCTTCATAAGGAAGCTTCAGCCCATTTCCCAGCGGTTAAAAAAGAATCATTCTTTTATGATGCTTGCTATAATTACGCATCGAAGGTGATTCATCAGAATCATCACTCTCACCACAAATACGGCACGAAGAATAAATTGTGCCCGAAGCATCTGCATCCAGATTTCTTCGCGAGGTCACATCATTTTACTATCCATCTTCCCGGCCTTCCTAAGGAAACGTCTGTCCCGTTCTTCACGGTGAGCTTAGGGTCGTAATTTTATGATGCTGGCAATATGTGCGCATCGATGGTGACAGCAGATATACTTTTATCATTCCAAGTATAGCAACAAGAAATAAATTTAAAATGCCTAAAAATGAAAACTTCTAAGCCCAAGTGTGAAATTTCACAGGGAATATCACTCATCTTTCCCGAGCCTCGAATCCAAGGTCGTTGATATAACGCCGAGTGCTTTAAATTCTCCTCCACTTTGGATTTTTGTAGGTTATTTCGTAAAGTTTATGCCGTAGCTAGACCTGGTATCCTCAAAATTGTCACTTAAATACTAATTTCTCAGGGACTTTACGAGAACAGATTTAGTCTTTTGGATCAGTTTCTCAAAATTAAAATTACGCGATGACCTGAATGAGCAAATAAAGCAGTTTTTCCCTAGGATATGAACAGAGTTAAGAGTTATTGCAGCGTGCCAACCATTGTCACCAAACAGAATAAGATTTTTTCCATTTATGGTTATTACCTGAACCGGCCTACTTCGGTGATCACACGCTCTTATAACAGAAACTCATAATCCTTTCAACACATACTGCCAACAAACTTATCACCTCCAGAACGCAATCTGTCCTCAGATTCCTTCGCGCCATTTTCGTACTCTCCATCCTTCTGATCTTCCTAATGAAGCCTCGGTCCCTTTCTCTACGCAGAAAATAATCGTACTTTTTCTCTGTTTGCGACACGGAAGCACCGTTAATGAGTGATGTTCATACTCCAAATGCAGCATAAAGAAACAAATTTTATCAATTCTAAGATCATGAACTGTCATGAATTCGATGATTGGATTACAGCTGCTACCCAATCCTCTCTCTATCCTCTTTCAGCTACTTCATTCCACATAACTATTTACTTTGACGTCCTTCGTGATTTGCCTGATGTATTTCCATTTTTTACCTGCCTCTGTTTATCTTTCCATTGATTTCATTTCAATTCTGTTTCAGTTTGGCTGATGTGTCACGCAATGTGTCTAATAATGTTGCCTCCCCTTTCTTACTGGGCTTTCATTATTTTTGGAAACAATTTACAATTCCTATACTTTCTATAGTTGTCAATCCAGCTTCAACGTCCATAGCGTCATTCTCAAGAATAAAAACTAGTGTTAGTCTTGAGGACAACGCTATAGCCGTCAAAACCGGTTGATGGAAAAAAACTAACAGTTAATGTGACTGTCCATCGTTTTCATTATGAGTTATTCCTTCTGGTTCCCCAACATATCGCCAGAATCAATTGATTTTTTCCAGTATTTTATTTCATTTTCATTGTTTCTTCTCACTCCCGCTAAACAATGGAGTCTTTATAAATAATTTTATGCCCATTTTCATTCTCCTCATTATCAGTTAACACCACATCTCCATTGATTTCAATCTCTTTTGCTCTTCTGCTATTTTGCCTGAAGATTGCTGATGCTATCCATTTTTCCCTCTCTTCTACCAGCCATTTCATTGCACATAACTATTAACTTTGATGTTATTCGCCTGGTTGACCTGGCTCCACTGCCAAATCAGTGAACGCTCCAAATATTGGTTCAATAAAGTGATCCCTTGCTTAAAGGATTGTTTTACAAAATGTCAGAAGACCCAATCCAAAATTAAGACTTCCAAATTTGTTTCCACTTGAAATTTTTAAGAAAAAATATTTGAATTTCTGGGGTAAAATTGTTGGGATTGAAATTAATTGACCATCTAATGAGCAAATAAAGCAGTTTTTCTATGATTGAAATAAACCGAGCTGTGTGATGCAACAGTGTGTCTATTATTATGACTAAACAGTATAAGACCTTTTCCAATTATGGTTTACATTAAAAGCGACCTATTTCTACGATCATGAGACATTAGTAGGATCCTATTGACGAGGCCTGAGAACGAATGCGCATCTGTTAAGGCATAAAAAAATCAGGGAAGAACACTTTTTCTTCTTTTTTCCTCATGTTGTCACTTTTGGTTCCAGTTCCACCAATTAATGTGACACTGAACCTCCAGAGTCCAATTTGTATTGATCACAGGCGTGACCGAAACACTCGGACAGACACTGAAGGCATTAGACGGAATGAGACAACTGACATTCTCTTGCCTCTCACATTTAAGTGATTTATGTTCCTGCAGCAAAAAAGGTAAATCTTCTTGAGGAGGTTGGAACAATTGTTCTAGCCATATTAAGCATTGTGATGTGGAATCTGCTTTGATAATACTACCATGGGTCTATTCCGATCCTTTTCCCCACACAAAGGCGTTTTAACAATATCACCTAACTCTAGTTATTACTTAAATATGTATTCTCATCTCAAGGAAACATTTTTTGCTACCAGTAATCAGCATTTCCAGTTTCAACGGGGATAAATCTTAATCAAAAGGCATATTCCTCCTTCATTTAATACAGGTCCCTTTCAACTAATCCGTTCCCCATAAGTCTTGGAACGCATCTTAGGCCTTGTTGTTGAAATATAATGGATTGATGAGCTTCCTATCCGTCGAATAAAACTTAAAGGCGTTATAATGGATTGATATTTCCAATGACCCCTAGAACTGGCGTGGTAATAACCCATTTTATCAGTATGGCCACACAAGACAAAAAGATTTAAAAATTTGATCCAGTTAAAGGTATTGTTGGTGTCATTTATGAATCACCGTTGGAAATCATAATGACAGAGCCTCATTGCTTATCGCATTCCCGAAATAATTAATGTCCATATTAATAGCTTTCTGATTGCTCGTTCGCGAAAAGTTATGTGGAGTGGTTTCGGCAATATCATAAAAGTTCAGAGAGTCTCCTAACTGAACATATGAATAAGTGGAAACAAAAACTGTTAAATAGGAAATAACTATTTAGAGATAAAATCAGGAGAAGAAAAAGCTGAAGTTTGATAATAGAAAATAATTACTGTGGTTCTTTAGAAAATATCCAGTGAAGTTTAATGATGTGGAATGCACTCACATTTATGCTTGTAGTTGTGTTATGGACGTCTTATGCCATCGCCTTATATTCGACGTAAGCAAAGATGAGGGAACTAATTAGAAAAACCAATGGTGGAAATACGCTCCAGAATTCCTCTTGGAAAATGAGTAGGTAAGTGATGTCGATTTGATGATCAAGACTCGAAGCTTTCAGAGTAACTGCTGCAGATATGTTGGGTGATAAAAACTGACTCGTCATCTGCGCGAAAAAAGGAAAATTCCCAGAAGTTTTAAATATGCATCAAGAAGTAGGTCAATGTGTCAGCGGTACTATGGGATGATATCCATTTCAATACTCTTTTACACTCGTCAATCAAACTATCTAACGGAGCTGGTGACTTGCTGTTTTATTTTATCCTTGAATGGCAGAGATATATTTTACCAATAAACATGCAATGGATAACATTCTACCATCTGTGAACTAAGTTTCCTTTACTATGCATTACATTTCAGTGAAATATTACGGTCTATGTTATTCTCTAGTATTTATATTTTTATCTAAGTTTTCAGTACAGAGGGTGACATCTGCCTACATATTTCTTTCCTCCTCTGAAATTTTGACTTTACAATCATCGCAGATTCAATTTAATTTTTTATGCAAGAGTATGTGCCTCCGAAATTAAACCAATTTCAGTTTCCATTCCCAAAGAGAGTAAAATTATCAGTTTTCAAGCGATTTCAACCAGTTTAGTGAGACCACTTGCATTTACAAACAATTTACATGGGGAGAATAAAAGAAATAGTCACGGAAAGGTAACAATTTATATCGTATGCACATTTTTTTGTTCCACTACGATTGGTGACGGCAACTCCGTTTGGTTTTATCACTGCTTGTAAAACACCAGCATTGATATAGGGTATGTTGTGCTCAAAATCAATCAAAAAGTTGTTCTTCTTACCCATTCTCACTTAAAGTTCATCGAACAATCCTTTTTCCAGTTACGAGTGTCCGAAAAAGAATGCTACTCGGCGTGTTCATTTTAAATAGTTATTTTAAGCTGCAATATGTGTGTAATTATCAAATGTAAAGTGTGGTAAATGCAAGTATAAATTAAAGTATGCAATTAAGGGCATGTTCAGCTACTATAGGCTTATAATTTTTCCCGGAATTAATGACAAAATAAAAATGAGTAGACCCTTAAGCAGGGAAAAATAGGTTGGACTAAGAAATAAAAACTTGGGAAAACGTAGGCGAATGTGAAAGGACTGGAAATGTACTAACACAAGATTTTAACCTCAATGAATTGTTTGCATCTTAACCAAATGGACTGAAATTGGGATAGTATTTAGCGTTAATTGTCAGAAACTAATAAAATAAAAAAGTTAGCAGAATTGGTAGGACATGAAGCGCACAGTACAATACATGTCACACATTGTATTGATAATTGACTTCAAGTAAGCTCTCATTGATGACACTTTTTTTAAATGTAGCAAATATTTTAGAAATAACGTAATCTTAGAACTCCAATGAAGCTATCTTTCAAATAAATATACTATTTGCTGCCCCTAGTTATAGTTATTTATAGCAGTGTATTCTGATAATGCACAATACTAGCTGGGAGTATGGGATAACGGGATACTTGGATAACGGAGTACTTGAACCAACTAATGTCGCCATTGACATCTCAAGATATATAGGTAACACTACAAATGCAAGGGCAATGATAGATTCTGAGTTCGTTTGCAGAGACAGATGTGTAGCAGGCAGTATTAAAAAAGAAACATTGAAACGGTGCTTGAATAATTATCAAGTTTTCAGATATATGATTTTATCTGGCAGCGAACATTTAAAGGAAAACCAAATGTAATATACTGGTAATTTGGTTAGAAGGATTCAAGAAAAATACTTTCAACAGTGGGCGAAGTCTCCTGAATTTTTGTGAGCCAGTTAATTGTTATGAATATCACATTCAAAGAGTCAGCAAAAATAATTGAGCAAATAACTAGAGAATAGTTGCACTTTACAGAGAAATCTTGCGATGAAAGCTGCGAAAGCGGAAAACCTACCCTTGATAATAGTGCCAGTAGTTAGCATTTGATTAAAGCTGCGATTTAAAATATCAGTAGTGGAGTTTTGAAAAGGCGTTAAAGGTATATTTAGAGCTAGCCTCACATGATAAACATAAGTACCCTCCAAAGGATCCGGCGTTTTAGAGCGTTTTAAACGTGTTATCTCTCGTTTGCCGTCTTTCCGAGCGCCTGAAATACAGGCATCGCAAGGAAAACCACTCAAGTCTCATCCATTTCCAGCACTCCACAGAGTGTGCCGCAATATCCATAAATGATGAAAGGAATTACGGTTGGCGTCATTATAAAAAGCAACTCCTCTCTTCCTCTGCATCTCGCCGCACGCCCGACATTATGAGAATGTGGAAGGATAAAACTTTAATGCGACCGGCAGTATAATCAGGCGCCACGGCATTAATTAAGCGAGAGTAACCTCGAAGGATATGCAGAAAACCTTTGTTTGACTCAAGCAAAATTTTTCCTCTTGCCCACCGCTCAGATGATCCGTAGAAATAGCGTTTGAGCCTTAGGAAATGCGCAGTTACAGAATGTGATAAAGCAGAATCTACGACTGCCGATAATACTTTAAAATATTTTGAAGATAAGGTAATAGCCTAGCTACAAGTAAAATAAATAATTCGTCGGAATAAGGGAAACGATTTATATTATCTATATTTACCTGAAAATATGTACATTACTTCTTTAATTTACTCCAAAAATGTAAACGACGTTGTAAAATCTGTTTTTGAACTATCGTGTTTGTTGTAATTATTCTTGCGTACAGTTGTACTGGTTATATCTTTGTTCATTTTAAATTATTGCCAGAAAAATTTGGAAGAATGATCAACGAAGATCATGCTTAAAAATATGTTGAAAAAAACGGAAAGGAAAAGTATAAGAGTGAAACTCATTGAAAAACTAAAATCAAGACTCTCAGGCATTTTTCAAGTTTACACAGAAAAAATATAACTAAATATTATCAACAATATGTTTTCAACGCTGTGGCAACATAATACAAAACTATAACTAAAATAAACTAAGATTTTGTAAATTTAACAGTTCATTTTATAGATTAATTGATGATTGAATTATTTCTAAAACCTGTCCCAAAGTTCAAATTAAGACAAATACTAAGAAAGAGAAAAAGGAAGATAAGGAAAGTTCAATTCTTACGGCGTTATAGCGCTTTTCATTCACATTAAAAAGTCAGAGCTATTCCACAAAAAAGGTTGTTTCATTATTCTTTCGTAAACAACTAGGGTTAGCTCTGTGAACGTACGCAGGACGACAATGGACGGAATACAGAGGGAAACTTAATTGAAGAGTGCCCGTGAAAGCAAAACAAGCATCCGTCGAAGGCGCAGTGCAGCCGCGGGAGAATAACCTTCGTTAGCAATAACTGAGACCTTTTGATCGCACACAGCCTCCCTCGCATGCACTTAATGAGACACAATCCCCCCGAGGAGAGAACAAAAAAAGGTTTGGAGAGAGAAAATGAAAGAAGAATACATGGGTGGAGGGGGAGAGAGGTTTGGAGAGATACAGCAGAGACAAAAAAGGCACGTGAGGGGTCCTCACGCACTGCATACGGCATTAATGTTTCATTTGCGCACGACCCTCTTTCTCTCTCTCGCCCTCTATCACACCCTCCCTTCGACCCCTCGTGCTGAACGGTGCCCCGCCTCCTCGACCCCCCTTGCCTCTGAATAAGGCGATGGGATTAGTGTTTGCGAGGGGTGGGCTTGAAAAATGAGCACGTGAGGTCGGAACGAGGGTTAATTGTGAAGGGAGTTATCCCTCTCCTTTGGGGCGAAAATGGAGAGAGAAGATTTGGTGGTGGTGGACCACACATGGTCAGGAGGCGAGAGGGGCGATGAATGCACGGCAAGGCATTCGTCTCGATGGCTTTTGGGGGAAAAGAAAGAAGGAATTACGGCGGACAGGCATCGACAAGGAAGATTTGGCCATACAAATGGACGGGCAAACATATGGACATACAAATGGACAGACAAATCTACGATGAATGACACGTAATATTATTACTGGAAGTCTAATCCCGAGACTGATCACAGCGTGAGAAAATATTGGCGACACAAGAAGGGCAATTCCAGATGGAGATCAAATTATGAAAACACGGAGAGAAGTCAATACATCTAAATCTATATCTAAATCTACATACTACCCCGCAAGCCGCCACATGGGCGTTTGGCAGAGAGAGATAGGTTACCAGCCGTGTATAGATGTAAAATGTTTGGAGGTGAAATGGTGACATGCATTATGGGAATGTATTTAGAGGAGCTCAGTTTTTAATTGTGGTCACTTACTGTGCACGGAAAGAACGAGTTTTTGAACCAATTTGTATCTCAATCGGCAGAGTATCTCTCTTATTTTATCTCTTCTGTCAGACCTAGAAATTTAGTGAGGCGTCATGATAATATTCTCTGTGTTGCTCTGAAAAATATCAGCTCGAAATTTATCAAGCAGTCTAAGCCTAGAGTGCAGCTTCCGAGTCTCTAGAAGCTCCCACCTTAATTCCTCGAACAGTTGTGCAACACTATATGTTTGTTAGTAGCAGTTTTTAACGAGGCGTGCTGCTTTTCTTTGCACGTATTTTGTTAATTTTTTCGGTTAAATCTTTATGATTAGGGTCACAAATTCTCGCGACGTGTTCGATGTGTGGCCTAACCAGAGCGAAGTGGCATCTCCCTTTTACTTTTTCATACGAGGACCTTCCTATTACACGCATAACAAAACCTAGTTTCTTTAGTGGAGAAACTTAAAGCCCATGACCGAATAGCGGAGGAAGTTTGGGCGGACACACATCAGCAAATCATAAATCTGAGTCACAATTAACCGTAAATAATCCTGATCACTGATTATCCTTTTTTCAACTTCTTAAATTCTGCAACAATAAATATATTATGCAAAAAAAAGCTGAAATTATCTTCAGTAAAAAGTGAATCATGTCATTTTGATGTGGCCCGCTAAATTTATTAGCCGCTCCTTTTCCTAAATCAATGTTTATTTATACTTAGGAAAATGTGCTTTACAGCAGTAATATTCAATTAAAATCATCAAGATAAGGGTTTTGTTAGAAAAATTCGGATTCTTTGCTAACCTAGAGGCACAATTTACATCACACCCCCTCAAAAACTCTACACTTATAAGTGAAGTCTCTGTGAATTTTCCATTCCATATTTTCATCCCCCATCACACTCTGGCAGGCCAGCGGCACTAACACTGATTGCAAGCCACGTTACGCCGTCGACAATTTTTTTTTAAATTCCCTCCCGACCCTAGGATAAGCCATGGTTTTATGAGGCACGCCGTTTAGGGTAGCGTAGGGGCAGGGGTGTGTCAGCGTGTTCCGGCAGCGAGAAGGTCAGAGGCCTTTTGTGGCGTGAGAGGGGGGATGGGCTGCCTAATTGGATATGCCACGGTGGAGACTGAATACCCCAAGGGGGGTTGTACAACGAAGTGCGGTATTTTTCATTCTCCGCCACCCGACCCCCAGCTATGGGTCCCCCGCTGCAACACCCCAATGAATAGGAGTCAAAAGGGGGAGGGGTGAAAAACAAATCCCATTTACATTATATTTTTCTCGCTTTTCTAGGCAAAGAAAGGGATGGTGAGGGTGAGTCAGAATGAAAAAGTATGTAGGTGGGACGCACGTACTTTCGGGTATATTTTATGGATTTATCACGTGTATTTAAAAAAATGTTTTCTGAAAATTTTCAAACTTATTCAATTTCCTATATAAGGTTAGTTAAAATGTAGCGTTTTTCAATGTTTCTTGTAGAAGTTGGGGAGGAATTTTAACAAATCATGTGCAGATACATATAAATTATTCATAGATAACGGAATTTCAGCGAATAGATAAAAAATTTTTCATTAGCCTCTGCAGAGTAAAAAAAATAAGACGCTTGAAGATGAGCCAATTTTCTGAGTGTATTCATCATCAAATATAAAACAAGCTTGTGATAGATACAATCGAGAAAACAGTAGTGAGTTAAGTGCGAAATCACATATTACTTAGGGTTTTTAAGAGTGTTCATCAAATATTTGGGTAACCACGGTGTTGATTATTTCAATATTTGTTGTTAATTTTATTAAGCTGTTTTTTAGCAATGTCATGATTTTTGTCAGGAAGTAAAAACTACGAATAAGAAGTCCTAGGCTTCTAACAACAGCTGAGAGGGATAAAACAGAGGGACTGGGCAAGGGTTTACCACCCTCTACAGCTCGCCCAGCACTCTCTCACGATTCTTATTCCTCCGACGCCTTTACCCACGCTACACCCTTTCATCCCTAATTTCCACTGCGCTTTTACTCGCTCACATTTGCATTTGCAACCCTTCAACCCTCTCTGTCTCATCCTCCCCCGTCCAACATTCTTGCCTACGACTCTCCACTTTTACCCTCCATGTCCGCTGATCTCATCCCTCGACCAGCTTTTTCTTCCCTTCTTCCCTGCATAGACAAAGATTTTGGACAAACTTTTGATTGCTGATAAGTTTGGCCCTCATACCCATCTCTTTACCACGCATTACTTTATTGATGATTCCTCGCTCTTTACACCAAGTAAAAAGAGTTAAAAACTCTCAGCGTTGTACATTATCATTTCCCTAATTACACGCTACTTTTCCACGGGTGCGAATACTGGGAAAGACATAAAAAAGAAGCCCCGTCAATACACATTGAAAAAAATAACGACTTTTTCGTATAAAAGGCTAGGAGACCCGTGATTAACATCATTCACAAGATGCATAACGGCGGCCACAAAATAATTTCCGGCTATACTCAGGGTGTCACAAAAGTTTGTCGAATATTTTGAGAAATAATAGTACTCATCAAAACAAGAAAAAATATCCCATTTACTAGGGTACAGAAATGCATAAATTTCTGACATCTGAACTCATATTCATAGGAGGTGCTCAGTGAGACGTCCGTCCATGTCAATGCATCCCTCTACCCTTGCAACATAGTAACCAATGCAACTTCTGTGCTCAAATTCGCTACCAAACGTCTTTCATACCCTCCTTTGAACAAGTGATCAGATTTAATAAAGTGTAAATTTCTAGAATCATGTTTAATCGGTTTTTCTTATTATTTTGATGAGTACTAACACCACTCAAAATATTGGACACTTTTCTCAATTTCGATATTTTTTATAACGCTTATATAACTGCCACTCTCCTCGCTCTGACACTCACTACACTGATGACGATGGCTGCGTTTATGGTAAAAAATATGAGAGTTTTCCATAGTTTTACAACATGTGAAACCAAATTTATTTACCGGAAGAACTAAATTCTTCATATTGAATTACTTTGTTATTCACTCTACAGACACGATGCGAGACGGAATATTCTTCATTCCGTGATTAATTTCCCTTAATATGCAATTCGGAATCAGAGTGACTTATTTCAATGCATGATACTTGATGATATCATAATAGATATTTTGTCCCCATTATCAGCGCCTATGATTGCAATTAACCATTCTTAGCGATAATCAATGGCGCAAAATTCGGTGAAACGTTACATTAAACATTGCTAAAATAATACAGCTCTTTATGCTCTACACTATCTTCCATACAACCCCGACTACAGTTTCCGCACTATGTACAATTATCAAGGTACGGAGTGTCAAAACTAGGGCTGGAGTTGAAAAGGATAAATGGTGGGATATAAAAAAAGTAAATCATTTAGCGATATCTGATCACAAACTCTTGCCTTGACTCTATCATTCACTCAATTTTCAGAGATTAATCTGCCACGTTAATGACTAGGATTTAACTAACAGCTAAGCAGGGATGTTTTTGAGAAAATGAAATTCTAACGGCTCATCAATGAAAGTGAATAGCTACTGGAACATCGTGTGTCATATCGTTCGACAATAAATTAGATTATTACTAACTACTACGGGTACAATGAGCTAGCGCAAATATTTGTGAAAGCATTTAGCAATAACACATCAATTGAATCAAAATAATACGATTATTAATTGAGATTTAAGCATATGTGTTTATTATATAGTTAAAATTTTTCATATTGTGTTAGAAAAGATTTTGGCTGGTTCTCTCAACTTATTGATCACTATTTGGGAAAATGATCATTTGGTCTTCGTAATGATTTTCATAGTTTAAATCAGTTGTTCCCAAAAAAATATTATCCTTGCTCTCTTGTCTCAAACCTTTGACGTTACCCCATATGTCACAACATGCTCTTCCCTAATCTTATACTGGAATATTTATAGCTATTGTCATACGTGGCAAACAAGGCGAAACTGTTAATTTCTTGATGCATAGTAATTATTTTATCAATCCACTGACAGCATTATTCCTCTGCCACCACTTATTTTTGTCACCCAAGATCTTATTTTTTCTATAGGGGATAATTGAATATTAAGCAATGAAAACAAAGAAGTCTAAGTGCATTAATAAATATAAAAAATTACCTGTATTCATTTTACAAGTTTCACCTTACAAGTTGGTACATTTTAAAAACCACAAAGTAAAAATGTAATCTATGGCAGCAAATAATTTAAAAAATTATCACAAAAGAATTTGCAAATTAAAATAATTAAAATTGCAATTGAGATGAAAGGAAATGTACAGTGGCGGAAAAAATTAACGCAAAATTTTTCGCGCGCCAGAATGCGGCAGTTTTGGGAACTTCTAGGAGCTGTACACACTCCAAAGACTGGCAACACTGAGGAAAACATCGTCTACCGCAAATATTTGAAATCCGTAATGGAGCTCACATTTGTCGGACCCTAGAACTTAGTCACCAATCGCCTTATTTTTGAGCTTTCGTCTCATATCATTCGCACATTCAGTCACGGTGCATCGCTGTGTTTGCTTCAGCATGGTTATTACGTCGAATAATATCATTTATACTGAAAGACTGATTATAAAAAATATTCACTATCCCACCCAATTCCCAATGGATATATATTGTAGTCGACTTTCCGAGGACCTTTTTGAATGACGCGTACTGCGTCTGTTTCACCGAAATGATATAAATCGAGATTTATCAGCACCAAATGTCGATACAAAAAAGATTTAATTGAAATAAGTATAGTCTATGTGATGTAATTTGTCACGATTTTCCATTTGTAGATTGACTAAGTTCCTTTAACGGATATTTATTAAATTCAAAACGGATATTTATTAATGAATCGTTCTTGACCCAATATAAATATCGTCTTTAGTTCGTCAGAATGGGATTAAACTATGAAAACATACGTAAAATATAATTTCACGAAATAAAAATAAATGTGCTCGCATCGATACTGAATAATATAGGCATATTTTCCCGATATTTCTTTCATCTTATCACAGGAAGCTTGGTGACGAGCTGTCCAATGTTACGCTTTGTCTTGTAAATGCAGAATATACGAATAAACATTCAGAAAAGTTTGCCCAAATTAGGTGTAGTGATAGATAACATATGTATGATTGCATAATATCTTATATGCTTAGCTATAAATTCACCGCACATATGAAATTAACAAAAAGCCTTTTAAAAGACTTCGGTTTGGAGTAGAGTATCATTAATGAAATACATTAATAGGTAACGTTAATGTTGTAGCTGTCAGATGTATTTGGCTAGCAAAAGAGTGGTCCGTGTTCGATTTTTAATGAATGCAAATGACCTTTTATATAAATTTTCTCATATTGCTAATATGAATGAATGTAATGTGTAGCAGCAATGACTGGCTGATAGTATGTAATTTTTTAAATACAAAAGAGATAAAATTTGCCGAATAAAAATAATTTTAATTGACCAGAAATTGAATGAAAAACTCAAAAATGTCTCGACCAGGGGTGGGATCACGGTTTTTTTCTTCTTATGGTCATAATTGTCATCCAAATGGCAAGCCGCATTGGTAGGGCAATGCACAAGGTCCTGGGAGCGCACTCCACTGCTATGTAGTACTCGATCTTTCTTGATGATGATCACGTTTTCGAAATCATAAGCGTACTCCAACAATGTTAATATGAAGAACCATAATTGCGATTCAGGTTTGCAACCCAGTAACAACTACTGAGCTTTTTTATGCCAAGGCGAATTTATGATGATGTTTCGTATCCTTTCGGTGAATTTATTTGCGTCCGTATGCGTTACTGTGAACTAAGTTACCTTTAAAATGAGTGGTGGTATTGTCTACGAACGTTAAAAATAACTAAAGGATAGGAAAAAGCATACTACTCTCCCGGGAATACAAACAGAAAGAAGTAGTTCTCAGATTTCACCTCATCAGCCCAGACCATTCCAATCAAATGCCATTAGTTCCCATGGCATGCATGGGTTTGGAGGCCAGCCACCTTTAGTCTGAGTTAAAGCAACGAGCAATTTTGGAGGACTCTTGAGGATCCCTAGAGGTTTCCCCGTGTCGATACAAAGCTCCACCAATACTAATCCATTCAATATCGGAATGTATGAAGGGCGCATTATATTGATTTGGGAAATAGTATGCCTTTAATGAGAGCTTACTTTCCCCTTGTATTGCGGGAAATACCTTTTCTGCCATAGATAATGTTTCGGACGCCAGGCGTTTAACTTACAGGAAAGAAGTGGTATTTGACTTCTCTTACGCCATTAAAAGTAGTCGACGGGGACTTCCAATTTTTTCGAAGCGCGACGAGCCTTTTCTTTCTGGTGCAGCAAGTATTTGAAACCTGTGCGTTATTCACAACAACAAACCACCCCGACCATCACCACCCGGAACTTGGCCAAGGTTTACTGATGACTACTTCATTGAGACGAGCGTCGATAGACGAACAAGCAGAGCGGACAGCGCAAGCCGATATATTTTTCAAAGTTTTAGCGGCCTCTCCCAAAATTCTTGGAGGAAAAAAAGATCTTATTAGCATTTAAGTATGCCTCATTTTTCTCCCAGGCGGAGGAATCGGATAGTAGGTTTGTAAAAGGCAAAAACATCTGTCGAAAAATTACCCGAAGAGGTGTTGCGCCGTCAACTTTCACCCACTGAACTTTTATTTGGTGTTTAAAAGTAAAACTCCATGACACAGAGACTTGGTTAGGAAATCGAGAATGGTGGGGGATGGATCGATTATAAGGCTAATAAACATCCACATTCTTTACGTAAATATCAGCATATTTCTCAATGATCAATTGCTGTGATCATGTGCGCACATTACTCAAATTGAGAGAATTACGCATACATTTTAACCTTTTCCACTCGTTCTAAATAGAGCAGTATAGTGTCCCTTTTCAACATCCGTTAAAATAAATTTCCACTAAAAGATGAAATTTATGATCCTGTAAAAACTCTGTTAATATCTTCATGTGGGGGCACTCACAACTTTTACTTCCATTGAAGCAATAATATTACGACACATTAGAAGAGGAATAGATTCTTTAGGAACGTAGCAATCGTATAATCTTTGATGGTGCACATTCCTAATTTGCACTCCATTGACTACTCTGCGGATTTATGAGGAGTATACAAATGACCATCGGGAAAATATCTAATCACTGCTTATTTGCCACATGAAAAAGATGATTTTTAGTATTTTATCACTTTCATTGGGGAAGATACTCGATGCATTTTTGTCGTAGTATTACTTACGCATGGGTAAAAAAATGCTCCTCATAAAATTTAACTCCGTCATTTTAGCAAATATTTTTCAATGCGAATATGTCAAAAGGTATTTAAGTGATTCATTAATCTACGTTATCCTTTAAGTATTATTCTCCATCTTATAAGTTGAACTGTTGAACTACACGCTTAATGCATTGCCCTTAGCAAACCTATAAAATAATGCTGGAAAAGCTACAAATACCGTTTTAAAGATATTTTGAAGAAAATTCCACCCTTCTTTGGTCTCTCACTCACATAAGTAATCGGTATTTACAAGTTCGGCAGATAGAACCAAACTCTAATTCCTAATAAAAATAATTGCCCTCTTTACTAAATCATTCCAAAGTAATTTAAAGGTGAATGTAGCACCAGGTAAGTTCACTAAATCGAGTAACTGACACAATCAGAGATCCGGTCTATTCCCTCCTTCATGAATAGCTTTTCATTGAGTGGTGAATTGCCGAATGAGTGGATATGAGCATCGTACGACAGACAGGACGTAGAAATCAAGTGGGGCCGAGTACCCGAGAATGGGAAGTAAATATCTCATTCGACGACCAAGGAGACCGCTGTGATTCTTTTGCAAAGTCCGAATATATGTAAAACTTACACACTCATGGTTGAGGTCAATGTCCATTCCCTGGGCCTTCCGCGGATTCCTGCGAAGTTTTGGTTGCAATAAAGTCACATCGCGTAGATTAATTATAAAGATACTAAAAGAGGCCACGCCAGGATTTGAACCCCAGGCATTCTTGGCCGCAGACGAACGCTCTCCCTCTAGGCTACTTCATCGATCAAGAGGAATCCGCGTCCAGTGGTTCTTACTACAAAACGAAAAAAGGGAATTCTAATGTTTCCTTTAAAAACTGGACCAAATAGAATGTTCTGGATATTTGAAAGTAGTTTTCATACATAAAATAATATTACGTTAGGAGGAATTTAGAAATTTAAGTGTTTGAGACGACCTGTATGCACGAGGGCGGAAACTTACGTAGGGTTTTAAGTTATTGGGAATACTTTTAAAGAAAAATTTTCCCCACATGGAAACCATTCTATTCAACCTGATTTCCCATTCTTTAACTTGAAATTCACAGGATATTACGCCGAAATGTTATTTGTAATGCATCATATTTATCGGAAGTAGTTTGAGGCCTATTAAAACGATGTTCATCCACAGCTCTTCCCTGCACGCGGAAATACGTTTTATAGTAAGTGAATTTGATCTGGAGAATAAAAAATTTTTATGTTCCAACAAATCATGCTTTCATCGTATTGCTTCTTAAGTTTCAATCAAGAAAATCTTTTTACACGGTCCAAAGCTCTAAAAAAATATGGTAATAATCTCTACATAATCAACTACGAATTTGGAACCTCGACTGAGTGCGGGTTGAAGCAAGGTCATCACGTTTATAGCTCCTAGACGATCTCGCGAACGTAAACTTTATTAGTATGACTATTTACATGACGCGTAAAATCGATATCTAATCATAGAGAGTTTGAATCTTCCCGGTTTCCATATCTTGTCTCATTGTTGTCAAGTTGTCGAAGGAAAAGCGATTTCAATTAGTTCCCGTGTACGCCGCATTCAGACGCCAAAGAGTTTTGCGTTAATTTTTTCCGCCACTGTACATCATATATAGCTTGAAATTATTATATTATGTTTGAAAAGATTTTTGCTGGGCATTTTCCTCTCTCTCATTTCTTTAAACTGGTATATATTTCTGGAAATCGCGCAAAGTTCTTTCATAGCTAAAACAGTGGCACAAAGTTGAATATATAATGTCCGGACAAGAAAAAAGTAGAATATGTTAATTTATATGACTATTATTAGCAGATATTTAACTTTTTTGCCCAAAAAATATTAAATGACATTATTTCGACTCTAATTTTCATATTTGTTCGTATTTATAAATACAAATTATCTAAAATTTGTGCATGAATTGAAAAAAGGAATTTTTCATTTTCCTCAAATTTATCATGCCCTGAGAAATAAGCGAAGCATAAGTTGAAGAGTGCATAATTTTGGTTTCGATTAGCACATGCTGTAAAATGTAAACAGTCACGTTCCAAGAAATATCTTAGTACAATCTTCCGAAATTCACAATTTTTCAAAAACGAGTCATTAAAGAACTCCGATGGGTTTAAATTTTACTCAAAAAATATGTGACGTTACATCAATTTTTTTTAACCTTGGAAACATTTTCAGCAACCCCAGAGCCATTAGCCAACCACCCGTCCTTTGTTGTGCCACCTCATCCCCTTCACACTGTCATTTGTGCGACACACTCTCAATGCGTTCCCTTCATTCCTCTCACCCTCCGAGGCCCGCCACGCTAACTACCCCTCTCCGTGCTAATCCTTTCATCGCCACCCGTGCATCGTGAACGGCATTACTGCGTCGTCATGCGTGCATCCCCCGTCTCGTCCTTTAGGGCGTGCACCATGCGTTCCTCCCCATCCAGCTCGATGCACGAGGGTGCGCGGGGACGGCACAGCCAGGGCTACGTCGCCGCGTGATCGCCCCAACCCGACGGAGGTCGCGTCAAACGCACGCGGTGCCGCGGTCATTTGGGACACGACCCACTCGGGCACCGAGCCAAAGCAAAACACCCACTCACACCACCTGCCCACCACCGCGTCCCGGACGAGAACACACCGCTCACTTTTCCAGACGACCCGTTCACAAGGTACTCGTTCCACTCCCATTCAATCCAGCTTCAGCTACGCCACCAAACGACTTCTAATAAGTACTACATCCTCCTCCATCCCATTCCCCTCCCGTCCATCCGCGTGTTTGGGTGAAGCTTTAGAACAGCTCAGGTGGATGAAGAGTGCCGGGCGCTTGCTATGGTAACCGATGCTAGAAGCTGCAAATTGGGCGCGTCCGCTTTGCCATCTTTGTTCCCCCAATTCACCTCAGCTCTTATGGGATGACGCACTAATTTTTGTTAATTTAAATAATGATAAAGCTATAATTTTGCAACCTCATGTTGAAAATGTGAAGTAAGAAACCTGTTAAACATATATTAGTTACTGTATTGGACTCTACTCGATTTTATCATGCTTTTTTCTGTAAATACGGATTATTTAAAGCTAAATAAATAGAACATAAAAGTATATATGAAAGGAGTGTGCTTCATTTGTTTAGCCGTGCTGAGAGAATGGATGAGAGTCAAATAACGAAACAAATACGTGAGAGTGAAATGAATGGTGCGAGAGGGAGAGGTAGACCGAGAAAGTTGTGGTTGAATGTGGTTGAGGAAATTCTTAGGAGGAGGAATAATAGGAGTCTTAAAAACAGGAGAGCGTGTATGAAACAGCGTATGGGGGTAAATTAAGCAAAATAGGTTTGCAAGGATAGGTCAAGAAGAGGTATGGAGGAAATTATTGAATCAGAGTTAGGTGTAAACATATGTATTATTATAAATAATTTTTGATTAATTAATAATTTGCATTCCCCGAGACAATGGAATAAAATCGAGCAGCCAATAATAAGCAGCAAAATTATATTTCAAGAGTTAATTGCCGTTAACTTCACACAGAAAATGGACGTTCTTGCCAAGAATCTGCTAGTTTGTCCATTCAATCGTGATATCCTAAGAATAATAAGGAATGAGATTGGGATACCAATACGGCTCTTGCTCCGGTTGTCAGGCTAGTTTTATGACGTAACGCCTTCTTCATCCACCTCTTTGTCTCGAACAGTTCGTTGTTGTACCAAATGGCTCCTTAGCTGCGTGGTCTTAATCATCTCGAACGGTCCAAACACAACCCCTGTGGCACCTCTTTCACTCCTAAGGTAGCAATGGCTTTACTGAGTGAGCTAAAACAAACGATACTTTTAATATTTTTATTATTTTGTTGAAAAAATACTTCTATCTCTGATCATATGGGTAACCCATTAAAAATCAATATTAAGGTACGATATATGCGGATAATTGTGCGAATAAATTTTTATTGACCATATTTGTCGAGTCTAAGAAGCCGACTGCTGCGCCAATTGTATGGAACTATCGCATTTTAGCTTCAATCACGGCAGTAATTCACCAACATGTTGATAAAATAGGTGATAAAATTACTATGTTTCATGTTTATTCATTTTCCCAGGACATAAGCTTCTAACGAAAAGATTGAATAAAAATCTAGAACGTGCTTTTTCTTCATATAAGCGTTTGTCTGCTGTGATCTGAGCGTAAGAGGCGACGCGACGTTAAATTTTTCTGCTTCACAGCTGAAATACAGGAATACTAGCTTTAAAACCCTACTTTGTTAATCTCAGTTTATAAAACTCATTTCAATGACGCTATATAGAAGATTAAATATTTCTGGATTAAGTGACCCTTAGGCCGGAGCCAACTTTAACGGATCCATTAGAGGCTGACTGAAAAGTCGAATAGAGGACGCATGCAGAAATATTAGTATGGTACCTTAAAGGCCATTTCGATGATTTCATTTGTGTTACAAGCTTTTTTCATCAATGGGATGGGATTTGCTTGCTGACGGTCGGTTAAAATTTAGATTTTGTTTATGATGTTGATTCCAAGCCGAAATATTTTCTGACGACGCTATCAGTAGGTATTTTCAAAAAACCGACATACTGCAGTGAGTTAGATCGTGACAATAAAATCAGGGAAAGATAATTTAGAGTAGAAAATATTTAAATGTCATTTTTTATCTAGATCAATAAGAGATTATAATAACAATCCGTACATTGTGTCTTTTAACTAGGTTAGTAGACATTGTAGATTAATCATTTTTTTGTTCTCGGATGTTTGTTTTTTAACCTGCAACGTGGTACTAATGTCATGTTTCGCATGCTAATTTTATGACTCCTGCATCTCTGAGGGTTTAGGTTTATACTTGCAAAATAAATAAATACAAATAGCTTCTTCAGCTTTGAAGGATACCTAAAGTATAGTGTGAGTTGGTGAAAGTTCACCTTTTACGAAGAATTTGCATGTTTTTGCCAACGCATACATAGTCATAGTTTTGTTAGTTTTATTAGGGTACAATGCAGAGCACATAAAATATATATAACCCTTAGTCACATACTCCTGAAGAGGCTTGCAGGGTAATATGTAGACGTAGATAGTGGGGAAGCGAAGAGGAGGGGTGACGGGTTGAGGGCGAAGGGTGGGGAGCTGGCTCACCCAGGGTTTAACCCTTTTGCATCCCATTTTGACCTCCGCGGGCACGGTTGCACAAACTGCACCTCATCGCAGGGATGGATGCTGATCCGCTAGGACCGTCGGGGACGCATAAAAGGGTATGAATAGGGGGTGAGGTGGGGAGGAGGTCTCGAAGGCCTAAGGGGTGGGGAAGGGCGGGTAGCGGTGCGTCGCGTGGCTAGGAGGTGGGGCGAGAGTGGTCGTGACAGGGGTTGGGAGGGGGAAGAATCCCTGTTAGTAAAGGCTCAGAACGTGCACAGGGGTCATTTTGGAACCAGGAGTCCAGCAAGCATAATTGATGGACGGATAAGCATGGGATGCACCAAGTATGAAAAAAAATCCCCAACGTTATCTAAATTATTCATACAGTTAAAAATATTATACTTAGGATGCAAATTTAAAGTTTTGACAAAAATAACCGGAGCTTAATTGGAATTCTAAAGGGAAAGAGAGGTAAGAATTCCCTAGATCAAGAAAACACTGATCAATCCTGAAATTCTGGCAGCAATTTGGTATAAATGTTCATTCAATGCTTTAGATTGGCAAGTAAAATGATAGTAGGGCATGAAATCATATACATCTATCTATGTTTTGATTTAAAAATACTAGGACACCCAAGTTATATATTCATTGCAAAAGGGGTAAGCAGCAAAAATGCTTTATTCATGTATGTGGACCCCAGAAGTCAAGGGGTCTAAGTGACATTTTTGAAAAAAATAAGTTAGGTACGGGAATGGGATGTGAAAATATTAATCTTTTAGGTGGTGAAGGGATTCAAGTGATATTCTTGACAGATGCTGCTATCTAGGGTAATTCCTCCTAACTACTTAGTGGATTGTACCAAACATTGGCAACTTTGACTTAAGTTTTCTCTAAACAATGGTTTTGTTACTTAGACCCCTTGACTTCTAGGGTCCTTATATGTGATAAATACTCCCGCCATACTTATTCAGGTCTTTGCCTTATGCAGTCCTTATCATTGATGAGAAATATTATGATACCTTATGTAAAATCAAGCTCAAAAGTTTTGGAGGGAAATTAACCGCAATGTTAATTAAGTCTTCTCGGGTTTTCCACCAGATTAGGTATTCCTTGGCGAACGTTTTGATGGCTACCTTCACCATCGTCTTCACGGCATGGCGGGCAGAGAATTTTGATGGCGGAGGTAGCCGTCGAAACGTTGGCCAACATATACCTAACCTGGTGGAAAATTTGAGAAGACTTCATTAGTATCATACACTGGGAAAAAACAAATAATATTTTAACCGTAATGTTGATTTTTACTTGAATATGAACTTCATTTGCCCTAAAACGCAAGGACTTAATAGTAACAAGCTCAGCACAGCAAAACCATTTCTTCTCTTTAAGGCAAAATAGCATTCATCTCGTCATCAGTTCGGAAGCCCATGCACAAAACACAGATACAAGCTTTCAGTGGCAATATAAAAAAAGTACGTGCAAAGACTTGACCCTTTATTACATGAATATTATCTGAATGGTCTTCACTATCTTTGGGACGATACTGAGGTCATATTGACGTGCATGGGTTACTCTTC
The DNA here is from genome assembly GCA_963169105.1 of Ceriagrion tenellum. Lineage (NCBI taxonomy): Eukaryota > Metazoa > Arthropoda > Insecta > Odonata > Coenagrionidae > Ceriagrion > Ceriagrion tenellum. Next base: position 13,610,071 of record OY720640.1, on the reverse strand, counting down.
ATTATTCATGCATTAGTATTTCCGATTCAACGGTAAATGATGACGTGAGAGGAAAACAAATTTTCCGTGCATTATACTTCCTATGTCTCACAAATTCATGTCGTATTTGCCGAATCCGCGGCCAATGAACTGTCTCAGATTATAGTCTTTCCACCAGAAATGAATCGCGTTTGACTTTTAATGGCTTGGTTCGAGGGCGCTGAAGTCTGCGCTAACTCTTTGATACATATAGTCGCGGGGCACAAAGCTTAAATCATCATAAAATTTGTTATCGTCAAAAAATTTTGATTTCTCAGGCCAAAATTATCTCTTTACAGAGAATGCATTGCTTATAGCTCATTTAAACCTCGATTAATGAATGATACACTCCATTAAAATTTCTTACCGTGAGTAAATGAATACATTTATATTTCGTCGTTGTTTAAAAAGATATTAATTACACTTTAAATGGAAAGTCGGTGGTCGATCTCATAATTACGACTTCAAATGTTTCTTATTCTTTCTTTATACCTATCATATCATTCGTTTTGATATCCAGCAATGTATCTCTTGATTCGACCTATTAACTTTTCAGTTACATTACGATTACTCATAGTTCATCAATTTAGCATTGAAATATATTAATCATTGATCTCAATACCTCTTCGTCAACAGACGCCCTGAATAGAATCGGGGATTTTGAACAGGCATCTATTTGTATGGTAGATTAATCCTTGCTGCCGACCAGGGAAGTTAGGGAGTATTCACCGTTTGAATGGCATGAACAGCAAAAAAATACCCTAGCAAAGACTTTGATTGGAAAGGTTATGGGTACCTGCTCGTGAAAAAAATCTTGTTCGTCTTGATTTGAACGGGGATGGAGAATAGGGAAGGGGTGGATAGAAAGGTATAGTGTGTGCGACGTGGGCTTAAAGCCGCGATAAGCACAGATAGAAACACAGGCTTGAGGCGATGAGGATTAAAAGGGCTCTGAGGAGCGCTTGAACGGAGACAATCACACTTGACGTCGCATCTGTCATCGAGAGGCTGGGAAGGGCCATTGTCCCTCCATCCATTGGAAAGGGATGGTGGCGCCGCGCTCGCCACCGTGGTGATACGGAGGGAGAAAAGATGAGCAGCGCCGAGCGTAAGGGTAGGAAAAAAAGGACTGGATATAAAGTGAAAAGCAAGGGGTTGCAGGGGTGAGGCAGAGACAAGGGACGAAGGTAACAATGGAATACCTCATTGCTCGACGTGGAGGAGGAACAGAGAAACGAATGAATGGCATTTAAAATAAAATAGGAGGAATAGGGAGGTGAGATTACGGTATGCGAGCGGGATTTCCAGGAGCCCACGGGAGATGATGAGAAATCAAGAGGAGGGAATCCGCCCCGGGGCATTCTGGGATTGGATGCAAGGGACGACGTCGAGGTTTATTAATGCTCCTCCCGGGACCGTTCGGAGCCATGAAAGGCGGGCGTGGATCGGAGTTTATCAACGAGGTTGAGGAAAAATATCACCGGTCCGGATTTGAAAAAATAATATTCCCTCTCGTTCATTACGAATAAAAATAAAAAGATGAATATTCACGTTCGAATGATCTGGATAGCCGAAGTGGTGCTCATTAGGTGATAGGCATGTCTCGGAAAGAAAGGCTTTCGGGTAAATTTAATGAAATTTGTCCAAATGGAGGAGATTGATGCTTTTCCTCCCCCGTGGGCATACTTCCCGTTCCTCGGCGGAACAATTATATTTTTTCTACATTTCATTCAATTGTCATATTATTCCAATGAGGGCAGGAAATACTTTTTAACAAGGCAAATAAACATTGACGACACTTTTTTTAGAACCTTTCCGCCATTTCCATGTCAACAGCTAAGCTGGAACTGAAAATAATAATGCTTATATTTCCTAGAGTGAATTCAAGCATGGCTTTCAACTAATTCCATGCTAAATGTGCAGGACCCTTACTATTGATTGTAGATAATACGTGAACAATGGCCATTCTTATATTCTTCATCCTCATTGGTGTTTGTTGCATTTACTCCCTCGAATTGCACAATTGTGATGAATACAATCGAGTTTTACACTATCAATGCAGGCATAGGCCATAAACTTTTCGGTATATTATTTCTTCTTACACATGTAACACATAAATTATACATACGTTATTGGAAAGAGATAACAATCATCACATTAGACCTTTGAATAATGGTAAGGAGGATTAATTTATTTGAACGAAATGAATGGCTTAATGAAAAGGCTAAAAAAATCACTGGCTTCGCATTCCGAGGGCCCCATTCAAAATCCAGGTGACAGATTTTTCCATTTATATCTATAAATACACCTCAAGGCAATTGGATGGTGTGTGGCAGAAGGTCACTTACCGTCAAGATGTATCACACTAAAAAGTAAGTACTAGGGTTCAATAGAGTTACTAAAGCTACCACTTTTAGTGAATGAGATATTTGAAATCCCGATCCAAATCATGTAGTATTGCGCAAGATCTTATAACTTAGTACTTCGTCCGTCGTATGAGACGCTTGGAAATACATTCCTCGGTGTCTGTAGTCAAGAGAAGAGAGAAGCCTCTTATCAAGAGATGCCTTATATCGCTTCACTTGCTTTACGTCCAATTTAGGCTCTGCTGTAACGAGTGGAATATTTAATTCCATTGGGAATCGCAGCAAAATGGACATTAAATAGGAAATTATGTCAGCGGTACTTTTGGCTTCGGTAAAACGCCGTGAGAGTAAATTTGGTGTATTATTCACACCCACCTCTCCCTGTGAATTTACAAGCTGTTTAATTGAAGCTTTACATATGCATATATCATGTTACTAAGGGAGGGACCTTTAAATCGGCTGCCATAGCTAGTTGTTCTTCATCTTCCCGTTAAAATTCAATGGGCGTCATATTCCATTTTTATGTATGACAATTAAGGACATCAATTAAGGACAAAGGATTCAATTAAGGATTAATTAAATAAGGACGGCAAAGATATGAATAGGATAAGATAGCATTCAATGAGTCAGGTCTCATTTTAAAGAAGTATTTCCTTGCTTGAAGAACTTGCCTCGCAACTTTTCGAGATACCGGTCAAGAAATAGATACCGTTTTCCAAAAGGATATAATACACAATTACGTTCCAAAATAAACATAGTTTTGACATAATGATGAGTTTCTAACTCATAGAAGTCGTTAAAAATATAAAAGAGTGTAGTTTATGTGTATTCTCTTAAATTAAGAAAAAATAAATCAATATTTCGCGCAGCCGTTTTTTCAGAATCGTAAAAGAACAGCCTAAAGTTTTGAAAAAGTTTTCACCGTATTAAGGGAAAATGGAGACAAATTGAAGGAGAATACAAGTTAACATTTTAATTTAATTTCTGAGAATTTCAGTATCATAAAATAATATTATTGAGCTATTCTCGTTATATCTTTGGATAATATATTTTACAGAAGTAGAAATATTAAAATAATATTAGAATATGTTTTTAATGATAAATAGAGAAATATATCGCTTAGTCTACCTGAAATATATTTATACATATACTTAGACAGAAAAAAGTGTGTAGGGGATGATGGAATTTGATCCCAAACACTGGAGTGGATATTTTCAAATAGCACGAAAAAATTGCTGTTTGGGGATTGTCAGCGAGAATGGTGCCGGATCAGTAGTGGTGTGCGGGTGTTGCAGGAGAGTCTAGGCCGAAACGGAAGGGTATGAGATGGGAAAAGAAGGGAAACGGGGACGCGAGAACAAACTGGGAAGTGTGGGGTGGGGGTTGGAGGGAGGTTGATGGGCGGACGAAGTTGGGAAGGCGGAAGAAATGGGAGAAGAGGAGCCAGGGGGAGGTTTCAGTAATCAGGAAGAAGCGGGAGTTTGGAAAACGCTCACAATCTCGCCGAAAGATCGGATATTGCTCGAGGGGGACTCAAGTGAGGGCGAGAGCGAGCAAAGGAGGGGTGTGGCTGGCTCAGAGTGGGGAGGATTTTATTTTGAGAGCGGGGGTTGAGTGGTAGTCGTCGCTAGGGGATGTGTGTATGTGTGAGTGGGGTCAATCTCTGTGTGTGACTGGAGAGGAGGGAAGGACAGCGGGAAATGAGGACTAAAGGGGGAGGAAGGGAGGAGGAAGAAGAGGAAGGAGAGCAGAGTCGGAGGGAGCGTTTGGGCGAATGGTTTTACGGAGACGGCGGAGGGAGGAGATGGTGTAAAAAAGTGGGGTCAGGAAAGGGAAGGGAGGGTTTCAGATTAAGCGGATGTAGAACTTTTGGATTAAAGGTGGAGGAGGTGATGAGGGTGGAGTGGAGGACTGAGGGAAATGGCAGAGGGAAGACTCGTGAAGAGAGAAAATCGGGTGGAGTATGCTGAGGAAGGATTGTGAGGACAGAAGGAGTATACATGTCCATTGCACGGGTGGTTTTGAATAGCATAGAGCAATATGCCTGTTTCAATAAGTTTATACCTGCAAATTGAGCATGCAACACAAAGTGTTAAACCCCTCACTCAACTTTAAAACAGATTTTTTTTAGGGGAGGATAGATAAACGCCGCTCAGTGGGCTAGAATCGAGAAAAGCTGGCAAAAATTCAAAATGTGCATTCTTCTCTCCGGATGTTCAAACTTTGTGCAGGCACTCCCAGTAAGTCACTTCATGTTATACTACATTTCATTTTCCATCATTTTCACTTTTTTTTAAATAGCAGGGGCTCTAAGTTCAACAATTAACGTTAAAAACACGAGTAATGGATTTTCTATGAAAACCTGCAATTTTAAATTATCACAGAACATCTTAAATTTAGTTATGGAATAAAATTTTAACTTAATTTATTAGAAAATTCATAATATTTAATAAAATGAAAATTGTATGGCTTTTAAATTACATTCGATATTTCCATAATACAAAATGAAAACCACTATTTCATCCAATTATATAAGTTGAAGTAGTAAAATGGCTAATTTGTAAACCGATGTATGCATGTACGCCAAGTTATTCTTTCTCGATATTTTTCAATGCTTTAATAATGTGAATCCAAATGTAATTTTTGAGTCCATTCACGTCTTCGAAAACGAAATAGAATTTTCAATATCGTGGGTATCGGCTCCACCCACCGCCTTGCAGAAGGCAGGGAGCCGCAGGGACGCGGCTGGTTAGTTGATAAACTTATGGCATATAATAAAGGCGTTGGCGACTTGGAATTATAAGTACATTAAAATGATCTCTTCAGATGTTTTACTAAGCAATTATGGGAAAATACCTATCAATTTACGCCAATTGGTAGCTACAAGCGTTGATGACAGTTATTTATACCAGTCTCTTCGTGAATTATGACGAAGGTAACTCCAAATTTTATTACCACATTTATACGCTGGACAATCCTTCAGTCATCTTCGGCATATGAAGGTTATTTAGGAAGAAGAATAACTTATCTAACTCAGAAAGTCTACAGTAATTTACCTTTGGTTTATTTATGGAGAAGAACCTGCGTGTCTATTTTGCCGTGACTGAGTGGTTGAAGGAAAGTATACCTCCTCCAAGTTTCTTTTGACGAATCTCTCCTGCATTGTTATTTAAGTTTTTTTGGGTGCCTCTCGCATATATTTAACAGCGAAAATTTTTAAGAAATGGCAGATGAGCAAGAGCCATCAGGATTTGAATTGTAATTTTTCATTACAATATGTACCTACTTAATAATAAAAATGTTGAATAGGAAGGGCGGTTGAAAAGGAAGCGCGGAAAAAGCAGAGAGACTAGCTAAAAGCCAGGAATACCTTACCACAAAATGAGTTATGAAAATAATTTGAATTGATTGTAGATGTGCCAAAGGAAGGATCTGGGACAACTAACGATGAAAATTCTGATATGAAGTTGGTATTCAAGGGGTTAATTACTGAGAATATCCGTTCCATAAAACTATACATTTTTCGCAATAAATATCAAATTATTCACTACGGGCTTCTTAAATATGCAGAAGTCAAAAAAAATGAATATGGTGTCTATACTATGAATAGATAAATATCTCGCTAAAACGGCGATAATCGTCTCTTATTCCGCGATCAATCAGAATCCCTCCGTATTAGGCGAGCTCGTTGCCAGCCCGCAATTGGTGCCCGCAGCGAGATTCGAGCGTGCAACCGTAATGCCTGGTCGGTTGGCCGTCTGCCTAACGCTCCCTCGGTATGGCCTCTCCTGGATCGAGGGGAGCATTAGTCGAGCGCGTCTCGCGGTCGGGACATGAAGCCGCCGCTGGTCTTCAATTGGCAGGTTAGTCGGGCCCGCATCTGTCCCGGGCCGACATCCGCATTGAGCAGACCAATCACCCGCAAGAGGGGGTAGAGAGGGGGTTTTGGCGGACAAGGCGCCGTCTTACTTGGGATTTGCAAAATCTGGGGGTGATACAGGGACAATATTTGGCACAGAAGCCAAATTAGGCATCGAAGACACGTGTTCCTACCCCTCAATCAAAGGCGAAGTCAAAGCTGAGGATCTGCAGCGACGCCTGGACGCAGTTACATAATCTATGGTTATATCCTTTCCCGGGATTAAAACCAATTATTAATGAACTCCTATCGATAAACTACATGTTAAAAAGCTGACAGTCAGATAGTGTTTGAAGTACAAGGAGACAACTAGTAAAAAATATGTGACTTATAGCATAACCATTAAAAAATACTATAATTTTGCCATTGTCAAAGAAATAGGGCTTGAAAATGAAAAAAACTTGCCTAAGCCTCGGTCGATAAAATAAAGTCTGAGTATATGTACCAAGTATTGTTTTGTGAAATTGTTATTGACAGTCAGATGTAAAATACGATACCCGAACTATCATTTAATACTAATTTTATGAAAAGACCTCGGCATTTTGAGGTCAAAATGACCAAGAGGTGCGGATATCCATTACGCGTGTATTAGCGTTTTCATTCAAATAATCTAATGTTCTTGATCACAACAGTTGTCGTTTCACAACAGACAGTGAAATGATACCTGTTGTCTTCAATGTTGATACGGCAACAAACGAGGAAACAGTACGTAAAAAGGTTCGTGAGGAGCGTGGCACTCAAGAAATCAGAGGCATGGACCATTTTGAAAGTGGACCAGGAAACACATTAAGATTTTGGAACCTGGTGCTGTAAGATGATGCTGAGAACAAAATGGATGGACAAAATAATAAATTATGAAGTTTACAGAAGAGAAAATAATCATGGGTGATTAAGGAATAAATAAATAGATCAAATAAACAGGAAAATACAGAGAAATAGTTACCTAAGAGTATGGGAACCAGCAGAAGAGATTGGATCGGATATTTAGGGAGGTCGACCGACAGCTAAGGTCATTTGCGCCATAGGGGATAGGTAAGGGAGGAAGGGTGGATAGAAACCCTCCGTCGGCATTAGCCTTCTCTTAACTAAAAGCGTCAAGGAGACTACGGTTGAACGTCTCATCCGACAGACGGAGTACTGTACTTGAAGTGCCCTTCACAAGACACTCAAGTAGGGATCGAGTTTCTTCTGAAAAACATTCTCCTCTGCAGGAATTTGAACCATGACCGCCCGTATGGTTAGCCAGTACTCTAGCCACCACACCAACCCGAACCCCAGTAGAAGAGAGGGTAGGGTGGGAAGCTGCAGACAACCAATCACAGGATTAAAAGACCAATGATGAATCTCATGCTATTCATATTACTACAAATGTATTGTGTATTTTTTTCTTCCAGTGGAAAAGGTGCAAATGTTTCGAAAACATTAGTTTACCATCTCAGTTAGCGCTGCAAAGAATCTAAGTATTTTAAAATAAAAAATAAAAAAATGCTATGCGTTGAAAATAAATTACCTTGGAGTAGTCTTAAGGAACTTTGGTGAATTTTCTCTCGCATTGACTCTAAAAAGAGTGTAATAACTTCTACTGGAGTAAATGAGAACATTTTGGCAATTTGCTCATTAAAGTTTGATCATTGCATGAGTTACGCATCGAAGAACGAATCAGAGGACGTCAAGAATTACTAATAAAGAAAATTTGTGCATTAAATTACAGGTATTTGTGTAACAGAGAATTTCATTCAGCGAGTAACAAATACGATTGCAGTAACAAGCGATTACCTAATTGAAAAACTCTAGTATAACACCGCATTATTTACTACAGCCACCTATTTCACAATTTTGCCATCGTTAAAAGCGATTTTCATCTAGACAGTAGAAAAACTAGGCTAACCACGATTACCATATCAACGCCAGTGCTACTTTTGGCCGCTCCAATGGTTTTGTGTTCATCAAAAAACTACCGGCTGCTGATAGTTATGAAATTACAGTTAAACATAACCATAGTGTTACCTGATGCCTATTTGGCTATTATATCCAGGATCACACAAATCAATGTGACAGGCAATATATACTCCAATCATGTGTAAAAACATTCTGATTACTGGCCATAATTTTCCTTACCGAGTGAAAGGACACTCGAGGCGCAGACGAAAGATTAAAGCAGCGGAAAAAGGAAATATAAAAATAAATCTGAAATGGCATTCTTTTTATCAAACTATATTCCGAATGCTTAACAAGGATATTTTATTATTTAGACTGTCTCCATGCCTTAGTATTTAATTTAGAAAAATCTCAAAAGGTTTCACGGGAGAAAAGGATCATATCAGGCGAAAAATCTATATCACTCAGTTTTAAATTTAATCGAAATATCTTTGCTGAAGAATTTTTATTTGGTAAATCAGAGCTACATGTAGAGAATTACTAGCTACGCAAAAGATTCTGAGGGTTGGACTGTAGTACCGTACGAGATAGACTTTCGATTGAGAATGGGTGGAAAGGGTTCTTCAGAGGCTTATTGATATCTTGTTGACAACAAAGCATAGGTAGGTTCGCATAATCACCTAAATGGCATTGTTCGCGTTCCTGTATTTGAAGCATTCTTTCCCTTACCTCACCGTCGTAAAATTTTCCGTTCACTAAAAAGATTGAGGAATAAGAAGGGTTGCTCACCGATATCAGGACCTTCGCAGCTCTTCTCGAGAATAACAAGGTCTCTTCGTTCCACCGGATTTCCACAATGGTCCTGCGGGGAAGAGAAAGGGGAAGGGAGAGGGTAAGAATTGCTGAAAGCACACAAATTGAGGGCTGAAAGGGAATTTGCTCTCGGATACCATCTGTCCTTCCAGAGGATGCTGCTCCCCAATTAGTGGGGTTATTAAAGGCTTCTTTAAAGTAATTGGATCGTGTTTCAATTAGACTATACCCAGAGTCCAATATTACTCAAGTAACCTATAAAACTAGCCATTCAAAATGGTACTTTACCTTTTAACTTAAAGACACACGTTTCTCCGTGAAAAGAAGGAGAACCAGAATTTTAATTACTTTAATACACGCATTTTTTCACGTAGAAATAAGTCAAAATAAGTCCTTTCGCTATCCAGGAAAACATTTGAACAAGTTGAAGCAAAATATGTGTGTTACCACTCCAAGAAGAGGGGAATTATTTGCCTATGCAATAAAAAACAATTATGTGGATCAGATTGAGTCGGATTGAATGAGTATCCTTTTACTCATCAATAGTATCATTAAAATTTCATTTTAAAATGACAATAGATGAGGATAATTAATGCAGTACGATCCCAGGTTATGAAACACACACAAATTGCTAAAATAGGACTGTGTATCAGTTTCTTAAGTTTCAATCACATTAATTTGAAATAAATGTGATTCGAGAGCATGAAATGAATCTTAATAATATGCTATTTATAAATATATTCTTTGAAATAGGAATATCGACTTAAATCATACTTACTGACTGATTAGTCACTAATCATATTCATATCTTATCTGATGGAAGAGAAAAAAACCAGGGAAGAGGTAATTTAAGCAACATCAGGCAGTCAAAGTCAAGCATGACGGATAAGCCTCACTATGGAAGAAACATGTCAGAAAGGAGGTCTTCATAAGGATCAACGAGGGGAAATATCCAGAGAACAGGTAAAACTGGATTTGATACAGAGGCCTGAAGGATAAGGATACAGCAGAGTACCAAATAGAATAGAAGGTTGCATTTTATAAATCTAAGGAATAGCGACTAATGATGATGAGCAGTCTTTACTCAAGTAGACAAGTTTTCATCACCACTGATAAAGAAATTGGTGTCATCGTTGAGTACCTTTTGCCATCATCAGGTACCTATTAGGTACCTGATGCTGACTCCGATGTGTCAAAACTAGTTGTGACTAAATAAAAATGGTGGAACCGAGAAATTTTTGGATGGGTGGAAATGAGCTTGCAGAAAGCTGATCCGTTTATCTGGGATTCAAACCCTCAGGGGCCCAAAAGATAGTTAAATATGTGTGGTAGATATATTGCGTAACTATGAAGGAAAGTGAGACTTTGTTACTCGCGTTATACCACCTCCCGAGCCGAAGTCGTGGGTGGCTAAAACGTGGGCTGAAAAGTTCTATTCCTTTCCCGCGTTATGCATACAATTTTTTGCCAAATCAGAATGAAAATTTCATAAAAATTTATTTTGGCAGCAACTTTGACGTATCATTATTTACTCTGTCAATACTTCATATGTGATAAAAACAAGATATGGTTATGTTTTAACGTGATTTTTGCTATGCGAATATTCTTTAGGCAATTCAATTTCATAATCTTCTACATTAATAATTAAAATTCATGGCTTTGAAAACATATTACTAAGTCCATTGTATCGACCAACTGATTTATCAGATAACAAATATTGTTAAATAATTCGAGCTTCCAATCCAAAATCTCGGAACATTCTATTCTGCATCACCATTTGTAGATTCTTAAGTAAGTTGTTAATTTGAATACGATAAGAGTTTCAGTGGTGAAAAAATTGTTTCGAGAATAACCATCAATGGTGTAGAGTAAACAAAACAGGAAGCAAAAGCTCAAAATGGTTAGAAAAGTGAACCTTCCATTCAGGTGCGGCAAAAGATTATTTTTCTTTTTTATGGTTACAGAAGGGAAATGCATTGCCATTGCATCGTAATTCCTATATGTTATAGGAAAGGATCGCACTCACCTTTTAATAAACGGCCACGATCTGTACACATCGTACGCCAAATTGACGACCATCACTGTAACGCCGGTCTCCTTGGCGAGCATGGAGAGTCCCCCGAGGAGGACGCTCAGCCACACCGATAGCCCGGATATCTGATTGAGTCCACTGCCGTTTCCGCCGCCGCAGATATTGCCGTTGCAGCCATAAGCGCCGTCCGCGTTGCTGGCTCTCCTGGGAGGGGAAACACAAAGACCGTCTGATAAGTGAAATGTATCTCCAAAGATGGATGGGCGCATTGCAAATGATTTTGTGGTGGAATATATGGAATCCCATATTAATAAAGAACATATTATTAACATGGCATAAAAATTTCCCACCGATGACGACCAGAGTTGTTTTTTACACATTTCTTTCCAACAGGGGAAGCAGTATTATGATAAAAATTTCTCATGTTGTTCTTTTTCACTCACAATTTAAAATACTAATAAATTGAAATAAACATAATCTAACTTTTTAAAACCTTACAGTAGTTTTTCACTCGCCTGAAATTATCATATTTATAAAAATATTCCGATTTTATCCTTATATTAGGGATTTTCGCTAAAATTCTCGTTCAAAGTTTAACGATGTGCTTATAATGAACAGGAAATTTTACACGAAAATACTTTTTCACTACTCGTTTTGGGTTACTTAGGCATCATAAGTTGACAGACTATAGAAAGGGAAAAAGCCATTGCATTTTTAAAATATGATAACTACGTATATGACGCCTTAAACTAAAATAGTTATCCTCGGAGAGGTGTCCAAATTTTAAGATTTTCTGTATCAGGCAGCCTATCACGTAAAATAAGGTTTTAACTCAAAAACAGGGGGGATCGACTCGCTGTGAGAAGTATATTTGACCACAGGCGCTTTATCTAAGTTTTTGTGAACGCCCATCTTGTAAGGCCGAAATTAATAGCGTGCTAGGTTTGGGTCCTAATTGACGAATCCTGAAATTTATGCGATTCTTACTTAATTTTAGAAAATATACCTGTTGTTCTAACTATTAATTTTCACAAGCGTAACTTGGAGCTTAAAGATCTCTGTTTCATGGGAAGCATCCATGGCTTGATGACTCCTACGTCTTGTTCTAGGCCCCTCCATAAATTCATTAATGTCTGTATACACTGAAATATTTATCATCAAGTTTGATGAACAAAACATGATAAGACATCGTTTGTATTTTAAGATTTACTTTACAATTCAACTATGCTTCTTGATTACCGTTCATTGATGGTTCAGCATAATTACACAAACACTTGAACACAATTTATTTCCTCATCAAATAATAAATTGAATTTATTTTTCTATGTGGAAAACTACTTTTCTTTGGTGATATAGAATTGACAACCACATTACAATCAGTATAATTTTCTTTTCTACATAATTTTCCACTCTTCCCTGATGCGTATGCAATTTGCGAGACTATGCCTTGACATTGTTTAGATGATGACCCAAACTGTTTTGGTTATAAATTTTCATTTAAAATTTTCATTCTCAAAGTGGGGTATCAAATATACCCCGCTAAACTGTTTTCTCAAGGTTTCCACTGATGATTCTATAATTGACTGATTGGATCAACTCAGTCACTCCAGAATTCGCCATTTTCAACAAAAATTTTTAATGCATCACCATACCTTATATGAAAATACTCTTGCTCTTCTTGCATTGCAGTTCCGTCTATGTTCTCCAGATAAGTTGCGCTGAAAATAAGGTTGCCTTTTTTTGTCCTTTGTTAAAACGATGTGGTATATGAAGTCGGATCATCTCGAAAGCTTTTTCGTCTAAATTTCATTACTGGTTTTCCTTGAATTAATACCATGTTGGCTAATTAATACAGTGTCACGACATCTTCCAGCACTGATTGCTTGAGATTTAGGCATGTCAATTCGGTTTGATGGTAAAGAATTGACAATCACATCGCAATTAGTATGTTATTTCTAGATTATTTTCCACTCATCCCTGATATGTGATTAATGTGAACATTTTGGAAACTTAAATAAAAGAAACCTTTACAATGAGCTTCAGTTACTAATTTGTAATTTGCCTACATTAGATGGTTAAATAGCCACCATGTCTTACTTCGCGATCCCACAATATTGTTCCATCAATGCACCGTCACTGCTTTCCTTGAAGATAGCACTGCGGAAAAGCAGAAGAGTGTAGGATTCTGCAAGATGGTGACGAGATTTTCAAAGGTTTTAATCGAATCGGATGCGGAAAGCAAAGCCGCGGAAATAAAAGATACACATGATGAGCTTCAGAGTTGTAAAGCATGGTATCGGCCCAGCAAATCGATTTCTCAAAGGACTTCATTGGAATGCTACGTTTCCGAAAGAAGATAAGCTCTCAATATTGTCACATCCAGTAGTAGCAAAAGTACTCAAGTAGTAAAAAAGCACTTAAGTAGCAAAGGTGTGTAGATACATCAACTATAATTATGCAGACATATCATAAAGTTAAAAAATCCATCTTATGCTGAGCATTCGAGTTTTTAGAATATACATGACCATTTTCATTAGTTCTGAATACTTGACTTTCCCCTGTAAGTTATAGGTTTGTATTATGCCAATATTTGAAGTATCTCTTTTTTGTATAATAGCAATATGCCATCACGACCAATTAAATATTTTCTCCAGTCACAAAATTGAATCATTGTAATAACGAAAACACAAAATAAATTGGAATCCATTAAGTCAATTGATAGCCGATTTGTAGCGAACTGCATTGCATGTTATTTTTCTTCCTCTATTGTCAAAGCAGATGAACGGTTTTCCTCTTTCTGGGAAAAAATTTCACTCAAAAACTGTAAAAAAAAGTAAACCTGGTCGCAAAGAAATCAAAACCTGGGTGACTGCTTATTCACATACATCTAGTATTTATCCTAATCAAATTCACGCCGGTATGTGCGGAAAAAGGAAAGAGAACTTTCCAGGAGAAAGGGTCGAGAACGATTGGGTCCCCCCATACAACAGGACGTATTCTGATTCTTGCAGCAAAAGCATCCAATTCGAAAACCTAAATGCGGCGCAATTCCATTGTTGTTCATCGAAAAACCGAAGCTGACCAGACTGTGCGCGGTGACTGTGGAAAAAGTTCTTACGTGCGTAGTCGCGTCTACAGAAACGCAAATTCCCACGCACGCCCAGAAATTTGTGCTCTGTGTTGCATTATTAGTGCATTTTTATTGGTATATTTGCGGATTTACATTTGGGGTTTCTTTGCTTGTCTTTTCTTTTGCCTCAATATTCGTACTCATACTAAAGGCATCTGCACGAAGACAAAGATTCCTCCATCTTCCCAGGACACGTGCCCACGGACGCAGGCGCAAAGTAACGGCAGGAAGGAATTGAGGAAAAGAAGAGAAAGCGGAGGTCAATGAGGATGAGGAAAGGGAGAGAGAGAGTTGCGGGGTAAGGTGAGGTAGAAAGAGATGGGAGGACCGGAGACACACCGCTGTCTCTACCTTAAAAACGTCCCCCATTATCTTTGCAGTTCGCGGACTCATAAAGATCTCCGTCTTTCCCTTGGAACGTATCCCAGCACACCGGCGCTGCCTCTGTTTCTCCCGTCCTCTTCATTTCATCGCTACAGCCATTTCAACATTTAGCCGACTGTGAGGGCTCTTAAGGAGACTCGCTTCCTGCGTATACCTCCATCTGTCCGATGTTGTCAATAACAGCAGGATACGTCAATTTGCAATATTACCGTGAACAGACTGCAGGTTTAGGGGTCTTTAAATTTGTCAACATTATTGCCTTGAGTAAGTTCATTCAATTTATGACTGTACTGTAACAGGTCACGTACTCGGCCGGAGGTTGATTACGTATAGCTTAAGTTTGGCAGCAGTGCTATTCATAAGTCTCCTACCGGCAACTGAATGTGGAATGTCCTAGAGTCTCCTCTCCTGACTAACTCAAACCATCGAGAAATTCGGTTGTGAAGTTTGTCCTAAATAATTGCGCAGTTGATATGTTGAAATGCATCAGTGAACACGTACATTCTTGTTTGAAAAAAGATATTCCGTTGTCGATACTCCGTGATGTTGGCCTTTGTTAAAGTTATACTTCCGCAAAAGATTGTGAACGTTTTCAATTCTTTCGAAGGCAATTCAGTATACGTATCAACTGCTCTAAAATATTTATCGGGTTGTAGTCATGTCAATGTAGAGGTGGATGATAATGAAAAGGAGCCATTGAGGAACTACTGCAACGTTAGTCACGTCGACTTTTCAGGGATTTTGAAGCCTTCTTAGCCATTCTGCCATCAGTAAAGAGATGCTCATCGGATATTTGAGAAAGTACACCAATCTAAGATCATTCACTGGGAATACTATCCTCACTGCTAATTATCGCTATTACAAGAGGGCATTACGTGAGCTTTGCAGAGTAAGGGGTACTATGGGTTTGTATCCATCCAAAAGCTATTGGTCGTAGGTATCGCAATCTTAGCAGAATGAACCCATGATTTAAGTCTGTATTATGGCTTTCTGATCTCAGTTTATCTCCAAAAATTTCCGGCATATTTTTGGACTCGCCACCAAATACGACATCAACAGGTAATAACTCCCAATCAGGCAAAAAACTATTAAAACTAGTTTCTACTTTTGCTTGAGAAGCGTATTTGTTTAAAAATAAATTATCTCAACCACTTTGAAACATGAAGTATGCATATAAGCCCAGCATTCATGCAAAGAAATTATAAAAGTCTATAGAAACGGAAATTTGATCCTGTTTCCCGTAGTATTTAAAAGTATTTGCCCACAAAAAGTGTATCTAGTGACTACTGTAGCTGCTTGCAAGAGATGACCCCAAGTTATTGATGAGAAATTTTTATTCTACAAAGAAAGGCAATGCATGCATCGGAAGGTGAATCCTGTTATCCGCAGCGGCTAACGAAGCTGTTTGTTCCGATGTTACCTAAAGAAAAAAAACAAGATTTGCCCTTTCAGGAAAGTTGCCGACCTCAGCTGCGAGCGGCCGCCGACACGCTAACACGATGCGCTCTCTCACACATTTCCTCCAAATTCACCCCTCCACTACTTCCCTCCACCCCGTTTTAATCTCACCCTTAATTACGCCCTCTTATCCTCGTATCCTTTCTTTCCCACTTCCCTCCCTCCTACGGCCCCGTTCTTCCCTTTGCCCATTCCTTATCCCCAGCTCCGCACACTCCCCGCTAATTCTGGAACCCCCCGCGACCGACCAAATGTGCTTCCCCCAAAGGGGCCATTTTTTTCACTTCTATTCCAAATTCTCACGCTTCCCCCAACTTCATCATCTCTTCTCCCAGCATGAGATTTGTTTTTCGGCATATTCTCGGAATATAAAATTTCATGCTACATTTTTGCACCAGCAATACGAAGTGTAGAAAATTAGAAACAAGAAATTGGACTTTATGGATTATTTTAAAAGTCACTTTCAGCAATTTTTACCTTCTTTCCAGATTTTCTCGTAACACCAGAGTGAAACTAAAACTACATATGAATTTGGGGATTATATTTGCATGCAGGGATTCCATGAAATTAGTGCTGTGCTCACGAATAAATTTAAGGGCATTCATATGATACATGATTAGGGAATTTAATCCATTGAACTCAATACTTAAGGTAAACTGGCAACTAGGGTATTCACATAAGATTGTAAACTTGCTTGTATTACTTGCTTCTATTAAAATAAGATTCAGCGACGTTATTAGAATTTTAATTGCTAATGTGAAAATATGGAAATAAACGATATACTCACGTCTGGGCTCTGACTTTTGGCGTTGATCTTAGAATTGAAATAAATATCGTGTATGACGGCCTTGAGGGTTATTTTACATGATACATAGGTTAGCACTGAACTCACTTCTGAAAACATTGCAGAAAACTTGGAATTAAATTTATGACTTATATCGAATTTGAATCCTCTGAGCCCAAGTTTACTAGATGCGATTTCAGTTTTATGAGTGGCTGCCCGGTTCTGGCGTTTTAACTACACTTCACAACTCAAATAAACTGCGCCATATAGTCTTTGCATAGTCACTGCGTTGTTTATAAAGTATTCTGAATAATCATTAGAAAACCTATTATTGTGACTACAGGAAAATATCTTTTCGATTATAGTTCACACAGCTCCCACGAAGATTATGTTAGTTGTGGACAACTGCTCCACCACCGGTAATTATTAATATATATTATATTATTATTTATATAAATTATTATTATATATAAATTATTATTATATATTAATAATAATAATAATTACCGGTAATTATGTTATATATTTCCGTGAGCCACTGCCCCATGAAGCAATTAAAAAATACAATTACACATTAAAACAATAGTTGAGAAAAATAATTAAACAAAATAATTACATTTAAAAAGAAAGAAAAAAAGCATTTATAAGCAAGAAAATTGTGAGCGGACGGTTAATAGATGTAACAAAATAAGGTTATGCATTGAATTTCAAACAGTAAATCGTTACAGTTCATTAGACAACCAGAAAAATATACAGAGCATTACACATTGCAAAGAATAATCTCTTAAAACGGTCGACTCGCCTGCTTGCATAAGCTTGGCCGTTGGATCAAAGAATTGGATGGAAAAAAGTATGGTACTTATTTCTGTTTTACGTTTTGAAAATCGAATTTGATGTCGTAGTCAAATGCGATCCCGCCCTTTCGTGAGGTCGATTTTTAGGACGCTTTGAGTTCAGTTCTATTTTCTGTACTGAGTTAAGCGTCGTGTAAAACGGCATTAAAGGGGGGATTGTGGAGGGCAAGGCGCTAGGCAGTGGGACCCCTTGAAAACACGCATGCCTCCCCAGCCGAATCCACCCACCCCTCCCACCCCGTCCCCCATCCCGTCTTGCGGCCCGAACTCATTATCGCAGGGAATTAAAACTAATTGGATTTGAGACGGGGAGGTGGAGGGAGAAGGGGAGGGTCGGAGGGAAGGGATTTAAAACGGAAGTGGTGGGGGGTGAATGGGGGATGGGAGTGGGCAGCGTCGCTGGATCGGAGAGTGTGGGATGGACCAGCACCAAAGATGGAGGAGGGAGTGAGGAGGTCCTTGGGAGGAGAGAGCGGGCGACACCAGTCTCCGTGCGAATATGGTTCCGCTCATAAAGGGTGGGAAGGCGCCTTTGGCAGCACCGACTGATTTAAGCCTTTGAGTTCCAGTGTTGCTCTAAAGCTATCGCAAAAGTTATTGGCTCTTTGCAGAGAAGGATGATTTTGGGACATGCGCTATGGAATTTTCCTAAGGCTGCGAAATGGGGAAGGAAAGATGTTTGGTGTAGATGGTCGAATTAATTTCTTTTTGGATTGGATTGGATATTTGGGGAGGCGACCGACAGCTAAGGTCATTTGCGCCATAGGTGACAGGTAAGGGAGGAAGGGTGGATTGAAAATCGGCGTCGGCATTAGCCTGCACTTAACGAATGGCGCCAAGGGGACCACAACTTAACGCCTCATCCGACCGACGGAGTACTGCGCATGGGCACCCTCCACAAGGTATTCAAGTAGGGATCGGGTTTCCTCTGAAAAACATCTTCCTCTGCAGGAATTTGAACCCTTGTCTCCCTTGTGGTTAGCCAGTACTCTAGCCAACACACCAACCCGATCCCCTACATTTATTCTTACTGCCAGCACAGTTGTTTTGAGAAGTGAATTGACTCACCACTATCAATCAGCCGTCCTTTTTGTCTCGTAGAAAAATGAGGGTACTTGATGAAGTCAGTGTGAAAGTGATTTAACTACTTTAAAAGTTCTCTCAACATGCCTGCGTTGTTCCCAGCGACTCTTTTTCCGACAGATACACGTGTAATTAGCCACGGGTTGATTCGTGTATTATGCTTCATTCCCTTTTTTGTATTTTTATACAAAAGTTTCATACATTGATCCAGATTTTGAAGTTTTAGGCTTATTTAAAAACTGTCATATGAATAATTTAAAACTGTGGCAATTATCGCACGAATTTTAGCGATTACGCAAGAAATTCAGAGAGTTTAAGTGAATAATTTACCGTGAAAAATAAGGATACATATCACATGAGAAAGCTGCTATTTTTCAAAACTTTTACCCTTGCTTGATCGGCTAAACTTGTAACAAGTGTTCAAGAAATTTTCGATATTATTGATGCTCCACCCCGTTTGAAATATACTGCATGCTTTGGTTTTCTGCAGTTTCCTGATATTTCTTATGAATACTTATGAATTACAGGAACATAATTAGTAATTTCATTCAGAATTCTCAGTACCAGGATCATAGTCCTTTCAATGCATGATGAAAGGTAATTTAAAATAGCTTTCATAGTTTCTGGTTTAGCCGCGCATGTTTCCCCAGAATTCTTTTGGTTCGCCTTTAGTAGACTAAAAAGGCCGCGTATTTTGGCCTTGATCCTGATAGAGTATCACTTTTTATTATCAATGAGAATTCATCATGAAAAAGAGGCTTTGACGAAAATTGGTGGAAATTGTTTTAATTTGAGAAAAGGACAACATGACATATGCATAGGATTTACAACGTTATAAAGGAATGCAAATGGAATGCCTGGATATGTAATCCATAAGAGGATATAACTAATTTACTACCTTCTGATTTAACAGCAATAAACTGTTTTTTTTAATTTAAAAAAAAAATAAATGCAGAACTAGCTACATATAGAGAAGGGAAAATGGCTGAAGAAACGAACATTTGGCATAGTTGCTTAAAAGTTCAAAATTTATTCGCGCATCATAGCTCGCAATGTGGAGTCAGCGAACCTCGAAGCTGGAAGATATAAATGTCTATACTGAAAGAAGGCTCCACGCGAGAGTGCCAACCAAGAGAATGGCAGGAAATATTTACGGGGGAAAGGGAAGTGATGAAAGCAGGAAACGACGGGATTGTGGATGGCAAACAAAATAAATTGGTAGAGAGGAAATATCGAGAATGAGTTTTTTTCTTCTTTTTCTCAGGCTTAATATAAATTCCCTTGGGCATGATTCATTTCCGTTTGAAAGCGAAACGACTAAAAAATTGATAAAACTGAATATTTCAGCGATCAGAGCCGGGGAATATTAATCGCTCCCAAAGTAATACTGGGATAACACAGATGAAAACCTAAACGTAGATTTCGCGAGTGGCTTCAGTCGATGTAGAAGGAAAAAAGTCATTGTGCTTTCCGTCATAAAAGAGAAATTTCGCCGGTCCTTCTCTCCACTCGCTATTTTAAATCAATTCTCTGTCCTCATTTTTCACCAGCGTTCGTAACCAAAGCTGAATTGGAATACGAAGGTAATCAATATATAGTCCATGCTGCTCACGTTTACTTTCTTTGATCGAATGTGAGTATAAGCAGTCATCACACTAAATAAGCCTTTATAGCCCATGGTGAACAGTTTAGTATCTAGGTGTCTAGCGTAATTTGGTAGATATTAACCGGGATAATTCGCGTCATGTTGTCAACTTTTTGATCCAAACAAGAGGCAATCCAAAGTGCTCTACGCTATGGATGCAATGTATCACAGAAATCCACGATAGCTTCGAAATCTGAATAAGAAGGAATAGTCCACGAGAAGTAAAACGAGGCCAAGTTCAATGACTGATTCATCAATATTAGTGAAAATTTAGTCTGGTATAGAAGAGACTGATGTCTCGTACTTATAATTCACAGCAAAAAATCGGGTGCGATTAAGAGATTTTGTCTTCATGAGAGAGATTGCATCCGGGTAGGTGTTAAATTATACCTATTTCACATTTGAATATGCAAGAACTGTTTCATTCATAACACAGTAAAAACGGCCTTGGACTGCCTGAATTTTCCTCAAAGTACCATAGCGAGGGAGAGGGAAATAAAAATAAATTAACAAGTTTGAATAAAAGTGATTAAAAAACAACTACAGTAATGAAATAAAAAGCCAGATGAATAGGACACACTCAGAAGCTTAAGGGGATCGTGAAAAATATAAGTGAAGAAAACTTTGGGATAAAAGCCTCTGGTGGTGGTGGAAGGCCAAGGGATTTACGGCCTTGACCAACTATAGAGGGAAGTGTAATAGAAGAACTACAAGGAAGGATACTATAATAGGATAGAAAAGGAAGGACTACGGTCAACCAATCTAAGGATTGAAAGGCCAATGGATAAACCGGGGAAACTACTACAGCTCTCAGCAATATGGTCCGATGCCCGCAAAAGACGTGGTTATTAACCCTCAACTGCTAACGCGGGTCTTTTTTTACCCAACGTAAATTTTGTTTGGTATTGTAGTAAAACAGCCGCTTGTAGCAAGCTTGGCTACAATATAATCCTAGGGCAGGGGGGAGCAAGCCAGTTGAACTTGAGACAGAAGTGTGTACGTGGTCAAAAACCATGGTAGAATTTTAGGGTTAAGAGTCGTATGAATCTCTAAGCATTGATGCAATGTCGTATGTATTTTACGGGTAAATTTCGTCTTATCGCCAGAAGTCTTGCAGAAAACCGATCCCAGATACTCAGAAAATGTTCAGAGATGATTGGACCTCGATTTCGAAGGGAAAATTGCGGGCATTTGCATTCCGCTTTCACCCGCTTCCAACAAAACGCTCCAAAGCTTTCAAGCTCAATGGTAAATGACACATTGTGGCTCAATCCAGCATCAAACGGGCGTAAAAAAAGAGAGGAGAGAGGGGGAGGTTGGAGGAGAGAGAGAGAGAGAGAGGAGCCAAAAAGCCATAAACCACATGGGTGAGGTTTAAAACGGTATTACGCTCCGTCGAACGAGTCTCGGCGAGAAGCAGCAGAAGGGAAAAAAAGGCCTTTAAAATGAGGAGAGAGAGGGAATGAAGGGATGAAGTCGCATAGCCGGCTCCCAGATAGCGCCTTCCACATGCACTCAAGCGACTAAGGCGAAAGGGTGGTAGTCTTTCTTTTTTTATTTTTTTTCGGGGAGAACGGCGAGAAATTTGAAGGCTGCAGAGACACACAAGGAGAGGGAATCTATGCATGTTAGGCATCACTCGTGAGCACTCTGGAGAGAGCCGTCGAAACCATAACACTTGACTCAACACCTGATAGTTTTACGGGCTCCAGACTCTCTCTCTCTCAACTTCTGTTTGGGCAATCGTAAAATGGATTTATCCCGCCCTTTTCTCCCCATACGTGAGTCACATCCGTCATGTCCCACGGCACTTACTCCACCATCTCACTCTCAATTTTCTCCCACTCTCTTTACAGTTCCCTCTCCGCGCACACACCCCGGATTTCTTATCCGTGACGGAGACACTTGCAAAAGGGAGCTTTGCAGCGCCGTAAATCCGGGAAGGTCCTAGTCGCAGAAAATGAACGCTCTTGCTCTCCCACCATCCTGACTCCCGAGCCATTCCTATGAAACACTTCAGTTTCACACGTTAAGTATCCCATGCACTTGCTCGAGTTAAAGGCTGAAAGCGCCAATGAAAGCTTTCTGATCACGTCAGTCCCTTTATTTATCTTTAGTACCTCGCAATATGCGCTTAAACTCCATAGAAAAACACGTTGCATCCGCTTAGTGCAATACTTATTTCTCCGTAAAACTTTATGTTGAGAAACGCCATTGGAATCATTTATATAGCTAGTTAAGAGGACCTATTTTTAGAAAATCAATTTCTTAGCGCAAGAAATCAGTACCCCATAGATTACTGTGTCAATACTTTCCATAAAAATAATCGATTTTAACAAGTAATTACGTTAAGACAATAATAAAAATAACTAAAATACATCAAATGAAATCAGAAATCCAGAAGTCCCAAAAACCCTAATTTTTCCGGGTTTTTCAAGGAATGAACTTGTCTCTAACTTGACAGAATATGCGTTAATGATACTTCCCATCTCAAACAGAACATAACGGATAACAGTAATATGGCTGTTTCCAGGAGTTCGGCTACTATTAAATGACCTAGTATGGAAATAATTTGGCTGGAAACTATATTTAAATGAAAAATCAATAGGGAATTGGAATAATACAAAATAAATATTTAATCTAATGAAAAAGGCTACATCTGCATGACAATGTGCCCTAGGCTTCACTGCAAGGCCATTTTAAACCAAATTTACCTCCTATTACAAATAAATTGGATACGGTACAGAGGTATTTTTTACATTTTTAATTAATAGCATTCTTGATACAGACTTGGATTTTTTAGTTTCGGATGACTGAAATGTCAAAAGTTTTATTTTAACACTATTATTATTATTATAATTCGCTTGCTTTTGCTGGAGAATAGAGTAATCTGCTCCAAAATTGAATACTTCTGCTCTATGACCACAAGAAAATGTTTTATTTACTTGGCCACCACAGCAGAAATTTTGAATATAAATATTGGGATTAATTGAAAAATAAAATGAATATTAGATTTTTAGGCAGGATATTTTTTTCATCCCGAACACTTAATGGATAGAATTATTGACAACTACTTAGCATGTACATATTGCCCGTCTTTTATGGACTCATTTAATCGTAATCAAGAATTAAATATTTTTCATATTCCAGCTGAACTTCAACGAGCACTATCTTGTAGAGTACAATAGTATCACACAGTAAATCCTCCTCTTCACAGTCCTCGGAAAAACAATGTAACCCAAGTGAAAGCTTATTGTTCAGGTTAGCATTTTTTCCTATAAGTTTACTGCAAAAAACTAGTATTCTTATGTCTATCCTCGGCAAGTTGAATCACGAGAATTTTATTTTAACTTTAATTCGCTCAGATAAATAGATTGGCCGACTTCGAAGGCTGTCGAGTCCCATTCATCGGATACCTTTCTCTATATTTGGGCTTTCTCTATATTTGGACAGATTGTTGATAAAGGCTCTAATAAATTGATTTGATAAACGTAGAAATCTTCTCACAGACCCATGTCCACATTGGTGACCCCGACAAGGAGAATAAATAGTCAACATTTGGTGAAAATGGTTTTGCCACGCGACGACGAGCTTCAACGTTTACGTGAAGAAAACGCCCAGCTCCATCAGCGACTAAATGATTCTGATTCAAGACGCAGCCACACAGACTGCGAGCAGAACCCGCCTGCGGTTCGTCGCGTCGCCGTGAAACTACCACCATTTTGGCCCGAGAAACCGAGTCTTTGGTTTTCACTGGCGGAATCTCAGTTCGTGCTGTCGGAGATCACAAGCGAGGTAACGAAGTTCCATTACGTTTAAGTAGGATTGAGTCAGGCGATACTTTGTGAAAAAGTGACTTTTTAATTCTAGAGATATTTTTAATTCCTTAGACAAAAGTGAAGTGTATTTGTTAAGATGTGGTACTCAGGACTGCAACTGTTTTTACATTGGACAGACGGGTAGAAGTTTTAACGTAAGGACAAAGGAACATTTTAATTCTTTTATTCATGGTGATAAAAAATCAATTTTTACATCTCATTTATTTGGTTTTAATCACATGTCGGAATTTAGAGTAGAGATTTTAACTATTCATGACAATGGTGCAAAGCTGGATTTTTTAGAAAACTTTGAGATAATATCAGCATCTAAGGTCTTGGGACCGAAATTGTTAAATGAAATTGTACCTTTTAATCTGTCCCCACCTTATCATGTACCTTTCCTGCATTTAAAAAGCACTCCCCCATCATCCTGACCTTCAACACATTCCATACTCCTATTCAATCACACCCTATAAGCCCCTACACCAACCACTCCTACAGTACCCTCCCTCCATCTTTGTGAAAAAAAAAAAAAAAAAAAAAATATATATATATATATATATATATATATATATATATATATATATATATATATATATATATATATATATATATATATATATATATATATATATATATATATATATATATATATATATATATATATATATATATATATATATATGGGATCGCCACTGGGAGAATGTCAGATTTACCCTTGAAAATGTCACGAGAGTGTCGAAACCGGTAGGGTTCCCAAATAAAGTGTGAACAATACAACGCTCAAGTTTAATTTAATATTCATAATCACGAATCCTCTGTCTCAGAATCCTTATTCGACTCTACGATCGAAGCTTTTAGAAAGTCTGGTAGCCTCTGAGGAGCAGCCCGTTCGCCAGGTACTGTCGGATGAGGGCCTAGGCGATCGCAAGCCTTCCCAACTCTTGCGGCATCTTCCCTCCCTCGCCGGAACGACCGTTCTTCCGGCAGCTGTGGCTGAGGTGATTGCCCCCGCACGTCCAAGGAATCCTAACTGCCAAGGCGGAGTTACCCCTAGACAAGCTGTTGGAGCTCGCTGACAAGATCATCGAGGTGTCAACTCCTCATATGGCCGTCCATGCCGTTTCTCCCAACAGCATATCGACGGATAATAAGCTGTACCTAGCCATCGAGGGTTTGTCAAGACAAGTCGTGGAGCTATCGGTTTCACAAGGCCATCGTTCCCAGTCGCGCGATCGTCGGTGGTCAAAATCGAGAAGCCCGTCGCCCTCTCGAGGTGGTAAATGGTGTCTGCACCGTAACCCCAAAATTTCACCCCCCACCCTCTCCCCCAATATTTTTAAAAGGAAAAAATCATAAGATTATGAATAATTGACCGTTAAAACCTTCTGAGAAGTTAATGGATATTTGACCATCTGAGAATTATTTATAGTTATGTTTGTGTACCATAGGTGGCTGATGTCTAATTCTGTGTTATTTGACGTACACGTAGCTTGGCGTTGTTTTGACGAAACGAAAAGATTTAAATGTCAAACTCAATGTCAAATGACACTTAGTATGTAGTTTATCGAAAATACGTTTTCTGAACCCGCTAATAGCTGGCAAGCCAACGTTTGGGCAGGACAACGTCTGTCGGGTCCGCTAGTTAATACATAAAACTTAACGACGCGTGTTTCGGCACTTTATTGGCCATCATCAACACTGTACTTGATAATGGCCAATAAAGTGCCGAAACACGTGTCGTTAAGTTTTATGTATTAAATAGTGGAGAGTACAATATGTAGTGTTTTTCATTTCGACTTTTTTTATTTTATTTGTGCTCTGGCTAACTAAAAAATAAACGTTTCCTCGGGTATGGACAAAAAAATCAGCTAGTATCTTCAAATTTTTTTTGAAAATTTAACCTCATATTACAGCATTAATAGTATTTTTACCTTAATTCTGGATCATACTAATCCTGTCTTTTGGAGAAGTATTCAAATATTCGGCAGAAACTTTTGCGTTCCACCAAGTCACAGAAATTTTCCCATTTGCGCATGAAAACGCATGGAATCTAACCCACCTAACGCTCCTAATGTATGCTGTTCCTGGTTGCATAGGATATAAAATTTTTGGAGGCAAATTTATTAACGTATGAGACTGATCAAAATGTTGTTACAAAAGATGAATAAAATCAAGAATTTACGGATATAAATATATGAATAGATTATCACGTACTATTTCTAGGCTTGTTTTAATCTTAAAGACTGGGAATGTTGTATGATTCCCTATGGTATAAAAACACTTTATACCATAATCATTATAATGGTACAACATTTAGGTAATCAAATCATCTATTATAATGATAACAGCTTTCGTATTATACTATTGATGTGTAAATTCTGAAAGATCATTATTTTTCATTCATAAGACATAAGTTATTTAAAAATCACACTGATGGGCACTCAAATTATCAACCTGGAAAGTTTATCATTCTACGTTATCCACATTTCGAGAGCCATTACACGTATACACATAAAATGGCATATAAAAATGGAATACTTCCCTTCTGCTCTCCTTAATTTCATTAATTTCTCTTTTTAACTATAGTCTTGGACCACAATAATGTCTAAGGGCTCATGAAAGGATTCCTATTTCCTTCATCCGAATGATCCTGCTGCATGCTGAAACGGCCCAGACGATCGCACGCTAATACACCCAAAACTTCCATGAGGCATACTTGAGTTTTCTTCCTGGAATCCCTGTTCTCTCCTTGTCTCGCCCACTGCAGTCTAGTTTCAACGAATAAGCAGAGTTAGTGCCCCATCAATCCTTCCCGGCATGTGACCATGAAATCTCTCCTGCCTCCCTAGAGTATGTAATTTAGGGTCGTTGCACACTGCAAGCCGTTTTCTACGGAGACGGTCACCAAAAGACATAAATGGCATAAAAAAACGGCACAAATATTCTAAAAATGAAAACTTTACTAAAGAGTTTAGCCCGTAAAAAGAGAGCATTGATTTTTTTGCAGAATTTGGAGCTTGGTTTGTGAAACTGAAAATACAGTTTCGTAAAAATACAAGGTATAGACATAGCATGAAGTATCTAGTCTGTAAACGTTATCGTTGCTTCAGAGGGTCAATTGTGGGAGATCAAAACCCCGCTGCTAGTGAAATAGAAATTTTAACATCACGATAATGGAAGGATTACCAATTTTTCAGGCCAATTTCTTTCACTCTTAAATTAGAATATTACAGTCACAATTCCTCTTAAAGTACATTACAAGTTAGCAAGGACTTTCCCTTTATTGCAGGAAAATAATGAGATTCACATCGTGCAATGACTATTTGCCACTCATAGAACTGTTAGCGTACTTACTTAGGTCGCGTTTACTTTGCCGATGGTTTTCTTGAGGGAGTGGAAATAAATGATGGAATGGGAGGTTTGAGGGTAAACTTTTTAACGCGTTATACGCCGTAAGCGACTTTGGCACCGACTTCTCCAAGTTCGTAAGTGAACCTCACCAAGGAGGCCAGAGTTTTACAGCCTCTCTTCGCCATCGGCTGGGATAAGCAATGCCAGCGCAGTTAAGGTTTAATGACGCGGGTGGCACTCCTTACTAAGATTCCCTTCCCATCACTCTTTACTTTGTGACCAGATGTGGGCAAATTTCACCTCTTCGCTCGACGTTCTTTCCCTCTTTGCTACGGACTAGTTTCCTAGCGACAAGGAGTACCTGCCGAATCTCAGCCATTTTACTTCAGTCGGATTCCATGAAGACAAGATTAGGATGAGAAAAGGGAGGAGAGTGAAGAAAAAGCATAGACGGTGCTTAAATCTTTGTATTTCACTTTGCATCTTACACCTATCTCTCTCGGCTACACTAATCAAATAAAATTTAGTATAGATTTTGTGGAATTATATTTGAATTTTATATTCCTTAACCCTTTCAATGCTGATGGATTATATATGTCCCAGTGAATGTTTTCGTATGACTATCGGGGTCTGTCATTCCCCATTCATGCATTTAAAAATGCCGCTATCAGTCATTTTGATGTAGTTGCCTTGACAGGTGGCAGTACTTGCTTGCAGCAACTCCGTTTGCTTTCAAGCACATGTTTTTGCGTGGTGAAAAATATACTGATATTGATTCAAGCATGAACACAAAAAAGTCAGTCTTGAAATGGTTAATACTGCTCAAAGCTAATGAAATAGCAGTCTTACGTGAAACTCTTTCCTCCTCTGTTACAGCACAATCCTCCGCTTTATAGAATGAGGAAACTGAAAGCTATTTCTGACTGTTAAAGACAAATCAATTATGGTGAGCAAGGGAGTGTCGCATTAATCCATAATTTTCGATTCTACATACTTTATAAATTAAAATACGCTGAGAAGGATATTGAGGTTCTTTTTTAATCAAGTCTCTATGCCAGTATAAATTAAGGGGTCCGGTTTTCGGGAGTCCAGGCATCAAAAACGTATAGGACACCACATGTTCCTTTTTTAAAGGAGAAAAACTGCCCCAAGTAAAGTGGCGTATATTTATTAATCGTCAAATTTCTTTTACGAAAAGAATTAATAATTATATTCTCTCTCCCATTCTTAGGGCCGTTCATCAAAAATAAAAGTGTACCCCCCAGTTAATATATTGGGATAAATGATGCTACTCATAATCTGATGAGCGCAATCAGAGATCATCTGTCGAAATATAACGTGACTATTTGAGATATGGACTTGCAACTGGCCTGAACTTAAAAACAGAAATGCTTTTCCGATGACAATTTATAACGAAGCAACGAATTTTTAGAGCTAACAACAACTATTGTTGTTGTTAGCTCTAAACCAACCAACATACTGTATCACATAGGTCCATCTTACGACAGTTAATCAAGTGTTTAGACGAAATACACTGTCTTCTTCCACTAAGATCTCGCACCGTTGTTCATCTCATTACTTTCCATTCTATGAGTATATTGATGTCTGTCGGAGGATTCATGACGTCACAACGCGTACGATTTGGCGAATAATTTGATTTGAATTTTCATAAATGTAAACAAACCGCAATCACTAATTCCACTTTGGATGGTTAGATTTACACCATGGGGTCAGAGCAGCCAAAGTGTACCTTTTCATGGGTTTTTTCCTTGCATTACTCATTCATTATTCCAGTTAGACTAAAAAAATGGGTGCTTTTCATTCACCCTAGTGTACTAGTCACGGAAAAACATATCATGTTCATATCATAACATATCAAAAAACATATTACATGGCACTTGCCTGCCTTACGTTAATATGTAGGTGCACTATATAGTGCAATTTGAAGCATATCGACAGCAAAGTTGATATGCATCAAACAACAAAAAACGTCGATAACGGAATCCGTGATTTTCGTCAACTTGTTGATCTTCAGTTTAAGCGTAATACTTTCCTAATCAATTACTCTAGAAAAAAATATGATGCTGTTTTATACTCATTTTAAACGAATTTATCAACTTTATCCAAAATATTCGGCTGTCACTGAAGTTCACCTGCAGAATCCAACCAACTGGAAGGGTTGAACATATTTCGCCTGTGAATTTTGTTTCATTCTTCGTCGTTCATGTACGTCATAGGACGCTGATGTTTTCTGAGGTGCACACCTTCAAAACCCCGAATGTAAACCTCACATTGCTTTAAGAATCCCTCATGTACCTAAGAATCCTATTTTCCCTCTATAAAGAGGGAAGTAATACGTTTAATTCTCTAATATAACATTTTCTTTGCAATTAAACACTTTCAATCTCTCAAAGAGGTCAAGACAACGAAACACATTTCTTTCATATGACCCCATTACTGGAGCAACCATTTCTCATCAATTCTCCATCGTCCACTCATTCTTGACTTCATTCATCCTACTTTTACTGCATGTATTTCCCTGATATCCCGTGCTTTATGGATCCTGCTATCCTGCCTGCCTGCTATTCTCAATCCTGCCATGAGCCTGTTATCATCAATCAATCCCGCCATAACTAAGTCTTGGTTCCATTCAATGAAATTGGCAGAAATGTATGTACCCTAAGTTTTACTATACCAGAAAGAAATTAATTTCGTAAGTTGCTGAACCGAGCACATTACGACATTAATGTCTGCATTCACTACCCTTATAATCTCACAAGTTATCCTGCTGTCTTTCACAAGCATT
Source organism: Ceriagrion tenellum (assembly GCA_963169105.1). Lineage (NCBI taxonomy): Eukaryota > Metazoa > Arthropoda > Insecta > Odonata > Coenagrionidae > Ceriagrion > Ceriagrion tenellum. The sequence goes on along the minus strand of OY720640.1, from coordinate 13,579,729 downwards.
AATCATGTTTGCAAATACATATACTTCTTTAGTTATTTTGTCATTTACCATTTTTTTTAAATCAGGATCCATGATGGACAAAGTTTTACGACAAATTCCTCCAACTACAGTTAAAATCCAAAAGTTATAGAAAATAGACGCATGAGAAAATGAATTCGTTGAATAGAAATCATAAAATCGAGCGGTAAGGCGCACTTAAGGCATATATTCTGGCAGGTTGAGGTGATTCTTCCACAGTTAACCTACCAGCTTCAGATTAAAGCGTCTTACATTAAGTATGACGTCAGTGAGCAAATATACTGAGAGGGATAGATCCGAACAGTGAATGTAGCGAAAAGAGACGATGGGTTATTGCAGGAGGGAATAAAAAGTGACACCACCCGGACAATAGAGAAACAGAGATGAGGTTGATGGAGTATGGCGGGGAGTGCAGTTTGTGTACGGGTGGAGAAAGGCACGATGAATCGCCCTTCGTTTCCTTATGAGTGTGGAAGACCCGCGGAGATAGATAAACGGAGCGCTTTCTCCGTCTGATTCAGCTGAAGGGATAATGACTGGAAAAGGTATCCCTGGCCTTAATTGAAGGGTGCGTGTGTGCCCGTGACGCTTCGGTCCCTTATCTCTCTGGCCATCCAAAGTTCCATCAAAGTTTTATTCCACCCATCCTACATTAGTACCCCCCCTCCGTCCCTCTTCTAATCACATTTTCTCCTTTACACTCACTCCTCCCTGCTCCCTTGTACATTTGGGTACTTTCAACGAGAGAATCTTGTGCTATTTATTATCAGATACATCCTAAAATTTCAGTTTTAAGGTTATCAAGACTTCTTTTATTGAAAGAAAAATGGTTTTCAGGATTAGCTGCGTGTTATTAATCATTGAACTCAATGTTTTGCTCTTATTAACGTTATCGTCGATGCAAGAATAACATAAATTTGGTGTCCTTTCATCTTTTTATGCCTTCTGAAAGATCCTGCATCCATTAAGCCTTGTTTGGACTATTATCGTAGGTACCATAGTAGCAGACCTGCCCGCATTCACATTACTATTGCAAACTCCTCACTCGCTCTCATCACCCTCATCAGGGAATTGCGCTGAACAAGAAAGGACCAAGTTGACGAAATAAGGAGTATCCTATTTTTCTAATACTATGTGTCTTTTGAAATGGTTTTTCAAGCGAATGACATTTCTTCGCTTATTCATTGAAGAAAACATCATATAATTTATTTACACGAGTGACGCTTTTACTATCGTTATAAATAATTTTCGGTTTCTACCCACGACAACAGAGCTTTACCATTGTCAAGTGACAGAGTTAGGAACTACGGCTTGCTGCGGTCCGAACGTGCATTCACATTACAATTTCAGGCTGCCATCAAGCAGGCGAACGTAAATATAATAGAAGTGTAAGCGGGGCGCTACAATATTTTTGGGTTGACTAACATTTGTAACCATATTTACTGTTTTGGGGCTGTGAATATTGCTAAAAACCTATACCAGGTTGGGATTAGTATGTTGGCTCCCGCACGATTGGAATTCTGAGACATTTTTCCATTTCTCATTCCAAAACTCCCTAGCGCACGCTTGGGCTCTGATAGATGGCTCTCTGACTATTCCTATAGAGGTCTTAACATTGTTTTATTTATCTTTAATCCTCCATTTAGCAAAATCCAAACATTGAACAAAGGCAATGTCAACTCTATGAGCAGTTATAAAATAATCTTTTCAGTGTAAAGCAACGGTCCATTTATAAATTAAAAGAGCGATATTTTAAGGTAATTTTAGCATAAAACATGAACCACCTATTAACTCAAATAAGGCAAATAATTTTTTTACAAGGGTATTAATCCTATAAATTTTATTTAAAAATCACAAGGAATAAGAAAAGAGTTTATCTTTCCTTTCCAATATAAGTTCTGCCGATTTTATCAATGTATGCCCTCCCTTAACAGGCAATGATTCATATTTACATGTATCATTTCTTTAACCGTTATCCATACGGGTAGAAAGTTCTACGAATCCAGACGACTGAGTACCCATGCCTTGTATTATGACGCTTTGGGTATAGTCTGTGTTACCATACTCTTATTAAGTAGTATTTCATTTCCTGTAAGTAGTATTATAAGCATTCTATGGATTTTACATGTATTTTTTATAAAACTTAATTAAGTGATTATTTATAATTACTATCAACCATTAGATTGCTCGTTTTCTATAAATCATTACCCATCCTATGATTGTTGTACGGATTTAAAGTAAGGTAAAACGATTTATTCTCTTTAGAAAATATTGGCAATATGTCAAATTGTATACATTTATATTCACAATATTATGTGAATTTTATATTTTAATGAGCCGAAACACGAGATCTTTTGTGCAATCATAGCTCTTAGGCAATAATATGGGAGTTATTAACAGCGAAACTATCGTAGTTAGTGATTGCATTATCCACGAAGTTACAAGTATGATTAGCTAATTTTAAAAACTATTTATGCTGGGTAAATCTAGCTTTTTGATAAGATGAGGTCTGTCCTATATAAATACTGTCAGTCTCTACGGGAAACAAAAGACGCCATGATTTAACATTTTCCCGGAGAATAACATGAGTTTACAAATAGTGTATTTTCAATGAGTCAAAACAGAATAATTGCCAAGATGGCCATCTTTTGTAAGGCAACGTGTGGCTCAACTGTTTTCTATAAACTTACGCGTCCACGCGTAATTTTCCATTACAGACGACTCACATTTGCTTCAATTACAATGTACAACTTTTGGAGCAACAATTTGAACATGAAATTACCCCGAGAAATGTACACTAAAACACACCATGCTGATTTTAATATCGTGTAGAACTTTTCTCATGTAAGGATTTGATATTAAAAAGTATATAGATCATATATGAATATTGATATATATTTAAAATTTTTAGTTTTTGAAGTTTTGGTAAAATGAAATTTGAAAAATTGAAAATTTGGCTTCTGAAATTGTCTGGAGATGCAGAAAATCTAGGATGTGTTGATGCGGAATTACTGGGTGTTGCTTCTGAAAAGTTGGCAATAAAATGCTAAATATTTGACCACAACTCGAGAATCTTCTCATTGATTGTTAACTTTGCTTCCCATTTGTCCGGTACAAGCTGTTTTCATTTTCAACTTAGGTCACTCTTCCAAAAGAAGGAAACCAAACCAAATCAATGTGAGGTATGATTCGCAAATGAAGCCGCACATACTTCAGGGTTGCGAGTTCCAGCCTACGGGATGCCTAACGGATCACGAAAAGCTGAGTAATTTTAGCACAAAAAGCTAATTTAAGGGCAAAAGATGCTTAGTGCCATTTTCAATGAGTCAAAACAGAATAATTGCCAAGACGGCCATCTTTTGTAAGGCAACGTGTGGCTCAACAGTTTTCTATAAACTTACGCGTCCACGCGTAATTTTCCATTACAGACGACTCACATTTGCTTCAATTACAATGTACAACTTTTGGAGCAACAATTTGAACATGAAACACCAGGTAGTGTTTACTGTGATATTTTCTTTATCTATTCTTGAGTTAATTTATTTTTTTAACAATTAAACGGCACATCCAGAAAATTTGCTCAACTGAAATGTCAAAATAGGCCAAACATTTGAAAACGCACTGCATGATTACTGTCCATAATAAAGTGAAATGTACTTTTCTACACAATCTAAATAAATGTAGAAAATTGTCAAGTATTTTACTTCATCGAGCATAGAAATATAAAATAATTCTAAGAAAACACGCCTGTAGCAGCAAACTTTGAACTAAACGATTATAATAAGAATACATGCCTTTATGATTCAGCACTGCCTTGTGATGTATATTTTGAGGGTACATAAATGCAAATTAGCTCTCATACTCTTCAATACATTGTCATTCATGTCATGTGAATTTCATGTATACGGCTAAATCCTTTAAGAATGGGACAATAGATTCTCAATAAACCATTATCATAATATAATTTTCATTCTGTTCGGGAAATATTTTCTAGTAGGTTTCTCTCTTTTGGGAATGTTCATCGCATAGGTATTTAATATTCCCTATCTATGTATATTCACTCACAAACACATTGCCTATAAACTTAATGGTTGAAGGCGTAACTTTGTGGAATGACACTACTGACATGACTAAAAAGAGAGAACTCGTAGTATTTTCCACACTTAAAATTTTAATTCCCGACCCAGGTTTCGACTGCCTTGCAATCATTTTCAAAATCACCTTTGAAAATGATTACAAGGCAGTCGAAACCTGGGTCGGGAATTAAAATTTTAAGTGTGGAAAATACTACGAGTTCTCTCTTTTTAGTCATGTCACATTGCCTATGTATTATCATTTTTTAGGTGTTCAATGTACATATTTCACCGGAAGAAAAGCGCATTTTTCAATGGAATAGCAAGACTGAAGTTTGTACTTATAATATTCCTTTAAGGAGTGTTGACTTGGAATCTTTTTCAAGTAGCTTAGTATATACATGAAATAAGTGATCAAATGTATATAATATGATTACCAACATAAGGTTTCCCTCTGAACAGAGTCTTTTATTTTTTCTTCTACATAAAATTTAAGGAAAAACTGCGAGAAAAACAATTATGTCAGAGCAAATTGTGCGGTAGCAAATTCCCCTAAAGCCTTAATGAACGGCCGGGACCCTTGATCTCTGAAAAATAAGCTCCAAAAACGACTCCAAAGCAGCCATTTCTCCCCGTGAGTATTGGTTCGACAAACAAAATTAAAAGCAAGAGGTCCATGTTCTATTTCCTTCCTTCTGGCGAAATGCCTTTTCCTGCCTTTATAATTAAGGTTGAAACCAAATTCTTGCTTTACAGGCGGTGACCCCGTTTCAGAAATCTGCAGAACAAAGCAGTAATCACCGGTCGATGGAGGATGAAAGAGTAGTTGTGCATCGCAAGGTTGGAGTAAAAAGAAACAAAAGAAAATAGGTGCAAACAGCGGATCGCGGCGTTTGCAGAGTGAAGGAATTCAGAAAGAGTAGGACGAAAAAAAACTATTGCGGGGTAGAATTTTGTAAGGATAAGGGGCGAAAGACGATAACGAACTAAAGATTTTGCGGAGAACACAGATAAACTCACACAACGTCTTAAGTACCCTAAAAAGACATAAGGAAATACATAACAGTATTACAAAGCAATGAGAACGCCTATTATTCGCACAAATTCATCTCGGATATTTCACTGGGTTAAATTTTCAAATTTCAATAAAATACTGTTAGATTCCACCCGAGTTCCCAAAAAGATTTCACGTAAAGCATTCGCTGGGAAAGGTTTAAATATTTTTTGGGGGTCTCAATTATTTGTAAAAATAATAATACTAAAAACTTATTAATTACTATACATGGCTGAGAGGGGCCCGGGGCGGCGTTTTCTAAACTGCGGCTCGGCTGAGCCATCGGGGTTTTGCGGGTCTGGTTTCAGATTCAGGGTTCTGTCCGCGGTAGTAATGAAGATGACAAGTATCAAAAAAATTAAATTGCTACTTCCAGCTAGAGTTTTATTGCCTTTCAAACATCCGTTTACATACATACATATGAGTGTAATTGGCCTCATAGAAAATAGACTAAAACTAAACCAGGGAGGCTACTGATATCCAATTTTCAAATTCCATTACCTTTCCCTGACTTTTTCCTGATGAATTTACCAATTTCCCTGACCGATCGCCGAATGATCACCTGTTATTGGAATATTTTTTCTGCTGAATTAAATTTTCTACGGCAGCTTTAAATTTTCTAATCACCGTTTCGTATTTTTAGAACTGCAAGCATGTATTTACTATGAGCTAGTGTGCTCCAGCTACTCTCGACCTGAGTTTCGAAAGTTAATATAAACGCGAGGTAAAATTTTCCGACCAACATAGCCTCGGATTCCTTGTGATGAGCGTAATACATTGTGATCATGATTTTACCGCAAATATCGCAATAAGGTTATCCAAATGGGATACATTGTAGTCTGATTCACAACTAAATAACTAAGATTCACAACTAATAAGATTCACAACTGAATACTCCACGAATTGATGGTGCTTATTCCATGCACGCCAGCGTGGGACGTTAGTTTTAGTTGGTGAAATAAAGGGCGGGAAAGACTGGCCAATAAACGTCATGGTGGAAAAATAACGAGGATTCCTATTCCAGTTCCTCCCTGACTGTTACGAGAATTCCCTGACTTTTCCAGAAATTGAAAATTCCCTGGCAATTCCAGATTTTCTCGGTTTTCCCTGACGATCGCCACCCTGTATTGAGGTAAATATTCCTAGGGGCTCATCGAGAAAAATTTGGTTTGGTAAGGAGTCTGTGGCTGAAATAGTTTTAAAACTGCCGGTCTTAGTAGGCGGGGGACGAGAGAGAGGGGTGGGGGATAAAAAATAATTTGAAAGGGGATAAAACGGACAGAACATTCAAGCTTCGAATGGATATTCAAAAGCGAGCTGGCGCCACCGCAAACTGAAAATGAGTTTCCCCTCCCCTTTCCATCCTTCCTCTCCTGCCCGCCCTCCCACTTCTCTTCATCTCTCTCTCTCTCTATTCTCTTCTCTTCCATATCTCCGTCTCTGGATCTCTTTCTCTCCCGCTCTCTCTTTCGCCAGTCGTCACTCTGGGGGGAAAATTTGCTTTCTCTATTACATCCCACCGAGTGATAATAGCGCTTAAACGGATTGAGGGCCAATGAGGGGATATAAAAAGATTCCGACCGAGGAGGAAATGGATTTCTCTCACCCTCCCGCCCCCTCTTCCCCAACTCCTCCACAAAAAAAACCACACCACCTCCAAAACCCCTTTCAAGCCTCCGGCAAACGGCGTATCAAATCCCGCTCCACCCTTCGCCTCATAACTACCCCCGACAACGAATGCCCGCTCACACCCCCATCAACCCCGTCCATTTAACCCCATTCCCGGGTTCTTTTCATTCGGAAATGGGAATGGGCATGCGGAGACTCCCCGAACACGATACGATTCATTTCATATTAATGGCCATAGGCGATTACTAAGTCACTACTCTCTGTATAAGGTGTAACTTTTGCAAATGCTGCTGGATTTTAGTGGGGAATCCGGGATCTTCTCTCAATTATATCTTAATATTCACCGCATGCATTAATCCTTTGAGGCGACAGTTTCGCAAATATAAAACATCATCGTCAGCATTTATATGTTCCCAATCTTGGAAAAATGTCTGTGTGTGTTCTTCATGTAAAATAGGGCTTTATTTCAATTTGTGAGCACGCAACTCATGTGTCTTAGTACACGAAAAATCATATGTTCAATGTTATACAGAGGACAACCGCTAGGTTTATCTCTCAGTAGACAATAACGAATAATCATTTCACGAATAATTCTACTTCTTCCGGAATGAAACACATTCAAATTCATAATCATCGGCTTCAGAAGAGATATGGTCTAGCTATTGATATGTTAGATTATACCTCCATAGTGAATTTTTCCATACCCTGATATTCTGTTAGCTCTCTACTTCCAATTTATAACCTTGCCCTGCCTCACGCATATTTTATAATAACCCTTACATTTCTCACTTCGAATATCTCGTCAGGCACACTCAACCGAAACATTCTCGATTCACTCTCAAGAGAACGCTATGTATTACATTTAATCAACTCTAAGTAACTCATTAATACAGTCATAGAAACGATAAACTCCTTACAAGCTTAGTCACCACAAGAACGTCTAATGAAAATTAACTCTTACTCCATGTCAAACATAAGCTAGCGTTTCTAAGTTTACAAAACGCTCGCGTGCGTCCCCAGAACCCCGAATCCGTCAGCGTTCCAATGAAAATTACTTTTAACTGATCTTCAATCTCTCATAATCTCTCTCTATCCCGTATTCCAAAAAAATCGTTATTATTTTCAATATTCAATTTTATTTTGCAAAATTTCAGCACAATATGTATTGAACAGACTACTAAAAAAACTGGAGCATATTTTTAAAATTAAAAATTCCCGAAAACTAATACATAATTAGAATTTCCCTGTCCTCCAGATTCGCATACGTGGGAAAGCAAAATGTAATGCAAGAATCATGTGGCTAGCATAGCATCATTGATTTTGGTTGCTTTTAAACTATACAATCAATGGTGGTTTGCATACATTTTACTACTGATGAAATGGTTAACATAATAATTTGATGGGGATCCTATATTCTCCAGCACACTTTTAATGCTTGAATACAGAAGATAACTTAATAAGAAGAGACTTAGCACTCACCATAAAAGACGGAAATGACACCGACACCTGCAAATGGAATGATTACTTTTTCGTGACGGGTAATTCATAAAAAGAAAACGGAAAGGATGAAATGTGGGTACAAAACAAACCGTTGATATAACTCAAATGGCATACATAAGTCGCATTCACGCTCATGGATGCCTGATGTAATGGTAAAGTAAAAGACGTCAAAAAAAACATTAACAGAATTTTCCCGAAAACAACACTGATAAACCTCGTTAAAAATTGAGATTATTGGATCTATCATCCCTGTGGCCTGCTTGACCCTACCATAGAGCCTACTCAATCCTGAAAAAATCTGGGGATAAAATCTTGATTACATAAATCACTCGCTGATATCTTCTTTCATTAAAAAAGGTAGATGGCATTACTGGATTACTGAAGTCAAATAAAATAATTTTCAGTGTGGAATAACTTAATTTCATCTTAAATGCAATAGATGGCTATTTTTATGCTGGATAATGGTCGTCCTAGAGGAATCAAATGGATACGAATGTTCGCGACTTCGCAATTCCTTTGCATACAGTTCAGTAAGAAGTTTATCGGTAAAACGTTCGAGAGGATTTAACGGTAAGTGACACTTCGATTAGTTATTTGAAAAAAGGTAATGCATTGATAAAGAAAAAGATCTCAAATTAGAGTACGTCCAAAGTCATAGCGCAGATGACAGAAATGCAGCGACTTTGGAACCACGTCCAATGCCATATTCCGAGAGGGAATTCCGAGGCCGAAAAATACTTCATCGAGGCCTTAAGTTGAATCATACCACTGATGAATTACTGTATAGTTTATTTAATTATTTCTTTCGAAGCCTAATCAGCATTCCATTAGTGTCACTATCTTGAATATACTCCAATTATGGACTATTGATGGAATTCTGTGCCAAGAAATCGCTTGTTACTGTTTCATATATTTATAACAAAAAGAAATATCCTTTTTCTGATATAAAAAGTGAAGAAATTGGCGTACTCGTTGTGAGAGCTCATTGAGAAACATAATGAGTATATGTTTATGGCTTAGAACGGGGTATTTCATGGAATAACATCGCTGTTTCCTTAAAAATGTTCAACGAAGGACTATTGCAATGTCATTTCATTCATATTCTGGCCAGCAGTAGGGAAAAATTTGATATGGAGGTCAAAATCCTCCATCCCTAACAACTTTCCTCACAAATTTATCTCAAAAATGTATGATGCTACATGGGTGAATCATGAGGAAAAATAGGATTCTTTTTACAGTAGATTCTTTTTTCGTAGTATTCAACCTATTTTCGAGGAAAACAGAAAAAAAGAAACTCGCGATAAGTTGGGAACATTAAGATACACATACATCCACCTAATTTTTTAAACAAAGGAATTCAAGACAAATTCTAAGGTAGAATTATTTATGATAATCAGATTTTTTTATTAAAGTATTTACAATGACCACGTTTTTCCACCCACTGGAGTCTACTGCAGCGCCATTTGCATTGAACTATCACATCTTGACTTCAACTGCGACGGTAATTCGTTAATAAAAAATAGGTGGGAAATTCTTATGTTTTACATAAAATATTTTGCTTAAGACTTTTCTCTACTTATGAACAGTTTTAATTAAAAGCTTGAATATACCTTCTTGTTCCTGAGGTATTTGCAGTAATTTCAGAATCCTCCATAAAAATCCATGATATATCACCACTTGTTTGGCTGAATTATAGTAAAAATAGCTAGGAACCCTTCGTTATTTTCAATTGTTTTTATAAAACGCTCAGAAAAGATTCGAAATATTCCAGAAAATCCGGACCCTGTGGCCGATGCCACCAAATACAAACGCGGTGATTTTAAAATCCAAACACCGGGGAAACCAAAATATGCTCGGTACACTGTATGTATGATATATTTTGAGGTTGAAGAAAGACACAAGAGCTGTATAGTAGATATAAAAAGCAAAAGAGGAGCTGAGTGTGGAACTGACCATTATCTAATCGTAGTGAAAATTAGGCAAAAGCTCTGCTCTCAGGAGAAGAGAGAAAAACAGAAAAATAAAACCAAAGGTAAACTTAATCAAACTTGCTAATAAAAATATAAAGGAGTCTGAGCTGTAACTGTCAAACAGATTTTAAGCCTTAGAGAGAGAAGAAGAAACAGAAAACTCTATTGAATTTAAATGGAAAGAAATTAAACCATACAAGAGACAACAGAGGAAGTGATTGGCAAAGATCAAAGTACAAGAAACCTTGCTTCAATGCATGATGTCAACAGATGATCGAGGAAAGAAGAAAAAGAAAGCAAAATTTAAATGCAAATGATAATCAATAAAATTGTGAAAAATGCCACGAGATAAACAGAGAAGTAAACAAGAAGTTGAGGGTGGAAAAAAGAAAATATATAAAGAACCAACTTAAAAAGGCCGAGGAAGATAGCAACAGGATCAACTCAAGGGACTTTTTCAGGACAATAAGGTATTTTAAACAAGGCTACAAAGCGAAATCATATGGTATTAAAGACAGAAATGGAAACGTAACCTGCAACCATGCAGCAATTATAAATGTATGGAGGGATTATTTTGAGAGTCTTCTAAATGTAAACGAGGCTACAATAAATGAAGAATTTGATGCACCCCTAAACGTGCAACCACAAATCCAAGATCCTACCATAGAAGAAGTAGAGGAAGCTGTCAAAAGGCTGAAAAATAATAAGGCCCCAGGAGAGGATGGCATAGCTGCAGAGCTGTTAAAAGCCGGAGGGAAGCCGCTATTAAGGAAGCTACATGCATTAATAAGTGACATATGGAGAAAAGAGACATTGCCAAATGATTGGAAGGTAGCGATTATCGTCCCAATATACTAAAAGGGAGACAAACTTGACTGCAACAATTACAGAGGAATATCTCTATTAAACACCACATACAAAGTACTATCCAGAATCCTGAAAAATAGACTACAGGAATATGCAGAGGAAGTTCTAGGTGAACACCAGACAGGCTTCAGAAGACAAAGATCAACCACTGATCAGCTTTTCATTATTAGACAAGCCCTTTCAAAATACTGGGAGTTCGGCAGAAGTGTTTCTCTCTTATTTATCGATTTTAAGAAAGCATACAACTGCATCAATCGATATCAAATGTGGAAATACCTACAGCAGATGGGAATCTCAGACAAACTGATTAACCTAGCAAAAATATGTACTGACGAATTTAGATGTAAAGTTAGAATCAATAACGAATTGTCAAGAGAATTTAGTGTGCTAGCTGGGGTCAGACAAGGAGATGGACCTTCTCCTCTAATATTTAATCTGGCTGTAGAAAGCTCCTTAAAAAAGGTAAAATTGCAAGATCAAGGAATAGAAGTAGGAGCAAAAGTTAATGTCATAGCCTTCGCAAATGACATAGCTTTACTAGCAGAAGATGAAATTAGCCTAAAAAGCCTTGCCAAAGTTCTATTAAGAGAAGCAAAAAAGTAGTATTGGAAGTAAATGAACAGAAAACAAAATACCTTAGGGTTGGTCGACTCATAGAGAACATTAACGACTCTGTAAGGGTAGAAAACTTTACGTTTGTAAGAGTAAATGAATTTAATTATTTAGGAGTAAATATTGACCAGACAAATCAAGAGGAGATCAAAATCTAAATAAATACCAGAATATTAAATGCTAACAGATGCTACTGGGGGCTTTACAAGGGCTCCTAAAAAGCAAAATTGTATTTATAAAAACTAAACTACGGATCTATAAGACCATCATACAACCAGTGGTCTTGTATGGGTCAGAAATATGGGCAATGTCTAAACAGACAGAAAAATTGCTGATAGTTTACGAAAATAAAATTTTAAGATGCATCTATGGTCCCATAAACGAAGACGGAATGTGAAGAATCCGAACCAACAACGATCTAAGGGCCCAGGACCCAGATATAATAGCACAAGTCAAAAGCAGAAGACTTAGGTGAGCAAGTCATGCGTGGAGGAGAGGAGAAAATGCTACAATTAGAGCGGTGTCAGAAGGTCTACCAAGAGGAAAGCGACCTTTGGGACGACCACGACTACGCTGGAAAGATCAGATTAGAAAGGACATGAGAAGAATGGGATCAGAAGTTGACTGGATGGAAGACCGAAAGAGATGGGGAGGAGTTGTTGGTGAGGCCAAAAACCTTCTGAGGTTTGAGTGACCTTATAGGTAAGGTAAGTGTAGTAGTATCAAAAATTTGCAAAATCGCATTAATAATGGTCTAAATACGTCTACTCGAAAATTAGACGTTATAGAACGATTGATTTATTACGACCGTCTGATAGAATAATAGTCGTGTCATTTCGGAGATCTTCCACGGAGCATAAAAACAAGTAAAACAAAAGAATAAATAAATAAAGTATGGCTGCGAAGTTAAATGAAAGTAACCAATTTAGCTATCTACGCATTTAAACAGGGACTTTTGGCTCTTTTATGTGAGCAAAAAAATATTTTTCGTGGATATGGGACCTAACCTCATCGGTACAAGAAAACCCATTGATAATAGGATATCTAACTTCGAATAATAGGATACCTAACATAGCGCATGCGAATTACAATTACTGATCGAATTATAGTGTACGAAATAAACCCTAACGTTAGTGAGATACTTTCCTTTGAATCGCCGGTTTCATTATTGAAGATTTTACATAACAACTCGTAATCATAATAGTCAAATTGTAGCTTCGTTCTCATAATAATAGTGATTATGTTTGTACGTAATTTATAAGTATAAGTAAACTTAGCGCTTTTACGATAATTAAACTTAGCTCAGTGTATTCCTCATGCCCAAAAACCCCAAAAGAAAACTCACTCTCAGAAGAGCAGGTACGATAGTTTAAGAGCAAATGTTTGGTAAACATATCAAGATTCTTATATATAAATATTGCTCATTTGATAAGAAAAATTAAGCCAGATATCTCAAAAACGCTTCCCTTATGATAAAAGCTACTTGACCTCACTAATGGATTCGTTATAAGCCTATTTTCCGTATATATTTATATGACCTTCGGCTTAACTCAGTTGGTTGTTAAAAGGGAAGGTTGCAATAAACGAGTAATTTTTATTAATTTTACGAACTATTTCCCTAAATATTTTCAATGGCATAAATATCCCCATTACCTTTTCTTGCGTTTTGTATGTTTCTCGACTATATTTGTATGACCAGTGTTTCTGATTTAATTATGATAAAGAAAAAAATGCAAGCAATTGAAGTGTTTATTCTTATGAGAATAGGTTTTGAGGACTGGCACACACTTAGAAAAACCTATGACTTTTCATCTTCAATTAGTGAACAGCCATTATATAAGATATTTCGGGTTTAAGAGAATATCTGTGCATCTACATCATACCCTGCGAGCCGCCACACGGTGTTAGGTCACCAGCCATATAAAGGTGTACGTTTTTGGAGATGGAATGGTGACATGTATTATAGGAGTGTATTTAGTTGAGCTCAATTTTTATTGTGGTTGCTTATTGTTCGCGGAAAGAACGAGTTCTTGTATCTATCTGTTCGAAAGTGTATCTCTTATTTTGTCGCATCTGTAAGACCTAGAGATGTGGTGAGGAGTCATGATAATATTCTCTATGTCGCTCTGAAAAATACCAGTTCTGAATTTATTAATCAACCTAAGCCTAGCGTGTAGCCTCCGAGTCTCTAGGGCGGGGGTGGAGAACCTATGGCACGCGGAGCTGGGAGGGCGCTAAGGGAAACCTCTATCTCACTCGATGAGTTGGCACGCGAGTCGAGCGAGTATACTCTTATTTCATAAACTTTGGCACTCAATTTCCAAAAGGTTCACCACCCCTGCTCTAGGGGCTCCCAACTTAATCACTTTAAAAGTTGTACAAATGCGACCAAATTATATTTTTTAAATATGTCATTTACTAGTCTAGTCTACGAGTTAAAATAGCCTTGAATTGCCAGGAAACTGAACCTCCACTCCAAACACCTTAAGGTTTGAGCTGGAGTTTTTCACTATTCCCGAGTGACTCTAGATTCGTCACGACCAGGCCTCTAGCTTCCAGTTGCGAGGCATTATTTCTCGGATGCCCCCCCGCCTGCCTGCTTCTCCATTCCATGCACTTCATTCTTTCCCCCCGATAGCTACATCGGCGCCTTCGCCACTTCCTCACCCCCCTTCCCGCCCCCTCCTCCCTTAAACCCCCTCCCACAAACCCCCTTCGCCTCTCGACACGGTCCATTTTTTCCAATCTTCTTCTCGCGCTGAATGGCAAATGATTTCCGTTCTGCTCTCCGCGCTGGAAAAGTGAAAAAGTGACGCTGGAATGCGATGCAGTCCCGGTATTTCATTCGGCCCAAAATGTGTGGCAGCAATCCCCGTTCTCTCCGCCGAATGACCTGCCTTCATATTTCATCACCATTTCTTCCACTGTGCAACGGCTGATACATTTGTCGTCTCATGCATTAAGAACGGTTCTCCTCTTTTCGAATGGCCAGAATATCCAGTTGATGCATCCGCCAAGCTACTCATAATAGCAAAGTTTCATCAAATTTTAAATTGGGCTCAGCCTTTACTTCTCTGTCGGGTTACTGCATACACATTAGCTCTTTTCTGCATATTTAAGAGTCAAATATTATCAGAAATATTAAAAATGTAGTTGAATTTTTATATATGAGCGCCTGTATTAGAACAGTTCATAATAACTTGGAACAATCAATAATTTACTCTTTACTTAATAAGATACCGTTCAGTGGACCTTTTTAAGGGGCTATAAGAATGTGTGCATTTTAACTAATCTCAGAATTTGGTGAGAATAATCGGCGAGTAAAGCCAAGGACACGATTCGATTCTTTTCCAATGGAAACGTCGATTTCTAAACACATCATTGCAATTCTAAAAATATAAAGAAGACCAAGAGAAAAGAGTCTTGATTTAGGAAGAAGATTTAACTTCACCATGCACAAATATAAACAGGGCCTCTATTTTTTTATATGAACAGCAAATATTCGCAAAATGAAAATCTATATAGACAGAGGATCTCCAACATATGCCCTCCAGTTTACGGATATAAACTATAATGGCACTGCTACATATTAACTGATTGCGCAATTCATTATATGATTTTGCTATCTATCATTGAAGGTTTACCAATTTAGTTTCTGGTGGCATTTGAAATATAATTATTTTATGTTAGGAACCGGATATTAACTTCACTGGCTCTGCTACGAATAAATTTATTCTGAAATTCATTATATGATTTTGCTATTAATAATTGAGGCTATTTGATTAGAGATAAAAATTGTATTAAAATATTCATTTACATTAAATGAGAAACATTTATAAACTGATTCGGTCATATGCAATTTTATGCTGAAAAAAGGCCATTATTTTGTACATAGTTTTCTTCGAAGGTACTCATTTTAATTTTAATAGCAAAACAATACATGGCATGCAGATAAGTAAACGTAAACCCATGAAATATTTCTGACGCACAATTCCAGCGCACCTTGAGACGTAGAATGCCCAGTAAATTAGCAGAATGCTCTTACGGTATAAATATACCGCGTTCATTTATCCAAGGCCCGTGTCTTTGCCTAAAAGTGGGGGATTTCCCGGCGCACTCCAAAATTATTCATTGCACCAGCAATTACGACAACACGGACGATCGAATAGGAGGCGTTGCGGTTGGGTGAGGATCAAGTAAGCGCCCGCCATTCTCACGGACTGCGCAAGGCGCATTTAATCACACTAGCAAACTCGCTGATAAATAACTCCGGCTTAGGCGGCCGGCGGTGCATTTTGAGGTGATTCAGGGCGGTGCAGTTCGTCTTAAGGGCTAAATCATTTGCCTTCCTCGCCCTGGGCCGTGACTTTTCAGCACCGGGGCTAATTCCTAAAGGCGATGTGTTTCTCTCGTCGCGCCAGCGTCAACTCTGGGGATAGAGGGATGGCGGTTGTTAGCCCAATCAATTTCCGGTTAACAAGCCTTCCTCTTCTGCTACGCTATTCGACGTGACGGCTTCCCAGAATTCCTCCATGAACGGTAACGGTAAACTGGCCTGCGCCCCGTAGCTCACTTGGATAGGATTACTTAACCGAGAACGTGAAGCACATTTAGAGTTCCATCTCATCGCCACTGGCATCTTTCTCCACCAATCACCAGTTTAAAGGAACATGGCATTATAATCTCCTCCCCAAGTTTCATGATGCTAAAGTGATAGCGTTTGAGAGGAATTTCCCAGCCCCACCAACCGAGTATTTATTTTTATTTTAGAATGAAAAGAAGAGAACAACGAAATCATTTGTGATCAGTAGCACAGTTATACCTGTGTTGATTGGCAACATTAATGCATCGAAGTGTATTTTGTAAAAAACTCAACAATAAAATATTCTCCTGAATGGTACAAATTTTTCACTAAGAAGTTTATTTAATGATGCATTATCTTAAATAAACACGAATCAAGAAGTAAAGACTAGGGAGCCTCGTTAGAAATTACCCCGAATATGTCAAACGTAGACGGAAATATCAAATTTTGGGCTCGCCAACTTCATGAAACATAACATAGGCTAATCATAATTTTACAAAACCAATTCTAAAAAAAACGTCTAATTTCCACTCATTGTGAATATCGAAAGTGAATTTTCCATGAAAAGAGGTGAATTACTCAAAACACAAAGATAGGTAATCAGTTTGGCACGCAAAGGCTGTATTTGCCTAAAGGTCAGCATTATTAAAATCGCAGATTTCTGATTGAAATAACGCTCTATCCTCATATAGGATATCTAGAGCTGAATCGATTCCTCAAAGCAATGATTTTCGCTCCAAGCACTCTTTTGAAACAGCCTCATCTCCCAAAATTTCTCCCAAGTGTGTCATTTTATCACGTAACGCGGCAAGGAGACAAAAAGAGCAGTAGAAAATATCGCCGTCCTCCGACCCAGTCTAATGTCTTTCCTCAGCATTATCACCCCGTCGTCGATTTACACGGAGCTTCGGAAGCCAAGAAGAGTATTCATGAGGCAAAGCGCGAGAAACACACATCGGGGAAATACTCGATGAAAATATAGAAACGCGTGCATTTCTTATGACCTGTTATTGCTTAAGCAGTTTATACACAGGTGATGAATTGGCTGAAAAAAAGTAAGATGTGTGGAAGCAAGTTGGGACTATCCCAAGAAGACTGCTGAAATGCGGTAAATTAAGCATCTTGTGTTCACTTTGCTCGTAGACACATTTGACCAAAAGTTAACAAACTAACTATGGCAAATTCCATCTATGATGATTCCGCTATTGACAGAAATGCAGCTAATTTTTAGATTTCAATGCCGTTTGGGAAAGAATATCGTATGACCGATACATAATTGATGGAGCTTTAAAAAATCATGCTATCGTAGAAATATAGGTTCTCCTTTCATTTCTTTTCAAGCCAAATCGGTACCAGCTGTGTTATAATCTCTAGAAGATAATGTACTTGAAGATGAACAGAGAGATACAATATATTTAGAGGGGGTGAATTGTATTCTGCTGAGTTAGAATTTATCTCCAGATTTTAGGTCGTGAAAATAAAACTGAAGAGTTTTGCTATTCATGTCAAGGTTTTTTTGTTCATCAGCTTCTATGCGATGACTGGCGAGGACTCGTGTAACGCGAATGAAAAGTGAAATCCACCAAATGAAAAATATCATTCCATCTCGTATGGTTGCACTTAATGAGAATATCACACACTATATCTATGATAGCATTATCGTGTTCTATCTACTGCCCCTTCATCATCACCGTAAATTTTGTTTTAAATTCGCTCGTGCTCGACGGAATTCTCATTTGAATGTGTGATGCTTGCGGATGGATACTCTATAGACCTTGAATATATAAAGTCTATGGAATCGCTTATCCCATAGACCGTACGTAGTCTATACTATATTAAAGGTCTAAGAGATATCTGCTCAATCATTTCCTGTTGTTTCGGCCATCCTTTGACATCTAATTTCAAAGGACTACTTGTCACAAGTTAATAAATGCGAATGACAATCTTGCGATACCGCCAGAGCAGTTTTCCTGCATCGACACGGATAAATTGTACCAGGCAATTTTTCTATTGCCTATTAAATATTAAATAAGTTTCACTGGAGTGGCTGAGTTTTACCTTACTTTAGGTTACTCTGGCCTCCGAGTCACTTATTCCGCAAATACTGATAACTCAAGTATAACATCTTTAAAGAGCATTTTAGAAATTTAGATGAATGATGATTGATCGAATCACCGCCATAAAACGTCAGTTTTATCAAAAAATCATTCTCAGGCTTTTAATAAAAACTGCTAATCAAAAGCTTAAAGTCCTGAATTTATTAATTAAAATACATTATAGGAATCACACCACCAATTTCTTAAAGTTATAGGCGAATTACTGCCGTAAATGAAGTCAAAATCCTGTTGTCCCATAGAAATGTGGCCGCAGTCCAGCTGCGCTAAGGGTAGGCAAATGTGAAATTTTAAAATAAAATATTTGTGGAATACTCTGCGTATTTTGTACCTTTAGTTTGGTTTACAATAGGCTACCCATTTCATGAGCGAAAGCAGGATTTAAAAAATGAAAATAATATAAATGCGTAATTTAGTATTTGACTTGACCGTGGACTTGGCACACACAGTTGTTCCAGAGTCGTCTTAAATTGAACGCTACGATATCTCGAGTACTCTTACAACACAAGTGGGATAAAACCAACGTTGCATTCCGCAATACGTTTGCGCAAACGCAAAGCGAGCGGGCCTCGTCGGAAGGAATTGCGAAGGTTGCGGCCGCCGGCCGTGAGGGGGGCGTGGGGAGGGGGAGAAGGGTGACAGACGGACGCTGGTCGGTGTTTCGGCGGGAGGGAGTCAGGGAGGCACCCGAACCTATTAAATTGAGTAACGACGTCATCACCCCAGGAGAGGCATGTAGACGGGACGGTTCGCAGGTGGCGACTCCCGTTGTGAGTTAAGGCGGGTTCGCGCCAGTAATTCCGGCGACGGGAGAGGAGGAGAGGGGGGGCAGCACCGTCGCTCATTGCCGCCACTCGACTCTTGCTGCCTCCCGCAACAACTCCAGCCAGCACCGATTCGGTTGATTCATTGCCTCCCGCAACGAGGCCCCATCCATGCACCTCCCCGTGCACACCACCACCCCCGCACCCATCGTCCCGTGCCCCCACCGAGCACTCGACTGCATCGCGCAAACACGCGTCCACGTACTTCCACATCGCCGGGAGGAACAAATTCCACGCTCGCCATTAAGGTTTAAGGTGTACGACAAATACCTGCGCCTGCCGAACGAAAATCCTTGGCATCAATAACGATACTCTACGACCAGTGGCGATCCCTAGACACCGTGGTGAGTTACTTGGAATTTTCTTGGACAAGAACAAGTGGAGGAGTTAATTAGAAATACCAAATGTTCACTCTGCGATTGATTTCTTTTAAGGTAGTTTGAGTGAAATATCATTTTACCCAGAAATCAATGAATTTGGTCTCTTTTTAAATAAAAACATATCACCCTTCCATTGATTCCAAAAATTCAACCCCTTACCACATTAATTTCCGAGATATTTTCCAGAATATACCAGCCCTTTTACACGGGAAATGGTACCTATATGCACTCCAGAGAGACCTTATTTAACAAACGAGGAATTTCTAACACTTAGAAAATCTCTCGTCAAAAAAATTAAGTGGGTAGTTTGTGTTTTCTCAACTATTTTTGAAAATTAATCATACTGTCACCGCAGTAAATTCAATTCGGGATCACAATAAACCTTCCGTTTGGATGTAGTTTGAAATGTACCGCGGGAAAAAAATGAGTCAAGTTAAAGACATATTTAGATATTTTCATTTGATTACTTACAATTTCTGTCAAGTAAAACTATATTATTGCACCATTAATAGTGCAATATTTAATTCGTGTGTTTCACAGGTGGTGAAATTAAAACGTATAATGTGAATATGGTCTCTATTATGAATCGGGAACTATCTCGCTCGCACTACCTTAAAGGAAATTCATTAATCAATTTGACCAAATGATCTGAGTCAAAATAATCGATTAACGTACCTCTACGCCGTATCTTTTCACAAGTTTTCATTTCACTATGGCAATCATCCCAACTCTCGAATCACATCCTGAGAGCCATAATGTCAACGGGTTCGGACGATTGGAACTGAGATATATCTTACCTCTGCACCATCTCTTGCTATTGAGAGAGAGAGATATTTCTCGACTTCAAAATCTTTTAGGAGTCAAATGAAGGATTTGCTTTCCAGATGAATGAAGATGATTTTTTTTCAAAACTGCGTTTGCTTCAGGATTGAACTTAAATAAAATACTGCCCTAGACATCGGTGGGGAATGCAAGATAAACATAGCACGCGTTATCTTAACGAAGCGGGTGATATGCAGATCAGCATGCGAAGCTAGTTCAGTCGTGAGAAGCTAGCCGTCTTTATATCACAGGCGTTCAAATTTACCAACGTAGCCAGCTAGTAGCGAGAAAAGTCGCAAGAAATGGTTTAAAAATTCTGTATAAAGGACTCACAAAAAATCAATTAAATAGCGATTGATAGTTTTGATCGAATAGAAACTCCTATTAGTGATGGAGTCAATAATCCTTTTCCAACACCTTAAAAGATCACATCCATATCTTTGAAGGCATCCCGCAAAAATTTGGTAAAAATTTTACCAAAAAATCGATTATAATCTGTCCCAAAATTTATTTATTTCATAGATTTACGAATTTTATTATTTGCAACCCCAGAGTTAATGCATCACCTATATATTTGTTTAGTTGCTCACACGAGTTGTGGACTCGGGACAAAAATATTACGACCAAGAACACTACACAATTCCAAAGGAATTGCGAGCAATTTACTAAAGCAGATACTTTGCTACGCCGTTCATGGCGCAGCTTGGGGGACAGAAGTAGTTAAAAGTAGCGCTTGTGCTGTAATTCCACTACACCTGGATGCGGAGGCGTTCAACGAAAGGCGCTTGGAATATAGTTAGATAAAAACTACGGTGTTGCAGGGGATATACAGCTTGGTCATTGTGAAGAGTATGTTAACGTACACTGGCATTTGAGATGTGGAAAGTGAGACGTGTAGAAAAAGTGAATTGGATATCAAAGATGACAAACGAGGAAGACAGAGGTAGTTTTGGATTTATTTTTTAGAGCTGAGATGAGGTGAATGGCGATAATTCATAGAAGACAGAAAAGTAGAACATATACAAAATTATGGTGAGTGCTGAGTTACTGAATCGACTGGGGAATGCTAGAACAATAAGGGAAGGGGATACACATTATGGATGATATAAAAATAGTTTGAGGAACTGAAGAGAGACCTTATGATGAGCAGGTTATGTGCAGGAATGTGAAAAATGTCCCAAAAATGGAATAATTAAATAAAATGCCATCCTTGGTGGCGACGGGGTAAAATCCTCACTGGCTAACTCAAGGGCCACGGGTTCGAATCCCGTCTGGGAGACATTATCACCATTCATTGCATGGGTGTTTGTGTTCGTCTTTTGATATTGTTATTCATACGGAATAAATTGGCCAAATATGCTGTGTTCGGGGTAGTGAAGATAAAATTTAAAAAAAACCACTTGTCAGCTGAAAGAATCCCCAAAGATAATGCTGATGCTTAGAAAAGAGAGATGAACTTGCAATAAGTATGTGACATTTTATAAATTGTACTGGGCCACTTACATGACGAGTACATGGCGATAGGTTTTCTTTATTTGAATTCTCCCACGTGCCACGCGTTCAGTAGGGGAGACCGGGGCTAGTTGGGTGTATGAGTGTGTTCGTTCATTACGGATAAATTGGCAATTAAGACAGCTAGCTCGTGGAAACTAAAAATGTGTCTGGCGCCCATCACCTACCTCCACTCTGCCACACTGCCAATGGGCTATTAGTCTCCGTTTAGGAAAAGCTGTGCTCTGCGTATTTACTTTTAGTAATAAGTACTCTCCTATCTCTTTTCCTGGTTAACCTAGACTCAACTTAATTTAATTCAATTATAATTACTGTAGGTAATAATTATAATACTAAATTTAACATATTAGAGTTTAAAATGGTCAAACATTTTTCATATTAGGTGGAAAATATAGTGATAATGGTTAGTATGTACAGAGAAAATGATCAAACAAAGGGAGTAAGAAGCAAAAGTTGTCAATCATCACATTCATCCTAAAAAATCACTTTTGAAAAAGAAACAGGGGCTGCCAAAGAGAAAAAAGTTAAACGAACCTAGAGCCTATAAATAATTCAAAACCAGGAATAAATTGGATTCGATGCTACATTTAAGGAAACAAATTTGTTCTTTCATTGAGTTAACAGTAACATTGATGACAACGATGGCCATTTTGAAACTTTTTTCATCACGTTTTAGGCTAATAGGCAACTTAATGCCATGAGAAAAGTTTTCTGTATTGATCCCCAGAGCAAGTACGAGTGCGAACGTGCACCTGCCTGTATACCAACCCACCCGGATAGGGGGCATGTTGGGACACGTGTATTGCTTTTGGAAACCTTTTTTTCTACTTTACTTACAATGGTTTTTATCTAAAATTGCAATCTATTGTAGGTGAATAGCATTTCAACACGCAAGCATAATTGTTTCATATACAACAGTCAAAGTAATAAATATACAATTTTAAAGACAAATATGTACCAAACTAGCCCCAGTCTCCCTCACCGATTCGCACTGCAACCAACCTTTCCTCTAAAAATGCGTGTATAAAATATGAATTTGGTGAAATAGCAAGGAACAATTATCGCCTTTCTATATATGCCAAAATACAAGCCACTAATTTATATAATTGAAATACTTTCCTTCATTACTTAATGCTATTCCATTGCCTCAACTCATTTAAGTAACTTTGCGAGACAAGTATTAATATAAGTCCACTATAGTGATTTTAATGAAAAAAAAATATATTTTTTTAAATAATAGGCATATACTTACTTGAGGAGTTAGAAATTAAAAACAAATGCATGCCCCAGGTATGACGGTTGTTTAAGAATTTTCGCACCTTGCCTCCCTCGCTGTCCTCACAACCGTCTCCTGCTAAGCCCTCCCCTCTACACCGAACATTCCTCCTCCTACCGCCCCTCCTAACCTTCACCGCAGCCATAATCACCCATTAGTCTCCTTAACGCAACTTCCTTTCAACCTCCTACACATCTTGCATTGTTGCGTAAATAAGGGATTAAAACCGCCCAAAAATCATCTGATGATGGCGCTAAGGCGTTGAAATCCGGGTCGTGGGTGTTATTTTATTTTTGGTACCGTAAAAGACACCTCATTAAAGGTAGTTAGCGCGAGATTTTTCCCAGGTCAAATTAAAGACCACGCTTGAATTTTATTTTTGAGTTTCAGCAGCTGTAAGAAGTATGAAGTAGACATATTTTTAAAAATTATCGCGAAAAAATATTATTTCACACGAGGGTAATTTCTATTTATTAATTAAATGTGTATCATATGTCTCATGTTTGACTACTAAATGCTGCGGGGAAAAGTTTTCTTTTGGCTTTCCTGTAAATATTTCTACATAGATTAGTTAATTGATTATAAATTGTAATTTATAAATCATTCTAGACAGCTACTGTAAAATTTTGACGAGATTTAGATGTTCCTCAGTTAAGTTCCTCATTTTCAAAAGATTAAGTCTCTATCTGGAGTGCGTTCCCGTAAGGTTTCCCATGGCTGGCATTGTTGTAAAATATCAACAAATAAAGAAACAAGTGGAATACATTTTGATTACCTTGGAAAGGTGAAATATATATTTCTTTAAAAAGGAGGCCAAACTATCTTAAATAGTAATCGCAATGCTTTTCGCAAAGTATTTATACAGAAAATAAGACTTTTGTTCCATGAGATTTGCTTCGGAGGCGGGGAGCTTCAAAGTGGAGCGTGTGTGGTGTATCCCGGGACTACGGGGCCCTCCGTGGAATTGTGAGGAATAATAAGGAAGGCCTTTCTCATCTTCGGGCAGGTGGCTACTAGACCCTCGACCGATTCATCTTTCCATTCTTCCCCACCCCTCCCTCTTTCCCTCTCCCCCCCCAACTCATCATCCCCATCGCAGGGGTATCGCTCGCACTCAGAATCAGGGTTCGCACACGCGCGGAAACATATAAATACAAGAGAGAGGGAGTATATGTGTAACACCTCTCCTCTCTCGCTCTCCTTCTCTTCGCTAACCCAACATCCCACCGACTCCGCCCCTCCTCGCCCCTTGCCTTACGCGGCCCCACACCGTCCCCGACCCACCCTCCCTTTCCCCGACCCACCCACCCGCGCCTTCCCTCCCCCAAACCCAAAACCCCTGCCAGCGAGGCAATGACAGATGAGCTGGGCGGGTCCATAATTCTCTCTTCTGCGGCTCGGAGGGAGAGTAGGCCAGGTTACATGATGTGCTACAAACTGGGGCGCGCCGGAATGCCGTTGCTTTCCCCGCGAGCTAGCTAACCCATTCGGGCCACCGCTTCGCCGTACTGTTTCGGGGAAATTGCATTTTTTTTTTAGTGGGGAGGGGATATAAAAGGGAGGGTGTGGGAGAGCGTTTGGGGAAGATGGGTTGGGGAGAGAGGAGGGACGCTCGGGGAACCCCTTGTTTGCGGGACAGGATTGAATTTGAATCCTGAGCGAAGAGCGTGCTCTCCTTCGGGACCTCCCGCAATTACTGGTGCACGCGTGCCCTCGAAACGGCCGGCCTGATAGGACATACAGCGCGCGTAAGTAGACAATTTGGGATTCAAATTGTCGCTTTTTACGCTCATTTTAGAAGTCTACCCCTCTAATATATCATTCTGCAGTCAGCTAATATAAGCCACAAAAAAAGATGATCTATGTCCATCGCTTTTCATGTACCAAAATAGACTCTTTACCGGTGGTTTTCCCAAGATTCATCTTCAACGGGAACTTTGGTCGTACCAGCATCCACTACTAAGAAGTGTTTTTCTCATATGTTACTTTCCTACTCCAAACTTGCTGCAAATATTGTGCTTCTGTCAGTGAAGGGGGATGAATGCCACCACAAATCTGTTCCCTGTGTGAATTATCAGCGTATTATTTTCGATTAGGCACTATCGATTAGAGTAATCTTTTTGATTGTACCTGACGCAAAATCCCATTCTCGTTACCTAGCACTGAGGGAGTGCCTAGTGTTCATATCCCCGGCACGTTAAACTGGGCTTCCTAACAACTCAGTTAGGATTTTTCGGTTGAGTGGATATGTTCTGAGGTTGTTCACGGGAGAGGAATCAATTTTCCTGTAAATGTCCACAGAGCAATTGGGACTAATTTTTGTTTCCGCTATCTGCCCACTCTGCTTTTCGCATAATCTCTGGATTGTGTTGAACAAAGCTTGTAAGGTAGCAGAGATAGATAACTAGATCTTTGAACCGTATTTATCCTGACGTTCTATTTTCCGATATGCCTTTCCGTTTTCACTCCTATGGATGATCCGCCATTAAGTTCCTCTTGAATTCTTTATATGACCTTCCTCTTCTTATTTAGCCCGGAATTCTTATCCTCTCCCTTCCTGCTCTACGCTTCTAAAGTGTTCTCCCATGTATTAGTCTCTTCAACATTCCCTCTCCTTTCAAAACGTCCTCCATCTATCTCTTCTGCCTCCTCCAAATCCCCGCCACTAGCATTCTCTCCTCTCCAATCATGTCCAATACCTACTCGTTTGTCCTTCTTGCCTTCCAACTAACTTTCTCCATTCTTCTCCACACACACACGTCTCAAATGCCTCAAGTCCACTCACATTCTCTATCCACAATGGTCAAGTCTCCGACGCTTACAACTCAAGGCTTCATATACTTAATAAGCTTAAGACACTTAGTTTCAATAAATATTCAATTTTCCTTGTGATAAAAAAATCAGGCAAAAAATATCGGTTTTGTCGGCATTTTCTGAAAACGGACGACGTGAAACAAGTCAAGTAACATTCAGCGGGAACCAATCACGGGCTAGGCAAATATATGAAAGTATTTAGTTACATAATGATACGGCCAAGGTGACAAGAAAGGATTTGGTATCATCAATATTGCTATACTAATTTGGTTTTTATAAATTACTAAAAGCTTAGTTTAAAAATAATTCTGAAAAAAGTCATGAAAAAAAATAATCATGAATAGTAAAAATTGAGCTAAAACCATCTCAGTCATGCCACTCGTGCGGCCGAATACCTTAAAAATATGGTATTCCATGACAACTTCGTGAATTTAAATTGGAAAAAAGGAAGTTTTTTCTGAATTTTAGTTTTTTAAGTTAATTACTTGAAATGAAACTATTATCTTAACAAAATAAGGTTAAAACGGACGCGGCTTAGCTTTAGAAAAAAATAAGCGAGTCAAATTCGTTAGTTCGGCCATTATCCATTATATTGGCTTTAAATCCATAATCTGAACGTTTCAACACGTATCGAATATTAATGAAGTGCTCGGTAATGAGATTATGTGAAGCGAAAAATATTTCAGGCTGCTTAGTAAGAAAAATATTTGACAGGATGATAGTTGTTCATTAGGATAAGCTGAATTGAAAACATTTTTTTCAACCATTTAAAGCGATTAACATTATTGAAACAACATCCTAATCGACCAGCGGAAAGCTCACGTACGAAAATATATAGAATATGAAGTATATTCATGCAATTTTACCCGCAGGGATAGTGTTTATGCAAGTTTTTTGGAACGGCAATAAAATAGCCACAATTATCCTTATGGCTGGATTGAAGTCATGTTCTCTTGAGAGACCTTGGCTCAACATACCCACAAAAAATGTCACTTACAATTAGTAGAAATGAAAATGAAAAATCTGGGTTCAGTTTAAGTCAATTCTACTTTGTTTATTATAACGCCCACTTTATTGCTGGTATATCTCTGTGGTTTTAAACGACTTAGTGTGATATATTCTTTGATAATCATCTTTCTTCAATGGATTTAAATCTTTAACTAATTGATTTTCAACAGCTAACTCAACGCATGTATAGTGCATATCCCAGCATAACTTCGGGCTTGGCATCATGGGAAGCGTTGGTGTCCAATAAATGAACTTCCTTCACTCTTTGCATACGGAAAAAATTCATAGCATTCAAAATAAGATCAAGATAATTAAAGTGAGCATATCTTGATGCCATAATATACTCTAACTTTTTGAGTTTTATTGGCATTTATTTTTTACTGACAAAACAGACTTTTTCAATACAGAACGGTCAATACAAGGACGCAGAGATGCATTTCTACCGAGAGTCGGTGCCGAAAACAACTCAACGGTGTACGAGACTAAAATTGACATCATTGCAAACAGCATTGGTTCGTGAAATTATGGCATCTAACGTACCGTAAACAAATGTAAGGGTGGTTCTAGATACTAGTGGTTTTGATATTTTTCTAGCAATGAAAAAAATGGAGTGACACGCACTCATTTGCTGGACACTGCCACAGATATCGATTAATTGCCTTACACGGTACATACCATAGTACAATTGACATTGAAACCAGCTCCCTGTTTCACTTCTCAGTATTTTACCACACATCACAAAAACAACACTCTAAATTACCCAAACAACATAAATGTACACCCTTTGCATCAGATATTAACATTTATAAACAATCCTGCGACACACTATGTTCATCACCTCCACATAACACAGAAATTCACATAAATCAAAACCCCTAAAAAAATGTGAACACTAGCCCCAGTCATTCAGGTTAAAACAATCAGAACACCGAACATCTTTACAACCAGCAAACTTACTGGTGGTGAATGCAACGTGCAAGGCTCCATGCATTCACCTCCTCTCCTCTGAAGCGTCTGGACCTTCTCTGTGGTACTAAACGGCATCTCGTGCGTCGTGGTAACATCCCGTGGTCTCTGCTAAATCTCGTGACCATGGACCTGTCTATGCTGTTCCCCCCTCACTATTAACTCCCACAAAACACTCAGTAAAAAATCTTTCCGTCGATAATCGTCCTCTAATATTCCGATTAGCGTGGTTACACGTGGCAGGCGATCGACACAATGCCGCCCGTCCAATTCCTAGCTCAGCGTGGTTACTCGTTGCAAGCCATCTAAACAATCCATCGGCTCGTCAGCCCTTCATTTTAAAGTTACTCGCTGCGACCTATTGTTATTCTTCTGAAAATTTCTCGTGTGTTCTAGATTTTTACGTATTGCTAAACTTACATAACGTAAATAAATAAATCGCACGGGTGTATACGCGGTCGAAATTTCCTAGCGCGCACCAACAAACATAGGGGAATATGCCCTTTTTAATATACTAAAATATACTTGGAATACGGCATGAAACTATTAAAAATACATCATGACATGAACAAAACATCCACAGAACGAAAATACGTCACTCTGTCGTAAAACAAAGTCGCCAACTCCGAGAACGCGTCGAACATGCAGTTCAAAATGTCCAGAACCATAATATGAGTACGTTACATGCTATTGAGGAAAAAGGAGATTATTACCATGGTTTCAGTGTTGCAGAGTATGAGGGTATAACTATAAAATTCAATTTTGTCCATTAGATGTGTTCCACGATGGACATTTTATGGAAGATTTAAATGGTTTGAAAGCCCAGAATATTTAAATATCGTATATAATTAAGGTGCAAAAATTATAATTCTGAGTCATACTAAATGTAATATTTGATAATTTTGAGCAGCATCTGATAACGACCTAATTCGGGTCATTAATTCTCATAGACATTTATTCAACCACGTTCAACGTATGCCTTTTCTAAGTGCGACATCTATTAATTTCTCATTGCTCCGAATATGGTCAAGAACTGAAGCTACTGAGCATACCCTGTCGTTCTGACATGGGCCATAACACTCTGTTCTTGTTTTTGACTCTGCCATAGTAATAAAAATAATAACAGAAAGCAACATCTGGTGTATCTTAAGAAAGCGTGAACGTCCCCTTTTTACTCATTGTCCATAAAATGGCCAAAATTCTCAAACCTGTATTAAGAGAGGAACATTTTTAAATGGTACGGTCATCCACCGCAACGTTAGCGAATATACGGAGTTAAATGATCTGATAACGGACCTAAGCAACGCTCATTTTTGGTGCTGGGAGTGAGGGCTAGAATTAAATTTTAGTAAATTTACCACGGCTCACTTAATACAGTATTCATCACACCAAAGCCATATCTGCACTGTTGGGGGAGTAAACACAAAGCCTACGGATAAAGTCAAATACCTAGGTTTAAACTCAGCGTTAGACCTATCGTGGAGAACAACAAAAATATCTACAATAACTTCATGCAGACATGGGTCAAGAGTATAATAGGTAGATCGTCGGATGAAAAAGTGAAAGAATGATGATACTTCTCTCTGGTTAGTCCATACGTCGAATACGGTGCGAGGATTTGGGACGCTGGAAAGAGATATTCTACCCGAATTATAAATAGAATAAAATAAAAGCTGCACGCTTCGCTAAAAATTGCCAGGAGATAACACGTAGTGTTTCACAGCTTTTAGAGAGATTAGTTTGGAAGCCGCTGGAAACTGGGAGGCTATGCTTAGTTTGCTTGAGAAATTCAGGACAATTGTGTTTCAGAGCGACACAGAGAACATCATTTGATGTCACACTACATCTCTAGATCCGATAGAAGCGATTAAATAAGAGTGACACATTTACGAACAGATAGGTACTAAAATTCGTTGTTTCCACACACAATACACGATCAGAATAAATTCTGAGCTCCATTCAAAATATTTTACCTCCCAAAACCTTTTTTTTTCTCGGCTGGTGTTCGAACACCCCCTGCTCCTCATTCACGAGGCGGCTCGCAGAGTAGTATTTTGAAATAGATAAGCAATGTGCATAGACAAGCAATGCTATTAGTTGTTAAGGGAACGGTTTGGCACATAAAAACATTTGAGTAATTTAAAATTATTTTACGAAAGTTTCCTCGGCTTTGATCCGTATAAGAAATTTCAATGAATGAATCAAGTCTTCTGAAGATTTTCTTTCATTGTGTGTTAATTTAGTCTTTGTTTGCTAAATATTTTTACTTTAAATATGAAAAAATAAATAAGACTAGATTCAACTTAATTGAACTTAATATATGTTTTTCCTTATAGTAATCTGCAGACAGACTGAGAGACAGATAACAGTCCCTTAATATTTTAACAATTTTTTAGACAGAGACCCTTTATATTTTAACAAAAATAGTATAAATCGTGCCAAGTACTGTTTTAGAATTTTGAGATCACATTCTTGGCTACAAACACTTTATGGTAAAGCATATGCTCACACATGCTATTGACGTTCACGGTCATGGACGATCTGGGAGTCTATTCTGTATATCCTCGGAATTTCCGAGTCTCGACAGTGACGAAATTTTGACGTCAGCGCCACGTAAAATTCAAAGGGGAGCATTAGAAAGTTGAGATTTGTCGGAGTATTCGACGTCACATCCACGGATTTACCGAGGTTCGACCGCGTCGATTCCTTACTGAATAAGGCCCCTGATTGCATCGATGTTCTCAGACTGCGAGTCTTGGCCGGCACATCGTGGCCCAGGAACGCCTCAGTCCACGTTCAAGGGTGGAGCAGAGAAGGAGTGGGGAGAGGAGAATGGGAAGGAGGGACGCCACTGTGGCCGCATGAGTGGGTGGGTGCGAGAAGAGAGGGCGCGCAAGCGATGGTTGGTCGGGAGGCTTCTCGGTTTGTGGGCGGCAGCCGGGCGGCGGAGGAAGGCCGACTCATTACGAGGACGCTGTTTTGGCGGTGAGCCGCACATGGAAGCCCTTCACTCGGCTGACGGCATTGGCGAAAGAGGGGATGAGGTAGGCGAAGAGGTGAATGCGTTTGGAGTAGAGGGGGGTTGGTAGGAATGGGGCGTGGCCGCGGAGGAGGGCGCTGGTGTAGGGGAGGAATTTGAAGCCGCGGCGAGACAAAACGCGGCCCCATAAGTCATCTTACGATGGAACGAATCATTAAGATTTATTAAATTATTTACAGGTTACGTATCTGACAGCCACCTTCCGAGTAGGAAATGGATGAAAAATAATAGAGCATGAGTGCGATATAAATGAATTGTCACATACAATTGCATTTTCAGGATTTTGATTAATGTTTTGCAAGCATACATCGCAAAAGATCTTAAAAATTTGAAGAGATGATTGGGTCGAAAGGGAATATTTTCCATATTATTCAAATAAATCTAGTCATAGTGATATATTACGTCTTCTATAGCTTAAGTAATCGTAATTTCATGATAAAATAACATTAACGATAGTTCGGACTATCACTCAACATTGATGCTAAATTTGATTGATTCAAAAATTTTCATGACGATTTGAAACGTAATATTTAGGGTCTACGCTGAAATAGAAATATACACATATTGGCGATGGCAAAAGCAAAAACTTGGACATCAATGCAAGGTGCATTGCAAATATTTTCTTAATTCAAATCATGGCCGAGTTCGAACCTACGACCTTCAGATTTGAGACTACGCACCATCATTGCTCTCGCACGAGGCATGGAGAGCCGTATTCCTCAGTCCCTCGCTTGGCTTTCGCTTGAAGAGGCCTCAGGCCAAAACACTTAGACGCGATCAATCCTAACTCGGCAAGGAGATGCCACAAGATGACCCAGTCCCGCTTCGTCTGTCGGGTGGTTTTCTCAGCGAATGGACGCCATTGAGTACGTACCACGGAGCTCGGAGTTGAATGGAGTTCCATGAGTTATGCCAAGTGGAGGAGTATCTACCCTATCGTCAACTGATGTTTTCAGCCGTTTGAGACGTCTAATTACGAAGAACATCTTGACGCCCAATTCATGGATTCATAACCATATTGTAATATCACTGGAACAAACGTCCCGCATTGGCATGGGGAAATTGAGGGCATGCAATTTAGCTTTCCTTTGGTACCGACATTTCGAAGATCGACATTTTCTCCATCTTCAGGGGCTCGTCGGAACCCCAGAAGATGGAGAACAAGTCAATCTCCGAAACGTCGGGACCTATGGACCTACTTATCCAGTGGAACACCCGAGAAACATTTATCCAGCAGATACGCCGGCAAAACCTAAGATCTTTCATAGCTTTTCTTTGTTTAATTAATTAATTAATTCCTGAAATTTAAACTATTGAAATGATTGAGTTTCATCTGTATTTAATTCTATGCAGATAGATCCCAATTCCTGTGACTAGTGCACGGTACATCTCATCGCATTCATGCATTAGTAGGAATTAGCGATTAGGAATTCGTGATCCGGCCAGAAAAAAGTCAAATAGTCAATGGCAGTGAATTAAACGAGTTTCTCGAAAAAACTGGAATAAGAGTTCAGAATAATTAAGGATTCATTTCAACTGTATAACCTTTAGGTACCAATAGCATATGAAAATGTAATATTCAATCTATTAGCTATTGTCAAACACATCATTGAAAAACGATATTACAATTGAACAGCACGTTTACTTTGGTGTTTAAGAAATTATATGAAGGATTATTAATAAGTTAACAAAAGTAAATATAACTAAGCCTTATTGTTTTCACGCTTGCTCTATAGAGTAGGTATATTTTTATAAATATATATTGTATCTTCACATTTTTCCTGATAAGTCACGGAATCAGCCTTTATAGATGCTAATGCCGGAAAGTTACTACGATATAAAAACATTATATCTTTCTAGTCAATTTCACTTTACGCCAGTGAGAGAAACTGTTCAAAGGACCAGAGTTGGTTGGCAGTCAATCTCCGAGCTTATCAAGCGACCCACCTTACACACTGAAGAGCACCACATATTCCAACGCTTCCAGTCTCGCTGAACCCAATGTTAACGATCCCGAGGTTCTCTACAAAGGTCACATCTGGGCGTATTTTTTTTAATTGGACAACAGCAACGAAAAATAAGGGACGTCAGGGAAAAAGCCAAGTACGATATGATTGATGACCGTCGAAATCTCCGGTTTTACACTCCTCAGCTGAACAAAATGTTGACTTTTGATACATGGAGGGGAAAATGCGGTCAAGATAGTGGCAAAGACATCTCACGTATGAAATGAGATCAGGAAAGCTGAATTCAGATATGCAAATGTCCACTGATGAATATGAAAAGGTACCTCATCTTCGTTTCGGATTATAATTTGAGTTTATATATGCACTTAAATATTTACCAGGATATTGAAATTTGGGCTTTCGAATTGTAATAAAAATCTTGGTAAAAGGCGTTGCAATGATTCAAATGATTCCACCTCCACTGGCATTCAGGGAAAGAAGGGGAGGGAGATTGCAAATAATTATTTTAGTTATTATTGAATCCCAACACTTGATAATAATATTAATAAGTCAGCGGAGTTGTACGATTTTTTATTAATATGGATGTCTCAGAAAATATTTTATGTATATTATGCAAAAATTGAGATATAACAATATATTTGGAATTATAAAAATCACACATTGGTAATTTTATCCGTATATGAACGGCTTTCATTAGCATAGGTATATTCAAGTAAAATAAATACCATTAGCATGCATTAAATTTATCATCCCAAGGAAACATTTAAATTTGCATTTTTTGAAATGCCTTTGCATAAAGTGTCCAGGATGAACCAAATTGTGAAAGTTTTAAGTTTCCATTTCCGATCATGCTTAAATATAGTTATCCACGCTAAAGAGAATGAAATAAAGGAAACTATAGACATTAAAGTGATTGGATTTAAATTATTTTGCCATGCAACTTGAAATCTCCAGATGCTGAAGAAAGCAACCATGAAGTTATTTATTAACTTATCATATTTTTTATATAAAGTTGAATAATTATCCAAAAGGATTTTAAATGTGATTTTGGCGGAAAAAATGGAGAAATAAAATGCCAGAAAGTAACATGGTAACAAAAGTTTGGACCATTCTCTCGAATTTGTCGTAGATGGCGAAATATATTATATAATTTCCCGGTGAAGAAAGTTGCCTTTTGGCCTCCAAGGATCGACAATATAACTACCATATCAGCCACAAGAAATATTTGGAGAACTAAATACTAAGTAAAAAGAGTAAATTTTATTCTCAATACTCGCGTAATGCTACAACTTGCCTTGTTAAAGGAACTAGTCTATCAATATGTATAAAATATTTAGGATATTAAGTTTAAAAGTAAATTTTGTGGGCCATGACTTTATTATGACATTTATTTATAATACCAGATTTGATATGAGACATAGGAAAGGTTTCTCACTAATACCTCCAGAGCTGAGAATTATATTTCCTTCATGAAGTTTCAAACTATTAAAGGTGGTAATTAGAATGGATTTAACAGCGAAAAGCGAACGAAATATATGCACAAAGCCAAATCATCTCTATAAACTATCAATCTCAATATTAACAGATGTCCAGAAAAACCTTAAGATAATAACCCTAAATATTTTATGTGCCCATTCCTAGGACCCACAAGCATATAAATGCAGCATTACGCATAAAAGTTTCAATTAAGAATGGATGAAGTTGAATCTTGGAAGAAACTAACCGACTTCTTCAGTTGTACAATAGTAATGAGAATCATATTTAATGTAAAATAGCCTCTCATATTCTCAATTTTTTGCCGCATTTAAAGAAACTCGAGCGGCATCATGCACTTCCTTACTACTCGGTATAAAAATCTCGAGGGAATCGTAAGAAAGTTGAAATACGATGCGCCTCAAGGTGGGCGAGCAGTGAATCGTTTTTATTGCCCGTCTGAATAAAAAATGTGGAAAAGGGAACCGGAGCCAAATGTGTATTTTTTTAAGCGGGCAAGCATTAATATTTTTCCACGGGGAAAAAATATAGCCGGTTGGGATCTGGAATCTCGTTTCCGGTCCACTCCCCTCTCCTTTCCACCCTCCTACCCCTTACCTCGCCACCTCTACTGGCATTCAGGGAAAGAAGGGGAGGGAGATTGCGGAGAGAGATCTTCAAGGGGGGTCAAGAATCGCATCTAAGCGCCGATGACAACCAGGAGCAGTAAAAATATTTATAGATGGCATGCCTAGTAATTGATTCGAAATTGGCACATTTTAAACACAATACATCAAAACCCATTTCTGAAATAATGGCCTACAACACTAGAGACATCAGACTTTTTTTTTAAGTATTCGACCAGTAAAGGTAGGTTTTTTGAATTCCAGAGATCCTCTTTCCAGTTTTATACACTTGCAAGAGCCTATCTAGATTAGATTAGATTGAAGTTGAGTGGAGTTCCTCCGAGGATGACCTGGGGCACCTAGACCTATTGGTCCTTTTTGCTAACCACCATTACTGTATCACCCAAAGAGTCCAATGGCCTTGCTGAAGGTAAGTATGTCCTCTATAGGGATACCCCGGACTTCAACTGGTCTCAGAAAAGGAAACCCCAGGTACCTGATTTTAGTCCTCATCAGAGTAGGACAATCGCAGAGAACGTGAGATGTTGTTTCAATGGAGGTGCCTCCTAACCTGATAGTGTTCAGTAAGGAATCCCACAACCGTGCGTAGTTGACTTCTATTTAACAGTAGAACTCTTCTTGCCAGTCCCAGTTTGGGTTCTTCAACCAGGAGCTTGGCAAGGGCCTTTCTAACTCTTGTACTTCTTTTTTCACCTCTGCATACGATATACCCTTCTTCATCCCGTCAATGAAACCAAGTCACC
The DNA here is from genome assembly GCA_963169105.1 of Ceriagrion tenellum. Lineage (NCBI taxonomy): Eukaryota > Metazoa > Arthropoda > Insecta > Odonata > Coenagrionidae > Ceriagrion > Ceriagrion tenellum. The sequence continues at coordinate 13,543,838 of OY720640.1, read as the reverse complement.
TTCTTCATCATCCACGCTTGCCCAACATCCTTCCCTCTATCACACTCTAGAGCAGCCCATCGCCCCTTATTAAATCCTCTACCCACCCACTCTGCCTATCCCGGATTTCATTCAGAAACATCAGACATAAGGCTATGTAAAATCTGAAAGATAAATTAACATCGTAACGTTCAAATTGAGCAACGTTCGTTTTTCATGCTTAATCCCGAAGAAGGCTTTGTTAAAAGAGTTCTCTCCTTGGAGAAAATATTTATTATGGTTAAGAATTAATACGTTATTGTCATAATTTATTATTTCAATCCATTACCTCACATTCTAGATCTGTCTCTTCACGTATCGTTGATTTGTATAATCCATCATTCGGCCTTTTATCACCTTTTTATACCTACCGTATAATTATCAGTATTATATAGTCATTCATATAGGTGATCACTTCCATACTTCAGTTTATGGAACATTTCAGTGAAATACCTCGCAAGTAACTGTTAAATTGCTATTTAAGGAGTGTTGCTTGCCCCGCTCTTAGCTCTACATCACGGGAATGGAGGCCAAAGTAGGAAATAAATAGCTCATGGAGAGTTCACTCACGGAGAAGGAATATAAAATGATAATGAAATCCAGTGATATCTCTTCTTGAATGAAATTAATCCGCATTTACGCTGAAGTATAACAGGTATACCTCTAAGAAGACGAATATTAATTAAAGAAGAAATTACTAGGCATTAAGAATCTGCCGTAACGTGAAAAATATTAGCTTGATATACTAAAGAAATCGATCTACCGTCATATCGAAAAAGCAATTATTCTAATTGACTGATAAATACCAATTTTTCACAATTGTATGCATGATCGATTTCTAATACATCACTGATAGTCCAATTAAAGAGGACCCTAGTTATCTATATAGGTCATAATAAATCCGTTTTTCATTTTTCCGGCTATAATGCATGATTATAAATTTTGACTCGAGGCAGAATATTAGAATTTAGCAAAAAGTTATTTACAATCGACTGAAAAAGGTACTCAAAAGAAGGCAGGGAACGGTAACAGAAAATCCACTTCTCTAGGACACATGAGCAATTGAGAGCCCAGATTGAGTACATTTTCATCCTCACATAAAAACAATCAAAATCGTAGCGAAGATTCATTTTATATAATTTACGCACAGAAAATCTACTCAAAATATCATCGCTTGAAATATAAATAGTTTTCAATGTTTACAAAAATTGGATTTTGATGGAACAACATCCATTCAAATCTTCAAAAAGCGGGCTTTACTACTTTATCACCGTATATTTCACGTACTGAACATTTCAACACAGAATTTAAGTGGAAACGAGAAGAAACAGCAAAGTGCACATTGATTATAGGATTCAAAAAATACTAAATGTGGTTTCAGGAAAAAACCGTTATGCTGATTCACATGTATAGAGGATATGGACTATTAGAAATTACATTTTTTAATATAAAAAGAACGCTATCAATCTCTACCGCTTATCTTCCTTTCCAACCCATTACCATTTCGCATTTAGTAACACTTTACTCAGTACACAGACATCTAAATCAATGGAAAGAAACCATTAGAAATTTTCCTTGCTAATAAAAATGCATGCGATTAGCGTGATATCCACAGAGTTAATATCATTCACCCTGACCAAGACTCGAACCCGGACGCCTCGATTTCTCGCCGAGTGCTTAAGCCAGAGTAACTGGCACGACGTCCTTGGAAGCTTAAATGCGGGTGACTCCATAAAGTACTGTTGTGGCTAGTCCCGGATCCTGTAAATTTGTCAATGGGCTTCGATCCTGTCTCACCCATTAAAGTGGCACGATTGTTGAAATCCATTTCCTCTTTTACCCCAAAACGAATTCACTTTATTTGATCAATTTAAATACTGAATCATTCGACAGTGTTACTTACCCATGAGAATCGAAGTTAGAAGTAGATGTAGATTATAGAATTTACACTCTCTTTAACAATTTTGACCATTTAGATGCAAATGTCTACTAAAATGTCTTATTATTATTTTTTCAATGAATAATGAGCAAATTTGGATGCTCACTCGGATAGAAATGCGAAAAATAATTGATACCATGAATTTACACAATTTCGGTATATTTTTTGCCATGCCATGATGAACGGATAAATCTATTTGAGTGTTACCCCGCTACTGCTCTTTCCTTATATACTCCCTTTTCAGTTCTGTTTTTCTTCAATTAGCGCGTAATACATTGGAGCGATAAAGCTTTATTCGTCCTCCACCAGATATGCTCATTGATTCTCAACGGGAGAAATATAACGCAGAAATAATTCAGTAGCTCTATTCATGCACAAGCAATTCTGAATTTTCATATTCCTCAAAAGCATTTCATCCCGGTTTGCATCTTGGGCCTTCCTTTTTGAAGTTAAATGAAATGAGAAGTTTTTTTTCCTTTTATCCAGACGAATTTTTTGTTGGGATTCGAATGATTCATGACAGTTGTGCTAACTTGCATCCTATACGTTATCTATCCGTGTTTGAATTATGCCATGCAATAAACAGGGCAAGTTTACAGTAAGTAAACAACTATTTCCTACTCATTAATTGCGGTCCAGGCTTATCGTATGATTGAAATGACACGTAATGATTAATAGGCAAATATATCTCTTGCCAAACCAACTCCAATATTTGATGAAGATCCATGGTTAATATTCATAATTCAATCTCATGTAGAGCAGTCCCCATTCATTTAAACACTGCTTAGTTGCGAGGAAGTGGCAAGAGATGGATCCATTGATTGCAAACAGAAGAACGGAAACACATGGAACGAAATAGGTCACGCAATTTCACTCCAATATATAGCTATACGTTCCTTCCCATTTTGATAATTCCTCGTTACGTTTACCCCACTTATATTGAAAAGCCTGTTATAACAAAGCATGCATAATTCATCAATCCACCATGTTATTACGCAAATATTGGCAGGCATAATTCTATGTATGATTTAAATTTTGTCAGATAAGGAATGATAAAGTTAAAATTATTGGTGAAAGCTTAGAAGTATTTGACTCCTTTGATACAGGCTGACTATACGAAGCATTGCTAGCTATAAACTAATGAATGTAGGCCTAGTATCATTGAGAAAGGATCTGATTGGAAGAAATTCAGTTTCCTTCGTAATTATTTTTCTCCTCTCCTACTTAGATGTTGCTATCTTTGTCAACCAAAGTAAGGGCCTCACCGTTGCAAATAATTTGGCCCAATTTCTCCCTCAAACTATGATTGATCGCAGGAATTGACCTGTATTAGTTTCTGAGCTTTATTAAAAAACTCCATCCTTGGACTCTCCCTATTTCTAGCGTCAATAATTTATTACAAATGTATTGTGCATTCAAAGTTGTTTTAAAAATTGAAATATCCTATTTCCAAAGATTACAAAGATTTATTTAGTGCTTTATGTCCTTCAGGGCCAGTTGTAATGTATAATCACCAGCGATAAAGCTAGTGGTACTGCTGAAAAACACATTTTCACAATCTTTTCAAGATCGTTCACTCAACCTACGTGGAAGTGGATTTACTAGACACTCCTTCCCAAGCCATTCGGCGATCAAGCGTAGGAATCTAGAACAAATGGATGAAACCACTCAACCTATCAATGGTCTACCTTTCCCGATGCCTGGAGTTTCTCTCCCATTTCCGACCACGAAATCAACCGCGAAAGTTTCTTGTTTCCCACCTAGTGCTTTCTTTTTCCGGTGAATTTGGTGGTGATCAGTTGGGTTGGCGGGAGATTTTTCCGCCCGATAAGGAGACGACGGAAATCGCGAGTTGCGTGCCACGATTGGGGGGGGAGGCAAACGATCTTTCGGCACGCGAAGGGCGTTCTTTTATTTTCATTCGAAAAGCGATTGTCTTCTTTTAGAAGCAATGCGTACTTTCCCACGATCCGAGAGGAGAGATAATGCGGAGCGAAAGTGAGGAATGAAACTCGGGTGACGGGGATCAATCCGCATGGAGAGAGTCTGAGTTTGAACTTTGGAAGGATTTCAAATTAGGCATCTTTCCTAATGGCGCGCGATCAAAAACTCAGTTTTTAACATTGAGTTAGGCGGAAAGGGTAATTGCTTTTGTGGACAACGCTTGAAGCTGTAACGTGACCCGCCATATTTACCTCCCCCAATTTACCTCATCTCTCAATTATTGATAAACTTAACTTACGTTTCGCGAATTTTTCCATTGTTACCTCGCCTTACATCATCATGCTTAAATTTTTGAAAATGCGTTCTTCATGTATATTAATATAAATTAATGATTATCCGTATTTTTAACGAGATGCCATAGTAGAAATTAGTGGAATCCAATTCTCTAACAAAGTGACAGTTAAATATTTCAAGAAATACTGAGCTAAAATTTTCAACGGACAGGAGAGACCTTGCTTTACATGCGATAATGTATCCACTTATCCTTGCAATCCCAAGGCAAGCAATGAAAAGAGAGGGATGCTGTATGATGGATATTTGGAAGTCAGATAACAGTTACATGACTTAATAACCTTTTCATCCTCCTCAATTATTATACATTCAAAGTAGGTAATAAGTAAGGTTAAAATAAATAGATGTTAATTTTCATAAAACTTTAGGTATTCCGAAAAGCTTATACTTGGATACCATTTCATTTATCAACATTTGGTTGAGCGGTTGATTCATCACATAATGGCATGGAAATTAAAGAAGATTTCATAATATTTTCCCTAGTTAAACCAAGTTATGACTAAGATTTTTAATGTGCTATTCTAAATTTTGTCGATATTATTTTAAAATGTGTTTTTAGACAGCGTGGCCCGTTGATAATTGTTTGCGACAATTAGAGCAAGAAGAGATTTCGTATACTTTTAAACAAATAATTACAGAATATCCGTCAATGGCCAAAATTTTAAATTTACATAAGATTCATTTAAATTTAAAAACCTAATTATAAAATAAATGAATCGGTGTGATTAAATTTTTAAAATTTTATCAATACATATCACGGTTGAGATTACGCGCGCAAAGTTCTACGCAAATATTCACATGTACAAAAACTACTTCAGCCACCTTTACGGAAAAAAAATTATTCTGCAAAGAAATGATTTGCCAGCAAATAGAGACAAAAACATTTTTGATAATTGAAAAACTTTAAATTGATAAACATTAAAACGCATTTATAAATACCATAAAATAAGAATTCTGTATATCAAGAAATTAATCTATTGGCAGGTTCTCTTAATTATGATAGAGATTCCATAAAATGTTTAAGATTCTTTGCCAACATTGTTTATACTTTAGAAATTATTCCGATTTTAATGTGGCGAACAAAATGAGCTCATGATATTTATGGCATTTGAGTAGGTAATATAAAACTTAACATGTTGTTTATTCACTATATTACATTGAGGAAAATCCACTGATAACAACAGGGTGGACAAAAAAATAATATAAACTATATCTAATGGACAACTAGAGCCAATTACTTCGCGTGTTATTTGCACCTCTGTGTTAATAATGAAACATAAATATTGGATATGTGTCTACACAACCCAAAAAATGTTAACACCTGCTGGAACTTTGCATACATGCACTAAGCTCTGCAGAAAATGTCCTCTCTGGAACTTTACGGAAAATTAGCTGAAATGGGTTTGATGTCAACCCCAATAAATATCAAGGGCGGAAATGGATAGAAATGGGGTTCATAGTCAAAGCAGTCCTTACACCTACAAAACAATTAACAAGGTGTCCGCATCACGATTTCAAGCGTTGTGGCCGTAACTTGATTTACCCGCGGCCATCCAGTCCACCTCGGCCACAAATTTATTCACAAATGTAAACAAGACTCGTGCGCACTCAATGAAGAGAGCTCTCCGCAGCCGGGAGAGACAGTGCGCGAAGATCCCGCGGCAAAGACTTCAATCAGCCATCTCAGCTGGCGCATTGTGACGTGGTAGAGGGCAAGAGGGGGGCAGAACAGTCCTCAAAACCCGCTCCACAAAAAGACTCTGCCTCCCACCCTTTCCCCCCCGTCCAATCCCCGTCACCTCATCCCCAAAGCTCCCTAACGATACGACAGAGAGAACCATTCGAAACGATCGCTGAAGGTTTCGATATTGCTGTATCTACCTTATTCCAGATTATTTTAGACTTATCTCAAGACTAGCAAAGAGTAGAAGTTTCCTTAGACAAACAAAGAGGTCAGCCACGACAATATAACTTGGTGTAGAACACTACCGACCATAATCTATATATACACGTGCACATCACGTAGGCCAGGTCAAAACAGTTGATTAAATCTGTCATCCCAAGAAAACTGACTCCCTTTCAAATAATTTCTCTAGGCTGCCCAATCCTTAAAAACTTACACCTCTTTCCTTACATTATATTGCTTCCATACATTCCTTTACACACGCGTTAATCATTTAAGGACCCTCAAATTCCTACACTTTGGAGTTTCTTCCATCGGATTCATCCATGAGTTTAGCAACCCATCTCTTTCTGTCACTCAAGTCACTCTTCTTTTACATGCTTGATAAGATAGTCGACCATTTTCCTTTCTTCGGACACGGCTAAATCAAAGAAGCCCGCTCCTTTCATATGATTAAGTCCATTCCAGCAGCATCATCTTTCATCGCCCACTCATTTCTAACCCTATACATCCAACTTTTCTCGCAAGCACTTGTTAGGTACTCCATCCCCACTACATTTAGACCGCAATTGTGCTTATCCGGAGATACCCATATCCTGCCCATTATCTTTCTCGGTAAAACTCGGTAAAAGTCATCTCTATGACGTCTTTTACCCAATGCCTTGGAAAAAAGGTTTATCCAGAAAAGATAAATACAGGTTTTTTGGCAAACACTGAGTCAAGCGGGTGCTGTCGTGGGACTTATTTAATTTAATTTGGTTATTACATTTCCGGGTACGTTATAATAAGTCATAAAAAATTTTAAACGACCCTAAGATAGACAAAGTAACTACAAATAAAGTTATGTAAAAATTAATAAATGAATAAACCTAATAATTATTTTTTATTGAAATTCATATCAAGGCATAAAAAATCACTAACGTAGATTCCTCGTCAACTTTGTGATATAAATATCGAGTCTATCTGTTTTTTCCTAAACGGTCAGCAGCATACATTAGCTGATATGAAGTATTGTTCCATGATAAGAGGAAATCTCTAGAAATTTTGCTGTTATCCCGTTTATCGATGAAATTATTCGTAACTTAGAAGTTGGGTAGAGAACGACTGCAGTAGATATATAGAACTCTGCCATGGACTGAAAGATGTAAATCAATTCAATGTAAATCAACATTAAATAGCAGCAAGTCTTGCGCAGTAATAAAAGAAATGAATCATCACTCGCAAAATATACAAATTTGTGGTAAACGTCACGTGAATAATGAGAGAATGATAAGTTTACATCCTCCAAGTTCCTCAAAAAAATTTCTTGATTTCCGCATTCCTCCTTCTAATTCTGTTGCAAAAAAGCTCACACCACGTAGGAAAAGGAATTTTTAAATAGGAATCAACTTACTTCGTACTAAATAGAAACTCTGGCAATGGCCTTTCCCGTCAAAGCCGAAGAAATGTGTGTCGTCAATAGAGAAGAAGAATCGATATATCTTTCTGTATTACAATATCCACTTAGCAAGATGAATTATTTCCAAAAAATGAAGTTATAACTTGCCATTGAAGTATTTAGATTTAGTGATTAAATGATAAGGCGTGATAAAATACATAATATGTCAAACGCATAAACCTACAAATTCATTACTAATGTGAGGTCAGTTTTATCGGGTTTTTTCCGCGTTGATTCATGTTAACGGACAACAGTTTCGCTAATGTTACAGCTAACGTCGTCAGGTCCTGAATGAGCTGCAGAGATTCATGTTCCTTTATATATCTAACGCCTGATCTAGTCAAGTGCACGTTGATTGGCCGGCTGGATCTTTGAATTCAATTGTTGTAAAACACGTTTGAACGTAGAGGAGAGATGATAACCACTGACCTCCTTCGAACCGTGGAAGATCGGCACCCGTCGGACATTTACGAAGGAGTTTACGAGGTACCGTGTAGCTGCAGGAAATTATACATCGTCCAATCATCGAGATCCCTAAAATGTAGAATGGAGGAACTCCAAAGGGCGACAAAAAAGAAAAATTTTCGCCATTCCGCGGTGGCAGAGCACGCCTGGTCAGAACCCAGCCACGTCATAAACTTTGAAAACTGTAAGATCTTCGTCAGAGAAAATAAATATTCCCTTCGACTAATACGATAATCGATTGAAATAGCCAAAAACAAAGAAAATTTCCACAAGGAAGACGGTTATCTTTTCTCCTCTACGTTCAAACGTCTTTTACAACAATTTAATTCAAAGGTCCAGCTGGCCAATCAACGTGCGCCTGACTAGCTCAGGCGTTAGGTATATAAGGGAACATGAATCTCTGCAGCTCATTCAGGACCTGACGACGCTAGCTTTAAAGTTAGCAAAACTGTTGTCCATTAATATGAACCAACGCGGGAAAAACCCGAATAAACTGACCTCAATAAATCACTACGGAAGCCTCCGTACCAATTTCATTACTAATGTATTGGTTCCTTCGAGTGAAATCCGTGCTTTTCATATAGGATACCGGTATGAATCTCGAGTAGGCATTTAGTGACCAAAATCTACCCGGTTAGAAAAGATATGGACTGAAGTTCAACCCCGTGGCACGAGAACGACCGTCGCTCCACTTAATCATGGGAGGTTAACGGCAGGTCAGGCTGAGGAAATGAGCAGGCGGGACTTTTATAAGGAAATTATTTATCCTTCTCGGCAGAAATAATTCATGAGACTACCAATGAAGTGATACCATTGCTTTAAAATTACCCCTTTATTATCGGTAAATAGCGACAACTACAATTTTCAGTGATAGTGTAGAATTAATTGAAAAGTTGAAAGCGTTAAATATTTTCATGAAAACAAGGAAGAGGTGATGCAAGCGAAAATGGCGCAATTCTGTTCGTGTCAGAGCCACGTCACAAATTTTACTAAAAGTTTGCACTAATTGGCCCGAGATCGAAATCCCTAAATAAACTGGTTATAATAACACAGAACCATAATACAATCAATATATAATCAATTCATCTGCAATTTAAATTCCGACTAACAGATGCCCTTTTACATTCTGAAGAGATCAGGATGTTAACTCTGTGGACCACAATATGATATGCGATACTGACATGCGACGATTGTTGGAATCTTTAATATCCAGCCAATCGCTCTTAAATTACCGGAAAGTAGACCTGTGCGCAGCCGCCGTCGATGGTTTTTGTGCGGCGCCCAGCCCATAGCGCCGCAAGTACCCCATGTCGGCGCGACGGCGCGCGCGGTCATATGCGGCCTTGTACGAATCATTCCCTCTAGAGCATGGCTTCTGTATTTGAGTACACTAATTTTTGCTGACTCCTCATCATTGTATTTCATAACTTTGTCAAACATTACTTACCACAGTTACACTGATATCCGTGCAGCAGTATTACAGTCTTGCGTTAAGGGAGGGAACCATCTTCAAACACTTCGAGATATCTTTTTAACGCTCTGCACTCGAAGATAATTCTGTGGATTCCTGTAGTCTACTCGGTATTTAATTTTTGAATAACCCGTTTTTATGAGCAGCGGCGCCAGAATGAATGACTCTATTTTTCGTCATATACACTTATTTATTTGGAGATTTTTACAATGAAAATGACCTATTGTGTGAAGCAGATATTCTTATTTCTATACTTTTTCATTGTGTGATATATTTTGAAACATTCACCCAAGTGAGGACCTCGCATTCGCAATTCTCGCATTTATAAATTGCTACTCTTCTTCCACCTTTCACTTTCTTATTAGAACATCAAACACAATCTTTATTTTTTTCATAAGGATGAGGAATAATTACATGGAAATTTCCATCTAAGTGCTGATCTGGCTTTCGTACGATAATCTACACCTGGGAATATGAGCTCCATCTCTGAATTCCCCCACGATATCATGACCAAGTTTCCGAATGAATTTAAATGTGATTTTTCCTTTTTTGGCATTCTTTGTATAAAATATAGCAATTCACAAAACTGACCTCAAACCCACAGAAAAACAACTTAAGTCTCCATTTGAGAGTCTCTCTCATAAAACAACATTTATTTGAGTAGTGATCTGCCAATTATACTCCCCCCATAAACATTGGGTAGTTAGTCACTACCTTGGGTTTGAAAATCATGCCTCTCCTACCCTGTCCAATTATTCCAAGTGGATCACTAGTTCTTTCTGGCTAATTTTATACCTAGCATACTCATCTGTCACAAAGGTTATGTTTTTTATCAAAGTGTCAGTAAAAATCCTGAAAAAATCCATTGGTGTGGTGCATTAAATAGGAACTTGGAGTCCAACACGCATCTGACCAGTTGGGAAAGGTCTTCTCGACTTGGTCATTTTCAGATACCCCATTCCACTTCTTTTTCCTTGTCTTCCGCGATAAACATTTCTGTCACTCGATGTTACACCATATTTCACAGGGCTATCTCTATATTTCCATCTCATTCACTCGAGTAAACCACTGTGCGTCTTCGTTTTGTCTTCACGAATTCAACATCACCGTCACTGTCAGTGCATTCACTCTGATCTTTGGGTGAACTCCTGGATGTTTTCCTTTCCGTAGTTCCACTTGGATCAGCGCTAAGTTCATCATCTTCATATGCAGGATCAGAGAATTCACCAGCGTCACTATTATCTTCTTCAATAGTTCCTACATTTTCATTACATAATTCGTCGTCGCTGCTTTCAAACACTTCGGAAAACTTATACGACTCAAGAGTGGGAACTCGTTCTGATTACTCGTCTACTCACGGATTCATTCATCCAATTACATGTAAGGTATCGTTTGAGAAAAAGAACCCCGAGTCGTGAAAGCAGCTGCGATAAGTTTCTAAGAAAGTAAGGAAACCTATGGAAAAAGATGGTTATTCGTAAATCCCTGATTGCATACAAAGTTTCGTCCGGAATCTAATACACGGACGCGGAATCTAATACGCGGACGCGAAATCTAATACGTGGGTGCGGTAATTGGATATTCCCCTTGTGAGAATATATGTCACTAAGAAAAGGTGATGATGGGTGCTTATAAAAATCTAAGACTTGCTTCAAGAAACGTAAGCAATAACCTCTGAGAAAAGAATCGAATTCGTATGTCCCCACTTTCCTATCATGTTTCGTCAGAATCTGATATGCGGTAATTTGATATTCCCTTTGAGAGAGTAAGGGTGAAACGGTTCTTTACTTTGGGGAGATGATGAGGGCTCATAAAAAACCTGCGATATGCTTCTCAGAACTTAAGCAAAAACTTCTGAGAGAAGGTGATGTGTATATCCCTTCCTGCCTATCAAGTTTCGTCTGAATCCGATACGCCGTAATTCGATGCTTCTTCACGAGAATGGTGATGAAGGAAATACCATGACTCATCACACGGACCCTCTTTCTCAACATGTTGACTACGCAAAAGACAAGAAATAATAGGCAGCTGACTGAAGTGAAAAAGCGCTAATAAGAAAGTAAACAGATACAGGCCATTATCTGCATTGGTGGCGGTATCGATTTTAGACGGGATTTATGTGTAGTTATGGTATCGATGCACATTATTTATAATATAATAAAATTTAAAATAGTTTAGAAAAAGCTTGCCTAACATTTCTACTTAAATGCAATCCTGAGGAATTTGATTTCACATACCAAAGACAGAATACTTGAGAGTGATAAAAGTGGCGTGTATAAATTGAATTGTCAATGTGGAGCAGCTTACATCGGCCAGACGACGCAAATTTAAAGAAAGGATTAAAGAACACCAATCGTGCGTCAAAAATAAGGACCCGGCGTCTCTCTTCGCCAAACATCTGCTGGATGAGAATCATCTTAGTGACTTTGTGCCTGAGATCCTACACATAGAGAAGAAGGGACTAAGCCTTGACGCATTAGAGCAATTTGAGATTTTAAGAAGTGTCAAAAATAAGGAAAATATTGTAAACGAATTTTGTATCCTTCCCACTCCCCCTTTCTATACCTTCCTTCCTTCCACACAAAGGAGGCCATCCCTTTTCCTACCTTACCTCCCCTACTACCTCAGATTACTATGTTTTCACGGACGCACTGGAATTCCCCCTCTTCCCTTCCACCAGACCCACGCGTCACCCTTCCTTTCCCCCCCGTTCCGTTTCCTCACCGTTCCTTTCCCCCCCCTTTCCATTTTTTTGTGACAATGTAAGTACAGAAATTCCTAATTCTCTCCTTCCTCCTTGACTCTATGCTCTTAAACCCATTCCCCACCTCCTTGGCCAAACTCCGCCCCTGGGAATTCCACCCCTTAACCCACACCTCAGACCGTTGTGTTATTGGCAATTTTGGTTTTGAAATCATTTTGTGTGTGACTATATATTCTCCACCTTCTATGCAAATTGTACCAGATGATGACGTGCCACGTCGAAACCTAGGTCGTACAATAAATATTTATGTGGAATTACAAAGTTTTCTTTACTTTTCATTATGTTAAGTCGATTCCATGAAGTCACGCCCGAGACAACGAATTCACCGTTACATTTAAAACTATGGTTTTATCCAGAAGTCACTACGTTAATGATAATATCTGAAGTGCGGTGTATTACTGGATTCGCTTCGTTAGAGTGCATGTGTTTTAGGCAATGGCCAAGGATTTTTACACATAGTGTTAGGAAATTTCTTCACTCTTTTGTAAATTACAGTAAAATAAATAAAATTTCAGAATTTATTTTCCTGTTCTGCAGTCTTCACTGGGATTATTCCAGCTTATTTTACTTATTTACTTCAGATAATATAGGTCTGTAATCTGATGGGTGGTAGAGCACGAATAAAAGTGCATTTTAGTACACTACTGTATTAAGTTCTTAGTTCTACATCTACATAATACCCTGCAAGCCGCCGCATGGGCATGCAGCAGGGGGTATAGGTCACAAGCCGTGTAAAGATGTAAGTTTTTTGGGGGTGAAATGGTGACATGTATTATAGTAGTGAATTTAGTGGAGTTCAGTTTTTCTTGTGATCGTGTATTGTGCGCGGAAAGAACGAGTTTTTGTACCTATCTGTTTGACAGTGTATCTCTCTTATTTTATCGCATCTGTCAGGCCTAAAGTTGTAGTGAGGAGTCATAATAATTTTCTCTGTGTCGCTAAGAAAAACATCAGTTTTGAATTTCTCAAGTAATGTAAGCCTAGCGTGTAGCCTCCGAGTCTGTAGGGGCTCCCACCTTAATTCTTCAAAAAGTTGTGAGACACTATACGTAGGCTTGGAGCAGTTTATAACGAATCGCGCTGGTTTCCTTTGTATTTTATTATTTTTTTGATTAAATCTATATAACCAGGTTCCCAAATACTCGTGCCATATTCGAGGTATGGCATAACCAGAGCAAAGTAGCATCTTCTTTTTCACTTTTTTATCCGAAGACCTTCCAATTATACGCTAAACAAAACCTAGATTCTTTATTGCTGTTTCTCATATGTTTTTTATGTGTAGTCCCCCGATTTATCTGATGTAAAGGCAATTCAAAGATATTTTAATGTATCTGAAGACTTTATGTTTCTTCCACCCACAGTATAGGTATGACATTTGTGTGATGACTTTTGCAAGAAGGGAATTGTGGTGCATTTACTGATATTTTATTCTCACCCCCACTCCTTGCACCGCGAATGAACGTTGTTAAGGTCTGATGACAGATCTTCAAAGTCCGCGTCTTTGCTCATTTTACGGTACAAAACTGTATAGTCTGAAAATTATCTTCATTTACAGCTAACTCAATAACTTAGATCATTGATATAAATACTGCATAAACGAGGGCCGCCCTGATGACGCTTCCCTGAGGAACACCAGATGTGATTTCGACCATATCAGAGCTAAAACCCTCAATAACTCCTTTTTGATTTCGATCACTTAGAAAGTCCTTTATCCAATCCACTATTTTTCTATTAACTCCGCATGATGGCAATTTATAAGTGAGTTTTTGTGAGGATCCTTGTCGAATGTCTTCTTGAAATCAAGTAATATCGCGTCGACTTGCTTTTTCTATTCACCTGATGTTAGGATATCATGAAAGAAGAGCGCAAGCTGTGTTTTGCTAACTTTTTTAATAGATAAATAAAAAGAAAGTCGATACTACGGCTTGGAGAAGAAAACAAAATCTGAGGTGGATACTGTCTTTGAAGTTTTTATACGGCATTGAAGAGAACTGAGTAAAATACAAGCATTAATTAATCACCATCATCAGTCGTTCACTCCCAAGAGTGCATCGCCCCACACAAATGTTTTCACATACTATTTCCCCCTTGTAGTCCCATAAAGATAGAGGTTGTCTCTTTATCATGAATGTTTTTATAGCTTGAGCTATTCTTTGCTTGAGGTCCATTGTACTTCTTCCGTCACAAAAGGTGGTACTTCCGAGGTAGTTCAGGAATCCACTTCCTCCCATTTCTTTCCTATGAGCGGGACTTCTGCAGTCAGCTTTTCTCTTCCACTTACTAGGATCTTAGTCCTCAGCTTACATTCTGAACAACTTGGTCAATTGCATTTACTGACATTTGAACTGTAACGCAAATTTCTGATGTAACTGCGATATCGTCTGCAAAACGCAGCATGTTACTTTCTCCTCCGTTCATCTTAACTCCATTCAAATGTATTCGTACAAATTCTTAAATTATATTTTTAATGGTTCCACTCTGTGCGCGTTGTTTTTCAGCGCCCTGATGGTATGTATGGTTCTGATACCCTGAATTTGAAAGTGTAAATGAGGAATCCAGGTAATCACTCAAATTCTGCAAATTTATTCCACGATCAAACAACAATTTGATCTTAATGACAATATGAAAGCATCGAAGTAGGTCCGAGCCTTGGAGCTTTGATGTAGTTCGTGTTTCTTATCATCTCACGATCCGTGAGTACGAGATATTTCCCGATAATGGAATTTAGAAATTGCCAAGTAAAAATAAATTAGCTAATAGGTGCCCAAATTTGGAAAAATAGCTACGTCGGACTCCTCTACGGATAGTAAAGTATTCCACCTACCCCATAAAATAATACAAAAATACAAATACAAATAATACAAAAAATAAAAAGGAAAGCCTGTGAATTTTAAAATGGTTAATGCTGGTGACAGACAAAAACTAACATGTGTACATAAGTGGACATTGAAGTTTTAGTGACTGGCAACAAATAAGATAAGTGTAGGTATACCATAGTTTTAATAATACATTGAAGTAGTACCTAAAGCTATTTTTCCGATCTTAAAAAATTTTCAAGTTTCTTAATAGAGCTAAAGTTACGTAAAACGGTAAACTGGCGTGAAAATAACAAGTCAAATATTACGCAACAATATGTGGAATATTGTTCAATATCATAAAATGACACACATAAATATAAATCCCCAGAGAACATTTCCTATGGTGGTATTTCCAATGGCAGTCCATGAATATTATCTTTTATAATATGAAAAAATGTACTTCTGTTTCCATTATGATGTTCAATATATAAATCTATTTATTTCCTCCAATTCTAGATTTATAATTTGATTGTCTCATTTCAGGAATCAGACCATTGCAGTCCAAATTCCATCCGTTTTTCTTGGCGCAAACTCTTTGTCATCAATGAGCTCAGAATATGAAGCAAAACGTATTACCTCAGAAAAAAATGTTTAGACTACATAAAAGAGTTCAAAAGAAGATGAGGAAATGGCTTACCCATGATAGGCTAAGAATGAGAGCAGAAAGAAGACACACGCTAGGACATCAGCCCGGCCAACAATTCCTGTCACCTGGAATGAAAAGAAGAAAGCCTTATTTACTACAACAAGAAGAAAAATGTTGATAAGATTACCTTAATGCCCAATTCGATTTACCATAGGCAATTACAGAAAATTCCACACAGAATGATGGCAGATGAAAGGAAGTAATGTTACATATTTATATAGTTTCACATATATAAAGTTAGTATTTTGCTGGGATACAAAGTTTTAACATATTTTGTGTCTTCCCGCGTTGCAGCGTATTAGTGGACGATCGTTTCGCCAGACTTCCAGCAATGCCAAAAATAAGTTTGAAATTACAAAAAAACCACCGATACCTTCGTAAAAAAATAAATTTAGATATAATCATATTTATTTTTGACATCTTTGTAAGTTGTCTTTAAACATTATGACGAAAATAAAAAAATATTTTCACAAATCGGTTTTAGTATTAGTAAACATACTCGACGAGGAATTCTAGCTCTTGTAGTATCACCATCTAGCCAAAGTGGTTATAATTCTATGAAAGACAATATATTCAGGGAATAGATTTACATTAGAAATAGTAAAATATTTACATATAACCTAATTATGTAAAATAGAGCTATTTACATTTCACCGAAAAGTTTTTCGACCTCACTAGCAATTGTTTTGTGAGAAGGTACCGATTTTATCACCGCATTTCATTGAAACAGGCATTCCCTTGTCTACGTACTATATTTCCCTTGTCTACGTACTCATAATTCATACATACAGGTATACGGTCTTAAGATTGCAAGATATATCGGGATATCTTTTTAAAAAAAATAGCTGAATACCCAGTTTCTGACACCATTCTTTAAACGTTTAGATAACCACCTATGGCACTCCTCTGCCTTTCAGCTGGCTCTGATTTGATATTTTAAGCTTTTCATCTCGCATAAATTTCCTTCTCTTATGACACCGAGCAGAGATACATAAAAATGAAGCACTGCAGGGATTATATAAAGTATTTTCGTATGAGCGAGCGCCATAAAATTTGGGGGGTGGAAAAATTTCACGAGATGCGTATATATCAAGGAAACCCGCCGATGCATAAATCTCAAGAACTATTTTTCCTTCCAGTTACTGTTTTTTTTTAATCGCAAGTCGAATATCGTGCGGAAAGTTTATGTCTCCTCTCTACGTGGAGGGCAAAAAAAAAAGAAGTTGAAGAAAATTGCAGCATATGCAAACAACAATGGCTTCTCTTTCCATTCCCCACCGTCGTCTTCCCTCCGCCCTCTTATCACCCGTAACACCCCCGACCTTTCACTTTTTCACATCATCCCTTCTACATTTCTTATCGCCCTCCTCCTTCCTTCCCCCCATTTATGTTAAGCACATAAATACATTCGCATATTCATATATATATGTATGAGCATGAAAGAGACTTACTTCTTAAAATGTGGGGAGATTTGATGCATACGCACACGGGGACAGCAAACATTAGAAAGGGATAAGGAATGCACATAGTGATCTTAGATATTAAAAAGACTGACTACTGTAGTACTTTTAGCTTGGAGACTAAATTTCTCACATCCAGTCCAAGATCCAAGTTTTTCTGAAATTTTCCAGTGGAATTCCGAATCCAAATCTTGTGCTTATGCTATAATGGAGACTAAAGGGCAGAGCTCGGTAACGTTTAAGAGCTGATGATGATGTTAGGTATGTCTTTAGACTTCCTAGTGCTTTGAATTATTACTAACTTTCCATTATGCCGACGTATCCTTGACAACTAAAGTAACCTCAGTAGTCAGCTAACTTCCTCTAGCACGATGGGAAAAAACTAAGAAAGAGAAAGGAAGAATAAAACAAAGGAGACATACAAAAGCAATGGGCAGTGTTCCTTAACGTTATGTACGCCTCTCTGGTTTCTCAACGGTGCTGCCAATATTTCTCAAAATTTCTCAAAAGCTGCTGCCAATATTTCGAAGAGGAAAACTGTCGTCTTTGCAGATTCTTCGTGTCTCCCCGCGGGCTAAAATGCAATCCGTGGGCGGGGACTACCGAGGAGAAGGGGCTTATAATTGACCAGAATAGGTCCGAATAGACCATGCATTGGTCCGGTAGGACCCTGATTCTATGACGTACACTGACAGACCGCACTACGTCCACCGTTAAAGGGAGTCGGGGGATACCCTATCCCAAATATTTTTGGGTAATGGGCTTCTCCGGTTCTCAACAGAAGTGCGGTAAGTCTTCGCGTAAGCGAGACTGACGGCGACTCGTCCAACGTTATTGGGGGAACCCAACAGCTACGAGGACTGCGGGGAGGCGGAGGCCCATTGTCGTCTTTTTGACGTATGGTGTCGGAGTTGCAGTGGTTGTGCTTCGCTAAACCTTCCCTTTCCTTTACCTTTTTCCCACTACCCCCCATGCTCGGCGATAAGCGAGAGCTTCAGGCCGAGAGGGTGGTTTTTAGCCCGCGAAGAGACCCGAAGGACCTGTCGTCTTCGCCCTAATTTGGCCTCTGCCATCCTTGCGTTCACCGATCCCAAAGTAGTAATTTTTGAATGCGTTGAAGTGTTATATTTCACCAAACGTGTTAATTGAGGCAAAAGTTCACACACATTGCGGTCAAAGTCTCGATCAAATTGATTATTTCTTCAATTTTCTGTATACTTCTCCATACTAGGGACGGGCAACTACCAAAAAATGATCGATATTTTGTAAATCGATTAATTGCAAGCAGCCGGTTAATTGCGCCAGATTAATTGCTTTTATTAAGCGATACATCGATTAATAGATTAGATTATAACAGCATGCAAAACATAGCTTACGAGCATATGGTCCATTCATAAATAAAGTAAAACAATTGCTTTTAAATTTTATGAGGTTAAATTTTACAGTTAAAATTGGAACATCTAGATAAATTTCCAGAGGGCGTGTCAGGAAACAGAGGTGGGAAAAATTTATTAAGTCAATTTAAATTTTGGACGATTGCAAAATGTTTACAGGAACTGAAGCTAAAAATTGCAATTTTGTTAAAATGGTACTGATAAGGCGGCTTCTCAGATCAGATTGAATTAGTCTCATCTCGGAAAAGAGTCTCTCTGCTGGAAGTGATGTTGCTACTCCTGGCAGGTACTTCATGGCTACCTGGTATAAGTGAATGTATTCAGTTTTCATTGACTCCCAAACTGAAGAAGTATTCAAAAGGCGGTCGACGACGGGTTGGTTGAGGAATTGTGTTAACTCAAATGGTGCTCTACCGGCAATATCTTCAGTATAAAAGGACCTCTGTGATACTGCTTCAGTGTCGTGAAAGCTCCACAGTTCATCTGGTGCTGCTGCATCACGCTCAGCGTGTGAAAACATCTGCAGGACGTTCATCAGATCCTCCTAGCGAAACATCTCAGCCATCTCAGCAATAACGGTGCTCATGGTATTGGCCACAGCGATCGGGCTCTTGAAATGCAGTTTTTCAACTGTGGGTCAAGCATAGTGGCGATTGCATAGTGCTTTCTGGACTCAATAGGATCGAACCGACGCACAGTGGGCTGAAATAACAAAAAAAACTGGCCAAAATTCTGGAATCTGTCAGGAAAATCAGTCTGGAAGTTGAAATTTGGCATAGCGACTCTCCTACTAATGGTGCATATAATGTGTGATTCAGTTTACATAACTCTTCCCCATTAAAATTATACATTGGTTTAGAGTTGAACAAATTTCGCAAAAAACTCTAGAAATGAGATTTCGCTGAAAATCTCCAAATTGAAGAGTCAACAGAACCTTTTGTAGGAGCTAATTGATAAAAGGTGACTGTATTTTCAATAACAAACTTTCATCTTTGACATGTTGAAATTTTGAATGATCTAGAGGGACAGTTGCTCTTTTAACAGGACAAAATGGCGGACCCTATTTTTCACTGATTTTCTTCCTTTAGGCAGAAAGATAGTTCAGAGGGACACGGAGTAACCGTAAGTAACTTAGATCATGATATTCACTGAAGCTTCTTAAATGCGAATCTGTTGTGAAAGTCTGCGGCCGTCGACGGCGCCGAAAATAAACTTGGTTTTTCGATCGCGTGGCGGGGTCCAGCCTTGCGCGCCAGCTAATCGGAATACAGTGACGCGGCGAGTATCATCACACGCTATTCACCCATGAACTTAATTATGGCGATTTTCTGTGTATGGTGTTAAAGATCGCCAAAGGTGCTGTAATAGTAGTGTGAAAAGACAATCCATTCTCTTTCATATGGTCCGATAGCCCTAGTTCTCTCTCTTCGAATACATTCAAGGAGCTACACCAGACACTTCACGCTAACACTTAAGGCTGCGAACAATTAGATCAGCTTCTGTGGGCAACATACAGAGCCCATTGAACATGCACACGGCTGGTGTCGCACAACCAATTTTAGACCCCTCCCCCCCAAAAGTTACAGACTCTCCCTACAGGAAATACTTATTAACGAAATAGCAGAACTATCCATTGTTGCGTTCAACACAATTAAAAGCACGAATAGTTTCAAAAAACTTTGAGTGCTGATCAGACAAACATCTAGAACGGAGGAAACGAAGCAACGCATGGATTTCGACGAAAGTCAAAATAATATGCCAAATGTGAAAGGAGAGTGAAAAACTCACCCCTCCAACCGTTTGGATCATCTGGGTCTACTCCTGGAGATTCATTCTCTTTAGGTCTATTGTTGCTGCCGCTGCTTGCTTCTTTAAAGATGCCATGCCTCTTGAGATGGCTCCAGAAATTTGTGGTACTACCACAGATGGCAAGCTTACGAAAGCATTTCTTGCATTTGGCCTCTTTATTGCTCAACCGCATGAAATGCTTCCACATCGGACTAGATAACGACATGGTGATACAGTTCAGTTCTCACACAGTCCGCGGGCCGCGGAAAAGGGTAAGGTCGCTAAGCTTGCCGTGCCCAATGTGACCAGACTGGTCGGTTTTCCATCATGTGGGCTGATCATAAGGCACAGAACTCAGTACAAAGTAACGTTTCGCGGAAAGCCACCAACAGTGTGGACAACGAATTTCTTAGTAGAGACCTTTGTAAAAGCATTATTGATAGCATGGAGAGGATACCAATAAACACACTGTACCGTAAAAAAGAAATAAATCCTCATTGTGACCAATTTTATTAGCAAAATAGCAAGCACAAATAACACACGGCAACGCCTGGCGAAGCGACATCTGACACACGACACGTGAGCGGCCGGCAAAAGGTGGTGCCGCGTAGAGTGACGTCATTCGCATTCTACTTTCTAATACCTCTATGGTGTCGTCGCGCAAAGTTCGGCCACAGTCGAATATTCGAACTGAAGACGAACGTTAGCCGCTCTAGCCATCACAGTTCACCAGACACAATATTCCGAAATAATAGATACGCGGTCACATTAATCGGGTATATATAATCGATATCGGCTACTGTGGCTGATGCATTAATCGATTCCAAATTTTCGATTAATTATTAAAAAAATCGATTATTCGATTAATTTATATCACAATCGCCAACCCTACTCTATACTACGCTTAGTATAACATGCCTTCATTCGTGTTCTATATCCTTCTAATTATTATTGACGTTTGAGCGTATGAAAGGCTAATGTGTCATCATTATCATCAATTTTAAAATTCGGAGTTTGTTTTACCTCTGCCACCCATGCTGTTATGCGAATTGATGCACATATTAGAGTTTCCATACAAGCATGCCTCTCATTAATGTAGCCTGTAAATTTAATCTCGTGTCTCGGTCTAATTCAAGAGGTCGTCACTTATTTTACACCCTGCGTTTAATTCCTTACCAATTCATCGGCTCGTATTTCTCTATTAATATAAGAAACTACTCGATCAGGTATGCAAAAGAAATATCAGTACACGGAGAATAATGATAGATAGTTAATCCCAATTCCACTCAAGTTTATCAGTGGTGAGAAGCATTGGGTTTACGGTGGGATGGAGTCGAATCATTCATCCCCTCCTTCTATTTGTTCTCTGGGATATTTTCCCCATCTCCCGCTCCACTTTTGAATTACAGGCACCAAGGTAGACTTGCGGTTTCTGTGGCAGTAACCATGCAACCATAAACGGAATATCTCGTATCGGAGAAAAAGAGGGAGAGATGAGTAAGGAGCGGAGACGGGATATGGGAACCACGAGAAGAGATGCGAACATCCAAAGACTGAGCCTGCAGGAAGAGCTCATGGGACCGTTTCGCTCTCTTGCTCTCCGAAAAAATCATGGAGTTATTTTTGAAACAAATCAAACACAAGAAAATATTTGATTCCTAATCATATGGAATGAAGAACCTTGATTCTTAATCATATGGAATATTTACCTCATGAATGGACTATTTGAAACAGCCCGTTTTAAATGAATTGAACAATTTCCGCCAAAAAGGTCGTGAATGTGACAATGCTTCACAAATGAGTAAGGCAGAATAGCACATTTTTAAGCTATTTTTAACAATCCGATTGAAATAAAAAGAATTATTCTGTAATTAGGCCATGGATTCTAATAGGATTCATGAATGAGGACACTAAAAAAGCAAATTGTTTTGCTTTAGCCACAATTAAACGTAAATGCTACACTTTGAAATTATTTTTATAAAAAGAGAGCATCAAATCATCAGAAAGTAGTTCATATAAAGGCCACAGATAGTATTAATGCTTCATCAATTGGGACAGAACAAAGGCAAAATGTAACGTTGCACACACAATTACAGTTTAAATACTTTAACTTTGAATTTATTTTTACAAGTAACAAATCATAAGAAAGCAATTCATAAAAGGGCCGCAGATATTAATCAAGTTTCATAGGTAAGGAGAGTAGAAGGGCAAATGTTAACGCAGCACTGGCAGTTGCATTCTGAATAGAGTGCAAGCGCTTTGAGCATTCCTACCCCTTGTTTGTTTGCCTGAAGGTTTTGCCATTGAGATTATGTTTTTTTAAAGGTCTTAAAGCTATTTTTTTTAAGAAGTGGTAATTAGCCAGAAAGACCTTGTAAAATAAAATGTTATAACTTACGCAGAAGCATTGAATTTCATATTCCAAAGCCAAATCTCTCATTATTTAAAAGTTCTTTTTTGTTCATTAGGCCAAAATTTTTAATAATTTACCAAGTGACATTAAGGAAGTAGAGAGTAAGTATATTTTTTGTAAAAACGTCAGAGATTGGCTATTATCTCATAGTGATATAGAAGTTTTAATATGGTTTCATGGTTGTGTATTGTATAAAAAAATCTATATTATTTTATCTACGGTCCTTATATGAAGTGCTTTCTTGTGCCACTCTCCTTTGCTATTCTTTGTAAAATCTACTTTATTCTCTCTCAAATAGTTAAAGATAAATTCAAATTCGAGGTACTTAGAATGCAGTTGTTAGTTCAGCGTCAAAATTTGCTTTTCTGCTTGAACTTTCCAGTTTGTTCCTGCTTCTTATTTTTCGAACTTATTCTCCTCTGGACCACCAACCCCAAACACTCCCACACCCGATCACACACCCATTTCTGCACTCAATATATCCCCCGAAACTAAATCCTTCCTTTTCAGCGTCGCAGTCGCATCGATACCCTCTCTCGCCAAGCAATGCAGAAAATGGGAGGTGTGTGGCATGAAGCGGGAGAGAAGGAGCAGGAGAAAGACAAGAGAAGGGAAATGGCGCACGCGGTTCACTCCTTTCTTCACTTCGGCGAGAGAAAATCTTCCCGGGGCCCAACCCCAAAACAGCCGCGTCCCCCACGTGAGGGGGGTGGGAACAGCGGACCTGGGGACGGGAACAGCGGGGAAGGGGCGGGTGGAGACGATCCTCTCCTTCCTCCCCCATTTCTCACACGCCTCCAACCTTACCCGAACCTCCGCTCCCGAGTGTGGGAGAGAGGAGCGGCGCCCGTCCTCTTGTTCCTTCCTCCTCTGCGGCGCGGCGTGGCAGCTTCCACATCCCGCGCTCCGACCCGATTTTTGTACCGTATTTCGAAATATTTTGCTACGAACAAATGCTGAAAATTTTGTATTTTTCATACGTGAGAAGTAAAATGGAACATTGTTCTGTTATTTGGAACCCCCATTTAAGGTAGTACGATCGAAATATCATTTTACCTAGAACTCAATGAATTTGGTCTCATTCTAAAGGAAAATATCTCACCTATACAATGACCCCAAAATTCTACCCCTTACCACATTACTATTTGAGATATTTGCCAAAAAATATCAGCCCTTTTATATAGGAAACGGTATGTGTATGCACTCCAGAGAGACATTATTTAACAAATGAGGAATTTCTAACACTCGGATCTCTTCAAAAAATCAAGTGCGTAGTTTGTGTGTTTTCTCAACTATTTTTTAAAATTAATCATACTGTCACCACATTTGGTTCTAGGGTATCACAATAAACCTTCCGTTTAGATGGGGTTTTAAACGTACCGCGCGAATAAAAAGAGTCGAGTTAAAGGCTAATTTAGATATATTAATTTAATTACTTACCATTTATGTCATATAAATCTATACTATTGCACCATAAATAATGCAATATTTAATTCGTGTGTCTCACAGTTGGTGAAATTAAAACGTATACATCGAATATAGTCTCTATTATGATTAGGGAACTATCTCGCTCGAACAACCTTAAAGAAATCAGATGTAATGATTGAGTGTTCAAAAAAGGTTTTTGAGACAATTGTACTATGCATGCCATAATATTTATCCTATGTTTGAAATTTTTTTACAATACAAAGATATGTTACTAGAGTTAAAATATCAGAGTCTTAGTGAAAGAAGAATTATAAATGACTAACTATTTTTGTATGATGTTATTAACAAAGATCATTGCATGGAATTTGTGGGTAAATTAAATTTTTATAGTCCCTGCAAAGAAAGGGAGACTTAAAAGAACTTCTTAGGTAAGAGATGTAAATACAAATTATTGTAAGAATTCACCAATGAATAGAATATGTATTACCTACAATACCTTTTGTAAATATCTGAATACTATAATGTCAAAAGAAAATTTTAGGAAGGATATACAGTTATTTTTATCAAAAGTGTAAAATCTGTCCTACGGAAAACGATCACTTATGTTATCAGGACTATTATGTGATATTCAGCCAGCCTTGACTGTTGTTATTGTGTTGTGTAGAGAACTGTGTAATAGTGTACCCTGTTATTATGTTTTCATGTTGGTTGAACTATAAGCTCATTAAATAAAGTCCCCGCTCTTCCCTTCTCACACAGCCTGTCGACGGCGACAGGCAGAGCTCCGGCCGTCGAGAAGGAGAAGAAGGGAGAGCAAAAGGAAGGGAAGGGAGAAAGAGAGGCCCTTATCTGGTCTCGAGGCACGTCCTCGAGGCATTACAGCCTCGCGAAGAAGAAAAGAAGAGGCGTTAATATATTAATATTATCTTCTTTATTGAAGCAATAATGGCTAAGGAAGCCGTTTTCGAGATGGAGTGTAGGAAGGTCAAAAGGGGAAACGGGGAAGCGCTGCCGCGTGTGATGAAGGAGAGATGAGGAGGAGGTAGGCGGGAAGGGAATGTTAAGAGTGGAGGGTAGGGGGTGGAGGGGTCGAAAGGGGTGGAGTGTAGAGGGGGGGGTAGGGGGAAGAACCCAGCACGCCTTAAAGAGGATGGCGGCCGCGAAGACTCGGGGAGTGGGTGTAGTGGGTGCGAAATGGCCGTTCGTCTTTTGTTCTTTCGGGAGCATGAAGAGGTCGTTTCGCCCGATACTGATTTGAGAAAATAAATCGGGTCAGAATTTCAAGCAATTGCTTATCGGAAGAAAAAAGCGCAATTAATATTTGGTTTTTTTGCTCCAAATGACTCGTTTCTTCATCATCAAGTCTCATCAGGATGTCGCACAGCGACGAAACTGATCGTTATTTAAGTCACCTATGTAAAATTTACAAAGTTATTCATTTCAACATGAAGCAATTCCACCAAGTGACGCCGACAACCATTCAATTTAATCGCTTCTTCAATTAATGAGGTAGCCTTGAAATCGCAGTGTTAAAAACAAATGAGATATTTCATGTATTCATTTTCAAATTTTAAATCAATAAATTCCTTCGTTCATCTCTCTGAGTTACGGTAACAGAATTCTGAGATCAAAATGTCGGCAAGCCAATTTGTTAGTGTCATCATAGACTGATTTTTCCAAACCGAGTTGTCGAATGTCCCGAAGTATTTACTTGATTAACGCAACTTGGATTGAATTTGTGAAATAGAGGATTCTTGTACGGTGATTAGTAACAGGGAACGTACTCCTAGATTTCAGAGTGATAAGAAGAATGACTTACGGGTATTTATTAGAAGTTATTTCCATAATGGCCATTTGGCCAAGACACATTGATATCATTGATTGTTATCAGTTATATACACAAGAGATTGTACAAAGTATTGCGTGACTAAAGCAAACGAAAAAGAGGTATGCATATGATTTCTGATATATCATATGGGCATATGTTTCCTATGATAAAAAAGAGTTCGTTTACTGGGCTTGCCACCCTTAGATATTTAATATTAAATTACCAACATTTATTTATATTTGACGCATCGATGCCACTGGGTTAATATGGAAATCCATTATCACTGAAGAAATAAACACAACGTAATTTTCTCCAGTATTTATTATGGTACAACTAGTTTTGACACCTTGACGACATCGTTAGGTACCTCCTTCAGGGTAATTGACGATTATGTCAATACCTTGGTAATAGTTGCGTCATAGTAATTACTGGTAGAAATTTATATTGTGCTATTTTTGCAATAATTACATGCATTCATTAGAAATGCTCATTTTTATGTCATCATTAAATGATAAAATACGAAAACTACGTCCTGTTGCGTCGTTCATTAGCGGAACCTGCGGGAAAAGTTTGGCCCCAGCATCATTGTCACTTTCCTCTCGGAGAATAAATAAAATTCTAGGATATATTCACTCGTACACTTGTACGGATTATGCATTCGTCTTTCAATATTAACTTTATTTAAGTTGCTTCACTTGGATTTCAAAATGAATTCCATTGTCAAAATAGATAGGGTGTTGCGCTTTTTTGCTAGAGAAAAACTTTAAACGCAATTTTTGTTCCATTTGCGAAATAAGTGGGTGTCATTCACCTCTAATATATTGAGTATTGTGATTTAAAATAGACCTGCTCAAATGGCCGCAAATTTTGAATGAAATTACACACAAATAAATATCATTCTGCCACAAAACTATTTTTGAACTTAGTTCGAATCCTTCAATCGTTTTCATCCTACCGATACATCACATCATTGCTCAATTAGCTAAAAGGTATTCGAGCAGGCTTACTAAATGAATATGGAGAAACACATTTACAACACAGAGAACCTAATACTGAGAATATGTTAATTCAAATAAGAATTAGTGGATTGATGTTCTTAGGCACGCAAATTTTAAAATTATTTATGGCAACCACCAAATAAAATAGCGTATCAATGTTCTCTAATTATTAGATAATATTTACAATTTTCTATAGATTTCCGCAATTTGTTTAAATTTATTTTAACGTGAGCTCTGAGTGGAATTTCTTAAGATTATATCAAACAATCATTATAGTGCTACATAAGGATAATTTACCCACCAAACGCATGTATTACTGTTGACAAGTTGTCCATTAAAATGGATTTTCATATTTTTCAAGTTCTGTGATGTTTTAAATGTTGCAGGAATAAATGTTTAAATATTGTTAAAGTACTTTATTTTAATAACCCAGAGTATAAAGTGTACATTATATCTGGCCAGCCTTGTCAAGCAGGGAGAAAATTCTTTCAAATGAAAGCAGATAGTTTCCGACGGAATTCGACCATCACGTATGCTTGAGGTGATGATGCGGAAAAAAAGTTTTGCACTCAAATGAGGGTTTGACAGAAGAACTAATGGGATGAATTGGGTTACAGCACAACAGCCGTACAAGAGATCAGAAATGTCGCATGGAAAGTCGTCTGCCGGAGGGAGCCACCGAAGGAAGGAGTGATGGCGAAGAGCCTACGTGGATTCCTGCCCGCCATCAAATGAACAAGTGAATAACGATCGCCGCCGCGATAAGATCGCATGCCCCACGAGCATCGGGTGTTTCCAGGTAGCGGCTCTCCCAGCGAGTGCTGTATGCGTCGGAGGCGGGATCGCCGATCAGCTATTCCGCTCGGGAATCCCGCTTGGTTTCACATGGATATCCTCGGAAGTGAACCGATAATGCTTTATTGCGTGACTCTAGTGAAGTGAAGGGGATATCTTTTCCGTACTTTTGTGTCCTATTTGCCACTTTAGACCGTAAATAGTTGCAACTAAACACGGAGGAAGCGGGTTGAATGAGTTTTTCCTCACCGACTGAAGACGATAGCGTCGATTCCACGCTTCAGAGCTCCGCCAACTGTAGTTCAACCAACTATCAACTCACATTATCATTTGGCCAGAGGTTACCCTCATCACGGTGGTGTTTTAATTTCCGCACGATACTTCAATTCAAATCATTATGAAAATAAGATATTATTGTGTCTTAAAATTCATCAGAATCTCCACGAATAAAAAAAATATTGTAAAGGGTTACAGAGTTGAAATTCTAGAAAGACAGTCGACAGCCGCAAACGTTTCTCAGTTCAGTTCAGAGCCCTCTTTGAATAAATAATATATGTTTTTTGAAAGGGCAATTTTGAATGGATTGCTTTCAACGGAGAAAAATATTATTTCACCCCTGAAGACTGTATTCCTGCGAATGTGTATAAAAACCCTTCAAGAGTTTGAAAGAATCTACATCATCTCATCACCGATTTTTTATGTCAAATAAACCAATATGTTATAAAAATATTCTACCATTGTCTGATTTTATTGAGCAGAAAAATATCAACAATAAAAGAGAAAATTAACGAACTTGATATATTACACATTTTTATTATTTCCAAGCGCTATTGGAATTATCTATATTTCAGTTGGTCATCTATTTTACGATGAGGCCCAAAAAACATATTTATGTAATTAATACAACTATAATTAAACAGCGTGTTCAGTACGAAACAGAAGCGCGGGTTCTGAGAAAACATTGGAAAGAAGAATGATTATATTCAAAAGTGTTTAAAGGTTTTATAAAGTTATTTAGAATTATCTATGAACCAATAAAAGATGAAGAGCTCTGGAGAATAAAAGTGAATACAGGATTAAGACAAATATGCACAAACCCTGGCACCATTACACTGGCAAAATGCTAATAGTTGAGATGAACTAGACATGAGTGCAGAAGGGATGAGAAGATCCAGCAAATCAGAGATGGATTTACATAGTAGTCAAAATGCTAAAAGACATTCGGATGGCCGAAATTATCGTATGCCGGTGGGAACATGCAGAAGGGGACAAAAAATATTGACCTAAATGAGCAATGCTGACAGAGATGTCTAAAGCTTGTTGGCGAAACCAAAACCCTGCTTGGGTTTGAGTAGCCAATTTGATAAGGTAATTTAATAGTTTGGTATTGCCTTTTGTGCTATAATGAGGTACAACATAGAAGAACAGACAGAAGAGAAATCCGGAGAGTATAATTCGCTAAAATATTGAATGAACAATTTTTGAAGGAAATTTAGAGGAAGCAGTTCAGCCGTAATCGAAAAGTGAACGGCAAAGGTAACGAGGCACTCGCGAGTGACCTCGTGAAAAAAACCTCCCGATATCATTGCAGTATCGTGCAGCCATGACGTAAAGGGCGTGGAAAGAGATGGTTTGGGGGTGAGGGGAGTGGCAACTTTATGGCGGACAGGGAGACAGGGGGGTGGGAATTAGTGGAAGGAGAGAGAGAGAAAAAGGCCGTAAGAGGAGAGGAAGTTGATAAGAGAGCAGTAAAATAGTCACGTGGGCGTAAGGGGTGGGGGAGGGGGTGCGTCTGCGCGGAGAAGGCGAAGTCTTAAATCCTTTTCTCACCCTCGATCATAAAAAAGCGTTGGAGAAAAAAGGACTGCCGTCGAGGTTTGCTCAATTTCTCGGAAGGAAGAGGGGTTGGATGGGGAGGGAGAGGGTAAATGTACATTGGGGTGGAGGGGGAGGTGGAAAGCAGGAGGCTGCACATCGGCAGCTCCACGCCCTCCTCCCCCCCTTACCGCCTCCTATGACGTAAGGAGCCGATCAAAAAGCGGCGGTGTAATAGGAAGCTGGCGGGTTTTAAATGCTCGTTCGGTTACGTGGGGTCTTATCTTTTTCATTACAGCCACCAGAGGGAGCAGGAGAGCGGAGATTCAAGAGGAGGCGGCCCGGGAGCAGAAGAGATCAAAAACGTGGCATGTGGACTCTCTGTTGCAACAATCCAGCCAACTCACACCCTCCCAACAATCCATCTCTCCCCCTCCCAGCTTCCCATGCACACAAAAGCATCCACACTGCGGTAAAGACCTTATCTCTCTTATTTTTACACCTGCAGAGTGCTCTTTTCCACCTCTCCTATCTTTCCACCGCCCGTTCGAGACTCCTTTCAGATTATTCCCCTAGATTATTACTCCTCATCCTCTCCCTCGCCTCGACTGCCATTAAAACGAGCAGAGCAGGCATTAAGTGTGGGGTAGAGTGGCTTTTATTTTTAAGCTCCACTCTTCACGAGTGATATGGACATGTGCCCACATCTTCTAAGTGTGCGTACACCGAGCCATGTTTCATCATAGAATGTATTGGTCACGTGATCCCCACATTTATATTCTTCTTTCCACGTTTTCTTCGTATTCTGTCTCGTATCTCCCTCTTCCTCTTGATATGCCTCACACTTCGATCTTGTAGATTCCTACTATACATGTTATCAGTGATAACGGCACAAATAGTGTAGGTCCAGAACACTTGGAACGGAAGAATGGTCAGCTATGTTTAGTTCTTACAGTAAAAATCTTATGAAAATGAATTAAACCAAGAGTTTTATGAAAACATATGTCCATGACTTATTAAAAGAATTTGAGACAATTCTATAAATAATATATAAATTACTACCAGGGATTAGCTTGTAACAGTATCATCAGGTCAGGAAATAAATATTTCATTTTCGTTAACAGCACATTGTCTTGTAATTTCTTGGTTTATACACAATACCTCCGGAATCTTCACAATTTGCACACACATTGAATTTAAATGATGAATGATGATGAAATGTTATCATCACTTATGTCATTGATGCTAGAGATTGTGGGCCATTGACTCACCATGGCGGTGATCTGTGGAGCACTGCAGATCAAGGTGTTGTGGTGGCTGTACTTCATACTTCCCACATCGCAATCCCGGGAAAATTCTGTCCATATCAAGAGTAGTGTTCCATGCTTTACCTGGGATGAACATCCTAAGCAATTTAACACTTGTCAAAGGGAATGCCAGGCACCACTCAACTCTTCCTGAATCCCTTAAAAAGTCTTCATCATCACACCGTCTTACCTTTGATCGCTCGAATGTAGGTAAAGGTGTAGCCCGTCACCACTCTACTGGTATTTCAGAATGAGAACCGTTGTAAAGAAGGCACTCTTTAGTTCAAAGGTCATCGCTTGCAAACTAGTCCTGTTGGTAGTCTCTGAGTCAAATGAACAAGTTTCCTTAGATTGAAAAATATTGATGCCACCTTTGTAGGTCTATTTCTTGTCTATGCACCAACAAACACACTCTTTTCTAGAGGAAATCCGCGGACCGAAGTTTTCATCGTGGCAAGTCGTTGCATGATTTGCATACTACGGGCCATAATCCATTATAGATATACAGAATATGGTATGAAAATATTTTCTTTTATGCCTCTGATATATGAGCGTGAAACGTCTCAAATGACAAAGTTATATTGAATTTTCCAAGGTTACCAACAATTGAGAATTTTTTGACACGTTTACGACACCATGAATCAACTTTTAATGTCGCGATATGGCCAGAATAAGATATTAAGGGATCCGCGAGGCGTATATTGCTGCCAGAGCATTAACACTAACGGTGTCATTCATGCAGCAATGAAAGGGAGGCAATGCTCATCTTCAAGCTGCGAGAAAGATAGAAGATCTATTCATTATTACAGAAAAGCTTCCCTATTTGAGCCTCTTTTTCTCTATTTTTTCTCTTTCATTTATCTCTAAAAATTTGATATATCTCTATCTAAGAGATCTCTTTTGACTATTTTATTCATTTCTATTTTTTTCTTATCAAAGTGGACAAAAATAAGGAAATGAATCATAATATTTATTTTTAAGAATCTTTCTTTCTCTTCGAAAACAATATTAAAATTAGAATATCTTTTGACGGAGAGTCTGTCCAATTAAAAAGAAAAACTTCATCATTGTTTCAGAAAATCTTTATCATTGTTTCACGAGATAAATTGACATCATCAGGGCTCCAACTGATTCGTAAAATATGAATAAAAGTTAAAAATAATCATTAAACATCAAACCGCTGGATGTTGTCGTCTTGAGGATATAATAGTCCAGCATTAAATTGCAACACTAATGAAATAAAATCACGAAAAGTGAATTACTTTGATGTCTCTCAAAGACATAGTGTTATTTGTTCCACTGATGCATACGAGTCTTCATAATCAACTTGGCATAGAATACAATACCATGAGTATCATATGACATTTACCATTATTATTTATTGTGCCAATAGTGAATGTTATACATTTATAGGATTTCATTATCATTCAATGCGTTTTGTAAACCAAAAATTCAAGAAGCAAAATTATTCTCAAAATATTTTTTAAACATTTATTTTAAAATTGATTATAATTTAACCCGGAAAATATGAAAATATTTATCCTATCCATATCGACGCTTTGGAGTTTATACCGTGGTTATAAGTTTCATGTAGTAAATGCCATTTATAAATAAACTTCCAAATTTGAGTAGATGCGATGGAGTGAAAACTCAGTAAGTTATTTCATTCATATATAATTGAGGAAGAATACATGAAACAGAGGTCTTTTTTCACTCCTACGTGAGTTATGCATGAGACAACACATCAATTTTGGACAATCATACGCAAAATGAACTGGAACTATTAATTGATTCTTATATGTTAACGTGGAATATCATCAATCGCGTCCTGTTTAGTGAGCGAGAAATAATGGAAACACTTGCACTCTCGCGCTTTTGATGCAATTCGATGCTATATCACCAACCAATGCTCTAAATGTAAAGGCTAAAAAACATTTCAAGAATTTTGATTATACCATCCTGGTATCTTATATACCAGTACACGATTAGGACAGGCTACGACGTCAAAACGTCACAGTGGTGCAATTCAGCACCACAACCCGGTGGGGAACATGAGAATTCTCGATTAGAAGCATTTCTAAACAAACCTCACATCTTTCAGGGACAAAACATCTTTCAGTGAATGTCCCTGAATAGAATACCGAGGGGTTTTGTAGAATATTCCCCACTGGGGTGAAGAACTGAAGGCTTGAATAATCAAGCATCACAAGAGTAAAAGCCTTAATCTGAGAAAGGCTGATATGATAACGGAGTCATAGGTTTGCATAGGTTAGAAATAGGATTCATAAGAAAATAAAATGTATTTATGGGAATCGGAGCGATTTTTTTGTGCGTACAATTTTGTTTGAAACTTTACATACTAGTTCCTTTAAGTAATATCGATATATAAATGTAAATAAATGCAAGTTTCCGACTCAAGTTTTAACATGCAGCCTTATAGCACTCGAAAAATATTTCGAAATATTTAATTCGGTCTATGGGTTCAGATTTTCCCATACACGCGAAAAAATACGTTTTATATGATTATAGTAGTCACCAACAAATATTTTGGTATCGAGCTGAGTAAAAAATTATAATGTTTACGGCTAACGCTTCAATTTCTACTAACGCACAATTAACTAAAGTCATAATAATGCTAGAAATAGGGCGAACGTTTATAAACATTAGTCTTTGATAGTTCATATTACTGTGTGCATGATTATTCCCACCATAAAAACAGATGAACTTTAGTGAAATGTGGTCCAAGAATTTTTTTCGACAGTATAGATATGTCATTAAAATGTAAATTGTACTGCTCGCAATTATCAGTACATCCAACTTAGGCCACGACTGGTGTATGGACTTTGTCCCTACGCGTTGGAGGCCAATTAATTCTCGTCAGAGGGCAAATTCGCATGCAAAAGTTAGCCATTGATGAAGATTGCACTCTAAAGAACAGAAATGCCCCCACTTCCATGACCGCCATCTCCTGTGGATCCCCAACGGGGGTTGAGAGTGGGATAAGCCGAGCTTGGGGCAGGAGGAAGGGGGTGCCTCGCCAGGCTCCGCCTTCAAGACGGTTGCTAATGCCCCTTCATCCCGATATCTCATTCCCACTCACGAGGGATCTCGGGTAAAAATATCACTCCAATCTTTTAGGAGCAAATAAAATATGGTCTACATACATTCAGCAATCTTGGAAGGAACATCACATGGGATTGAAGAAATAAAACGGATATCAAGCAATGAAGAGCCCCATACTAAGGGAACATTCATACTGAAAAGGCAACTGATGTATTCAATGGAGAAAGGATTGTAAACGAGGAAACAGTGAGTAAAAACGTTCGTGCGCAGTGCCACTTGATGGATCGGGAGCGTGAAACATTGGAAATGCGGATGAAAAATGACTGGAAGTTTTCGAAAACTGGTATTGACGGAGATTGCTGAAGAGTTGGACGATAAATTATAAATGAAGAAGAAAAGAGATGTGTAGAGGAGGAAAGGACCTTAAGAAACACTAAACAGAAAAGAGCTAATTCAAATCCGTGCAGAAGTGGATGTTTTTCAGAGGAAACCTGATCCTTACGTGAGTGTCTTGTAGAGGGCACTTCAAGTACAGTGCTCCGTCTGTCGGATGAGACGTTAAGTCGTGGTCCCATTGGCGCCTTTCTATCTACCCTTCCTCCTTTACCTGTCCCCTATGGCGCAAATGGCCTTAGCCGTCGGTCGCCTCCCCTAATATCCAATCCAAGAAGAACCAGATGGATAGGGCACAATTTGAGACACAATGAGTTATTTGAAAAATAAAATTGAGGGAATAAAAGAAAAAAGTAAGAAGGCCAAGAGGTAGACACATATGACTAAATAAGATGGTACGTAAGCGGTACAACCAAAAAGTATGCATCAAGCCTTAGAGGGGGACGGATAGAGGGCAGCATTCAATCAATCTTAGGATTGAACGACCAATGATAACATAGTTTCAGACTTCTTCACACGTCTCCGAGTCCAGTAGGAGGTGGCAGAGGTGTGAGGAAAAGGGTAAGGAATAGGGAATAAAGGAAGGGAAGAGGACAAGAGTCGATTGCATGTTAACGATATCTGATGTTCGGGTCACTCTCTGATTTTGCCATAATGACTCGTTATGCTAGAAAAGAAGAAATATTTCTTTCCACAAATAACGTGTCAGGTTGCTGTTCACCATTATCTTATTTTAGAATATTATGGAGAGAGGCTGAACTGGGTTCCGTAAGAACTCGTTCTCTGGAAACCATTCTCAGTGCCATGGAAGACCAGTGCCATTAACCTCAAAGAACATGATATAACTAAATATATCCTCGGAAATAGTGCTGTAAACGGTGACACTGATGTAGATAGGTAGCGTCCTGTGTCTAAGTTGTTATCTTTCTCGAATACTGGACTTTCTGGTTATTTTAGTCTTTTAGTACTTTACTTCCGGATGATTATTTGTTAAATACGACTTATAGCAAACTTTTAAGGGGTTCGGCTAAATCCTTGAGGACGCGATCAGGCCATCTCCTCCATCTGTGTGCCTATTGAATTCTACCATGATGATTAACAAACACTACTAAAGTCCACACTTATTTACTATCCTATCCATGTTCTTGTCTATGATGTCATTATCATAACACAATACATGTTCAATGCCTAAAAGAAAACATTATAAAGGTCAAACTCAGTTGCCATTTTTAATAGTACTGAGATCGTAAACATTTTCTCCTAAATGACCGATAAAATCGGTTTCTTTCCGTACCACCTGAATCAAACCAGCCAGGTTATTTGTCTACACTTGATACGTACACCTCCCCAACGACTGAAAAAAATCTGCTTATTTCAATCCAAGAGTTGGAAAGTAATTATTTAAGACTTTTCTTACTCCCACCATCTCTTAATAAACGTTTATCAGCGTCAGATATCGACCAAATCTCTGTATTACTCGTACTTTAACGCGGAGGCATAACAAGCTGACTGCAGATCTGTTTTTCAGCAAACCAACTATTTTTTTAATCAACCAGTTAAAATATCAGGGCCTTTATCTTTGAAATTACTTTTCTAATATAAGAAATGTTTAATTTTGATATATTGGCTTTTTCATAACAATGCGTGCAATAAACATTTTTAGAAGGCTTTTTTCCTAAGATATAAAATCACATTTTTGAGGTTTACAAAAGCAGTTTTTATAATGCCCTTGCGATGAAAATTTCTGAAACATAGCGAAATGATAAAAATTACTTTCATACACGGTGACTAAGACTAAGTGCTAAATCGCGTACTCTGCCATTGTATGCCGGAGCTCAAGCAACAAGATACCCTGCGCTGTTCTACATGCGTGCAAGCAAAGGGGAATCACTGAGCTTGTTTTCGTGCAAGTCCCAAGCAAATATGGGACCCTGTTTGCTACTTAGTCCCTAGGAATCCTCGCGGTTTACCCTGCTACGTCATTCAATAGAACAACAGCGCAAAATTCAAATTGAAGCGCCAAGAGCTGATTCAACAAAATGGATGCACGACTCCAAGGCTCAAGGGTATTTCAATGAACATGAAGGGCAGTACTAACATAATTTGTAAGAGCCTTGCATCCACATGCACAAAAATCCCTTCAAATTAAGTGATGATACTGAACTTCATTTCACTATTTGTACACTCTATGTATGGTTTCGCTACACTTTTTTTTACTGATTTTAAATCGCTAGTTTTACTGATTACTTGACCTAACGCTCATTGCCATAATTGTACTTTGTATATATTTTTTCTCATTTTTATAAACTAATATATAGAATTTATTGGTATTATTAACTATAAATAAAATTTGTATTATATTCATTTCTACTCCTGCTAGGTTCTTCTTTCTAGCTTCACAGCCAGAGTTTACTAATTGGAATGATTTTCATCTTCATTCTCCGATTTATTCCCAGGTGGGCTCAACTGCCCTAACTAGCTTGTTGGCTCCATCCTGACCTTTGTACTTATCCATTTCTTCTGGGCTATCTCTTTTTCCTCTTTAATATTATTTCCCTTTCTTTTTAGTACTTTCTTGCATGATTTGTCAATTTTTCTCCGGTGTATGAAGATCCAATAAGCGTCTCTCTCTCTAGATCCCATTACTGTGTCTGGCCTGTTCCCTATCATAGCTTGGAGAGAGTCTAGTTCAAACTAGTATTTATTAATTTTGAAAACTTGATATCTGATTCAATTAGCACCACTGTTTCAGGAACAGACATCTATACCCGATTTGCCTATTCTCTTCAAGTTTCTAACCAGATTGTCGAGTCTTAAGGATATTTCTGCTGTTTTTAGTTCAGAATATTTCCAGCCGAACTTTCTTATATCTTAAATATCTCTGTACGATTTTTCCTGTATATGATTTAGTTTATACTTGCCACTCAACAGTACTATTTCTTATAACTTTACTTACCTTAATGCATTCTTAAATTGGGTCCATTTTTAATTCTAAATATTTTCACAAACCATTTCTTTGAATATCTACCAATCTTTTTCCCCATTCCATCGAACATAATCGGTTTTTAGACTACGACCATAGTTAATAAACTATTTCAGACGGTGTTCTAGTCCTAGGAACTGACACTTGATAGCTTCTTTGTGCCTTAAGTAGCTTGCGTTCATTCAAATGTGGGTCAATTTTTTACCCCAGAATTCAAAGCCTGGTGCCATAAATTTTAATTTAGACAGATCGGTAAACTGTCATAGATTGTGACTTATGATATCGTGGATTGTTCTGTAATATCATCTAACCTGTCTTGGACTCCTTAGAATGTCTTGAACTCTGCCATCTCACTGCGTAAAACAATACATGAAGAGCCCAACCCCTCTCATACTCCCATAATATCGCAATAATTCTTGAATGGCTCCAGTATAAATATTCCTAACTTCCGTTAAGACCTACTTTAACCGGTATATTACCATTAATATATGATTTATTGGTAGTTTTTCGAAAAAGTTAGTGGTGAGCTGAAAAAATACAGGTGTTGGAGTCACAGTTATTCGTGAAGGTTTTGAAATATCATTGCCTCGACAGTGCCAAAATTTTGACGCCTAAGCCACGAAAGTTGCAAATAGGTCCAATTAAAAGTTAAAATACGTCTGGGACTTTGATATCACACCCACAGATTGTCCGGGTTTCGGTCGTATTGAGTCTTTACAGTGCAGTTGTTTGGTGAAGTTATATAACTATTCGAGAGTTGATAGTGGCGAAAATTTGATGTCAAAGCCGCATAAATTTCATGCTGGGCGATTCAAAAGTTGAGATATGCCGGAGGTTGTAGCGATACATGCACGGATTATCCTTGAATTGACCAAGTTCAGTGTTTACTGAATATGGCCTCAGAAATAGTGTGCCCGATAAATTCGAGAAAACGCCGAGACGGATTGAAAATATTGTGTATTTGAACCATTTTATGTTATGCAGTCTAATGTTTCAAACACTCCAGAATGTCCAATTGTATCATATCATATTTTTAATACATTGTAGGTGATCAGGAGATTTAAGATAAAGGAAATAGATTACCTTACCCATAGATTTGAAATGCCATTTTCATCACACGGAATAGGGTTCTATAATAGTTGCTATACGTCAACTTTACGTAACTTCCATCCTCACTAGGTAAAGTTAGCTTTGAACTTGTGTTTAACAACATGCATTCATTATTGACAACTCACACCATTTGCAATTTGAAGCACCATTTTCCTTGCTTCATGATCTCTAGGTCTGACAGACGGGATAAAATAAGAGATATACACTGCCGAACAGATAGGTACAAGAACTCGTTCTTTCCGCGAACAATAAGAAATCACAATAAAAATTAAGCTCACTAAAAACACTTCTATTGTTCATTCCACCATTTCATCTCCAAAAAACTTACACCTTTAGACGGCTGGTGACCTAACACCCCCTGCCACACGCCCATGCGGTGGATCGCTGGGTATTCTGCAGATGTAGATGTAGATGATTAAGTATCTTGTAGTTCTATTTTTGATAGCATTAGTAATAGTAACCAGTAGTTGAATCTTAAGGAGTGCAATGCATATTAGCATGTTCGTCTACGTAACACTCATAGTTTCTGATTTGACCGCTCGTTTTTCTCAAGACTGCTTTTTGTCCAGCGGCCGGGGGAAAGTTCGAGGACCTGATTTCATCTGAGACGAGTGCTACACGCCTAGTGTGGAATCATCCCATGCCACTCACCCAATAGGTGGTTTGCACGGTACTTCGTTGATGTAAGTGAAGATGTACTAGGTGAATCTGCAGTTGTGTAATCGAAATTATCTCGAACGGTTCAAACATAAGTTCCCAGTTTGTAGACGAGATTAGATTCGCTTGACCACCTCCCTTTATGGTTTGCGTGATTTAGAAATTAAATGCTCGCTAGATCGTGAGCCGAATTGTAAAAAATATTCGCACCTGCCTCTCGATACAAAGGAGCCCTCACGAAAGTAACACTCTCCTAGTTTCTGGTTTGACCACGTGTTTTTCTCAAGACTGCTTTTTGTCTAGCAGCCGGGGAAAAGTGCAAGGCTCTGATTTCATCTGAGACGAGTTCTACACGCCTAGTGTGGAATCATCCCATGCCACCCATCCAATAGGTGGTTTTCCCGGTACTTCGTTGATGTAGGTGAAGATGTACTAGGTGAATCTGCAGTTGTGTAATCGAAATTATCTCGAACGGTTCAGACACAAGTACCAAGTTTGTAGACGAGATTAGATTCGCTTGACCACCTCCCTTTATGGTTCGCGTGATTTAGAAATTAAATGCTCGCTCGATCGTGAGCCGTCTTGTAAAAAATATTCGCTCCTGCCTCTCGATACAAAGGAGCCCTTACGAAAGTGAGTACAGCATTCTCTTTTTCCCGTGGAGCGCGGTAGTGAGCAACCCTCGTCTTCCACTTGAAGCCCACCTCACCCCTCTATCTTTCCTGCCTTCCAAACCTTTCCCCCCATCCCGGCTCCCTACCCTCCCTCCCACACCTGGCCATCACTCACTCCGGCCGTCCCAGTGAGCTCCCGTGAGCGGCAACGAGCTTTTCCTTCTGTAGAGTATGTATGTACCTGCGGCAGCGAATCACCTGATGCTCCTTTTTTTCCTCCTGCCTCTTCGGAACCGGGCGAAATCCAGTTTTTCCTCCAAAGGATGTCGAAGGTGAGTGACTGCTCCGTATTTCTTTCCCCTTCGACGAGCAAGGAGGGAATTAATAAAAATGTCGTGCACTGGAGGAAAAGATTCTCCGTAAAAAAATGTAACAACTCTTGTTCCATCGGCAGCAGCTTCATCGAAGTACGTTCAGCATGCTCGGGAGAAACTTTATTTTTGAACACGCGCAGCCTTGTACGAAAACACGCCTAACCCGTTTCATCCAATATACTCATGTACATGCTTGCAATCTCTATTCACACATTCATCCGTAAGCTTCATCATCAGAGTTTTATTTCTCAAATCAGGTACTTTATGTAGCACTCAGGTTGCCATAAAATTCCAAAATCTAATCTATGAACCTACTGATAAAATACAGCTTCACTAAAGGAACATGAGGTTGAGGAATTGGACGAATATATTTTCTTATTCAGAATTAGGCGCACTGGTGATATATATTGGATTGGATATTAGGGGACGACCGACAGCTAAGGTCATTTGCGCCATAGAGGATAGGAAAGAGAGGAATGGTGGAAACCCAGCGTCGGAATTAGCCCCCTCTTAACGAAAGGAGCCAAGAGGACCACGGTTTTACGTCTCATCCGACAGACGGAGAACTGTACTTGAAGTGCCCTCCACAAGACACTCAAGTACGGATCGGGTTTCCTCTGAAAAACATCCTCCTCTGCAGGGATTTGAGCCCTGGCCGCCCGTATGGTTAGCCAATACTCTAGCCACCAGTTGATAAGTAATTGCTTCCATTTTAGCCATATGACATAGGCAATGATCGCAGGAAAATTTCATTTGAACATTTCCATAGCTAACTGATATTAAATATTGATTATTTACGGGAAATGATTCCATTAAAATGTAAATTATGCAATTAAAAGTGTACAGAAAATGAAATGTTTTCAATGGTAGATAAAATAAAAAAAATGCAAACCATATTTTTGCTGCCGCAGTAGTGACCATTCATTGAATATTCAAGACAGTAATTTAAAACACGTAGAATATGTCTCAGATGCAAGCCTTTTACATTTAACCTAACCAAATATCACCTAAATTCCTTCTTTGCAGATGTGAGACACTAAAAAGGGAAACGGTAAAGTGCAAATGATAATGAAGCAATTTCCCAACACCTATGGAACCATAGAGAGGTACTGAAGTAAAGGTTCCACAAAGAAAAACTATCACGACCTCAAGTACAGAAAGCGCTTAGGCTGGGCTCAAACAAAGTAAAATACAGTGTTATCATGTTAACAAAAGATGACAAAGGCTACATACTAATATTATGTTTCCCCTCCAGGGGAGCACTTTCAAGTGTGAGCGGGTTTTTTGCAAAACTAAGGCAATGTTGTGAGCATCATCTCAGCCAGGAAATGCTTATTCTCTCGAAGAAACAAATCGTTTGGGCCGCCATGCGTGTAAAAGTTGCAGCAAGAAGGAGGAGAGATTCACAAAGGCGGACACGAAGGATGGTGGCAAAGGAACGAATGAGTAAATAACAAAAAAAATCAACGCGGCAGCATCAACAAACGCATCACGGCGCTTCGGCACTCCGCCAAAGCCCATCGCGAGACGAGCAGCGGTAAAACTTGGTCCTTCTTGCACCTCATTTGTCAAAGGATAAGACGTACAGGACTCCTGGCCCTTTTTCTTCCAGAGGCTTCTTCATTTCCTTTGCATTTTCGTTCGGGGCTTGCGGAAGGAAAGAAACTTTTCGAGGGATTTTTAGAAAGCACAGAAAAGGGGGTGAGGAAGGGGCATGGCTATAACCTACTTTGACTGCGGAAATAATTGCTGGGCAAAGTAGAGCTAATAGACCGTTCCACATTTATAGTCCATCAATAATAATGCCACAGCAATAATTTACTGATTTGGCTTGAAAAACATCAAAGTGCGATTCTTATGAAACTGATTTGGCTTGAGAATAATCAATAAATTGCCGCAGTCAATTCGAGAAACTGACAAAATGTCATCATTAAAGAAAGAAGTGAAACAATGGTTATTGTCTCAACAGTAATGCAGTTGACTTAATATGGTTTTCTCTCAAATCTGTTTCTTTTACAATTTTAAAATGTCTTCTAATTAATCAATGTTGTGTGTTTTCATATCTTGAAAAATTGCACATATCCTAAGGTAGTAATGATTTAATAGTAAAGTTTTAATTTTGTTTTTCGAATATTCATGTCTCAATTACATTTTGGGTGTTTATTTTAAATGTTTTCTATTAGATCAATATTGTTTTGATTTAAAAAATATTTTCATTCCTACTTTTATTTACACTCGTATAAAATTGTTTAATAAAAAAAAATTTTGTACTTATGCTATTGAAATTAATGATTAAGTTGCGTCTTTGTGTATATTTGTGTGATTTTATTATATTTTAGGCTTTTAACAATTTTTTAAATATTTTTAACTGATGAATGTTGTGAATTAATTTATGAATTAATAACAGCACCTGCTGACAAGCCATAGGCTTAGAAGGACTATACCTGTAATTATATTGAGAATAAACTACAATACTAAAAAAAGGGTATACAATTTTTGACAACTGTATGATTTAAAAAAATGCTGCCATCATGGATTTTTCGGCCACGTGAGTTCCCTCTCCAAATGACTTTCGTCAAGTATATTGATCGGCTACATTTCAGTAAACTGTCCTATTGTCTTGGATGAACTATAGTAGATAGTACGCGCTCTGATGGAGATTCACTTCCTTTGTCTAATTCCATAAATCTGAATGTGCAACGTTGCCGCTAGCAGCAGGAAAATCCACTCTCCAACATTGCGCTATACTTGTTGCTCATCTATAAGTCTTGCTATATGAAATTCTCATTACCTGAATGAACTTAAGCATAGTTCCGGTCGCAGTGTGGTAAACGTGGCCAATATAGCCTATAGGATCGGAAACGGAGCACAAACTTGCCAAAAGCCTTCTCTAAAAGGCCCGATCAGCCAACTAAATTAGGA
This sequence comes from Ceriagrion tenellum, assembly GCA_963169105.1. Taxonomy (NCBI): domain Eukaryota; kingdom Metazoa; phylum Arthropoda; class Insecta; order Odonata; family Coenagrionidae; genus Ceriagrion; species Ceriagrion tenellum. Next base: position 13,500,699 of record OY720640.1, on the reverse strand, counting down.
ACGCTCTACAACACTTCCTCAGTAGAATTCCCTGATACATTATTACACATCTAGCACTCTTCAAATATAATCTTATATAGGCTGAGCATAAGTTTGGCAACAAATTTCTCCATGAGACCCGAACTGTCGACTATATGTGGAACGCCATACAATTATATCCCAGCGAGTCGTTATTCTATACATATTACTACACTTTAATATATTCTTATTCAGGAGGAACGTAAGTTTGGCAACAGCGCTCTCCATAAGGCCCATACTTTCAAGTAATGTAGCCGATGGGATCAGAAACGGAGCACAAGCTTGCCAAAAGCGTCCTCCAAAAGCCCCGATTAGCCTACTAAATTAGGAACTCTCTAAAACATTTCCTCGGCGGAATTCCGTGATACATTAGTACACATCTAGCACTCTTCGAATATATTCTTATACAGAATGAGCATAAGTTTGGCAACAGAGTTCTCTATAAGACCCGAACTATCGAACTATCAACTATATGTGGAAAGCCATACATTTCTATCCCGTCGGGTCGTAATTCTATACATATTACAGGTATCCCTCGTCAACCGCGGGGGTTAGGTTTTTGAAAAACCCCGCAGTTGGCAAACCATTAAGTATATGGGAAATCAGGCTTTATGAGCAGCCACTCGGAGAGTAAAATTTAGTATAACTATTTTCACTATAATTATGCGCGTATACATTTACGCAGACATTTTTCCCCCTTAATCGAGTCGCTCCATCGCTGTCCTGTAGCGTAAATTATACCTGGCGAAGAATCTAAGTAATTTCCCAACATAAAGATATCTACGTTGTAAATTATAACCTAATAATATTTTGAAAATGGTGTGAATTTGCTAGTAAAGAATTATTGAATAAAAATATCATTTTAATGATTCGGATTTGCTTTGATTATTAATGATCTGCGTCTATTAAATTAGAAAAAGCAGTAGCAGTGTAGAGATCACTGGAGAATTCAAAGGTTTCCCTTGACGAAAGTCCTTCTGTACTTTTCATTTCAGAGTTTCCTGTTTTGCTGAAGAATGACGAGATGGTCGGCTGGCTCAGTTTTTCCTTAGATTACTTAGTAGTTCTTTAAAAGGATGCAGCAATTCATCTAAGCCTCTCTTGTAAAGCAAACCACGATCCATTTTGGAATCAATGTCAAAGACAAAATTTGATAATTCCGTGGCCATGTCAAGCATTTTGTTGTTTGCACGATGTTATTTCTGTTGGAGGCTCTTCTTATCCCTCTTCTTCAGCCTCTTATTCCTCTTTGTCTGCTGCAAGAAGTTTCTCTACCTCCTCCTCACTTAACTCTTCATGTGAGCCTAAGAGTTCTTCAACATCCGTCGGCTGCATGTCTTCTAACTCTTCCCCTTCTAGTTTCCGTGCAAGGAAAACAATGTCATTAACTTCACCATCAATTTGGGGAAATCCTTGAAAATCATTGACAGTCTCCGGCCAGCATGAACTCAATGTTGATGACCTCAACTCTTCAAGTGATTCTTCAATTATATTTATGCACTCGGCATTGCTGAACTTTTTCCAGCGATCTATTGCTGAGAGAGAACATTTTTTCTCCATCATTTCTATTAAGAAAGAACTTTCGCCGAATATCATACCTTGCAAGGTAGGATTGATACCCTGATCTAGAGGTTGGAAGAGGGATGTCGTGTTTGGCGGGAGGAATAAAACCTCTACGTTTGGATGAGCAGATTTGAGTTCCCGAGGATGATCTGGAGCATTATCCAAAACGAGAAGCACTTTGAAAGTCAATTTTTTTAGGCTAAGTACTTTTCGAAATCGGCAACAAAACAGTTCTGAAACCAGTCCATGAAAATACTGCGAACTATCCACGCCTTTCGGTTGGACCGGCAAAACACATGCAGGTGATTTTTAATTTTCCTTGACAGCTCGTGGGTTCTGCGAGCAGTGGTAGTAGCGATCAGGGTATCATTTCTACCTTCTGACAGAGTGTGGATTCTGTAAATCAGCATATGTTTTACATGAAAATTGCCAGCTGCATTAGAACATAAAAGAAGGGTAATGCGGTCTTTGCTGACCTTAAATCCTGGAGCAGTTTGTTCGGACTTGGAGATAATAGTCCGCGAAGGCATTCTCTTCCAAAAAAGTCCCGTTTCATTGGCATTGAAGACTTGCTCAATTGAGTAATCAATGAGCTTCCTAAAATTATCAGGATGCTAATTTGCAGCAATGTGGTCCTCCGAGGCGACTTCAACAAAAATATTCACATTATGGAGATTATTTCTGTCTTAAAATTCTCGAACCAACCTTTACTTGCAGTAAATTCTCTGTTACCACTGCGTTCTTCAGATGAGACGAAATATTTATGTCCTTGAATGGCTTTTTCACGGATTATTGGTGTGCTTAATGGCACTCTGGTTTGTATCTGAGACTCAATCCTAATATTCAATGTTTTTTCTGTTTTTTTCCACATTAAAATCTCGCGGCATGTAGGACACTTTTACACTTGCACTAGTTCCACTTTCACCGCTAGTTCGGATTGACGACTCACATTTTTTAATTGTTCTAATAGTGGATTCATTCACTGCCAGTGACCTGGCAACAGAAGCACAGGATTCTCCACGAGTCGAGCACTTCCAATTTTTTATGCAGTGTCATTACATGTTTCGCCCGTTTTACGAAACTGCTTTTCTCCTCACTTGATTTACGCTTCGACTCCATCACATCTCATGTAAAACAAAAAGGCGTCAATCAGAAAACAACTGTGACTTCAGCACGCACACTCAAGTTTCAACCGAGTTAACTTGAGCCTGAGTTTCAACCTGAGAGTTAGGTTTTGCCCTCTGGATATACAAAAGTAAATAGCGCAGTTGGGATAATAGGCCTTTCGGTGAGGCAAATATGACAGAGTTGCAGCGTTGGTTTAGCAGTCGATGCGAATCTCAACTTCTAAATTACTCCCTTTGTTTATCATATATTTTGATAAAATTCGCTTTCAAGTATCTATCATTACATAACATGATATTATAAAACTGAACTCTAAATTAAAAACGATTCCTTTAACATATTCCAATATTAATACAATACGATACAACGTATTTAAACGTTAATAATGTAGTGGCTCATTACCGTATGGCAACGTTTGGCGCAAGCGACGTGTTCGATGGGGGTCCAGTTTTGAAACAGTGAAAGGAAATTCCATCAGGTACAATCCTAGATAAGATTGCTTAAGCCCCAAGAATAACTGTATTTAAGGGATAGTGATGATGGGTAAATTCTCGCTTGATGTAAAAAAACTTTATTAAAAGCATTTTATATTTCCACATCGTGGGTAATCATGGCTTGAAATTGGTGAGTTATTTGTAAAAGACTTTGATTTTTGAAGGAAAAAGTTTAAAATAGCCGCAGAAGAAAACAGCGCAAAATTAAATTACATTCCGCGATCGGAAAAGCTTGGTAAAAATTTTGATACCATGTAAATTTGTTCCGTGTTGCGGGAAGCCGCGTTGGGCAACAATGGCGGTTGACGAAGGAAACCCCCGCGGTTGAGAAGGCTGGTCCTCAAAAAACGAACCGCGGATACTCAAGGGCCGCGGTTGACAAAACCGCGGTTGACGAGCGATACCTGTACTACACATTGTTTTGGGTTCTAATGTATTCTTATTCAGGAGGAACATAAGTTTGACAACAGCGCTCTCCATAAGGCCCAAACTTTCAAGTAAATGTGGAGCACTCTATAGCAATTCCACGGTGGGTAGTTTTCCCAGACAAATACACGACCGAGTGTGTTGAGTGCCTCGATTTCGGAGTGACGCAGAGCACACTGCCGCTGACCTTATAGCCATCAAACCCCTTTCGATCTCCTCCCTCCCGCGTAAATGTGCCGCTCCTTCCTCCTCCCTGCGCCCCGGCTGGTCCCGCTGCACCCACCCACTCCCAGGGAAAGACCATCAACCCACACCACTCTTCCAGTTGCTAGCCACGCACAAACTAATCGACCGTGGTCACTGTGGTGTTTTTCCTTCTCCTCCCCTTCCCCCCTCGCCAAACCACTTGCGCCTACCCTCCCCCCCCCACCCGTTGACCACCGGACGGGGAAAGGGTGGTCTGGAATGGGAGAGTCGGGAGAGGGGTGGCTGCGAGGAGCCGGGAAATGCATAATACCGCTCGCATCAGCTCGGAGGCACAGAGCCCGAACGGGGGCAGCCATTTCTGTCCGCGATGGGGCGCGTAATGCGGGGGCAGCTAGCTAGCCAGTCAGCTCTCTCGTGGGAGTTAAGTCGGACGGGCGACAATGGTAAAGGCCATTTGAAGCAAATAGAGCTTATCGCATACGTCTTCCCCGTCGCTTCACCGGACTAAGAGCAAAATATGAATCACGTGTACTTTTCCTTCGCACAACTACTTCACCTATTCTCTCCATTTATTTTTTTTCCCGCCAAACTCAAGAGTGGTTGTCGCCATAGTCGCACTTTAGCCGAAGCAATCAACTCCCAACGGCCATCATCAATGGATGGAATCCTCAAGGAGTAAACCTCTCTCAGCCGTAAGATGGGGCTGTGTAGCCGCAGAATTTCCGAGTCTTGACAAGGGTGAAATTTCGACGTCAGAGTCACGAAAACTTCTAATTTGGCCATTCAAATGTTGAGTTGTGTTGGGGGCTTTTACGTCAAATTCGCGAATTATCCGAGGATCGACTGAATTCTAGTACTTACTCATTATGGCACCAGGAAGGAGAGAGCGACTCTTCTGTAAATTAAGGTCCCACGGCTCCAAACAGGTATCCTAACATCCGATTTTCCTCCAGTGTCGTAAAAAGTATTCAACGGTAGGGAAAATATTTAAATGAGTGAAACAAATAATGAACAAAAATAAGCTTCAAATTATTTTTTTTTCAATTCATTTCAAGCCTTTTGTTACTATGGCCATTCCAAAAACTTTAACTTGTTCACACGATTTACAAAGGAAAAAATAAAGAATTTTTGGTTTCAACGATTAAGGCGTAATTTTTCAGGTATTCGTAACAAACCACCTAAAATCGTTGGCCTCGAACATTAGCTGGTACTCAAAATATCTGCACGATGGAACAACAAAAAGCCTTTTTATTCAAGGAGCGAATAACAGCTAAAGTTTTAAAGCAACAACTGAGTCATCCTGTTGTAGTTTTAAGGGTCGTCACTATTTATTATTTTCTTTCAGTAGTCCATGGCTTAACAAAAGTCATTGTCAATGGAAAAATTCCCGCCATTGTGAAGAGAAGTTTTTGAAAGCCACCACACTAAATTTAATTTTAATCTTAGAGAAGAAATTACATAAAATTCTCCACTAACACAAAACTGAAGTAGTATCATTGATAATCCATAATTCTTGAAATAATACAAATTTTATATCCTGCTCATTTCCTAAAAATTCCCACTCAATTGATATTTTTAATATATGGATGGAAATCGTCTTGAAATATTCTTCACAGCATTGAAACTCAGTGGAAGAAGCATTGATAAAACATTGATGAAGAGCTACACCAACTTAGGCACAAAAGTTTCATTTAAATGTTAAAATACTTTGGGTTATTTTGACTTCAAAAGTTTTCTACCAGGACTTTCGATGATAAGAATTTGCAATAATGAACCAATTTGAAATTTTTTATTTTATAGCCAATATAACTTTGATTCAATGACTACATGTTCCTAATTTTTAAAGGCCTCATAACAGCGAAACGCAAGTGCCAAAGTATTTTTATTTGTTAATATTTCACACAGAATGCACTCAATGTTTCACATGGCATGACCGACATTTTTCACATGGATTGCATACCCTATGTCATCTGGTACATACTCTTCAAATATCATGTTCATTTGGGGAAAATACTGAGAATCGAAAACTGCGACTTTCCTCTGGATAGAAATCCCCTTCTAATGCTGTAAGTATAATTTAACAGGGGTAGGATCGGGAACTGTTAGGAGAAACGGCACACGACGACTGAGTGGTCAAAATGATATCAAAGTACCATAATCCCCTGCCTGTATCAAAAGTATATGTTGAGAGGAAATGGTTTCAAAGCGTCGGTGCATTGGACGCATTTACTTATTTAAATGTCACCTAATGCATGTGCCCGCTTGCCTGTAGCGATGATCCGAGCACTCTGCGATACCTAACTGATGCATGTGACTCATTAACTAGACGTTAACCACTTAGAGCGTGCGTCAATGGAAAAAATGTCCCACCAGTGGGAGAGGATTTCATGCCACCGAAGTTAAATCTGCGGTTCATGAAACTGGGACCAACCTCACTGGTAAATCAACATGAAATAATGATGAAAACTAGCTAGAATTCATGCCCAGGTACGTGTGGGTAATGGGCACCCAGACATTTCTGATTAAAATCCATCTCATGGTGGAAAGTTATTATGCAAACCTTGATCATACTTGATCGCTTAAAGAGGATATATTAGGGCCTATTAGAGAAAATATATCTAGAGAATTTGGGGATTTTTAATAGAGTACAGTGACTTGCACTTTGGTGATAGAAGGAACATCAAAACTTTTATCGAGTCGTGAATTTTCGGCGCTTAGCATAGCGAAAGTCTTATGCATTCCACTTAATGGGATCCATGGTTTAGAACCATCTCTTTGCACAACTTCCAGCACTTAAAAAATATTAAAATTCAATCAAATCATGAGCCAAAGGTCTAAAATACTCTACTCAAACTTAGTGGTTTGGTGATATGAGTGTAGAATTAGTCACCAGAGCACCGTTTAATAAGAAACTACAGAAAAGGAGTTTTAAATTTCAAATGTGAAGCCAATGATGAATTAGAATAAGTCTAAAATATCGTTACAAAGGACAATAAAATTCTTAAATCAATAGAGCGCCATTCATTTATATTTTAAAATACTGAACTCTTTTTTAGTCTCTCAAAAACTGGCTGTTGAGATTTCAGCTGCCAAGAAATCCGCAATTCCCTGCTGATGAACTCATGAATATATTGAATTTCGTGCTAGGCTTGTCGCACCGGTAAGGAGGTGGCCTCTATGTTTGTTTCCCTGAAGCTCCAAAGGGCAAAGAAAACAGTCCATTATTCCGTTGAGGCGCAGTTTTCGAGGACAAGGTTCAAATACTCGCTCCACCCTTGCGGAAGAATTCAAAGAGTCTCTAATATTTACTCATACGGAACATGTTTTGTTTTTCCTTCAATTCAAACAAGAATCAAACAATCCCTCAGGTGGGATTTTACTGCTGCATCCCAGGCAAAGGAGCCCAGGGCCTCGCGAAATTCTTTTTCGCTCCACAGATGTTGGGAGCGGTGAAAAAGGGCTTAGGATATAGTTTTTTTAAGCAGAGAACCTATATTTTTCAGGTCCTTGGGGCAAGCTCTGCTTTTCCAAGTACGGCCAAAAACACTGATGGTAAAGTGAAGCAAGAGAAAGGAAAATAGAAGACTTTAGGGAACCTCGTCAGGCATGAAATAAGGAATAAATGAGTAGGAACTAAAAAATGTAATAATATGACACACATTTACATGCCCCGGAAGATTAAACATGAAAAAGAGATGGGCTCAAAATTTCATGAAGTAAAGGCAAACAAAAATCATTGTCAGAAATTTTGGTCTCAGAATGCTCATGGATAAAGATTTCCTAAGACATGAGCAATTTTTTAATGCACAAACAGGAACGTTTTCCAAAATAAAGACGAAAACTTTGGGGTGGGATATCTGCAGAAATTTTACTGGAACATTTGTGGCCCTATGGCCTTCCTTCAGTGTCCTTTTTATTTTAGCAATTAGTTCACGCCGGACGGAAGTATACATTTGGTATCTATCTATAGTAAGGCCTTTCATATGAGTAAATAATTTACACAAGCCGGAATCACTGCATTATTTAATGGATTCTTATGTCTATTCATATGCATCTTGCTTTTATACACTATAGAGAAGAGGGAACTCAAGAAATATCAAATAACTCCATTGAAAGCAATCATGTGCTGTGTTTGAAGGCAAAGTTATGAATCCGCATGCTTCTGTAGAAATTATTTTACAGACATTTCTGAAAAAATGACGGCACTAAGACATCAGATTTCCATTTTAATATTACGCGTCAGGAAAATATCCAATTCCAAAATGTATAACGAGGCTTAAGCTCTGATTTCTTCCCATTTACCTCACATAAAAAATCGACAAGAGGAAAAATAACACATGCAACAGGAGTTGGGGTTAGAATTATCAGCATTAGAATTAGTTATATCAGCAAATGCACCATCAGTCACTTCCTGCGTAAGTCATCACTTAAGTGCCATCCCTGTACTGTGGGCGAAGTAAACATAAAGTCTTAAGATACAATAAAATATCTTGGAATTATCTTAACTTCTGATACATCATGGGGATTACACATACAAAACATATACGGTACAGCATTAAAGAAACTAGGCTTTGTTAAGCGTGTAATAGGAAGGTCCTCGGATGAAAAAGTGAAAGAGAGATGCTACTTTGCTTTGGTTAGGCCACACCTCGAATACGCCGCTAGCATTTGGGACCCTGGTCAAATAGATTTTACCAAAAAATTAATTAAATACAAAGAAAAGCAGCGCGCTTCAATAATAACAGCTACGAGCGTAAATATAGTGTCTCACGACTTTTAGAGGAATTAAGGTGGGAGCCCCTAGAGACTCAGAGACTTCGTTGCTTGAGAAATTCAAAACTGATGTTTTTCAGAGCGACACAAAGAATATTATCATGACTCCTCACTATAACTCTAGGTCTGACAGATGCGTTAAATTAAGAGAGATGCACTGCCGAAAAGATAGGTACAAAACCCCGTTCTTTCCTCACACAATAAGTGGCCTCATAAAAAACTGAGCTCCACTAAATACACTCCTATAATATATGTCACCATTTCACCTCCCAAAAACTTACATCTTTTCAAGGTCAGTGACCTAATACCCCTTGTCACTCGCCCTTGTGGTGGCTCGCCGGGTATGTACGCAGATGTAGATTTTAATGGACGAGTACTCTAACATGATTCACGTTTAAACTCTGAGAAATGCGTATATCATTGCATCAGCAGTCCTAACAGGTTCAACGTGATAGCCGTTTTCATTTCAGCTGTGCAATTATTAAATTATAATAATGTTAAGAGGTCTCTCGCTTCTCCCTAAAATGTCTTAAATTAAACATCAATCATTTTAAGTCTCCGATGCCTTTCGTAGTTCTAGTTACGCCATTTCCGCAAACTCACATTTTTAACGAGCATAGTTAAAAGAGGCATACTTGGTCATACATTTTTTCTTATATATTTCAGTTGTACCGTTTAGATAGGCTGTTTTCCAATAAAGGTAGTACCAGCTGCGTAGCAGATGTACCAAATTTTACCCATATTTAGGAGATAATACAACTCATTCAACCTTTCGACCAACTTCATATCCGCTCAACGGATATTACAGGCTATCCTGAGAGAAAAGCCCGACAACTAATCATCAGTACCAGTTAAACTAATCCATCATGGTGTCCGTTATGGATAGGGTTGTAAACTTCACGAGGGTTAGCTTGAAATCGTATAAATTAGTCAGCCATTATTAAAATTAAGACCTGTTGCTATGTTCCTGCGTAACCCGATAAATTTTTACTTATTTAATATTCCATATTTAAGTGATTTTAAAATATGTGCCTTGATGACAGCTGCCCTGTTCCATTTGTATGGTGTATTTTTCGGCTAAGTTTTAGAACAAGTGCTAGTTTCCCGTTCCACGAAGAAAATATGACTCTGGGTTGCATTGAGATCAGTGCATGCAATACTTTAAGGCAACGTTTCCTATGCTGTGTCCCGTGAGGCCCTCGGGGCTGCTAGAGAGATTCTCGTGAACTCCGTCTATGACAGTAATGAAGGCAGCAAAATCACAATAATTTCTGCTTCTTTCTAGGTTCTTTTTACTGTTACTTCTTTCCCAAAGCTCCCAAAAGGACTCCGAGGCTGTAAAACTACTACTACTGCAGCTAGAGAAACGCTACTCTAAGGGAATATACCAGAATTGGAACCGGCATTATTTATTTTGATGCGAGAAAATTCAACTCAAGCGAGGAGAAAGGGCAGCTGCCTCCCTAAATGAGTCCTCTGCAGTATTTTCTGCCACTCCACGCCCTAATCCCCCGTCGGTACTTTCCTCGAGGTCCGTGGACTCAGCGCTGAGTGAACACGAAACAGCTTCTTTATAAATCGGTGAGGGGTGTGGGGGACGACTAGGGGGAGGGGAACGGGGGGACGGTATGATCGGAGGAGAATGGCGGTACGATGGCTTTGGCTGAGAAAGACGCACAGCAGCGACTTTGAACTCTTTCCGGCCTCCGCGGATAAATACTCCTTCCGCTTGCTCGCTTTCCGCTGACAAAGGGATCCGCTGGGAAAAATAAACTCTCAAGAGTTTCCGCCACCACCCAGCAGTGGGGGTCTTGTGTTCACAATTTACTTTTCCGGTTCACCAGAAGGAGGATGTGCGGGTAAAGAAGCACTGGGGCAGCAAGAAGCCAGGGCTCTGCACCCGATAACAAGGCGCTAAGGGCGGTGGCCAGCCGAGCTGACGCCTCTGGTGCCATTGTTGGCGTCATCGCCTTGGCTCAATAGTAGTCCATCGCACCATTGTAGAGAGGGGGAGGAGTGAAGTTCATTTTTCCGTCGTCGCTAAATTCACTACCATTCAAATTTGATGGAGTGATTGTGATGTTACTCTCTCGTCTAAACTTTACACCTTCAGGCGTCACTTCGTGGAAGTACTTCATGTTCGATTTCCTATTGAAAATAATTGAACTTACTCTCTCGGTTGCCACGTTCAGCGTTTTAAAATACACAACAGATTTTTGAGAAATTGAGTCAGGAGAGCATAACTAATAATAATAATAATAATAAATATTTATTCTACTCCAACTATAAATACAAAAATAATAAATTAAACAGAAGAGTGAAATTAGGCACTCCTGATGGAAAGTTCCTGTGATTGGGTTGCCATTGCTTGGATATGGCGTTTTTCGGCAGTTACATGAAAATATAATAAAATATAAAAAAGGGCAATTCAACTAAACATACAGTAGTGTCCTGACACAATATGAAAATATCATCTTATCACACAGATGTTACAATTTATGCATAGGAGTATAAATCTCAGGTAATTACAATTAATAGAATACAATGCATATGGAGCAACTCTTCACAAACTATAAGGAATCCGTGAACATGGTCAATTTACTAGAACTACCTCGCAAAATTAGCAAGAACGAAAGGTTACTTGGTTTGCTGTTAAGGTGGCTCTGACCTCGGGGTCATTTATTCCAAAAATTCTGAAAACTTAGATATAGCATCTTGATGTGAGTTTATAAGCTGAAGTAAAAAATATAGGATATCCGGGCTAGTTTTACTATTGTTTAGCCTTAAGATTGGAGGTTTTAACTTGGGCCCTTTTAGAGATTGCTCAGATTAACGTAGAAAAATGTGAATTTTAACGAGAAAGAATGTTCAAAATTTATATTAAAACTTTTTACTTGAAGCAAACTATCCAAAAAAATTGAATCAAAATAACATATGATAGAAAAATATTGGTAAATAAAATATAGAAAATAATAAAATATAGGTACGTAACCTAATGTTTCTTAAGTTACTAGCGAATTACTAACGACATTGATGTAAAATTACCGTAGTTCCATGCAAATAGCGCCGCAGTTGGCACCTATGGCTAGACAAATTTGGTTATAAAAAATACATTCGTTGAAATAAATGTTTATTTTGTGCCTAAATTTTGGTTTGCAAAAGGAAACCAATTTCATCAGCGAAAGCAGATTGTAAATAAAAAGTAAGTATGCGTAATTAAGTATTTGTCGTGACTAGCATCGTCCAAATATACAGCAGGTAGTTGTGAGTCATCACAGTTCTCGAAACAGTGTGTTATAGGAAATTAGAAAGGCTCCTTAAATGGAAAATTCCTCCCCATTTTCACACTACACTGAAAGTTCAGCAGGCCATGTCCCCAAATCGTCCACTGTGCGTTGCAAGGCAAATTTCGCTGGAGATATAACTCATTGTACCGCGTTGCACCAGTATTATGGCCATTTGGTTTCCGAAACTAAGCATTTCTCTTCAGTCTTGAGCTTCAATAAGTGCCTATGACCTCAATCCATCCTATATAGTACTTTGATAAACGGTGAAGTGCTATAACAAATTATTTTTCATATTAAAGCATAAAATGCTTCACCGTGCTTCCTCACTATGAGAAGTTTATAAACACCGGTATGAATATAATTTTCTTTCAATAGGCAGAAGAAGCGCTTTCTTATCGTCTATAAAAACTCTGACATTTTCTTTTTCAAGTTCCAAGCCTATTTATTTTTTGACACAATTTTGAACATTTTATTAAATCCGACATACACAAGATGGATCAGATAGTGACAATAAATTGGTAACTCTGCGGCAGTGAGCTGCATAAAGTCAAACGGTTCAAATGCCATTTTCCGGTGAACGATAGGATGCCATAACATCAGGCAATGAGACATTTTAACTAGTTCTTTCGTTAGGCAGTGTATCTAGTTAGTTTTATTTCTCCCAAATGCTTCTATTCTCGTCTGTTACCGAGTGCTAGCAGCAAGTCCAGGTGTAACAAATAGATCTCTGGTTATTCATGTTGGTCCAATATATATCTACAATTATAGTATCAATATAGGATTATATCTCCAGCTAAATTTGCCTTGCAATGCACAGTGGACGGTTTTTGGACATGGGCTGCTGAACTTTCAGAGTGCTGCGAGTACTGTGAAAGAGGGGAGGGATATTTTCACTTAACACGTTGCGTACGGATCACGAGAATCTTCGTTTTTCCTGAGCCATGCGTTAAGGACGGATAACGAGAATTCTCGTTTTTGCTGTTGACTCCTTTTATTTTGCCAATTTAATTTAATTATATCAGTTTTTTAATATGTAACTGACAACTATCATTAATAATATATTTTTGCATAAGTTGTATAAATTTAGAATATCTGCATATATTTTTCATTAGATAAAAATTCCATTAAAAATTATTAATAAATTATGAAGCAATGGCACTTCTAAGAGAGGAGTTCATATTAAAGTGTTCCAGTTGAAATACCTGCCGGAAAAGAGGGGTACGAGGGATTTAAACACTGCCGTACGCAACGTGTTAAGGAGCCTTTCTAAGTAAACTTTGGTGTCATGCCTGTGATGAATGGAGTTTGGTTGAATTTCATCTTCTGACAAGTATGCGCAAGTTATTTTCTTATTCACAAGTGTTTGAAGCTTCATTGCACTTATTGTGCTACATTGTTGTCAATGTTAGTGATGAGTCGCCCCTTCCCACACACGTTCGAGTTGACTTCCAGCGTTTCCATACAAGAACGTTCCATAGACCTGAGGACTGGATGAGCGCTATGCTATGTACACTAAAGATAATACGCACATAGTCCAGATATCTGGCAAATGAAACTAACCTCTAACTCTTTTATAATCAACGACCTGTCCAATAGAAAGCTGCTGGAATATCCTTTTGACCTTCACGAGCAGTGTAAAAAGTTTGGTACTTCTAAGATACAGCATTGTAAGTACCAGGTAATAACAAGTGTAAAGCTTTGCATAACATGTAGAAAGGTCGTCAACACATTGATAATTTCGAAAGAAATTTCACTAAGAGAGCATGACTCTGATGAAGAAGGCTAAAACATCCAATTCTTCAGTGAAAAATAAACCAGCTATTAGAAAACCTTATACCCTCTGAACAGCATACTTCACCTGTTAGGTATGAATGTGTGACTAGAGCACCTGACGCCGCATTCGCTGTGGAATTTATAGGATGTACTGCAGGTCTGATAAAATATATAATTTTAGATAGATCCTTAACAAATTGTGATAATAGTGAACTTTCTCATTACTTTCAAATCATTCAGTCTTTTATCCTTTTCCGTATAGAGGGAGATTTGAAAGTCACCGTGCAATGGCTCGACTTCGCCACCACCAAAGCAAAGGACTAAGTGACTACTTGGTTGAACCTGTTACCCGCTCTAGCTAGTCTGAATACATCGCCTAAATTTCAAGTGCAGTTTCCGAATCTACTTCAGGAGTGGCCTCGATGTAATAATTAGGGAATGTCTTTTGCATTAATGAAAATTCTGAAGCCGAGAATAATATCACTCACACATGGCAAATTTCTATTTGCATACTTATAACGCACAGTCACAAGGAAGTAAATCCCAATACCTCTATTACAAAAGAAACTCCTAAATACAGTTTCCGTAAAAGTAGTTATAGATGTAAATGACCAGTATTATATCAAGAAAAACTGTCAAAATAGTCTACAATTCATCGATTTTCTGGGCTGTTAAAAAGGAGTTTAATTTGATAATTACACTAATATTTCACTCGTTCTTAATTAGTTCAGAGCTCGTTGGATAAAAACAATTTTAGAATGGGTATCCGCATTCAAGGTCCCTTTTTGTGAAGCATAAAATAGAAAAAGAGCCTAAAATTTACACTTCTTACGTCATTCTCTCAAATGTGTAACGGATGTGGACAAGACTAGCGCAAGAGGGAAAACCTCTATTTTGAAATATAGCCGATATTTGGCACTTTTTTCGCAATTTTCACAAATTTCTCAAAATATAATTTCTTGTTTGGCAAAGAAAACAGTTTCGTCTATTTTCATCAAAGTCTGAATGGTCTACGTTCAATTTCTATTCGAAGTGGAGAGGAATAAAAAATGTATTCGCTTAGCTTCTATCAGACCCACAAATATGAAGAAATTCAAATATTTCAACGTGATTTCAGCAGTATCATGCGACGAAAAAATATGTGGATTGAAAAAAAATGCAATGCGAAAATATGGATGAACGTAGGGAGATTACTGCTCAACTTCCGCATAAAAAGTTGCAATACAAAACTGCCCTACGTCCACCAGGCGTTGCATGAGGGCTGAAGGTACAAATCCATAATGGATATTTGATGGTTAGGTCATTTTTGAGGCAGTTGAGGTTTTTTGTACTTGTTTCTTCATATAAGAACTGGCCGTTTACATTAAAATAACTTTGTAGGCAAAGTTTTAGGGTGCGCAGCAGAACGCTCACTCCAGTAGCCAAAATCACATGGCCTGAATACCCGGAGTAAGGGACGCAAGATTAGTTTGCCCCGTGCTCCGACAAACTTTGCCAAAACAAATGCGTTTTCCATACCATTATACTGACGAACCAAAAAGACTGTTCTATAGCTCTCTTTCATCAATGACCGTCCAATACTAAGGTTGGTTGACAGATTTCCTCTGGATTCTTACATAATTAACGCTAGTTCCCTAGCGTCCTTGAAATTAGCTCTTATGTCCTTACATCATTATCTGGTCCATGTAAATGCCCCTTGTCTTCTTCTTTAGGCTTTTCCCTTTATTTTTTCCTTCAATGCTATTCGTCAAAAATCACTCTGCACCAGGGTTTGTCCAATCCATTTGTTTTACAGCTTTCCAATTGGCCCTTCCCTCGTCTACTCCAATTGATCCTTTCCTCCTCTACTCTTCAGTAAAATTCTTTATTTATTATTTTTCTCGTTCATTTGATCTCCTGTGTTCACCTCCAGCACCAGGTTCCAGAACGTTTTAGCTCTTTTTTCCAATGGTCCACACTTTCGATCCATTTCGTTCATCGTTCTATGCAATACAGCTAGATACACTCATTCAAGTAATCTATGAAATGCTCTTCTAACCTATTTCTGAAAAGTAATATATTTCCTTATGATTAGGGTGGTGAGGTGATTAAAGTGGAGATTTACCAACCCAAATGTCCATTATTGAATATCTGCAGTCATGCAGACTATTTGGTGGAACTCCAATACCTGCATGGAAAACTCTAAAAGTGCTATCTGTCAATGGGGGTCAATGGGTCACTGATTGCTAGACCCCATTGAACCTTAAGTTAAGAGTAGTCTGCCGTCGGGTTTCCCTCAACCCTTGTTCAGCTAACCAGAAAATTCCTCCTCTCACAACCAGTCTCATGTGAAATTCACCAACTAATTTTTTGATGGTTTACTTAAAGAAAATATTTGGTACCGGTTGGATCTGATACTTATTTGAGCGTCACGCAAAGATGAAAAATGGTAAAAGAGATATTAGTACATTAAAGTCACTTTTTACTTTCGCCAGGCAACTTACCCTCTCACGTGGATTGCATAATACTTTGTTGTGAGGTGGCAACAGTACTATTGAAAACTGTTGAAAAGTGATTAGTGGAATAAAAATACTAAACGTGCTAAACATGCGTGGAAACTGTTCGTAGCGAATTTTTTTAGAAAAATATTGCATAAGTGAAATAATTGCGTGGAAAATCTGTAACCTAAGAATCAAACACATTTTTGGCGTAGTAATATTGAGGGGCAAAGAGGGTAAACACTATCGCACCAGAAATGTAGCCATAGTTTCAAATCTATCAAGAAAGACCTTCACCAAGGGTATTTGGAAAGTTATTATAAACACACATTGGCAGAACTAGGAAGCATTCAAGTCTTCTATTCTTGAAATATGTGCATGGTAGGACCGTTACCTTCACAGGCTTTCAGAGTATTCATAGTTCACATATTCTTCGTTCTACATATTTAGTAAGTATTTCAATGCTTTTAGAAAGTGCCACTTGTACTCAGCATTTTTAACCTTGCGTTTATAAATAAACCAGTGCTGTGCTCAGAATGTAATGACGAATACTTTTGTCCAGCGCTGAATAAAACAGAGGGGGAGAGGAGCTCGTTGGGACCAACAACAGGATGAAGAAAGTGAATCAGAGGAGGACGAAGAAGGAAAAAGGTTCCAAAAGTGACGGACAAAGTCAGGGATGAAAAAGGGAGTCGGAATATGGAATGGAGAGAGTTTTTTTATTCAAAGGGTGGAGGAGGAAGTGAGAATGAGAGGAGGAGGGGGGGTTGTTGTCGGAGTGAATAAGAGGACGGAGAAAGGAGGGAAATGGCCAGAAAGGGAGAGGGAGGGGCGAATCGAAGCAAGGACGGAGGGGGGGAGGGATAATGGACCGCATCTTGAGAGGGACTTCTTTCGGGCCCTTTGTAAGGCGTCCAAACCCTCCCCGACAAACATCCTCTAAAAAAATCACTCCTATATCTCGCCCCAGTTTTTCCCCCACATCCCGTTCCTTCGTAATGGGGACGGAGGGGTGAAACTTCCCGAGGTTTCTCATTCAAGCCGTAAAAATATTTGCCTTCAGAATGCGCACTCCACTCTAATCAATTCCTTATTTGTGCACTCTCATCTGAATAGCAATTTCAATGCATTGGCCATGTAACTTAGGCAGAGAGCCAACGGAGGGCGCTCCAAGGAGCATGGTGGTAAAGAACTAAAGGAAAGATATTTTAAAAAGACATTTCCTACAAAATCTTAAAAAAAAACATTCCTGACATGGAATCGACCATTTCAGTCCCCTAATTCTCAAAGGAGTAGCTGGACAATGAGACACTAACTCTTTGCCGGAAAAACAAAAGCTCTAGAATGTAAAAATTACTTTTGTGGCTTGTATTACTGTATGCATGTCCAGTACTTATAAAATGACAGCTCTAACTTAGAGACATCTTGGGCTATGGCTATAACTTAAGTATGCATGTCATAATGCTTGATTCCGCTAATGTGATTTGGCTTATTTTATCTAAAATGTTTTACAAAAATATAAGGCCACACGTCCAGGCCTAATAACTCCTGATGCACATAAGTTGATGTTTTTTTACCATCCTTTATGCAAAAACCCCAATGCAGTATTTCAATAATTTTAGGGAGGTAGCAGCATTTAAATATAACTCCATACAAATCTTGTACTCTGTCGTTTAGAAGCAATTTATTTGCAAGCAATACCACTAGCAGTTGGCAGACTGGAAGTTAAAATTCGCTCCTCAACAGGCACATGAATAGTTACTATTAAAAATTGGTAAAATGAAGATTAAGTATCGGAATTAGATTGACATTTCCATCACGCAGAGATGTCACCCACAGTTTTGAAAAATATCAGTAAATTTATCAGTCACACCAATCTGAAGCAAAATTATTATAAGATATTATTACAATTATTCATTGATATGACTTGGAGATACTGATGTAAACGTTAATTGTCCTGGAAAGAATAATTTGGAATATATTTTGTTTTAATTTTCAGATAAATCAAGCAATGATATATTTTATCAATGCTATAAAATAATTAGTGCTGAAGAAGACCATGGAAGAGTGTAGAAAGAGTCAATCATTGGCTTAAAAAAACCCTGTAGACAATGAGTCATTACTGTTGATGAGGAAACTTATACACGAAGATTTTACTCAATGGTGTTCTATAACACATCTAATTACGTAAGTTTAAATGTGGAACATTTGTATCGGAATACTGTTTTTTCTAACCTCTGTTTATTTTGGAAGATGATTTGGAAGATAGAGTCAGGATTTTCCTTTCCCCTCAAAACGTTTATTCTTCATCTATCAGTAAAAGCCTCAAATATTTGAGTTCTTTAACCTAAAACATGATTCGTACTTCCAACAGATTCTCGATGCATAAACATTCAACTCATTTGAGTCCTTATCGTCCAATTTCTTGCTTCAAGATTTCACAGCGCTAACCTTAGTTCTTTTCTTCTCAATCTTGAAGAAATTTTACTAGTCTCTACTTTCATAAAAACTGCGCCCTTTCATTTACGGGAGTATAAGTTGTGAAGCAACCAACTTCCATTGTCATTCGTCATAATTATACAAAATATAACTAATTAATTGTTATAATTTTGTTATAACAATTTAATTTAATTTAGTCTAAAGTTCTACCAAAGAACACAGTTCTCAAGAAATAATACAGCCAAACGTTGCAAAATTTCGTCTATTCCTGGTAATTTCAAGTAGACTATACCAACATTTAGTTCAAGGTTGCTATATTCTGCATTAAACGTGGGTAGGAGAATTGCAAAGTTAACACCCTTAGCAATAGAGGTTACTAGTTTTGTTTTAGATTTTAGCAGCGATTAGATGCACTAGTATCAACCATTTCCGGGTATACTGCTGCGTGGTGAACTTTAACTGCTCAACGTTTCATTCCTCCTGCTGGGAACGTCGTCAGAAGACTGAAGAAGATGTATCCGTTTTCATCTGGTCGGACCGTTGGAATACTGACCGTTGTTGTCAGCCCCAGAAGGAGGAACGAAACGTAGAGCCGTTTTTAGCTCACCACGCAGCAGTATACCGGGAACTGGTTGATACTAGTCTCAGCAATACTCGCACCATATATTTCCCCGCTTCTATGCTTACGATGCTTTATCGGTCCGTTTTGATTGCTCCGTCATGCTCACCAAGATGCCATATAAGACACTAAGCCTTAGTAATATCTTAAGCCGGAGGTGGATGATCTTTTTGAGAGTCTGCGCCAAAATCGGGTTAATCTCTGACACGACGTTCTTCTAATAGCTAAATCAAATTTTTCAAAAACCTTTTTTTATACTTTTTGTTTGATTTTTTAAAGTGATTATCATACAGGTAAAACTGACTGAAAGGATGAATCAAGACATAAAAAGGCAACAGAACCGCTCTCGGTGCACGCAGTCGCTTTTAAAGCCCATATAGAATTCCACTTCGCTTTTTCAGAAATATCCTGGCTTGATTGAAATGAAAATAAACTCTGGAAAGGACTTGTTTCGCGTTCCAGTTAAATTTTATCGGCATTCCAAGGTTAGCAAGCGTATCCTGAGACGTCCATCCCCGTCCTAGACCCGTCTTTACTATTAATTCCTATCTAAGACTCTTTCTAAGATGAATACACCTCGTGAGTCCACATAACGTCGCCCTATCACTATCACCACCTATCACTAGGTGGCACTTGAAAGACACTGAACCACAGTGACGCTAAATATGTATCAAATGTCCAAACGTTACCGCTTGGAGTTTTACCTGTACTCTTTTGGAGAAAATAAGTTGAAAGCTGAAGCAAAAGTTGTTTATGTAAGTCGTTACAGACACTTTGGAGTGTGGAAAAATAAAGTAGAGATAAATTTGAGTTTAATTTAAAGGACGATGGCAGTAACATATAAGTTAAGTTGAGATGCGCATGCTAGACCACCTCTGAAGAGCAGCCAAAAAGACTGATCAATAATAGCTACATTTATAAATTACAATTATGGACAACCATTACATAAATACCTTTATTACTGAAAATGCATAACTTGCTAAACTTATCTGCTTAAACAAGAACCCAAGAGCTGAAGATATTAATTTATCTACCCATAATCCATCATGAGTTTAGTTTAAATCAGGTCACCTCACCGTAATTACGGAGGTGAGAATAAATGAAAGCTTTGAAAGCACCAGGAAGTAACTTGAATAGCCTATCAATTTCAAATAAGGAAAGAGAGGCGTGCTATTCTGTCCGTTAACAACGTATATTCAACCTCCCATTTTTACATTACAGCCGAGATTTGCCAATTCAATAGCTATTATCAAAATATTTCTGGGCTAGGCATAATTTTTTTCTCCTGTGAAATGAAATGTAGTTTGGGGCACTTTATACCGTAGAGCGAGGACAATTCAAGAGGTTGAGAGTGGAAAGATAGGAACATGGGGTTGGGAGCAGTGCAGCTTCGCTGATGGCGGTGGGAGTCAAATGCCGCATCACCGAACAATGAGATTGGGACGGGCCATTAACAGCTGCGCCCGCCTCCACGGCGGCAATTTCATCCGGTTACAGTGTCGCTGGGAGGACGTTTTCAGGCTAATCGAGGTAAAAGAGGGCGGTTTTTGGAAGATGGGATTAATATTCGTGTTCATTTCGAGAAGGGAAGGGTGACGGTAACGCTATACGGATGTTGAGCAAGACATGGGGGAGTTTTTGAAGCGATCCGTGGTCACTGGCAAGGCTTGGAAGATTTCTTCGAGGCGGTATGAAAGTCAGGATGTCATTAACGGGGCCATGATCTAACCTACGGGAAGAGCATGTTCTTTTTTATCTTTCTGAAGCAGAATCGAGTTTTCATCCCTAGGAAAAATCACTGGGTAAAATCAGTAAAGTTGGAATGGGTTGTCAACGTAAAATTTCAAAAACTTGCAGTCCTCCGTAGAGGTATAAACTTTGCCATTAACCAGCTGAAATTCCATCAACATTTTGTCTTGCTATGCTTTCCAGCATGCACCAAATAATTACGTGTGGCCAGTGTATTTCTCCTTATGCCGGTGCCGCATCACGTTATACTAGCGTGCAATTTTATGTTCCTAGACAAAGACTTACATTATAATTTTCATTATTTTCAGATCCCGTAGCACCCGATTCAGTGCTTGGAATTTGTCTGAGCTTTAACCGTAGCTTAAGGAAATCTTTTTGCCAAAAACAAATAAATATCTGATGCATGGTAAAGCTAGGTACACTTGTGAAGACGCCTAAGTCCTATAGAGGTGGACATAGGTAATTGCAAAAAGAAGGGATTTATTTTTATCTCGACCTATTTTTCAATCTGGAATGCACCATTGGGAAGCCCTGTCATTGACTTTTCTACTAATTATGTACGTAAAGCAATTTTATAAACACTCCTTGATTTTATATATAATTGTCGCGTCGATTACAAGACTTATAATTTCATTAGCACTTTTCATTTTGATACCAGGTTTTCTCTGAATTTTCATGCAATAAACTCCACTGGAAAATCAATTACACAAAAAATAGTTAGCCATAGGGTCGTAATATTTCCCCATCTGACGGTTTTTATTATGTAGTCCGCTTGGTTAATGCATGTTTTAATGTTTACAACAAAATAGATACTATCGGCCGTGGGAACAATTTCATGTGAGTAAACATCGTCAAATCACTAGGTGCAAAATCCTATATAAGTTATTCAAGTCACTATTGAAATTTATTGAACCCAAAAATTTACGATAGTGTCAGAAAATAATTTTTCATAAATTGCACAAATGACATGTTACGCATGGGCTTGTCTGTGAAACTGACTAACACTCCTGACCGGCAATGAGGAGATTTGGGTTCGATACCCGATAAGGTGAATTGATTATTCTTGGCAACTTTCATCCCTTTGACATACGACAGACACCAAAGTACAAGTAATCATATGATTTGACAAAATCAATCACTCTTACCATGTTTTTAAAGTATGATATGTTTATGGTAAAAATTGGCCGAATTGAGGTTTTACTCTTCATAGTAGTTCTAGTTAAATTTGAATTACTTGATCCATCCCATGAATTATTAAAACTGTCTTGATATTCTCTAGCGACATTTCTATGTTACAATGATGTGTCCATTTTATCTTGTGAGGTAAATAGTGCTCCCTTCAATTCGTGCAGAATTAGCTGGAGGCGATCAAAAAAGACAGTACACTTTAATAACAAACACTGTGGAGGAAATAATAATTTCATTTGTGAACCTTAACACATCCAGTTTTTAACTTTAAGGTAAAAATCGTAACTTTCCGTTACATTAACAATCACTACAAAAGTCTCGGAATTACCGACGCACACAGCAATAGGCACTAGAATTACGAATACATTAGTAAGAATCCAAGTCAGAGAAGTCGTGAGTATACAAATTTAATGCAATAGCCGGAGAGAAATATGCTAAGGAAAGATTCGAAGGAAATTTCATAGTTTGCTGGTTCCTATGCATCCAAAAAAATGTTTGACAAGCACCGATGAAATTGTGTTACAAAATCTCCGACGGCAGAAGAAATGCAAATTGATTTGAATCGGATGTTAGCCTCTTAGAGCGAATGATGAATTGTGGAAATGCACATATAGTGGTCGACAAATCTGCATCCATCCCTAATGACGAAGCGTTAATGACCAGCTAGCTACGCCTTTGCCCTATTTATGCACGCGGCGCATCTAACTCATCAATATGAATTATTCATTCCCGGCGCAAGGGGAGAAAATTAGATAAGTTTTGCGAGGTACTTTGAGTTTTTGGCGTCCTAATTCCAAATGATTACGTGGGATTATAAAAACGTTCCGTCTTGAAGCAAAGGATGCTCATAACGGAGTAGTGATTGAGGTCATGAGGTTTATTTTAGTTTCTTAAGTTTCTCTTGGTCCAAAAAATTACTTCTCAACAATTAATACTAGCAAACAGTGTAATTAATGAAATATTTGTTACCATATTAAAAATTGGTGCTCAAGAAAACTGTAAGATTTGATTGTTACATATATTGGTGTTAAAATAAAAATTCGCAGCAATGACATAGGTTTTAAGAATTTTGACAGGTTAGTATATAAATACTCAACTGAATGCAAGCATCTTAAAGGGTGAAACATGGAACAGAAAAATAAGTTGTAATTAAAAAAGACATTATTCCATGAAGAGTAAATTTTTGCAAATGAGACCCAGGTAACATCAAAATATGCTCTTTTATACAATGGCGTATGAATATTCTCCTTCAACGTGATAATATATCATAAAAAGAAGTTTGTAAAAGTAAAACACGAAGAAATGATGAACGTGTGGGGTCACATGGCTGGAGTATTGACAGAAGGAAAGGTATAGGTCTCCCCGATTCCAATGTTACTCATGGGTCTAGGATCACAAGAGTAGAATTGGGGTCAGAAAAACATGATGTATGACTATTCTTCACTTCGTCATTCGTTCGTTCGTTCAACATCTTTACGATGGATGTTTTGAGATAAAAAAAACTTTTGAAATAATAATTAGAAAATACAAAGAGGGAGTTTTCTAGATAAGCATTTAATCAATTGTTAATAACTGAAGAACTGGTTGAAAATATTCTTTTTAAGTAGAAAAGAGAAATATTTTAATAGCTTTCTTTCTTGAAAATGATTTTTAAAATAAATAAAATTACTATTATTTGAATGTATTCAATTTTTTAACAATTCATTAAATTTATATTATGAGTAGTTACAGATAGATAATAACTTATATCAGGAGTGTTATAGCGCTAGAAAGATTATTCTGATTTTTGAGAGAAATGGAAGGTTTTCCAAATTTTACATTCACACAGACAGAAATTTATTATAGCATTTTCCAAAACCCATCATGACGTTAATTGGATACGTCATTATGGCACGACCTTGATTCAAACGATATCTTGCATCTAGCTACGAGCTAGTCCATAAAATGCCCGCCTTTGTGGCTGGTGCTATAAAAGAAGGCTGTAAACCTCTGGAAGCGCTAACTGATAACACGAATAGCTGTGACGCGACACTTTCCTTCAGAGCTAGAATGGCATGGAGTTTGATGACCGCCAGAGATATTTATTTCAGTGTTTTATGACTCAAGTTCGCCAAATATGTCCGCATCACGTATTTCCTATTGCTGGTATGATTTAAAGCATAGTTCACTAGCGGTACATCTAGGAGGTCAGCCACTTTAAGAGATTAGTCGAAGTTATCAGAGTATTATTAAGAGCTGAAAAATTTGATGTAGGGGCAAATCTTGTCTATAACTTAGAACATTATCTATTGTTATGACATTAATATCCGAAGGTCCTAAACAAATGAGTAATAGGGTATGTAAACCCACAAACGAAAACATAATTTTCAATTGAATCGAATATAATTTTCAGTTTAAAACCTTTATATGCATAAAGTGGCATTAAGAAAATTTTCAATAGCATTATTGCAGACCTAAACAAACAGCAATTGCTAAAAACCCATTTACATGATGTGCTATAAACAAAAGATTCAAGATGCAATTGCTAATGGTTGAAAACAGGTTTCCATTAACAGAACAAATCCCACTCATTATGAGTATAAAATTGTACCCACGAGACCATGCAAGTAATTACTTTCTTACCTACTGTCTCTCTGAAGATTAAAAAGATCATTCTCGCACCTCGAATACCGCCAGTAATCTCATTTTCTTCTCACACCACATTTGACTGCCTGCCCTTCCGAGCCCTCCCGAACCAAGCGCAGTAATTTAAGGAAAGTATTATTATATAACCGCGAATTCTCCCGGCCACCCTCATCCCTTGAAAGCCGTGGCCTCGGGAAACGGTATTTCAATTTGCGGCTGTTTTCCATTATCGGCCTCTGCGCTGGGCCCCCGAGTGGGCGATTCGAATGGGGTCAAAGAAGGTCGAATGGGAAGTTCGCTCTTGATGACATAACAGCGGCGCTGCTGCGGGGAAGTAAGCTGCTGCTACCTCCTCGCCTTCCCTTGAATATTCCGCTCTTGCAGCAGTTGGCAAGCGACGCGGGGAAAAAATTAAAACAAACTTGCCTACGTTGAGGCCTAGGAAAAGAAAACAATGGCGAGATACCTGAACAGAAGCGTCCATTATTTCAGTTTCATTTCCGTAATCGAATAATTTTCTAATTCAAAGTTGGAATCCTTAATTACGGCAATTTTTACGGAATAAATCCGAAATGTGAATTAAAAAAATACTCCTGCAACCATGACGCACGTTTGAACTTTTCAAGAAAAATCTGAAAAATTGTATGTTAGTCTTTGCCTATCCATGAATTTGCAAAAAGCATGACTTCCGAATTAATAAAAACGTACATCATTTTTTGGTACATGCACTTCATTAATGCAATAGCGAAAATGGGTGTCTTTCAATGTTCTGAAAGGCAACTGGCCTTATTTGATTCCTTAGGGGAGTGCCGAAAACATAATTATACTGAGAAAACGTCATCTGTAAAATTAAAACTAGATTGTAAGTTCACCATCAAATGACACTGAAACTAATTCTGAATTTAATAGAGAGAATTTATAACCACTGAAAAAACTGACTTTATTAAGAGAAAAAAATCAAGTAGCAAGAATAAATGACATTATTTTAGCATTGACTAACACCACTAACGGAATTATGCTTGTTGAAGGAATACTTTAGTTTAAATTACTGCTTCAAAGCATTATAAACCGCAGTGCCATGAATTTAATTTTTGCAACCTTTATAACTTTTCTCATTCAGAAGTGGGTTTAGAATTTATTTCTTAGACTTTGCGCACTTAAAAATATCGTCATAAGGAGATGGATAAAACTGAACACGGAAAACCATAAACTAAAATATTCCAAAGTCAGCCAAGTTAGTATACACATAAAAAGAAATGAGGAGAAGTCATTGATGGAAAAATATAGCTAACTGAAGGCAAAATTTTACTTTTTTAAGTATTTCTAATAAATGTGCAACTTACTGAGGTTGACTTCTGAACAAGCTAGTTATAAATATGGGAAAATAATTACTATAGTAATCAGACTCTTCCATAATTGATTGTGAAACGACTAGCCTGATGGGCTAGAAATCAATTTTACTGCTGGGGGTTCCGCTTAAAGGAATTTTTTTTCCACAGTGAGTTAACTAATTCACGTGAGACGAAACCTTCATTCCGTATCAACGTCCAATGGCTTCTGACAATCATTTAGCTGAATATTTTTTCAGGCGCTCGTTGCCCATTGTAGCGGGCAACAAAGATCCATAAATAATAAAGGAGAGAAATTAAGGTCTCTGACTTTTGAACTTTACATCAGTATGGTTGCAATTGAGAGAGCGTATATTCCAGTTTGTTAATGAGGTAAATTAAATACCAAACTATATCCATGACTTAATTTCAAATAAAATTTTAATCCAAGAAACGTTGAAAGAAACTATCTTGAGGGCGTGTATTCAACACTGTGATAGTTTTAAATCATATAGGAGAACTTTGTTTGGACTAAATCATATAGGCGACTTTCTACTAATCTCAACTTCCATGGCTTAAATATACCATTCAATTATAGAAACCAAAGCCCAAAATACCAACGTACGCTGAAATACTACAGATTTATCCCACACTGGCTCGTAAAAATCTATTTTACGTCATTTTCTCATGATTTCACCACATTAATAAGTTTTTATAATTTATTTTAAATTACGATGAAAATTTAAAAATAAAATCGTAATTGCATGAAGAACTTACTTATGTATAGATAAAGCATTGCTTCGTATACTAAAATTGTTTTTCTAAGGAATGAGACGACATATGAATAGGTGTTGTCATGCCCGTGCAGGGCAAATATCCTTAACAAATACCCTTAGACTCACTCTATGATTCTTTAATCTAGCAAAAATGGAATTTAGTAATAATAAAATCGTTGTGGAGTAGGTTATAATTAGTGATTGGTATCGATTATACTTAAGCATTTCATGGACTACAATGAGACTTTTCAAAAGCTGTAGGTTGATAATAAAGTCGTAAGCGCTTGGACCTCAAAACATTTCTCTCAAGGGATAATTTGTTCTGGCTTTGTGTCAGTCAACAGCTCCTTATATTCGAGATGGAATAAAAAAATCCCGCTCGCAAAGTTTAAACTGTATATACTTTGGGGAACTTAATTATACGTTTGACAGAGAAAATAATGGTGAACGACAACAAAGAGAACAACAAAATGTTGCAAACATTGGCAATGGATCTTTGTAAACAGAACAGAGGTTATAAATAAATTAAAACTTCAAGCGGTGAACAAAAATCTCTTTCTGTATTCATACCACGGAAGCCTGACTAATTGGATTTTGACTGTTGCCATTCAGTCAGCGGCATAACAGCAGCTTTTTCCCTCCATCTCTTTTGATACACCTTAAAACTTGAGTAAGGCTGTGCACTTCACAAAATCTTCGCGTTAGCCCTGTTGCAAAGAAAACCTCGCCCTTTTCCTTTCGACTACACCAGCATTAATATCATACAGTTTCATTTCCCTCAACCAATGCCCTTCACTCGTATTCCCATTTCCCCTTCTGTAGGTATACAAATTCATTTTTCATTCCGCTCATCTATTCAATCTTTGGCATCCTCCTTCAACACAAGGTTTTAGAAGCTTCTAGTCTTTTCTAGTCTTATTTTGCAATTGTCCGTGATTCCGAGCCATAAAGTACCAATCAATTAAGTTCATTCCAATATATAAGGATGTTCCTAAACATTAGTTATAAGTTCTTTCTGAAGTTTGGTTTTTCAGGTATAGTCATGATCTTGTGACAATTGATTTGCTTGTTTACTTATCGTTGAAAATTTTTAGTGGTCTAAAAAATACCAAAGCAATTTATTTTGTATTAATTAGTATAGGTCTTTTGAAGGAAAAATGGGAATAACTTTAGTGTCCCACATGATTCGTAGAAACAGGGACAAGGAAAATTCCCAGTTCTGTTGATCGAACGCTAATGGTTTGAATCACGGGTGTTTTAGTGGGTTCTCAAAAACACACTGGTTCGAGCGAGTAGAAAAAGGAAGCCCCAGAAGGTGTGCACACGATGGCGATCCTTTTATTTACTTCCTTTTAGAGGGCTGCATCGCGGCGGTTACCGTGCGTCATTATTTTTTTCATTCTTGCCACAGCGACGGATCGGAGGAAGCGTTTACCGCAGAATGAGCAAACTGAAGTGGGGAGAAAGAACTCCGGCCGCGCGGCGACGTCGCCGACATCGATGCCGGAGAATGTGAGCAGAGAAAGTGCGCGCCAATTACGAAAGAGAAACGTAGAGAGTGTGGGAGGGTAAATGAGACAGTGGGGGACGGAGGGAAGGAGGATATATGGGGCTTAAAT
Source organism: Ceriagrion tenellum (assembly GCA_963169105.1). NCBI lineage: Eukaryota > Metazoa > Arthropoda > Insecta > Odonata > Coenagrionidae > Ceriagrion > Ceriagrion tenellum. The sequence goes on along the minus strand of OY720640.1, from coordinate 13,472,213 downwards.
GCAAAAGAAAGGAAGTTATTTGGGGGAAAGCTAAAAAGGGGGGGGGTTCAACTTCAATTACACCGGAGACTCGGTTGGGGCTGACACGAGAGCGGTTTTCATCCGGTGGCTAGAGTAGTAACCATCGATCAATGTGCACACATTTTTAGAACTTTTCAATTAAGTACAAAAAAACGTGGACCACGCTGCACCTAAGTACATTTGCTCACACGGTGGAACAAAATAATGCCTCTATAAATCTAAATGGAAACAGGGAAACAAATGTCAAACTCTATAAAACCCTCATAGGTACGTACAGTTCTGTCATACGGAAGTGAAACATGGACAATGACGGCCGAATCTGCTGAACTACTGGATAGCCTAGAAAGGAGAATGCTGAGGAGAATCTATGGGCCAGTAAACAGTGAAGGGATATGGAGAATTAGTTGGAACCGTGAAGTATATGAACTGTACAAAAAACCTAAAACTTCCACACACATTAAGCTAATGAGGCTCCGATGGGCAGGACGTGTCCAGCGGATGCCAGAGACAAGGTTGGCAAAAAAAGTCATCTTGTAGAGAGTATGGGAGGAGAGAGACCTGTGGGCAAGCCAAGGGTAAGGTGGGAAGATAATTTAAGCAAGGATGCGACCTACTAAGGATAAGGAACTGGAGAGAACAGTCAAGAGACCGAGATGGATGGAGACGGAAAATTGACGAGACCAAGGCTCAGCTAGGGCTGTAGCGCCATTGGAAAGAGAGAGATTAATCTAAATGGCATAATAAGTTAAAAATATATTTCCTATTAAAGCATGTCTTATGGCTTGATTTCTGTGACAGCAAATTCATAATTTAGGCAAATATAATATAGAGCACATGTTTTTACGCAGTAATAGACTTTGATATGTGGTAACAAACATTATATAAATATTAAACGAACGATTTTACATTTAGGAGAAAATCTGTGCATACCAAAGCGAAATATTTCGAAATGAATGTCAAGTGCCACAAGGCTTCCAGTTAAGATTGCATAAACTTACTTAGAAACCACATGGGTGCATGAATTATTATTAAATCATGCATTTAATTTGTTCCATTATAATTAATTAGTACTTTTTTTTGCTAGCCGGACGATTCTGTCGGCCCGTATGTCCCCGGAATCCTGATAGGCTGCTAAGCATGTCATCAGGTTTTCCAGGGACCGGAACAACAGTACTTGACACACATCCATGCCCTGGGTGGAGAAAAACCCACCCAGGCGGGACTCGAACCCGCGACCCTCGGTTTAGCAGGCGAGGACTTTACCCCGATGCCACCGGGGCCGGCAATGTAGTAGGCAATGTTTCATTCAAATCCGTGCATAAGCAAAAATTGCTCCAGCCATCTTTAAACGCGTGAATTTCCAGGGTTACCGATCAACTATCGGTCAGAATAGTCCAGTGTGTTTCTAATTTGATAAATGCAGTTATTTTCAGGGCAGTTTTCCTATCTTTGTAGTCACTCTTTTTGGAGACATATAAATGTGAGGATAGAGGATATATTTTCGGTTATTTATACAGAGAAGAGAGTTTTGCATTAAAGATTTTTCTTATTTTATGTTGATGGGTTCATTCTATAGGCCGGCACTGGCTGTTTTTGAACAATTAAAATACATCAAATTGAACTAAAGCTAGCGCGCATCGGAACACATGAGCACACTTAAGCGCACTCGAACGGAGTTTATTGGAAATGTTAGGGCTGTCAAAATGCTTCGTAACCTACCGAGTAGCTTTCCGTCAGTGATCAATACTCAAGGACTATTGTTTTGATTAATGTAGTACTGAGTATTTTAAAAATGCAGAATATGTACTTTGGTCACAGTAATTTTACACGTTTATAACTGCACGTTTTACGCCTTTCTTAAAAGTTAATAAACTTGACAATAATTATTGACGCCATTTAAGACGCTCTTTTGACGTTCAGCGCTCTTCGACTTTGCTTCCGATTTCTTAAAAGGGGCGTAGGGATTTTTGACAAATGGAAGGCAAGTGTGCTGTAGTGTTGCAAAGTAATTCGCGTGGTAAAGAAAATGTAATGCTCCCTAAGACTTATTGCGCGTTATTAATCATTTATTACATATCTTAAAACTTCCTTTTCGTATTCCAGTCTACTAAAAACACCTGGTCGTTAGTGCTTCGAAGCCAGCAGTTAGAACACGTAATATCTTGTTACTAGCACCCCACGGTTTCATCGATGACCATAATTTGGCTGAAAGTTAACAGCTGAACATTTTGACATTCCCCTCAATCGATAAACGCAAGACCGTATCGGCTGTGCTGAATAGGCAAGTGTCGTTAGGATGTTCAGGTGGCGAGGACGGTAATTATGGGTCATCGATTGCATATTGTAATACTATTTTAAATGTTCCAAATACACGGTCTAACGCCAAATTTCACTGAAATGTACGTCTTTAAGTATTGAGACTCAACGCAGAGACAGTATTTAAAATAATGCTATAATTATAAGTTTTTTCCTTATTAAAACCATGTTTTGAATAGATTTTTCGGCGCGGAATACGATATTTTGACGAAATCATGCCATGAAACTTTTTTTTTCCAAAATATGAAACTCTTTTTTCATTTATAGAAACAAGTTTAATGTTATAAAATATATTATAAAGCATATGGCAGACAATATACAGATATGTTATCAGATACTTCCGCGTAATGTCTGCCATGTGCCTGATGAATACTTGATTAAACAAACTCAACAAAAAGCGAAATTGATGTGATTCAAGTTTTACCCCATTGGTGCAGAGATATCCTTCATGAAAACAAGCATGAAATTTTCATAAAATTCAGTGTACAAACCAAATGAGATTTTTCCCTTCTTCTAAAAGACACATTGCCGACTTTTTGCGTTTCAGCAGGCTTACTAAGCACGTTGCATGTATTGTAATAATGATAGTGCACAAAAATATTCTTTTTGTGGCTGTAATTAATTACAGCAATTCTTAGTGATTAACAAAGCATGCAGACGTCTAACTCGACTCTAACAAAGTATGCAGACGTCTCTAACTCGTCTCTCAATTCCCTCGTTGAATATGCCATTAATTCCAAATAATTTCGTAATTCAGTAAAACTGACAGCGGTAAGAAATCGATTTCCCTGAATAATTATATAAGAATTACTACTATCTAAACTCTGTTAAATTTCAAACGGTATCTGTACGTTGGAAACTCCTTTGTTTAAAGAAGCCCGTCTGGAGAGTACATCCGTGCGATTTCGCTATGAAATTAGCAGTCACGGGAGAAGTGGCTGATCTTAAGGTGTCTGTTTCGGGGGACAGGTGATTACTTTTATTAAAAAAAGGAAAAATTCATTAGATTTTGTGTAATAATATCTCAAAAACTAACATAATCACCGAGATAAACCAGGGCGTAAATTTTCGTTGTAAATCGACAGGGGTATTGAACGGTTATAGTTTACTTTTCTCTCTCGCTTGCAGAGGGAGCGAGAGAACTCGGCACGTCGGAATGAGATGCTGGTGGCTATGTTGTTGGAGGGGAATGTAATGGAAGCACAGGAGACGGTGGTGAAATGGGTTGGCTAAAAGGGGAGGCGCCTTGGAGCGCCGGAATATCACCAAGGCGAATTAACGAATGAATTCTGGGCGCCCTAAGGCCCCCTTAAGAGCTCTAATCGGCACCCGGAGCTGCTCAAAAGGGATGCCACACATTCCAATTTCCAACTAAATACGATTTTAAAAATATACTTCTGGCACTTTTGCCGTAAAATTACATCGATATCATCTTATTTATTCTCTAGCCTCATGTAAGGTAAAGTGTATTCTTTAAGGTGGTTTGAACGAAAAACAATATACCCTATCTTTGGTTTCGTATGTTAAACTTAAAAGCATAGTGTCAAAGGGGAAATTATTGCCATTGGAAACTAAGAAATGTAAAAAAAAATTACTCCACCCCACTTAGCAATGGCAATGTTGTTCTTTTTCACTGCCGTTATATTCCCGAAAAATGTACCTGGAAAGACGTATAGAGTAATTGATGGAACCCGTGAAACATTTAACCATGCGTTGTATTACTGTATTTATTTACTAAAGCATGTCGGAAGTTATTATACACCGCACCTCGGTCCTTTTTCAATACTTAACGACTAAAAGATTTTATCAGGATTCTTAGTGCCAGCTGACCTCGCAGTATGGAGCACTCGGAAGGTTAATTATTCTCGTTTGAGTAAATTAACATGTATTTAATTTGCATTTATTTTGCAGAATTAAAACAATGACATTTTACTCGGCCTTTAAAATACGCAGACTGCAAGAGTTTTGGCATTTTATTTTCTAGAACTACACTGCCGAGCGTAAGTACTCGACACCAAATGAGTTGATTCTCTAATCAGAGATTCGCGTGGGGTCAAAATGGCGAAAGGATGCTGAGCTCCAGCTCTTAATGCTCACGGTGGGGGAATTTGAGAGCGTGTTTATTTTGCTATCGCCCGTAACCCGAAACTAAGGATTCAGCGGCAGCTCTCAAAACAAGTCGAGTCTTCGGGGACCACCGCGAGGAAATGCCGAGGCACGCAGGCAGTCACGCACGCACGGAAACGCCACCATATGAGAGCTGGACGGGCGAAAGCACGCTCCCCAACCGAAAAACCACCGCGCCAGCGCAGCGTCCCGACACGCCAAGCCACGCCAAACCACGACTGGGCGAACGCACAGTCAGTCGAGTGAAAGGGAAACCAAAGAGAGAAAATGCCTGCCTCCCTCCATATACGCTTTCTCTCCTTCAACTGTTTGCCCTTTCACCCGTCCTCCGTCCACCGCCCCTCTGTTGTGCCCATGGGCCGGGAGAGGGAACCGCAGAGCACAGAGAGGGCGAGGGAGGCCCTTCCAGAAATGTAGCGATGGAGATGAAAACAAGAGTGCCCCAGAAATTTCCGGTAGAGTGAAGCACTTTCGATAAGATTTCTCCACGAGTATGGAAGCGACATAGAATAAGAATAACGATGGTTAAGTGCATTCGTGCTAGCGTCGAGCTGGATAATGGAGCACCTGGCCGCCGAGGAATATCCGAGGTTGAAGGTCAAATGATGGCGTACGAAGCATTTAAAAGGCAGTAATCCGAATTTTAAAGTATTATAGTAGGAGATCATTGAAAACGAGTTCGGTGAAAACTTAAAAGTTTGGGACACAGCATTCCCTCAAACGTATCAAAGATTTCTGCATATTGTTGCCGTGATCGTATTTGCATTTTTATGGATAATTAATCTGATACTATTGACTGACGGATTGGAATGATTATGATTCCTATTGCTGATACCAGAGCCTCTGCAGAATATTTGGAAGAGTATTTTACCATTGCGACATGATACAAGAGTCCGCTCAAAATAATAAAGAAGTGGAAATATTCAATTTTTGTGCTTCTAGAGGCTATCATAATAAATTCTTCGGTCACGTGATTCCGATTCCCAAATGGAATTGGACGAGTTCACTGATTGACTGTAATTCAAATTTCAACTGCAATATTATCTAGAACGTATTCTGTACCTGAATTTCAAATTACGGATGTCTCGGCAGGCTACTTGGGCATTTACCGAGCTTTGCGCAAAGCAAAACCATTTTTTTTCTGACAAGTAAAACCATTGTGAGTAAAACTAGCTGAAAATCTCATAAGAATAAACTGTGACGTCTCCTACGTGGGGAAAGGGCATACCTGTCTCCTGTTACTAAAGGTCATTACCCCACATTCAAAGTTGTACTGTTTATGAGGAAACAGTAAAGATAAGAAATATTGTAAAAGGTGTATGCTATGCCATTTACCGAGGTAGCTATGTTGATGAATCACCGGCCAGTTTCTACCATAGTGAAAGTTGTTTTTAGACCAACATAACACTTAACCCATTGGTATGGTTTATCACAGATACCGATGAGTAGTAAATAAGATGTCGAAACACTTCCGCTTAATGCCTCCGCACCGCAATGTTTGTTTTATTAAAGCAAGGTAAAGCACACCTACTTTAGTGAAACGATTATTTAACACAATCTATCTAACAACGGTATGTTCTTGGAAGATGATGAACTCCAATGATGTTTCTTTAATCGACTGGTAGTTTCTAAGGTCTATTTTGTGATCATATTGACTAATAGCAGAGGTTGAAGCCAACTTCCAGACACGAGGAACCTATTACTTACCTCAGGAATAAACTTGCAAAAACTAACCAAATTTTGATTATTGATGGTCATTCCCATGATGAAAGTCAAAATGGCTGTGCACATGATAACGTTGGAAAAAGTTGCCTCTTGTCACCAGGGCCAGGCATGGCTTTGTTAGTATGGTATTTGAGTACTTTGGGTGGTAATTTTCTGGGACCAGTGAGTTATTTACTTGTTTCTCTCTTGCTAGCTAAGGAATTCCATCTACGCATGTTGAACTGTAAGCTAGTCGCTCGAATCATAATCGACTTCCAGGGGGAAAAAATTGATGTATTTTTATTCACTCACTTCCTCTTTTCTTCACAATTTTCCACCAGTGAGTTTTTGCTTACTGCTTTCCACAGATTTTATTAGCAGCATAAATAATAGCGGAATCAGTCAGGCTAACCCATTGGTCGCGGATTTGAATTTTGCTTTAGGATGGCTGATAATAATTCCTGATAAACAGTATATTTAGATGAGAAAATAAGAAAAAATCGAAGGTGATGTATTGCTTCAAGTTGGTATTACTCTAAAACGACATCAATGTTACTCAATTAATATTTTGGTTACTTAGAGAAAAACGAGTCTGCTATCGGATATGGAAAAAAATGCTACTAATCCACTCAATTTTCCAAGTCAATTTAATTTCAAGTTACAGGGAAAATTAGTATATTTCCATCTGATACGAATGCCATTTTCTCTAAAAACTGCTTTCTAGAAGCAAACATATCCAGAATTTAACTAAGGATAAAATAAATTCTGCTCCAGCCACCATATGCTTACGTAATCAACTAACAACTGCGATAAAAAAAGGTTTAATTTGGGGGGGTTCATAGAAATGGATGTGCGATCGGCGCATATCGCATGAAAAACCGTCAAATATTCTTATATTACAACCACGGCATACTCATCAATTTTATTAAAACCACTACCAATCCTGGCATCAGCACATATAAACCATTATCACCTTATTTTATCTTGAGGGTACATATGTGCTGAAACCACAATGGGTGGTGAGTAAACATAAGTGTAAAATATTACGTGGTAATTCTTTAAAATATGCGATCTAAATATTTTCCACAAAGCTACACATGATACTTTCATTAACTAACATTAAAAAAGCGTTCGTCAAAACATATGTATGCATGATTATCTGAATATTATTTACTTTTTTATGGTTTTTAATGCGATACACATGGCAATAGTAATTCACTTTAATTGGACATTTATTTTAAAATTATAAGTTTACTACAATGATAGCAACAAACAAGTGAAATTCGAAGTGAAAATGCAGTTAAAACTATTGAAATGACGATAAAACCGGTTCCTGTAGCCAGAAAAAAACCCTTTAAACAAATATATCCTTGCAGTTATCAACAAATTTTGTACACATTTTTTTATCTCAATGGGTAACGCACCTATTATCCGAAATTGGGGAACGTAAACCAATTAAACTAAAATTTGAAATTTCGTTTTTCTTTCTACTAACAGAGTCAAACAGAGCCCTGTAAGCGCTCCAAGGCGGGGTATGAAGGCAAGAATGAGATTGAGGTAGAAGGGGGCATAAGGCGAGACTCTTATCCCGCGGTCCCCTGAAGGCATGAGTGCAGCGGGTTGGTTGGTTGGAACGGAGGTCGGGTGGGAGGAGGAAGTGAGTTGGGGTTTGATGGCTGAGGGGAATGAAGAAGGAATGAAACTGAATTGGGGCACCCTTCCACCGAAAGGGGTTGAATTGGACTGCTTCCCCAGGGTTGAATGGGACCACAAAGCTCTGTAGAGAAGGAAGACGCAAAGGTAGAATGCCTCTGCCCCTCGCGCGCCCTCTTGGAATAAAAAAATAACACGAAAGTCCCCCTCTTCCAATTCTTTGAGGCTCTCACCACATTATTTTTGCATCTTCTTCCTCCTGAGTAGCACAGGAGATATTGTTAATGTGGAGAAAAGACGGAGAGGCAACAGAAAAGGCCAACCGAATTAAAGTGGCGGGAGCGATTTTTATGTACAGATTTGAGAGACACCTTGCACGAATTTACCTGTAAGAAATACACATGATCTACTATCTATTAAATAATCCATATTATATTGTTATAATGGTTGGTTAAAAATATCAAAGTGCCATGCTGAGTGAAATATTCGTTCTTACAAACTATTTTCATTTGAGTTACGAATTCCGCTCTGCAAACCAAAGGAAAAAACAATGATTTCCTTAGGCAAAATTTGTAAATCCTTTCACCTGCTACCATAACTCCTTTCGCTCCAGCCACTAGGGTCAATATATTTGGAGGAGGTGAGAGGATACATACAAAATTAAATTACCAGATGATGGCAGAATAAAGATGCAATGATGAAAAAGATGTGTTTTGGAGAATATTCTGATGAATAAATCAAGCTAAGCCTAAATGAAACATAGCCTCAGCCGTATGCTCGGTAAATATATAGTAGGGTGCTACAACAAATTACACCGTTCCCTTATTTGATGCTCAATTATTATGAAACGCCATGCGCAGAATGTTGAAATAATAAATTCTCCGTAGATCGTACCCCTCGTATTTTTTTCTTTCGGTACCTTCGTGTTAGACAGCGTGAGATGGGACTGATGGACCATGTGCATCCTTCAAAAATCCCAAGGTAGGGTTTTGGATACGCTGAGTCAATTGTGAAAATATTTTTGATCACTTATTTGCCACATTGAGAGGAATTTTTTCTCGTGTAGATGAATAAATGTGGGAAGACATCGTTTATATAAGCGTATTTAAGTGCCAGCATAATCAAAGGACCCAGCGCTGATATACATATTCTGCCAGCCAACTTAAACTACGTTTTAGCTTAACTGTAATGCGCTGATTTTTCTTAAACATGAGAAAGAGAGTATGTAGTCTCCCTGTAAAGGTGTCCAGGTAAGCATTTTCTCTTTATTTTGAGCAGCACAAGCGAAGACTAATTTTATTTTTCAGGCTAGCTATGACTAATGATTCATTCGACGGCCTGCTAAAAGGGTTTAAACTTGGCAAATCAATTGTAATAATACTTTTAGTCGACTGCTTAATTCAGCAATAATAATGATTCGTTCTTTTACGTATTTAAATTCAAACATGGTCTTAGTCAGAATGAGTACACGGCATGGAAAATGGAACAGTACTCTGATTCAATTTGAAAGCAAAAATGCATCAGAGGTTGACTATGCTTAGGACTAAGATATATCTTCAAGATAATATCGTAACTGATTCCGATTTTTGCTAAATTTCCATGTATTTCCATGCATCGGAGGTTGACTATACTTAGGACTAAGATATTGCTTCAAGATAATATCATAACTGATTCCAATTTTTGCTAAATTCCCATGAAGATGTATCCTCTAAAAAGTAATAAAATCGATATTTCTTTATCGATTTCTTTAAAACAAATCAAATAATTAGCATTAAAAATTATTATGAATGAATTATCGTTTTCTTTTACCAGAATATCCTAAATACTATAACGCCGAGATGAATATTCACCTGAGAATGCTGGAATATATGAAAGAAAGAAATAAAAATATAGCAAGCTTTATCGAGGGAAATTGTTTCTGAGGGGAAAACCATGAAAAAAAAATCACTGGGCCGGAAGCGAAAAACAAAAATATTTACAAAAAGAATCGCGTTAGAATTCCGCTTTCGCTTGTGTCCTGGACCAATATGACGAGCAACAAACCGGTCAACGGATTTGCGCCGTTGAAAACGTTCGAACCAATCATCGGAAGGGCTGGAACTTATTTTTTAGTTTACTTCTCGGCCCCCAAGGGGGGAAGAAGCATGAACATGCAGAAGCAAAAGGGTTCGTTGGATATATTTCCCCCGTCTCTCCTTGCCATGTGGGTGACTGACGGATGGGTGGGATGGTCGTGGGAAAGGCTCGGGGGGATTATGGGATTAGGTTTTCTGACAGAAGCGAGGGAAGGTTGCGGGAGGTGGTGCAAGTTAGAGGGGAATTTTCTCTGCGGGGTGTGAGGAGTGAGGAGAATTTGGCCTGGGAGAGGAATAAGGTGGGGTGTATAAGAGTTTTACGAGAAAGAAGGGAAGTGAAGGCGAGGAGAGCGGACGGCTAGTCGCGACACTCATTGCTATTCCTAATTACTAATACTCATTACTCATTATTATACCTCACCTTGAAGATACAAGTGTTGTTTGGAATCCTATTTACAAAACCAAAATCGATATGCTTGAAAGCTTGCAGCGACATTTTATTAAATGGCTATTTCACAAAGACAAAATTGTTTATACCAGGGATGATTATTCTTCTGTCTGTGAAAGGTATAGAATTCAACTCTTATGACTTAGAAGGAAGGTTTTTGATGTTACCTTGGTATATAAGGTTTTAAATGGAATGATTGATTGTGAATAATTGCTGGTACGTAGAACACGGTAGCTGACCTCATTTGTACAGCCGTTTGCGAAAAAGAATGTATGTACTTCTAAACTCTTGTATTCCTCGAGTTATTGCGGCAGCGAATGAGCTGTACAATGTTATTGATTTTTTTTCTAACTCCTTAAACTGTTTAAAAAGATCGTGACTTGATATTTTGACAGGAATAATTTATAGAATTTTATGTATATGTTTAATTTTGAACTTTTTTATTCTTGTAATGTAGTGTAATATGAGTCATTTCTATTTTTTAACATTATGTTCACCTTTTATTATAATCCATGTAATTGGGGACATCACTTTGGGCTGAATAAATTATAATAATTATTATTCCTCCTATACTAACCTTCAGTATACGTCGGTAGCATCTCCATAATGCAGCAAGTGAAACTTGCCTGCGCATAGGTGAATGCTATAAAAATTGATTCGATCAAAACAGATATTTGTCAAAAAATTTTCATTTTTGTCAAACAAAAACTTGAGCATTGAAAACATTAATATTAAGGGACCTCTTCCTCAGATAAACCTCTCATTTAACATTTTTTAGTCAAGATATAAGCTTAATACTTCTGTCATGTCAATTTTAAAATATGATTAAATAATTATCAAAAAAGTTATTGATTTATCGAAAAGCAGTAACAGCTACCATTAGTAAGGGACACGAGTTAGTTTATCCAAGATATAACGAACAAGTTATATTTCTATCGCACATAAACTGACAGCACAGGCTATCATGAATAATTAACTTGCGTGCTTCCTTCTATATTTTGTCGATCCATGCTATATTCTTTCTCCTACTTACATTGTTACCAACTTCACATTTATCGATCCAGTTTAAAGAATTATGAATGATTTAACTCCACTAATTACTAAATATTTCCTATGGCAAGTAACCTCAGACTTGTGTGGCTGCTTTGCGATGACACTAATGAGAAACACCGAAGGCCACTGGGAACGAGTCGGAGTACGAAAAACTATTCATAAAAGTTTTCAATTACGAAGCAGTAACGGAAGCGAAACTTCTCGAAAATAAATGTGAAATAAATCAAGAACCGTGCATCAATTCCGATAGTGTACTCCTTTCCCATTCCAAAACCCCTATTCTTATGAATGTTCGACCACGAATACATGTGTCAAAACCAATAATAAATTTCACATTTTAATTGACTTAAATACTTAGCTTTCGATTAATTCAAGCGAGCCAAAATTAAGGCAGAACTTTGAGACAATTCCGCGAATAAATTTTTAAAATAACTATTTTCTAGGAACTATGTTCAGCGTTGTTTCAATAGAATGACCGCATGTTGACTTCACATAATGTAGTAATCATCTCATTACTCAGAAAATTATGTGGAAGGATGCATATATTTCATTTTATTCAGTGTTTTTGGATTATTTACTTCTCGTATAAGGTTTATTTGTAAGAATGTCTTTTTGATCCTATGGAAAAGTATAGTTTCCTCTCTTTTTTCTCCCATTATTCCGCTTAATACTACGTTATCAAAAGTTGGAAAATCGGTTGGAAAAGGAATAATTTGTTGAAACATCAGATAGAGGGCAATATTTTCCGAAAGTAGCCAGATAATGAATTTAAATGAATTTTTATTCATTTAACGGTGAAAACTTAATATCACTGAATTATACATGGTACTTTTCCAAGTCATGATGTACCTTTCTCAAAATTGAACGCAGCTCATTTTTCTCGAATAGTTTCCATTTAGCGCCTTCATAGGCTCAGAATGCAGCAGGGGAGACCGATGATATTTGGGTACACCTTTGTCTGTTGAATTTTACATTTTTAACTAAAACCGTTTTCAATAAAATAACTGTACTATCGTATGAAAACACAATAAATAGGAACGTTTGGTAGAAAATCAGTATCAATAAAGCTTTGAAAAATAGTTTTTTCAAACAATAATCGTGTAGTAATATACCCCTTATGCGGGGTATGTTGGTATCCTAGCCGGGGCACGTTCGTACATATATACAATGGCTCTCGGGATAACTAAGGTAAACGTGTACCATGGTATAGTGTCACTTATTAACCTAACACGCTTTGAAAGCACTCAAAAGTTACCTTCGTTGTCACTGTAACCGCTGGTTCCACGAAAGACCACATCGTTTCATTAAGTGCTGCATTCCTGACCCTTTCTTATGTATGCATGTCATTGAAAGTTCTCCTGGTTTTGAATTATATAAGAATTTTTTGTTTGAATTTCAGATGTCTAGAAATCTTAACTATAGGCGATTGCAGAATGACCTTAGACTGTTAAAAAATCTCATAGTTCCTCATTATCGCTTGGTCTTGAGCCCTACATGATATTTTAAGAACAAGTTTATATGTTATATATTATAAAAACCTTTCTTAAGCTTAATTTAAAGCTACAATCTTATTCATGAGGAATAATGATATGGAGACTATAATGTATAGCAAGGAAGGGGCTAGTTTGCACACCTTGCGAACTGGACGTACTAGCACCGACACCATATTTTTCATCAAATCTCACTGTTGTACATTTTACATTCAAAAGAAAGTTGTGCACTTCAAATTGTAGCTAAATGGCTACTCTTTCAAATGTACTACATTGAATACCCTAGTTAAGTTGGTTAACTCAAGGTAAATAAGGAAATACTCTAGAAGAATGTTGCAAACCGGCTAAAAAAAACATTACGGAAGCTCTTGCCCAAATGGAGCCGACTGGCAGTGTGTTGAGTGAAGGGGGTGTTGAGTGTCAGGAACAGAAGTTTCAACGCGCTCGCATACTTATTTGCTAAGTTATCCTCAATGTACGAACCCTGATGCCCCTGTACTCAACTAGCCCCAGTTTCCATTACTTGACATATGAATGGGAAAATTATCTGCCAACTGCCGTATGCCGTACACTGAAAAATCGAAAAATCCGCATGATCATACAAACAACAAAGAATAAAGGGATTATATTGATTGATTCTAGACTTTATTTAAGGAGTATCTACGGGGAGATGGCATAACCGTTCACAGGTATTATGAATAATACTAAAAAGTATCACTGAATTTGATATATAAATATGCCTAATTAACTCGAATTAATCTATTCACTGCCGAATAAAATCTTTACCTATGAAGTTAACAATGCTAATAAGTGAAGTTAAACCATTCAAAAGTAAAACGTTTTACGACATTCAGATTAATACAGTATTATCTTACAACGTAAGGAAAGAGAGACAAAAGTATAACGATTACATATCACGATATTTTCCCCATATGATATGCTGTGAGTCGTTTAGTAGCTTATAAAGCGAGTATTAAGAATAAATAACACATGAAGTGTACTAAAGCTTTATACATAAGATATTTCTGATACCATGATTGAGTTATAAAATGTGGATGTATGTACATTTATGTGAATAGGAACACAGGCGGTTAGTTAGTGAGAGAGAAAGTGTTTTAGGAAGTTGAGGGGACACCTGGTGGCGAAAAAAAAGAGAAGCGGACGGTAGTGAGAGAAGTGTCGTGAAAAAGTTTTCTGGGGCCCACAAATCCTTCATCCGTGAACGCAAAAACCAAATCCACAGCGCCGCTAGCGCCAACAGCTTGAAAAGGTTCTCAGGGCTTAATGCACAAAGGGCCGGCAAAATGAAGTGAGAAACAAAACGCAATCGGGTTTCTGGCTGTGCGCGTTTGGATGGCGAATATATGGATTGGTTCCCTTTGATCGAAACCACTCAGGAGTGACGACGGGCGGTTTCCTAGCTACGGGATAAAAAGTCTTTTGTCCAGGAATTAAAAAAAGCACCACTTTTTCATTCCATTCAGGGAGGTGAACAAAGGGATAGGTAAGTAAATATATACACAAACATACCTACAAGGAATATTCCTTTGAGCTTTTGCTTAACGTACAGTCGGTTGTGTTCACCACATGAACACAGTTTACTTAACAAGAAAACTCAATCAAGACAAAATAAGGACGACGAAGCGTAAAAACATGGTGATGACAAAATAGCTATTTTTGGTACGAAACTAATTTCGCTGGAGATAACATTCTAAAAAATCTCCAATTTCTAATTTTGCTTCAAACCTGGAGTCTATGAATTGGTGATTGAATGAAAAGATGGACAAGAATCCATTTTCCCTTCTCGGGAATCACAAATTCGAATCTTTAAATTTGAATCGAGCCTCAGAATTGGAATTCAGTTATTTCATTTATCTTTGTTATGAGAATAAGCCTTCAATTAAAAAAAATGTGAAATCAGAGACCCGAATAAACAATATTTGAAGGAAATGGTAACAAAGAGCGACTAAAAAGTGAAAGCGGTGAGTTTCTTATCAGAATAAATGCAATTCCGAGATCGAGGATATTTCAGGGTCTTCAATGGCAACTTTATTACGAGGAAATAGGAGGGCTACGTTCAAGTTGAATCAACAGTAAATTTTTTTAAATTTCTAACCAATAATCGCCTATTCTTGTCTAAACATTGATAAGGTTTGGTCAACATTAATATTCAAATTAGCTGCCGTTTTCACCAATGTGTCGGTTTATTTTTAAACCTTATTCTGGGCATCTACATTACATTGTCACACTGATTACATCAAAACATCATTCAAATTTCTTGCAACAAAGTTCAGGTTCAAGTTACAGAATTCATAATATCAAACTATTAAACCTAACAAAATCATATCAAAAATAGTCAAAACGTCATTCTTTCATATAAACTTTTAAATGGATGCAATGTTGAAATGATATATTTTACCAAGATTCGTAGCAAGAAACTTCAAAATTTGGTAGTGCTTCAATTTTTGCTTATACTATTACAATAACCGCAAAACTTTTATTGTAAAACCATTAAAACTTACCCCACAATTAAGTACTATAGCTAGATGGATAGAATACGCGCATCCCGTTTAAGGTTTAATAGAAGCTTCTGTACATTATTATCTATTTGCGAGAATACCACTTTGAACATCATTTTTTGCAGATTTTACTTTCTCATTTCGTGTATCTTGTAATTGCAAGTTTTTTTCACAGATAAATATACATCACACTTATTCCAGGGTTACATTGGTAAACTTGTTATTTGGTAATCTATGCCCAAATGAACGCTACTTGTAAACCGTTATAATACAGATTCATAATAATTCAAAGGCGCTACCGTTTAATAATATATCCATATTTGAATTAAAATAAGCTGTTAATTTAATATAACTTTTTATTTCCATATTTTAACACCTAAAAGGGTCAAACAATTTGACTAAACGTTGGATACTGCCAGATGAGTTGGTTTGTTAAAAAATTGACAAACACTCCAAAGCAATATTTATTACAATATTTTGTTACATTTATTTAATCCGATTCCTGGCAGGGGAACATTTTGGTGATGCTGCGTTGACTTGTACTTCCATAACCAGTCTGAATAATTACCACTGCACTCCTATACGATCTATAGTTGACGAAATTAGCACAACGTTGTTTCATGTGCGGTGGACATGCATTTGGTTTTAATTAAGTAACATGGAAGCATAACTATGAGATTACAAACTCATTATATTTTACGTAATATTCTATGCAATATTATTAAATAAAACGTGGAAGACTAAATTATGGTGCTAAGTAGCTTTACAAACATACCGTAACTGATATTAGCATACGGAAAATATAAGTTATGCCTCGATAGAGAAAAAAAAGCACTTATCGTGATACATAATTAATAATGGAAAATTTTTCATGATTCTCAAGAGGTATAATGTCAACAACGTCCATTAAACGATTGAAAAAACAACTCACGGGACATGCTCGCAAAATCGAAGGACCCCATTGACTTCCCTGTGAATTAGGTCATGTCAACATCAGGGAGACTGGAAGAATTATTGCTACATCTACATAATACCCCTCAAGCCGCCACATGGGCGTATGGCAGGGGGTGTTATGTCACCAGCCACGTAAAGATGTATGGTTTTGGGAGGGAAAATGGTGACATGCATTACGAGATTGTATTTAGTGGAGCTCAGTTTTTATTAATAAGGTTTTAATGAACGTCAAAGGAATTGTTATTGTTTTGTTTTTAAAGACGAAGAACGTCAAGGGCATTTCAGGCTTGGAAAATCCGAAAACTGTACTGTTGTCGAGCACGATATTAGCCTTGAACAAAATATTCAATAGGGCAGTGCCAGGATAATTTGCCGTTCCAATATTAATTGACATTGAATTGCAAAGGAGGTCTTTTTAGATCTGGTTGGCAAGGGGTAATTTTCACCAAAACACAGGTTTTATTCACAGCAATTTTTGGAACCCCATTTTACAAATGATTAAGTGCAAAACAAGGAAAACTTTTCATTTTTGCTGTCGTAATTTTTCATATTTCACTTGAAAACACATCAGGATTCACCTGATTCCTGAAACCGAAATATAAGTCCTCAGTACCTTAACTCGGAAATGTTCACCTTCAAGACTATGAATGAGTCGTTCCTTGAAACGCTGGATTTTAACCAAAGTATCCTGGTAAGAAATTATAAGGTTTCCACTAATATAAGATTGTATGAACTAGTTTCGATGTTGCTACGTCATATTCATGCGACTGATCAAAAAACAGTTTCAAATATGTAAATAGAAACTGAGGGTGAATTTCTATGCATATATTTGAAGCAATTTCATCAGAAAATTGCAGTAAGATGATGTTTTAACATTGAAACTAGTCGTTTTAAATCTTTATCTGTGAATACTGCTGCTGTATTCCTTCAGTAAATTTGGTATACTTCTGCAACGTCACTCCTAAATCTGCATTTTTAATTCTAAACACCTCGTTTGAATTATTGTTTTAATGATACATTACTATAAATTGATTACAAACAATCATTTTGCCGCCCAATCTTACTTACTGCTTATGCTTCCCTTATTTATAAATTCACAAAACTCTGGTTTTCTTGTGTTTGAGATTATCTAATGATCAAGCATTGATCCACTCCTTTAATGCATGCTTTAAAAACCTAGGGTATAGCAATATTAATTTCGTACTAACTGAAATGCGGATGAGATCGAATGAAAAAGTGCTTTTCCCCTAAATCAATTATTACTTCCCAGGTGAATGATGATTAGTTATTGAAGTACTTTCCTATTAATGGGGCTTGCTCGTCATCATTATCACCTATTTAATAAAGTGTTTTTTTCTATTGCGGTCGAAATAGTTTTGTAAGAGGTAGCACGTAAGAAGATATAACCCTTATGTTGAATGTAATTTCTTATTCCAGTGGCTCGTGAGAAAAGATTAGATTTAAATTGCAGAGCATAGTCGTAAAATAAAAGTGGTAAGATGCCTATGGAAGCGTTATCATCCGTGGCACGTGGTATGCAATGAGACTGTGGCCTCATATTAAAGCGCGTTTTATCCAAATCAGCCACTACACAATGGCCGAATGCAGATAATTATTAAAATCGCTCTTTTCATTAAAATGGACGAGTAAGAATAACAGCTCCGAGATGAAATATCTCGCTCAGCGCATTTCAGTTAATATCTGTTTGCAATCCACCGCGGCACAGTCATAATCAGGAAGGGGCGGTCGGTTTCCTTCCACGCCGTGTAGATTGAGGGAGCCACAATAGAACCAAGGCCCACTCATCGCATCAACGCGCCCGATAAACTCGGAGCGCGCCGGCGAGGGAAGCGGAAGGCGTCGGTGGTGGATGCATTACTGCCGCTCGCCTGCCGCGGCACTTCTTTTCAAAGGAAGGAAACCCACACCCGCGCCTCTCTGCTCCGTTTCTGCACAAATATAAATGCGGCGGTGCATTTTCCCCGCGACCGAGGAAGATGTGCAGGCGATGGGGGAAGAAAGCGGAGCGGGAGGTGCACGGGGGGACAAGTGACGCGAGAACGGCGACTTTAACGTGGTCAGAGGGATTATTGTTTTTTTATACACATCTGCGTGGAGCGTTGGATACATGTCTCCGTCAAGATATCTATAGTGAAAATAGAATAAAAATGTATGTCCACGATTTGTTTTCTATACAATTAAATGCTATTTTTTCCCGAAACTTTATGGCACTTGGTTAATGCATATATCTAAACGATTCGTTTAACTATTCACAGAACACTCGTTAGCTTGATACAATGCGCTAAACACAAAAATAATGAATGCTAACAAATATCAAGGTATCGTGCAGAATTGAAAAAACATTTTTTCACCTGATTGTTGCTTAAATTTCGTATTCCGTGCCGTAAACCCCACTCATGACAATGCACTAATAAAGGCAACATTTTTCGAATATTACGCTGGAATCATGATTACCATTACATGCATGGTAATTTACACCGTATGAACGGAGGTGCTCAGTGAAGTGTTTTCCAAAATGTCTCTTTGACTTACATGAAATTCCATAAAAACGTACCCCCAATGACTCACATTTTCCGCTCCAACCAGGACCTTAAGCACAATATAGTATTTCGTGGCCGGGACATCAAGGAGAGTTCGCCTTTAAAAGGAGCGGTATGTTTCGATCGAGGCAAAAGGGATTCTCTTTCCTCTCTCCCTTCCCCCAAACCCCCTCCCCTATCTCTCCACCTCCTCCTTTCCTCCCCCTCCGCCACATTCCCATCCCCCCGTTCTCTCTCCGCCCCCTGCCACACACTCTTAACCCCTTTCCCAACCCTTATCCCCTCCCTCACTGCCAAATACCCTTACTCCCTCAGCCTCACTCGTCGAAAACCCCTTCACCATCTCGTTGCTTCCTCTCAGGTGTGGTAAAAAAAACGGGGAGAGGTTTTTTTCCGATCATTTAAGGCAAGTCCCTCATTAAAATGGCTTCAATGCCATTGTATTTATATTCGCATTTGTATTCGAAAACAAGGCATTCATAGGCGCAAAAATAAAGACATACACACTGCAATTTCATGTTTATATTCATGCTATGTTGTATTATTTATCTTTTTTGTCTATACTCTACTCTGGAAATTTGAATATATCCTGAGCGTCCACAAAGTATGATCGTCGACCCTTTGACATGAGTGCTAAGTAGAATTAATGGACGTTGGTTATTCGGCAATGAGTGAATTCAATGTGAACTGCAGCAATATTTTTGGACAGTGAAAGCAAAACTTTTAATCTGATAGTCAAAGCCTATCATAAATTTTGGGTCGCCTTGTATGACCAGATAACCATCCTTTCGTTTTTTTTATTAAAAAAAATTTGTTGAAAAAGCCTTAGCTAAATTTGAGTAGATATTTGACTTCTCGCGTCGTTCGAGTAAAATTGTAATGAAAACTGTTACACAAGCATCCTTGCGCTCAATAAATTGCTAAATCATCCATAATCTTTAGTCATAGTAATAAGTATTAAGTTATACATTTTATCAACTTTAAAGTAAATAATAAATAGAAAAGAGATTGTAACCGGGAAGGAAAGTAGAAGGAAACGGGCAATTGTGCCTGGAAATTTTAGAGGAATTTCACTTTCTTTTATTTAAGTCTACCTTAACCAGTTAATTAAAAAAATAACACTTGGATTTCAACAGACTTTTTTATGACGAGTAGAACTAGATAATTTCAAGAATACATATAATAGTGGGAGAAATGAAAATTAAACAACTTCAAACTGAAAAAAACTCCTCCTGTACAGATTTCGACCCAAAAAATGTTCTTTTATGTGTTTCTATTAATTTCCCATTTATAATGCTTGAATAAATTTTATTCATATTCTGACTATGTCAAGAAAAATGTGCCTTCAACTGGGTTAAAACAGCTAAATAATACGTTTCACGCATTTTTGTTTTGCGAGCCAAAATTGAAACTAAGTGGAGTGAAAAGTGAGACTGTGTAAAATATATAAGGAATAAAGAGTATTTTTAATTTGATAAATAGATAAAGTGGAAATACTGAGAAAAGGGATAGCTAAATATATAGTGGGGGATTATCCGTGTTAGCTATGGCTAAAAAGTGGCTGCAGAGAGATGTATGGTGAATTTTGTAGTAAAATTTAATTGGTTAATTGCAAATTCTGATTGAAACATCATCTCAGGGGTAGTTTAATTCGGGAAACTCCGAGATATAGCATGAAGATATCAAAAATATAACATCACAGTGAAACAGAAGTTTAGAGAAAGTGGGAAAAACTCACGCATCTTCCCAGGGGTGAATGCGGAAGTCCGATCATGATGCTTTTTTATGAAATGCACCGAGAGAGTTCAAAGACTTCACAAAAAGTAGGAAGTGGAACATGAAAGTAGTGAAAGGGATGCAAAAGTACATCTACACAATATCCTGAAAACCATCCTCAATGGTATTTGGTAGGAGTGAGTTATAACCACTTGCATACTTTATAATCTGAAGTGATGTTGCCTACTTTCACAGTTTTTCTAGCCTTCTTCTCTCAAATGCAATCTATTTCTCACATTTGAGTATTTGTGGATGATCTACTAAAGTTAATGTTACTACGGCTAGTAATGCATCAGCAATAAACCCCCAAAACAATTTTCAAAAGGTAAATTCCCTAAAAAATGTGCCACAATCTAGGTATGCTATCAATGTTGGAGGGACTGTTTGAATTAATGTTTCTTTTCATAACATTAAGAGAGAACAAATGTAGCTAGTGATTAGATACAAAGAAGATTCAAAAGAAGTGGGGATGGAATAGAAATATTATGAATGAAAGTGTAGGAACTCAAGAATAAATAAAAGAGCAGAGAAACAATCAACTCAGACGATTAATAATCTACTCAATCAGTGAGTTGAGAGAGATTAATAAGCGACAGGTCACAGAATAAATACATCGAAGAATCAAAGAGGGACGCGGAAGAGAAAAAATCAATGATGGATTAGTAAGGAAAAGATGTGGGTAATGAAATATGCTAATTAGGGCAAATAACAGAGCAATTTAAAATTAGTGAAAAGGAAAAAAATCGATTGCTCTATACGCTAAAGTAGAAATGTCTGCGGGAGGTGAAAGAACCAAATGGTACCTCAGGAAAGAGAAAAAAACTAGGAACATACAAATCGAAGGAGAAGATATCCAAGACAGGATACGAGAATACGTATTGAGAGCAGGAGGGATTTTAAAGTTTGTGGTAATGGTGAGAATCATGGGTACACGAGGAAAATAAAGAAAGGGAATCGTAATTGATATGCGGTGAAACAGGAGTAGGATATGTGCTGAGATGAAGAAAGAAACGGTGGAAGGAAACGAGTAATTGTGACTAAATATTTTGAGGGATTTTACTTTCTTTCATTTAAGTCTACCTCAACCAGTTAATTAAGAAAAACACTAAAATGGTGTATTTCAACAGACCTTTCCTATGTCGAGTAAAACGAGATCACTTTAAGACCCCAAAGTACTAAGTCTTTTATTAGCTAGATAAAGGGTTCGAAGGCCGTCAGTTTAGTTAAACATATGTCATATACTTGGGAAATATATGAACAAAAATTCTAAAGGATTTTGGTTACATGCAAGGACAATGCCATGATAACCATTCCTTCAATTGCGTGGATTAACTATTTAAAGGGCAAAAGGACTATCGGTATCCTTGTAAGATTACGCTATATATTCGATCATTATTTGAAGCCAGTTAATTTAGCTATCTAGCAGTCTCTTGGTAATAAAGGTTCCTAGATTTGCTCATACCTTTAAAAATTAAAAATAAAGCCGAAGAATGGCCACAATGATATTCCACCGCCTACTAGGAGAGGTCATGATCGAGAGAGTGAGAGAGTCCACTTTTCCAAGATCAAGACTCGTCGAAATGAGGGTCACAGTACGCTGGCGGCTGTTAATTAGCAGACCGAGCAGGTAGACATTTCCTGTGGTCCCCTTTGAGTGCTCTCAAACCCTTTGCTGACATTGGGAGTGTTAGTCGAACTTCCTCGTTCTATTTCCTCAGCTTCCTCTTGGGTATTCGACCGGCCAATGGCTGCATCTCAAACAACCTTTCGAGACTCGAAATCATTCAACCAAAAGACTACTTAATTTCGCGTCGTTTCGATACTTGACTCGAGAATCTAATCGGCGCGTACTGTTGGTCAACCAGCAGTCAAAAATATGGTGAATATGCCTGTAAGCATCTCTGCAGTTTGAAAATATACATATTTAATGCCTAGCGTTTTACTATAATTTAGTGATGTTGTAAATTGAATATGCAGTAATGATTCCCCAGAGATATTTAGATACGGTAAGGAAATGGATAACTTTATAATGAATAATCCTTCAAACCGATGATCTTAACTTTTGCGGATAAAGACTCTTGTATCCTCTCATATTATACTCATTTTAAATTAACTGCCAACACCAATCAATTTTGTAACTAAAAACGTATGTACTCTTAAGCTGTCAATATAGCATTCATCATTCAAAATGTAGTCTATTAGTAATACCGAGAAATGACACAGTATAAAAAGTAATGATAAATTATGTCTCCTTAATGTGCGTTGCACCCTAATATATGATAAAATAAGTACATTGTTTTGTTAATTTATTTTTTAATTTATTTTTAAAAATTAATCATACATAATCTCCTGATACACCCGATGACTTAAAAAATACACAATCCAATTATTACCAGAATGACTGTAGTCGATATTAATCAATATTAAAAGAGAAAGAAGAGAGTAGGAAGGGTTGAACTAGAGAACATTATTATGCAGTTCCTTCTGAAAGAATGGAGTGATAAAATGGACTTTATTACAATATTAAAAAACAATTTCAATTACAAGCATGCGGACACGTTAGCCAAGAAATACAGCGGGTGTTTTTAATTTCCCGTTCCTGCTGTTTTCTGACTGGCCAGACGGAAATTCAGGCACGGAATTCTTACTTTTTAGCTAGTTTCACAACGCAAATTTTTTATTTGCCATCCGCCCCTAATTTACATTTCCGGTCCGTGTTCCATCCAGTTTTTCAATCTTCGCGACCACACTTCCCTTTGCCCTACCGTCATTTTCATTTTGAAACTTCCCTCGCTCAACAAATTAACACATTCCACGCCCATGTGTAGGGCTCACTCCTCATTTTATAGTTAAACAACCCTTCTGCAAACTTCACCTCATTCGTCACATCACCTCTACACTGAAATAAAACCACACATCATTCTCAAGAGGGTCGGTTCAGTGTTTATTCTCGCTCCTTTTTCCCTTGCAGTATTTCCAAACTCGTCTAACCGAGTAACATAGCGACAAATATGAAGTGTCTTTGTTTGGACAACCAGTATTGAGCAATAAAATTTGTAGTATCTGGTGTAAACTAATGGAATCAATTTAAACTTAAAAGGAAATACGAAAACTTCCACATCATTTTTATATTAAATTCTCAACTGTGTCAGGTGTCCCCGACTATTCCTAGGGAGTGTCATAGATTTAAATAATGCTTGAGAAATTGCATGCATCATTTGTTGTAAACTGTCAATAGCACTTGATTTATATTAAATATTAAATCTTTCCGGTTGTTTGCAAATGTTTAACACCTGATTTCAATATTTTCCTGAAATGTCACCATTTTCCACCATTTTCACTGTTTCAATACTCTTAACTGCTGATTAGAATTAAAATAAATGATTAATACAAGTTGTGTATTTTATACACTCTAGGCAGATGTTCATTTGAAGGTTAACGCATGAGATCCCATTAAATTTAGATGGAGTTAATATAGTTTGTCAAACGTCAGTTCATTTATATCCTCCACTTCATCCAGATATTTTTCTGTTTTGAAATGCGTTCTTCAATCAAAAATATATAGGTTTCCGATACATTTGGATCCCGGTTAATACATGTTGTGAATATGTCTAAACTAATATGTATTGCACACAAAGATAAAAAATCATCGAAGGTAAATATGATTGTCTTCAATCAGGATTTAACCTCATTTTACGAACGATATGATAGCTTTTATCCAAATATTATCACTGTTTTTTGTAAAAATATTGGGAACAAAATTGTGCAAAATTTAATGGTACGAGTTTATTTACTCTCTCACAAAGCACTTGTCTTTCGTTTACAATTTCCTTGAAATGTGTATATTATGAAAACCCACCCAAGTACACAAAATCCACGAAACGACGTGTGTGCCAAAACATCTGCATTCTGCTCCTACACTGAGTCCGTTACGGAAAGATGCTTATAGAGGTGATGCTTGCTTTCAATAAGTGCGTAATTGACGGGGAAGGCCAGTAAACAGGTTGGTAGCGATACGCCTGATACAAAGTAGAAACGACATCTATAACAGCAAACCTTCATAGTTAAAGACTCTTGATGCAAACCGTTTTACTACGTTAATGAAACAGTGCTTTTGTGCCTCACAACCTCGTTTCTAAATGTCTGTATTAGTAATACAACCGAGTCACGTTTCTCCCTACGCTTTTTAGCCATTAAAGATTAACTGAACAAATATATGCCAGCAAAACCACCTTTTCACGAGAAATTAAAAAATATACTGAAGCTATATCGGTGTATTACACCAGAATATTTTAATTTGGAACACACCAGAATATGAAAATTGATCTATCAATCAAAAATATATTTGGTAGAAGTTAATGAATAAAAAAAATCAAGTTTTTATAATTATTCACCGTTTCTATTAGCACAAACAGCTAACATGGTGCTAGTGAAACATTTCTATGAGATAATATTCATAAAATTACAATAAGTACGCCAGGTTATGTTTGGCACAGGAGAATCTTTCTTTATTGACCTAAAAAATATATAATAGTTAAATTATAAAAAAGCGATAAAAAATAAGATTTTTAAACGAAAAAAGTTCTCCAGCAAAAAACTCAATTACTTCTTTCATGCATCGTAACGTTTGATGCTTTGGTGTTCGTACATATTTTTATGCATTTCATGACTAAAAAATAGGATTCTTTATTGTAGCCATGTTTTTGGCGTGTTGGTTGTGAGTGGTGTGTTGCTGGTTGTGTCCAAATGATGTTCTCTGTTTGACAGTAAAACATAACTGCTATGAATTTCTTAAGCAACTTATTTCTAGCGTGGAGTCATTAAGTTTCTAGGGATGAAAAAGTGAAATAACGGGAGAGAGGTAGGTGTCAAAGGACGAGAAGGAAGTAGCGAGAGAAATAAAAATGTGTAGCGAAAAGATAACCAAAATTAATGTAATTTAAACCAGGTATATGGTAATTTCTACAGCGGAGCACCGAAGAGAACCACATGACCTAACAATTTACGGAGAAATCTTCCAGGGTGTAAGTGACTTTAATTACATTGACACGCTACTGACCAGTGACAATAACCTGAAAAGATGCATCCGGGACCAATTTGAGGCCGAAAACAGAGCCTACTTAGCGAATATAAAATTATTCAGGAATATATTAATAATTAGAACTCTGAAGATAAAACTTTAAATGACACTAGTGCGGCCAGTGGTGACATATGGATCAGAAACCTGGACAATGACTCTGGTAAACGAGAGGACACTCAGTACCTTTGAAAGACAGATCCTCTGTAGAATATATGGACCAGTATGCGACCAAGAAGAATAGAGGATAAGGTATAATGAAGAGATAGATCAGTTGATTGCAGGAAAAAATATAGTAAGGTTCATTAAGTCCCAGAGGATACGCTGGTTGGGTCACATAGAGAGAATGGCAGGGGAGGAAATCCCAAAACGCATTCTAAAAGGAAGGCTGAACAAAAGAAGAAGACAGGGACGTCCTAAAAATAGATGGATGGATCAAGTGCAGTACGTCCTTAATAAGATGGGAATTCGTGGATGGTGAGGCAGAACCTCCGACAGGAATGACTGCAATAGTGCAGCAGGCCAAGGCCCACACAGGGTTGTAGATTCACTAAGAAGAAGTGAGAAGAGAAACGCAGATACGAAGATGATAATACGGCCAGGATGGTGAAAATGTCATAGCGGTTGGAGCGATTTACGCTTGTGTACATATTTGTGTGAAACTTTGCATTCGTGCACTGAACAGTGTTATACCTATACCGAAAAAAGTTGAACAATCTAAATTTCTTATTTTAATTTCTCGGCAATTTAATGCACTTTTTAACTCGTAGTCTTATGGCACTCGATATATATTTCGAATTAATTCGATAAAATGTGTGCAGATTTGTCTCTAAATTCAAAATAATAAATATTTACATCGATGTTAGAAGAGCCTTTGTACTTTTTCACAGTTATTTACTAAGTAAAACACGTTTTGCAGCTTACAGCATCGTCAGGTACACTTGTTTACATAAGAATTATTCATTGATTCTATTGATAGTAACCTCAAATTTAGTAGGTAGTATTGGAAAACAAGCTTTCGGGAGGGGAAAGCAGGGGAACTAATATTATGGGGTTGAATGGAGGGAAATTTTGTTGAAAAGGATTGGGGAATAATGTAAATAAAACAGCTCATTACAAAGAATGATAAACTCTAATAATTTCAATCTGTTCCAACGCATACACTTTTTAACCTTTGTAGAGAACATGCACAATTTCTGGGATAAACAATTAGATGATTATTTTTAAGCAGATACTTGGAAAAATAAGAAGTGGAGTCCATATTGATAAAACTTCCGGAATGCACTTTGATATATGTATTTTAATATGGATGCTAATATAAGATTCTTCCGTGAAGTGACACTCGAAGTCGCAAAGCTCATGCTAAATAATAAGTTTTATATTAATCGAAACCAAATGTCAAGGTATAATGCCGAATATAATAGCACGTATAGGTATATAAATGATTTTTGCATGGATTTCAATTTCCGCGCTGTAACGCAAGTAAAAACAATGATTTCATTTGGGCAAATTTTTTAAACGCAACTCTTGTATCGTTTACATTATAGCATGAATTGTGAATTTAACCGAGTAAAAACATGAACTTGGTGAAAGGTGGTCAAGGAAATTTATTTAATGACTAACTTGAAAAGTTATTATAATGTAGGCTCAGGATTACCCTTCCAGTCACCTTAAAGGAATGAAGGAAAGGTAAGAGAAGAAGCCGGGGCAATAAGTCTGCCGGAAGGTTAAACAGGAGAGGGTTGCAGGTGACGGGGCGGCGATAAGGAGGGCAAAGCGAAGGAGTTTGGAGGAGGGGAGAGGGGGCGTCGGAGGGGAAGGGAGGGGCAGGAGGTAGCGTTAATGTGAGGGGTCTTAAGGTGGCGGGATATCCCCCTCCCTACCCTAGGGCACCCGACCCCCCCTGTGGGTAGGTGAGGCAACTGAGAGCAAAGAGGTGACAGGCTATTTGGAACTTGGAGCCCGGTTCGAATATCCTAAGGGGCCCCACGGAGAAGGAGCAGGAGAAAGAGGAGAGGTTAGCACGGAGAAAGGCGTTCCTTCTTTTTGGCCCCGAGAGTCCACTGCACTGGCGGAAGAGGGGGTGATAAGAATAGAGAGAAATGGAAAGGGGTAAGTGTTGACGACAGAAAGGGGTAGCAGTCGACCACCGCCGCGCCACCCAACGTGCAGACGGATTGAGCGAAAAGCTTTGGAATGCACGAGAGAATTCAAGGTGCATTAACATTGCACTGAGTTAAAATGATACGCAAAAGATATCGTACTGTCTACCTTTTATTACAAAATCGTACTACACGTGTTTCGACTGTCTTGCAGTCATCATCAGGCACGACTCATCTTTGACGATGATGACTGCAAGACGGTCGAAACACATGTAGTACAGTTTTGTAATGATACTACACGTGTTTCGACTATCTCGCAGTCATCATCAAGTACGACTAATCCTTAACGATGATGACTGCAAGACAGTCGAAACACATGTAGTAAGGTTTTTTAATAAATGGTAGACAGTACGACGTCTTTTGTGTATCATTGAAAATGCTGTTCTACAACATCTCTCCTGAGGAAGTGGAATTTGAGTTAAAATGCCTCTATTCATGCGTGCCAATTATTTACAACGTGCCATTGAAAAGAAGGATACACAGATTATAAAAATTCTGCATTGTACGGAAATATTTTAGATCAGCATGTGGCAGAAAATGATGTAACGATTTATTGAGCTGTCTTCATAAATATTGGCTAGAGTATTTTGTTAAATATGTATAAAGCAAAACACCTCTAAATTACTATATGTTAGAAAGACCTCTGGAACTGTAGATCTTAATGAAAACTAATTAGTCTTCAGATTTTCTTCCAACTCAATAGACTTGCCATATTTGCCTCCAAGTATTCCCCATCAGATATTTCTTTAGACAATGACTCAGGAGGCCGTTTAAAATTTTTTACAGTTAGTTCTAAATTTCATGTTATAGTAGAAAAACTGCGGAAAAAGTACAGAAAATTGAAGAACAGCAATATATCCGTGTCATTTCTCTCCCAGTTATACGGAAATGTTATTTGATCAGTTTATTTCATTGTTATCTATTGATTATTTTTAGTAGGTGGCTTTTCCGAACGAATAAGTTTCTCGTAATGATTTTATCTCTGGAATGTATAATACAACCTCTTCTTTATGTAGACTCTGCCAATGTTATAGACTAATTAAATATTAAAGCAACACAATGATTCCCTCAAAGAATAGAGCAGGATGGGTGTGAAAGATTTGTATGATGTATTTACCCACGGAGTACAGAACAAGAATCTCCGGGAGTCTTCACGTTAAAAATATGATCATTAAGTTTTGTAAAATTATGCACTTTGTGCATTCCTAGACGATAATGCTCAGAGTCTTAGATCTGAAATTGAAGTAGGTTTCAATCCATTCAGACAATATGGCGAAATGCTTATATCCCCTTCGGTAAAATGTAGAGACGTTGAACTATAAATGGCACTGTCGAAATAATACTCGCTTGATATCTCCTGTTATGTCTCAACTGGAAAATTGTCTCCAAAGTTGACAGCGTCATACAACATATTCAACAGTCAGGCGCAATTTCCGAACAACTCATATCAGCGATTAGTAATGCCCTGAGGAACTTTGGAAAAACTTAAGAGCTACTACGCATTGCAATAAAGTTTAATGATCATCTTCTTCGGACTTTTATACCAAAACTATTCTAAACAACACTATCATAGACTTATAATAGGTTTAAATTAATATTAAACACATAATTTGAGAAATTACTGCAATTGCAGTATCATGAGAGTTCTGGTTAAATATCTTCTCCAAATTTTCACTAACCTGTTCCTCTGATTTTAAACAGTCATGTCGGGTACTGAGTCATTAAAATGGACCAAAAATTGACTAACATTAAAAAGTTTTATGCCATTTATCGTGTTTCAGCCAAAAAATGAACCATCAAAAACTCTTGTATTAAAAAAGGAACATTCATATCGACAAAACGGATTGCTAAAAGATTTTCTCTCCGGATAAATTTGCAATCAAGAACACCACAAGTTTTTCAATTGCGCCATTAAGCAAATAAGGCTATGAATTTTCCTCAAAACGTCATCGGCTATCACATAAATTTATCCCAATGTATGGCTAGGAAATATGCAGAAAACATGGTTTACAGGCATAATATTATTATGATGTTTAGTTTTACATCAATCTGAGTGTCTTCACAAATCAATTACGTGATTTTTTAGCTCAAGCTTAAGTTTCTCATGGCTCAGAACTCTTCACCAATACAGGCTAATTTAGTATAATCATCGTTCCTTTTATGAATTAACATTAAAAATATATGTGATTGTTATATGTTGGCGGTATTTCCCATATTGATGCTAATAGAGGTCTGAAGCTTGTTATTTAAAACTCGGATTTCTTATGGCATGGGTAGTTATGAGTGAATTTAATATAACAAATCATGAGCCAAAATTTTCATTTTAAAGATATGTCACCAGGTTACATATAATATTGCAAATATTTCAGTAAATGTATCATTTTATCCTCGATATTTGGTATCAATTTGGCATATACGATCCTGATATAAGTCCTTATTGATCGCATATATTTGCAGGAAATAAAAAATATTAAAAACCTCATTACGATAACGTTTATTTGTACATAACTACCAAATTATTTAAGTTATACTTTCGTACTTTTACAATTTTGAATAACTGCGCCTATCGATGTGTTGTAACATCAATATCAAGAAATGCTTATCACAACACCACAAAAAATTCGTTTCTACTGATATGAACAAAGAACACATGATACGGCTTTGTTAAAGATCCCAACAAAGTGTTCTGTACTGATTAAGTAATTTCAAACGGTACAATGTCCATCCAATACATCTGTCACCCATGTTTTCGCCATTCTCCGCTGCCTTCGCAGACTCACCTGAGATATGAAATAACTCACCCGCCCACCGGAGAGTGAGAAAGAGTGCGACAGACACGGAGATGGGAGTGAGAGAGGAGGAAATTATGGAATTAAAGAAAAACTTCCGAAGAGGAAGCCCCGAGGAATCTCAGCGGAAAGTTGGGAGTTTCTTGTGCAT
This sequence comes from Ceriagrion tenellum, assembly GCA_963169105.1. Lineage (NCBI taxonomy): Eukaryota > Metazoa > Arthropoda > Insecta > Odonata > Coenagrionidae > Ceriagrion > Ceriagrion tenellum. The sequence goes on along the minus strand of OY720640.1, from coordinate 13,441,337 downwards.
GGCTGTCTTTTTTTTAAGGGAGGGTGGAGTTTGAAATGCGCGTGGGAGGGAAGGGTTGGGAGAAATTCAAAGGGGAGTTGGGGTGGAGGGAGGGAGGGAAAGAGAAGAAGAAATCACAGTAGCACACGAAGAAAGACAAACGAGCGGGATTAATAAAACAAGGGGCCTTGGGTTTTAAATAATTCATGCGTATTTGCGGCGGCGGGCGCTTTTAAGTTTCCCGTATTTTTTTGCCTCCACGTCCACCTCTCTGCTTCTTCTTCTTCTGCACCCTTGCGACTCCCGAACAAGGGAGTGGGGGAGGACTCTTAACCACCCCACTCCCACCCCATTCTCTCCACCGCACCCCCTCTCTGTCTTCCTACTCCCTTCACCCTCCCCTTCGGTGCATTGCACGGGATGAATGATTATTCAAATTGCAAGGCAAGGCTCCCTTGTGTGTATGGGAGCGTAGGAAGCGACTGGGGTGGAAGGTTAGGATAAGCGTACGAAGGGGTAGAATAGAATAAGGGAGGGTGCGATACGGCAAAACGAGGTTCGAAAAGATCTTAGGCCGATTTAGCTATACTCCCTTAGTATATACCACGTACAAACTTCAGCGCGAGTCTGGAGGGTGGTGTTTGAACTCTTAAAGAGAATTCCAATCAGGTAACTAATGACTCTCGTGATACAATGACGAAAGGTTCGAAACTTTGGCATATTTAAACAACTCGTAAATATCTCGCATAACCTTATGATTTCTATTACTCTTGTAAAGACCTTGTGGTATTTTAACACCGCATACAGAGACGCAATGAACAACATGTCAGATACCTTAATTTTCCATTTTCCTGATGAAATTTGCTAAAATGTCAAAATTTCAAACCGTTTGTCATTGCTTCTCGTGACTACTTAGTTACGTGACCAATATTATTTTGAACGATTCAGACAAAACCCCCTGGATTATCCCTGCGGAGTCAAACGAGCATATAGCGCTTACACTTATATAACGTCAAAGAACACGTCAAACAAATTAATAACAGCTCCCGTCATTTTGGCATATCTTGTGAAAACATGTGGAATTCGAATTTTACTACCCAATCAAAAGTTGATCAGATCACGCACGAATATTGTAACATTTCTCTTAAACTGAGTTATGGCAGATTAATTTACAATGCATTCAAACTAGCCCTCAGAAAGTTTACAGCCCATGCCAAATCGGATGATTAGTAAAGGATTAGTACGACTGTTACGGCCAGCTAGTAGTAAGACTTTGCTCTTGCTATAGCCCATACCAGCCATCAATAAAACGTGGAGTTGGTTCAAAGGTTGAAAACGTGACATCACTCCCTGATTATGAATAGAATAGAGCCATTCGCATGAAGTTGACGGTATGAACCTAATGGAGGAATCTGTTGCCAAACTTACGCTTAGCGCATTCACCAATAGGCAACGTTGATAACCATTTTACTGCATCACATATCTTTAAAGTATCTTTATGGAATAGCATTTGCATGAAATTATTGAAAACATTATGATAATTTTTCTGTTGCAACTGGCAACATTGCACCACCATTGGATATTCACACAAAAAATGAATTTCATGACCATATAAGCCCATGCTACCACCTAAATATAAACATACTATTGGGTTGGTAGGATTGGATATTTGGGGAGGCGACCAACAGCTAAGGTCATTTGCGCTATAGGGGTTGGTAACGGAGGAAGGGTGGATAGAAACCCGGCGTCGGCATTAGCCTGCTCTTAACGATAGGCACCAAGGGGATCACGGTTTAACGTCTAACGGATCAACGTTTAAAGTAGGGATCAGGATTCCTCTGAAAAACATCCTTCTCTGCTGGGATAAACGCACTATAGCACGCCTTAATGTGGATTGGAACATGACCTCACTCGAAGCAGACGATGGTTTTCCAGGATCACGGGGTGAAATCGTAGATCGGGAAATAAAGAGGAAGTTAGGACGGGGGAGTGGAGAACTGAGGAAAATGGGTATGGCAGAGAGGAAAAGGGTGGGTATTATGAAACAATAATTAAGATTTATGGGGGAAGAAGAGATTGGCTGAGTGGCGGTGGAAGTAGGGGGTAGGGGAAAGGGGCGGTTGCTCCCTCGTTTTGAATGGGAAGGGGGATGTTGGAAGCAAGGGAGGGGGAAGATCCCTATTTCTTGGAGATGCAGGAAACTCTGAAGAGTTTGGCAATTCCAGATGAGAATTTCATGATTTTGAGAGGGAGGCTTCGAAATGTTTCGAGGATGGAAAAGGGAGGAGGTGGAACAGCGGGAGGGACGTTGTTATCTTTTTATGGTTTCTTTCCCATTTTTAAACTCCTCCATAGCGCCCTCATCCAACTCGGTTGGGAGGCTGGATGTTTTTTCTTTCTCAATTCTCTCTCGCTCTTGCTCGCTGAGTTTCCCTCGTCGCCGCCGTAGTATCGGGTTTAGCAGTCGAGCCCATCGGTCGGCGGAAAGGAATATGCATGTGCCCCCACCTCTCCTCTTCTCCCCACCCTCCACCCCTCTCCTTAACCTCCCACGACCTCGCTCGATCTCCTCCTCTCGATCTCAATCCCTCCCAACCCCCTCTCTCCATCCCACCCCTCACCATCCGCCCCCTATCGGCAGAAGTTCGAATGGCAGGTGCGCATCATTTGCGGTCTCTTGTTAAAGCCTTTCCCTCATCGCGAAAACGAAATCATTAATATGGAATCCACGCAAAACTGGAAACTTATAATCATCGCTTCTCAAAATACATCTCATGTTCAAGCAGGCGTGTTTTTTTTGGGATTTAAAACATGGTAAAAGACTTCACACTCTGTCACCCTCTGAACTGAACTTCATTCTCTTCGAGATCCAGTGGTATTGAATATTTTTCTATGAAAGGTAGCAAGCATGGTATCGACCTAAAGCTTGGATTGGGTCTACGCGGTCAAATTTCTACTTAAAGAGGTAAATATTTACTTGTAATTAAAGGAGAAAAATTACAAATGAACTTCTATGGAGAAATTGAACAATGCTTCCCTTTTAAGTTGTAATTTAAAAGTGGAAAATCTTGATAAATAAACTGGTATCATACATCTGCGATTGTAGATAATATATTTCAGACTCTCGCCAAATCATAAGTAATGTAGAGCGTATTGATATTATAACTAGGTATTTGATCAATTTGTTTTGAAGAATAAATTAATATCATTCATATAAACACTGAGTGACTAATGGTAAATATTCATTTAAATCTAATTTTACGGACTTGGGGACGTAGACTGAAACAAAACTGAATGGTAGCTCTAGTAATGTTTAGATGTGGGCTGAAGAGATTTCATTATTTTACTTAAGGATTCCCTTGAGTTAGTGCTATTTTGGAAATTATGGAAGGGAACAGAAAATAATGAAATACATAGCATACACGCATAGAGTGCTAATAGGATGACAAATATATTTTTGAAGATAGAAGCATAGAGTGCAAGAGAGTAGGTAAGCTTAAGCTTACGCTTCTTCAAGCAGCTACAAAGAGCAACTATTGTCATAAATTTTTATTAGCTGCAATAGTTTTGTTTGTGCCTGAGATGCATACCTGTCACAGCTAGTGTGTGCAGTTGATTGCATTATTCGGAGACGATATATTTTTCAATATTGATTTTGAAAGTTGCTTGATTTTAAAGGCATATGGAACAACATTATTTGCCAATTATTGTTCTATGCTAGGATCATGCTTGTGATCACATCAACATCGGAATCTATTTATGACTCTATAAATAAGGACTAGGATATCTAATTTGCAGCTCTAAAATAGTTTTACCATTTTTTTGAGATACCACTTAAAAAAGAAATGGTTGTTAGGAAAAAATGTTCTGTATTCATCTAATGCTGAACTTTTGCACATTTATTCCTAAGGGATACATTAGGATCAACAGTGAATGGTCTACGACAATTTTGGGTGTAAATGACGTTTCCATATTTTAGTTAACAAAGTATGACACACAAGTGTATTAAAAAGAATATACATATTTTCAAACGCTGAGTGTTATTCTGAAATGTTTTCACAAACAAAAATAGTTATGTTGTTTGTATATTTTCTTCCTCAATATAATTTTACAAAGTTCCTCCAAATTTAGCCAAACGAAAGAATAACAACTATGCAAAACATCGTAAAATACAATAATTTATTAAATTATAAATGATTTGACCTAAATTTCCTGAAAAACAGTATTACTAAATATAAATCGTAATGCGGAATCTGCTGAAACTATTATTTTGTTAAGAGCTGTGTCAATTTTACATAATATCCATGAACGTTTAGAAATTGTGGGTCAATAAAACCAAACAACCATAAATGTCAAATGGAAAATCAGCATAGAAGCTTTCACATTTCGTTATGTATGAGATCTACCGCATTAGTCCTGAAACAACTCCGATAATCTCAAAATAAATATCTCAAAGGGTTGAAGGGTTATTTTTTAAGCGTGGACGGACACATTTTTTTCCACCTTAGTCGCCACAGTAATTACCACACAGTGCGTGCCTAAAGTTTTATAGTGTGTGCGTGGTGTATTTTGGGATGTGTGTTTGATAGAGAGAGGAGGAATGTGGGGGAGTGGTCGGAGGGAGAAGTGTTTCAGCCATTATCGGCCGCGGCACAGCAGTCACCCTCCCGTCCCCGCCCCCTCACAATCGGCGCTCCAGACCGGAGCGGTAATTGGATGCGGACTGCTCGCCAATCGCTCCAGCTCAATGACTACTCGCCGGGGCCGGCCGCGGCATCGCATGTATGCGTGCATGACCGATAGCAAATGGGTGCAGGGACGCCCACTCGTCGGCCGGTTAAGGGGAGGAGGATGAGGGGCAAGTAAGGGAGGGTGCCGGGTGCCGAAGAAGGATTGAAGGACTGCTCGAGGCTGCTTTTGTTAGCCGGGTGATTGAAATTGGAGGCCTCTCGCGCGTGAAGTGTAAGCCAGTGTATATATATTATGACCGACCAACGCTTCCGACAACAGAGAGGCCCTCGTTAAAATTGCTCGCCTGCGAGCTCAGTCGGCAAGAATTCCAATAAAAGCCATCGGTTCACCGCTCACCATACCGTTAAGTCCATCTGCTTCGATATCACTCAGCCATTTAAAGGTTTCGATGCCAGGAAGTTATCGGTAGTTGCAGTTTTGGTTCATATCCTTAATACAAATGACTCATATTGGGCAAATTATTTTTTAATTCACAAGAGACGGTCTACTGTAGTAGTCGTAGAGCATGGGCGCCATATACCACTTCAGTTTGCTAGGGCAGTTATCATATTTCATGGAGTGAAAATTTTAAAAGCATTTCAGATAAGTAAAAATAAATAACACTTGGGCAATATTTCACTCCTTTCCTTTGTATAGGGTGAAACACCTCGCATGCAGAAATATAAATGAAACAGGTAACACATTTTATAACTTTTACCTCAATGAAATCATTTTAATGACTTAAGTCTATGGCACTGAATTCGCAAATTTAAGCAAAAACCATGCATAAGCTCGTGGTTTTTACTCTGCATGATACATTCATATTATCTTTTTACAATTTTAATGATATAAAAGGCAATATGTTTAAAAGGAATAAATGGGAAAATATGAACACACGTATTGGGGTTATTTCGAAATTTATGTCCATTTACATACAATACGTGTTTTAATAGCACAAAATTACCAAAACATAATTCGGTAATTTTAAATTTTTATTGCTATAACTAAACACATGTATAGTTTAACACAAGTATGTGCATAAACGAAAATCGCTCCGAGCACCTTAACGGTTTCGACTGGAGGAAATTATTGGCTTCTAGAGTGTTGGCGAATTCATAAGTCTTAATAGTTGAGGGTCAAACGGGGAAAACACTTTCCAATTAGCTATAGAAAATCTAACGCAGCATACGAGGAGTGAAAACCATGAGTTACTTAAGGTGCAGCCACCAGCGTTCCGTCTTCAACAGAGATTCGAGGAATTTGGCATTATATATCCGTGTAATTATGATTGAGTAGCGATGAAATTATTGTGAATATAGTACAGATCCCGTTAGTCTTGTTAAGTTTATTTGAAAATACATATTTTTAAAATCATTATAAAGATAAAATAATAACAGGCACCATCTTCCAATTTTTTTTTTAAGCTTAAACATGTGCAAGAAGCGTGACGTCAAAGTAGAGGCTTTAGCGTCGTAAAAACTTGATATATGGCTTTAAGTATCTGGAGAGTGCTTAAAAATACATAATCGATGCCTAAACTTCACTTCTTTCTTTTACTTACTGCGCTAAAACACATTCATAACTTTAGAAGATATTCTTTTTGCCCATTTTACGTTTTCATTTTACCCTTCTATGCAGAATATTACGGTGCGTAACAAATTTATTTGTAAAAATACAGGAAAAAAGTGATTAAATATTCCTGCACACAGCGTTAATATTTCTGATATGACAATGCGTCAGAACTTCATTACTGTTTTCATGTTTCTCATTTGCTTCCAGGTACTATACATAGAAAGTGACCTTAAAAATAATCAATTTATCTACTGATCGGATAATAGCTCGGCACCATTATAAATCTGATTTTTTTTTCATAATGAGGCCTGATTTCATATCAAATATGAGCCGTATAATTTGACATATGAAATTCAATCGTTTTGGGCCTCTCATACCTTGTTTGAAAAATTCAGAACTGATATTTTTCAGAACGATACACAAAATATTCACATCACTCCTCATTACATCTCTAGGTCTGACAGATGCGCTAAAATAAGAGAGATACACTGCCGAAAAGATAGTAAACACAAAAACTCGTTCTTTCCGCGTACAGTAAGTGACCACAAGCTGCATTAAATACTCTTCTATAATACATGTCACCATTACATCTCCCAAAAACTTACATCATTATACGGCTTGTGACCTAACACCCCCTGCCACACGCCCATGTGGCGGCTCGCAGGGTATTATGTAGATGTAGATACCTCTTCTATTGCCAGCTAACTTCAGGCCTTAAATTCCTCGACTCCATCATGAACAGGTCATTCTGCTCACATCGTCCTTTCTACGGTTGCTCACTCCGCGTCCCAGCCCACACCCCTCGAGATGTAAGTTGGTCAGTCGTACTCAAATCACATCTTTCCACTTCCCAGCGATTCCTGTTCTTCCGGCTGCCTTCATCTTTCAATGGCATTCCAAGAGTCGCGCCACCTTAGACTATTTCCATTCACAATTTATCTTGATCATTGAGCCAATTGTAAAGGCTATAGTTAATGTTTTAGGAGTTTTTATAAATAAAAAATCCTGATTTATGGCTCAAACTAACATGAAACGACCTTCCACACAATTTTACTGGCAGAAGTACAATCGTACATCGTTGACGGACCAAGGCCAGAGCTGGAAGAAAGTCGAACTAGATCAATAGAGTAGGTAGGTTGCTGGTTGGTTCCACCATAGTCAACATAGAGGGCGCTTGCTATGATGGCCAATTCTAGATGATGTAACGTGAGCGTGGCCTGTGCTCCATTTCTTTTCCTCCTATTGACGTTGGCGCTGACGGGCTGACGCACTAATTTCGCAATTTTACTATGGTTTTGATCAGTAGCTTACTACAAATAAGCACTCATTTACATTGTGAAAATGCGTTCTTCATACAAATATTTATTTCTTCGAATTAATAGCAGAGTCGCATTCCCGGAATAACTATGGTAAAACAGAGTAGAATCCACAGCATCAGGTAATCAATTATAGTTGGAGGACTAAACTGTCTTAAATTTCAAATGAAAGAAGATATCTTGATATAGCTATTCAATGATCTAAGGCTTAAACACGCGGGAATCCGTTGTAACTGTAAAATGGTACTATGAATTCTGCCATAAGGGTTTAAATAGGCTCAGCTATGAATGATCTTAGGTTTTCCCGGTGTATCTGCTGGATAAATGTTTTTCGGGTATTCCACCGGGTCCTTGTCTCCCGACGTTTCCTAGAACGGCTTGCTCTCCATTTTCAGGGGTGGAATACCCCGTGGAGTACGCAAGAAACATTTATCTAGGCTCAGCTAGTTTTGACGCGATGGCGTCATCATCAGGCATCTCACCTCAGGCATCTGATCAGTACCTGGAGATGACGCCTTTATGCCGAGACTGATGGTGCCTATTTTAATCGTTGTAGTAAAATACATCGTGTCTATTTTCAGTGTAGCTCTACTTGCTTTATAAAATGTTGATTCGTCAATTTGTTCGAGTATTCCTCAATGGTAGGTTCTCACTCACCGCTTCCGTGTGGACAGGATGCGCGGCGAAGAGTGCTCCGGCCGCGGCCGCGAACTTTGGCTGCAGTCCCGCGACGCCGAGGCACACCTTGGTGAAGAGGAGGGAGGCGGCGGCGTGCAGTCCCACGTTGAACGCGTGGAACCAATAAGGATGGAGACCGAAGGCCCAGTGGTTGGCGCTGTGAAGAGGCGAGAAGAGAGAGAGAAGTGGGATAAAGAATGGACATTTAATACTCACTGCAGAAGATAACTGGAAAAAAACTACGCTCGGTATAGAAAACAGCAATGCAAAAAATCTACAGCATACGGAATGGGATGAATATACACCACGCATCCTCAGCACTTTCCAGTCCAAGTATTTTTACCTAATTCTGGTAGTTTGGTTTTCACTATTTAATAATTATGTTTGTAAGCTACAGTTTTTTGCACTGAATTCTAAGAAAAAATTACTAATTAGTCATTCTTTCTGCACGAAATTTCAACTACATACTTTATACTTTATGTCGTACTGTACACAAAAACTGCTGACTAAACTAAAATGAAAAAGGCAATATAAAAACCAAACACCTAAAATACAATCGATAATGGACTTAATCGCTGTTGACCTGCAATGTCAAGTTCCTTTCAACACTACTGAAAACGATTAAAGCATTTCGTTTCTTATCTGAACTCGTTTAAAATACCAAATATGGAAGAAAACTTCTGTAAAATGACAACGATTCAATTACTGATCGTACAATTACGACTACTGGTCATAAGCAACAGAGTCGAGATTGAAATGAATAAGCCTCCCCCATTAAAGATAAGTATATTTTCAACGAAAAGATAACCAGAGCTAAAAAGAACCTGATGATATAGCCTGATGGCATTATCAAGTTTCTAATGATTTTTTCATCACTATACAATCGCGATGCTTATAAAACTCAGGTCTGCCTTCAATTACTCATTAAAAGTTTCAACGAGATAAAATAAATCTACCATGGAAAAATATGCCAGCCATAAAGAGCTTTAATTGAAAGCGTCAAATATCACTCCCAAAGCTATCCACATTCGGCCACACTTGCTTAGCAATTTAAATATGCATAACGAAGGAACGAATGCTTTCTTACTTATTTCAACATGTCGGTCGAGTTTTATGGTGACTGTACAGTGAGTACATTTTCCAGTAATTTTTACACCTACTACAGTGCACTACTACACTAATTTTCCGGCATTTTTTCTAAATTACTCTATTGTATCATTAAACTTGATAACTTTGAATAAAAAATTCTCGGGCTTCTAGCCGAGTAAGATTTTTTGTTGCTAACGTTTCGACGGATAACACTTCCATCGTCCTCAGAGCAGTAAGTAAGATTACTGCTCTGAGGACGATGGAAGTGTTATCCGTCGAAACGTTAGCAACAAAAAATCTTACTCGGCTAGAAGCCCGAGAATTTTTTATTCATATTATTCGCCGAGAAAGGACAAGATCTTACATTGATAACTACGGTTTTCCAAAGAAGCTACAGTTTACAAGAATTTTCTTTCTTATCCTCTAAAGAGGTTGAAGAAAATAACGTTCTCAAAACCAATATGAAAACTTCCCTGGTGACGAAACAATTGAATAACAAAATATTTAATTTACCACAGGACAGTAGAATAGTGAAAATTACATTTATCATATCTCTGTCGCATTAACGGTAGTTTCACCTGAGCAAGTCTGAACTTACGTACATATACTTCAAAGGATAGTGCTAATTTCGAAAGTTTATCATTTCCCACCCTAAGCTACTTCCCTTACTGCACGGTACATAAGCTTTTCACCCTATATTTGTTATATATTCATCCCCTGTCTTTCTTTCTTGGGCCTTTTCCATCTGCCTTTCTTCCAATTATATTCATCGCAAATCCATTGAGCTGCATGGTGCGCCCAACACATCTGCTTCTTCATTTCCCATGTCATTTGTTAAATGCTTTTCCAGTATCACCGTTAGGTAGCATAATGAGATGAGTATGGTGAAAATGGGGTGCAAAGAGTGAGTTGATGAAGCAAAGTATTCAAGAAGATGATTTGAGAACAAAAACTGATCAGATAATAAATAATCATCGAAATTTTATCAGCACAATCGAGTCTAAATTATAATCGGTTTTCCTTCGCCCGAAAAATGAACGAAAATTTTATGAGTTTTCCAATACAATTTTTGGTTCCATTAATAAGGTTTCGCCTGATAGTAACAGCTTACGTGTAATATTTTCTTATCCATTAAATTCCCTATAAAAGGATTTAAATTTCATTCAAAAACCCTATTTCATTAATGGAAATTTCCCGCCTTTGTACATTTTATTGCCACGTGTTTCCCCCCTGGCTCGTAAGTCTCCGCATTTCCAACATTGCATGGAAGGAAAAGAATTTCCGCCTCAACCATTACATCTTCTTTTCCCGTCACCAACGGCTCGATAAAAATTCTTACCCTTCACGAGCGCGCACCGAATGGCCTTGCCTCGAACGCCCTCTCGTATCCAGTTATGGGCATTGTTAAATTTTTAGATTCAAATGTACCACTCAAATAAGATTGGGGTCAAGTACTTATATCTTCCCTCCACGGTGCCTAAGGACGCCCAGGACGGATGGTTTCCAGGATTCGATCCGAATAATCGGACACTTGTCCTTATATAATGAAAATGTTCATTTATTATTATCAAAAAAATAACTGGTATCTACGAAAGGGCATTTAGTTTTCTGATTGGTCTAACAATTAAACTGGACTAAAAACAAGAGTGTATATTCATGCAAATTTTTGATGGGAAGAAAATAATTACCTTGATGGCCATTAACTAAAGGTATCGATCAACAGGATCATTAAATACTTCCTCTTCGGCCACTCCATTAAGAGGCTGCAGTTTTCAAGTAATTTACTCAATTTAAATACAGAATTTATGAAATTATGCTAGCGCAGAACAGAATCAATCGTGTATTTACACCTTGAAATCAGGTCTATTTTGGTGGAAATGATATACATCTACGCTAAAAAAACACTTTTTTCATAAAAAATATATTTCTTATTGATATGAACGTAGAATTCATTAAAATAAACTATGCCGTATCATGGAAAAATGGACTTCAACCTTTTTTGACACTATAATTTCTTATAAGACAAGTAAGTTTATCTTCAAAAATATAAGATTTGAGGACGAATACCGGCCTGATATTTAGGCCTGATCTTTGATACTGAATTGATGTCTTATAGTAATGTAATAGTCATCGAAACAAAACTGAATACATGGTTATAGGAAGGTACCGCCTACCGGATGTTTTACAGATAAAAATAAATGAAGAAAATTATAAAAGAGTGAGAGAGTTTAAGTATCTTGGTGCGTTTCTGTCGGAAGAAGTATCAAATGAAGTAGAAATAAAAGCGAGAATTCAAGCTGGTAATAAGGGATTATATGCTCTGAGCAATATTTGAAGTACCAAAATGTATCAAGATAGCTTAAGATAAGATTGTACAAGACATTAATTCCCCCTGTCGTTCTCTATGGGTGCCAAAGCTGGAGCACACGAAAACAAGATCTAAACCATTAAAATGTATGGGCCAGTCCAAGACAAATTAACAGGGGAATGGAGAAGACAACATAATCAGGAACTATATGACCTTTACCGAGACAACACCATTGTAGGACTACTAAGAAGCAGGAGATTGGAATGGATGGGACATGTGGAACAGATGAGCAATGAACGATATCCTAACTTTCAACTTGCATGAGTTTGGAGGTGAAAAAACCAAGGGGAAGACCAAAGAAAAGATGGATGGATAATATAAGAGCGAATCTACGGCAAATAGAAGCCTGGGAAGATTGGAGGGAAATAGCTAAAAGAAGAGAAGAGTGGAGAGTCTTGGTCCTAACATCGCGCGGTCCACTGGGCCTGATCGCGTCAAGTAAAGTAAGCACTATAAGACATCATAAGAAATGAGGCATTCACGTTTTATCTATTATTAATACAGAGATGCAATATGACAAATAAAAGCACCATTTTAGAACAGGAGATAATTATCCAAAATCTCAGTCGATTTTATCTCTGAGTACAGGACCCTCGCTCATTCTCGTTAAGTAGTTGAAATCTTGGACCGTTTCTATTGGATGCGGGAGGGACGGTAATGGGTATAGATCACTCGCAAAAGCGGTTAAAGATGCAATCGGTCCCTTCATTCATATTGCCCCGAAACCCTCTCCCAGTGCCGTTCATTGCGGCCACGACATCCTCCCTTAAACTGATCTTGTACATGGAACTATGTTAGAAGCCTGCTACACTCTTATATATCCTCCACCCGCCTGCCTTCTTTCCAAATCCTCTCCAGGTCGACAGCGTATTGGCCTTCATAAGTAAGGATCGATACAGCTAACTGCAACTGCTGTCGGCTCAAAATTTCCTGGCCATCTTTCCTCCCCCTATCCACCCAACTCACACCCTTTTCATGCGCGCGGCCCGATTTCCCCTTTTCAAACATTTTCTTACCCACTGGGAAGCGCAACGAGTAAATTCGCGGTTCCATCCTCAAAACTACAATGTACGAAAACGTTCATCGAATATAATTAATATTTTTTGAGAGCTAAAACTTTTTCCCTAATCACAATTTTCGTTGGTTGTGCGGAAGGTCTGCATAAACTGAAACTGGTTTCATAAATAGGAAATTTTGATGAAAACGAAAGAGAGTTGTGCCAGTGTGCCCACATTTCGGCTCAGTTACAAATGACCCATTTTCAAATTATTGATTATTCACTGCATCAACGGCTGGCGGGTGAAGGAAGCAAGGTCAACATTAATCGAACGTCGGGAAAACTGCAAATAAAATATCCATAAGCTTTGGGGAATATTCAATAAGATTCACTGTTAAAAAAAGAACGTGTTAATGATAGAAAGCCAACTACTTTGATCTTGCATGAGTCGTGAACCACTTGTTACAGTGACCAAAAAACCCCGTTTTAATTCTGAGGCACTTTGATTGAGGCACTGAGGCACTGATACATTCATGCTGTATTTGATACCACTATAAAATATAAAGAAGGAATGTGTTAAATGGGTTAAGTAATAAGCCTGCAGCTACTTCAAGATCCAACGACTCTTATTACCAAAAATTCTTGGTGAGTATTTTACCATTAAATCAAATGGCAAGATTTTTCGGCGCCCAACGCTCCATTTTCTGAATGAGAGGAATTCATTATATCTTTTTTCCTACTGTAAGGTTAATAATACTATTATACACTTTGGATTTAAAAACTTGTAAGCAATAACTGGCAGTTTAATTAAGCTTCTATATAGCAAGATAAAAAGTGTAATGTCATGGAATTCGTCCATTCCGAGAAATGTATTTAACCTCAAATCCTTAGCACTGCCAGATGATGACCATTAAGACGTCATAGGAAACAGCTATATACTTGGCTTCCGAAAAAGAGCAGGTACACAAGTGGATACTTTTAAAAAAGAGTGAAGATACAGAATATATAAGACTTTGAAGAAACGAGATATGCGTCTGCTCATATAAAGAAAACGCAGCATTTTTAAGTAGATATCTTGAGTAGTGTAAATCCCTCAGCTAATGGTTTCGAATTGTGTAAACTTCATTGCGGTAATTTTCTGTTGAAACAAATCATCGCGAAAGGCAGATTGACATATCAATTGAGTATTCTCCTCACAATTATTTCCATTTTATAGCAAAAGTTAATTCCCCAACTTTCACGTGCGAAGCTTCAAATGACGCATAGATTTTGTATTATATTCATCGCCCAAAAGAAAAAATAATTACATTCAGCGAGTACCCTAAAGGGAAATCACCCACGTGAGGCCTTAACTGCTCCCCATACGACTGCGAGTGACCTGCCCCGCCCCTTTCCTCCAAATATTCACATTCCCTCCCAACCCGAGATTCACATCGTCTTCAAACACGATAACGCCACGGAGAGCCTTTCCTGATCCTTGCGTTTTTCTACGCAAAAATATAAGCCAAAGAAAATAAGAAAAAACCTACACTTCTTTTAATACATAACTTGAAACTCCGTGGCTAGTCCCGGATAGCTTAAAATTTGTCAACTTATAATTTCATTGAATATCACATTTTGCAATGAATATTATGCAGAGCCACGAAACGTTTGGGAAATAAAGATGAAATACATAAAAAAGGAGATACATGCAATCAATTTATAATTAAATTTCGATTAGCAAAGGCATGGTTTCCTTTAGGCTTTTCCAATTTCCTGAAGCCGAAGGAGGGACAACCAGGTAAAATTGAAGCATCAATTAGATTGCAAAAAGGACAAAGGCTTGAGAGTATTTTTTTGAGGGAATAAACTCCTAGGCATTAAAATGAGCTAAGGGATAGGTTGTAATGCTATCTTCAGCAGGTGATATGGGGAAAGGAAAATTTTTTGAGATTCTCCTGTCAAGGAGGAACAAGTTAAATTTTCAACATGTATGAAGAATAACTGATGCATGCAATAGTTATGTGAACAGTTGACGAAGTAAAATTCAATGGTAGAAAAGATGGAAAAATATTTTCCTATCCAAAGAGTCTAATGATGCTTAGTTTGACATGAATTACTGAAATAGTCATTTATTGATAGCAGAAATTAAAGATAGAACTGAATTTAATATGTTATTTAACTATTTTTTAAAACATTTATCATCAATAGAAATTTCTTTTTCACTAGATTTTCATAAGTTAATAATCACTAGAATGTCATTTATCACGGATGCTAACCCTTACTGCTCCTGGAAGTCTAAGTAATGGGAAACTGTTTCCTCCCCACTCGCATAGCACTCTCGTCTTTTCAAATCCTTAATTTTCCTCGAGAACCACGCGCCAGCAGCGCGAAATGTTTCCTTTAAGCGAGGCGAGTGGGGCTCCCGATGGCGCCAATAATGGGAGGGGATTAGGGGAAGGGGAGATGATGCCTCGCCATTGTTGCCTTATCATTAACTCAGGGGTGGGCATGGTGACGCCTCGAGCGGCCCTGGGGACGCTGTTGTCACAATGCGAGGCCGTGCACGCTACATGTTGCAGCTCCCGGAATGAACGGCCAGGAATGGAATATCACGGGACGCCATGACGCTCGTCTTCGATAGTGCTCGAGTTAGCTGTTTGAAACTAGGAGCTTATATAGCAGAGTGTATAACATGAGCATCTTTCACATAAAAATTTGGGGCCCCCCTGACCGGATTCAACACTCGCATATAACCAAGCGATGGAAATTTCAATAAAAAAATTATGTGACCACTACATGCACCCATATCAGTGATTTCTACCATCATTTGTAGAAGGAATGATTGGAAATCTCACGGGTCGTTATAAAAGGTTGGTCTAAGTCACATCCGGTGTTCCTCAGGGAAGTGCGATCGGCTCTCTTATATTCATTATTTATATTAATGACCTAAGTTCTACAGTTAGCAGTAAATTAAGATTATTTGCAGACGATACAGTTATCTATATCGTCTGCAAATAATCTTAATTTACTGCTAACTCTAGAACTTAGGTCATTAATATAAATAATGAATATAAGAGGGCCGATCACACTTATCATACAGTTATCTAGTCCCCTAAAGTACTGGAGAGACTGAGGAATGCCGATTAGTCTCAGTTCTCAATGAAGGGAAATATCCAACCGCACCTCCTCGTGGTGGGGGATGGGCAACGCTTCATGCGGCTAACGCGGCTCTGGAGACAGAATAATCACCGGTATAAGTGGTTGCCCTCTACCAAGTGCCAACGGCCTCCTAGGAGGGCGGATAAGCGGGTAGAGGTACAAGGCACCCTCTTACCCCTGGAGGGGGAAACCCCTCCTAAAAAGCGGATGAGCCAGTATTGGCCAACGGTATGAGGATGGAGAAAGCCAGCGTAAGAAACTACTCCATTAAAGACCCTTATGGGTATCTTAGAATTAGCAGCCATGATGACTACGTAGGTGAAGGAAGGAAAGATTACTGATCATGGAAGTCGGAAGCCAAGATCCAGCAGGAGTAAGAGTCGTGAGGCTTCTCCGGTCGTTATCCAGCGAAATCCTCACATAGAAGGAAAAAGATTTAAAATTGGAGCATGGAATATTAATGGACTTTGAAGCTCTGTCATCAGACCTTGACAACGTTCATTCGTGGTGCCAGGAGTGGGGGTTAGAAGTTAATATCGGCTACTGCATTACAGTTCACTTCCTGCAAAATTCATCACAAAAATGCCATATCTATACTGTACATGGAGTAAACATAAAATCATCAGATACGGTAAAATATGTTGGAATTGCCTTAACATCTGATACATCGTGGGGATTACACATACACAACATACGTGGCGCAGCATTAAAGAAACTAGATTATGTTAAATGTATAATAGGAAGGTCCTCGGATGAAAAAGTAAAAGAGAGCTGCTACTTCGCTCTGGTTAGGCCACACCTCGAATACGCCACGAGCATTTGGGACCCTGGCCAAATATATTTATCCAAAAAAATTAATAATACAAAGGAAAGCAGCGCGCTTCGTTAAAAACTGTTACATGCGTACATATAGTGTCACACAACTTTTAGAGGGATTTAGGTGGGAGCCCCTTGAGACTCGGTGGCTACACGCTAGGCTTAGGTTGCTTACGAAATTCAGAACTGATATTTTTCAGTGCGACATAGAGAATATTATCATGACTCCTCGCTACATCTCTAGTCCTGACAGATGCAAAAAAATAAGAGACATACTCTGCCTCTCTTGCATTTTTTCTGCATAAAAAAATTAAACGTATGTAACAAGAATTTAACTAAATGACAGTGATACGGTGATAAACTATTTGACTTGAAAAACTTTTTCAAGTCAAGGAGTTTATCACCGTCATTTATCTTCCAAATCCGTAATTTAAATACTTAATGATAGATATATTTAAATTATAAGAATGGCATAGTGATCTGACAAAAAGGGGGTTAAGTTATATATCTGTACATAATCTTGTCTGAAGTTAAAATTGCCACATTACTTGAATGATTTAATCTAGTTATTTGCCTGGAAATATGACCATAGAGTAATACTCTGTGGTATAAATAATGAAGTATAAAGTTATAAAATAAGTTAAACTGTTTTTGTCAAAGTTTAGAAAAGATTGCAGTGAAAAAATATGTAAAGATATCTAATTTTAAAATAGCGATCCATTGCGTAGAACATGGATAGATTTACGTAAAGTTAACAAAAAATCAAAATTTCAACTTCAATTCAAGAAAAAAAATATTATTTGCATAAACAGTACTTGTGTGTCAAATGTGAAACTTATCATCTCAAAGCTAGAGTAAAAATTCATAAATGATGTGTAATAACAGTAAAGTAAAAGGTGTATACGATAACATGTGCCGAATCATTTGAAAACTTTTCAAAAAATAGTAAACCTATCGCTACTCTCAGAGACTAATATCTTAGCAGAGATGGAATTTCAAAATAACACTTGCGCTCTTTTAAATGTAGATTCCAAGAACATCAGGTAAACGTGCATAAACAAAATAAATAGTATGGATTTCTACAGATTACACAGCATTCAGATCTCGTCTCAGGAAATAGGACTCGCATTAAAATGAATCAGTAATTTAGACAGCATAACACAATAGATGGAAAAAACGGCGCAAAAGCATATTTTTCCGTGCGTCGCAAGTTCCCTCTCGTTAATTTCAATTGCAGCTAGGCTAGATCTACTTCGACGGAGCGTGCTATGCCTCCGGATATAGCATAAAATATTCAGACGCAGGAAATATAAAAAGAGGTCAGAGGTGAAGGGATAGAGGGAGTTCCCTTTCTTCCCGTAATACCCACGGCGTCGCTCTCTCTCCCTCAAAACATTCTCATATTTTGAGACCTCGCGCGTCGGGGAATGTGACCCGCACGGGAAGGAAGTGGAGCGTGTTTATACGCGGGTGGCAAATGTGAAGCGGCACCGGAGAGAATGGTCCAAGTCGTCTGCTGCTGTGTGCAGCACAGGGAATAGGGTCGTGGGGTGAGTGAGTGAAAGGGTTCACTTGGTATGGGGCGCGGAAGCTTACGACCGGCACAAAACCCTTAAAACCCTCGAGATATCGAGCCGAATCCAACAATGGCAGGGTAACTGCCGGGGAGGGATGCAAGACCCCCCCCCCCCACCGAGCATCACTACCCACTGGGAACACCAGCCAAATCGTCGGACTCGGGGCGTGATTTTAACACCGAAAATCCAAAGTCAAAGCAGAATCATCCTCCGTTATCCCACCACTCTATAGATCAACACAGAATCTGCGAGAAGGGACGTAAGATTTGTATAATACAATGGTAGCTCCTGAGAGAAAAAAATCACCATTTCCTCTCTTATCCCGCCAAATACAAACCACACAGTGAGGAATAAAAATTCCCAGAGATGTCCAAGTCTCTACATCTCGGTGGGTATGTTAAAATCCAATGTGAGAGTATCTTTCTCAATGCCATCTCATAACATT
This sequence comes from Ceriagrion tenellum, assembly GCA_963169105.1. Lineage (NCBI taxonomy): Eukaryota > Metazoa > Arthropoda > Insecta > Odonata > Coenagrionidae > Ceriagrion > Ceriagrion tenellum. Next base: position 13,422,628 of record OY720640.1, on the reverse strand, counting down.
TCAAAACCCATTAGCATTATGCGTTATGGGTCGCTGGGAAAGTCGTTTATTTTTATTCCAGGACCACCGTTAGATGGCAGCACAGGAGTGCGAGTGTGGGCGGGCGGCATTCCGAGTGCCGTCGTAGGAGGCAGCAAATCTCTTTCCCGACCCTGGGATTCCCAACTCAACCACGCCCTAATATCCATATACACGAGGGAAGGGGGAGCTCTTTCATAGCAGCCCCATAGTGGTGGCGAGAATGTTGAATTTTAGCGATGATCTTGCATGTCAATTGCAACACGGAGTAGAGAGGCGAAATGAGGAAGATTAGCAAGTTTCTCCGCAATCCTGTTGCCATAAAACATGCTTTAGCCTTGGATCTCCATTATTCAAATGAAAAATATGGCGATGAAGAATAAAAAATTGGTTAATTAAACAATATCTTCATTAAGTGTGAAGAACTTCATTTCACATTTGATGTTAATTATTACTGCATATGCATAAACATCAAGCACGACCCGGATATCGACACGTGTGTATTATCTACAGGTGAATTTAAACACCAGAAACTCTCCAACTTATTGATGACAAATAAGGGCAAGAAGAAAAGAGAAAGGGGGTAGTGTAGTAAATGGGGTTTTTAAAAAAAGTAGGATAGGAATCTGTCAATTACTATATCATGGATAGAGGATGGGGAAGGGAAAAAACACTTAGAGAAAACACGTGAGTCAGCGTCAAGAAGTCTTTTTAAAATTTTGAGCTGCCCAAGGGCATTGAGCTCACGTCGATGGTTGCTAAAATGCTAAACTAAACTTATTATGATGAACACTGGACAGATGGTGCTTGGCAAAGCTGCTTCTATTGCCATAATTGTTTATAAAAGGGCCAAAATATTTGTTGGCCCGACTATTAAATGTGCAAGGCTGGCGCTATATGAAAAAAATCTGTCTGGGCCAGGAATCTAGCATCCAACCTCGTTCTTTAGTACCCTGCCGGTACAGTACATTCCAGTGCATGCTGATAGACTTCCAATTTTTGAGGATTCGAAAGAGCTAGGTTAGGCGAGCTAGATATGAAGAACGACAACGTGAGGAAAATGGGGACTTCTAAAAGCCACAATCTCGTACAGTTGGAGCAAAAGCAATGCTTGAGCCTTCATAACATATAGTTCTCTTGAATTCTCCAAAATAGGCTCGAAAATTACTGAGCCAGTGCACTGTGCTCCGAGCATTGGCGGAATATGCCAATTACAGGTCCATGGCTTCTCAAACCATCTGCAGTCTTCTCTATATGATTCAAATGGTTTTACAGCCGTATTTTTCATTAAATAATTTCATCACCAGTTTTTCGAAGAGTTAAATACTTTAACTGATGTAAATTTTCTTCAGTACACTAAACAATTATATCAATTCCAAAGATTAATCTTCACAATGGAACAAAACTTGACTACAACATTTCGACATTAATTATGAAAATATTCAAAAAGTTGAAAGAGTATCAGAGGAAACAACAATGGACATAACTGGAAAAGGCTTTACGTGAACTTGCAGAGTTTCAAGTAGTTGCGTCGTTTTTCTATATGAGTATATAACTGGGATGTTACATATAATGTTGTTGCTGTACTAAAACAATACATGATTTAAAAAAAAGTATTCATTAATATGAAGTTATTAATTTAATTGAGTTTTTATTAATTATTAATATGAGTAAAATTAATATGATTAAATAATTTAATTTAATGCATTCATTCACCTAGCTTCATATGTTTGCTCAGTGTAGCATAGCAAAAGCTTTACCTTTTCTTTTATGCTTTTCTTGCCAGTTCAAACCGAGCAGCTAAAAAAATTTCGAAGTTAATTTTCGAACCCCTCTCAAAGGACAGATACTACTTCTACTAAGTTTACAACAATATTACACGACGCTGCTGCTTTTGAGGACAAATTTAAAAAGGTATTTTTAGGGTAGCAAAAAAAACATGCACGTCAAAAGGCTAAATCCTGTTATTCACTATCAAATTAAACATCTAACTCCGAGCAAGAATGATAGATTAAGGTCACTCAAAATAATATGACGTGACTGAAACGTCATGACAGCGAAAATGTTGTCATTATAGCTCTATAATGGCTTCATTACTATCAAACTACTATCGTCTTAAACAGTTTGAATTACTCTTAAACTTTCAGTTTATATTATGTCTGTTAGTCATTAGTGAGCTTCCCTCAGCCTACCCAGTTTTCCATCTGCTTCTCAAGAGGAACGAGAAGCACGTAAGTCTCTAAGATGGTCTCCTGAGAGAGACAAGTGGAAATTTTCCCAGGTACACGTTCCTTGGCTATTTTTTTCTGGCTTGATTTTAGTCTGACTTCATCCCTTTAAACTCGTTCTCGTAAAATTTGGCCGAAATAAAGTTCTATCCATTATTCCTGGTCAAGTACTCTTGAGCTGCTCTTTTGAATCGGATTTGAACATTTTTTCGCTCAATATTTCACGTTAAATTTTTCTGGTCCACTGTCCAAAATTGAGTGATGTGAAACAGGCTTTACGTTGTGGAACGGCAACATTAAGAAGAGAAAGTCCACCATGCACGTCACGTATGCACGAGGAAATTGTTTTAGTATCACAACTGCCTCCAAAATGAAAGAAGAGCTAGTCAAAATACTATAAATAAAAAGAGGTTACGCACTTTGTACATAAGGGACACTTGCACGTGCAAAGCCGTTATTGTCATCTGGAAATATGAAAATTTTGAAACGACTATAAACCTTAATATATTTAAAAAAATTAATACAAATAGATAATCCATAACAGGAGTGAGAATTCTGGATAATTTGTGGCGTATTTCTGTAAACTTTGGTAAGCTAGGTAAGTAGAATTCATTTTTCAGACTGCCATTAAGCAAAGAAATCAGGGAAAATTTCATTCCTCCTCCTACTAATTCAGGTCCTTCCGAGTTTTATCGGGGAGAGTAATTTGAAATAAAATTACTAACATTATATAGAAATTTTCATTATTTACCTCTTAGTAATATGTCATTGTAAGAGTATTAAAGGGGCTTTATAATTTAATCTCAATCTCAAGCGAAATTAAAATTTTTAGTGTACTTAACAGCAAAATGTCATTAACTATTCCACTGCTTCGTCATTTAATCATTTATTTGCTCATGTTCATTGTAAGGGAGTAATATATTAATGAAAAGCTATTCAAACCTAAGCATAGTGGAAAACGTGCATCAAATGGGAACAAAATTACCATCACATGCAAAATAAACAATTTATCATACATTATATTCAAGGAATAGAGAAAGAATAAAGTATCTTAGAAAATATATTTAGAAATTGTCAAAGAAAGACTAGGTGCTACGAGTTAGTTTCACTATATTTTTATTTAGTAGGAATAGAGTCCGTCCAAGATAATGGAGCAGCGGAATCATACTGACTTGGCTTAGAAAGAAATGAAATGTGAGCAATATTTTCAACGATAGCATGATTGTAACTAAGACATCCATCATCGCTTCTGTCACGTGATTCCTTTCTCAAACGGTGTTGGACGTGTTTACTGATTGGCTGTATTTGTTCAATTGTGCTATTACCTCTGATACACTCTAGTTAATAAAATTTGAGGCTTCTTTATGGAAATTATCAAAGCAAAAACTATATTATTTTAACTGATATGTAATCGCAACGTATACTCGACGAGTAAAAATTTTAATTAACTCATTATTTTCTCATGGAAGTAAAATAAAAATTCAAATATTTAAGTAGTATTTAATTACTTAATATGCTCTGTTTTATTCATAATCAGCAGATCATTTCGTACATGGAAGACAGGCTCTTAACAGGTGGATGACCTCAGAGGGAGCATAAAGTTCTTGATAAAATGTGAAATAAAACCTATTGTAGAGTAGTTTGTGGAGTAATTAATATTATTATAAACATATCACTTACTCATGAGTGGAATATTGGAGGTTGACAGTCATAATATTCATCGTAGTGTACTGTCTATTGGCCTTTGCAGGAAATGAAATTTGAAAAAATGATCATAAGTATGACGACTCAGGAAAAATGACGAAAGTGAAGAGGAGATGGCGAAAAGTTAGGTAGGTGAAGGAAATGCAAATATAGAATACTAAAATACTGAATACTGAGTAGAAATATGAATTACTAATTGAGCCAAAGAGTAAGAATTTGCAAATTCTTGATTTTCAAGCGATATGACAATCATCGTCAAAACCATAAATTAATGAGCTCAATACGCTGACCTTAATTAACTATGTTACAAAAATTACTGACACATTTTCAGATGTTTCCGACCCAATTTTTTTCAAAATAATTTTACTTTGCTGAATTTACTACTGAATATAGCACAAAAGTTTTATGAACGTAAGTAAGAAACTAGGGTGGAAAAATGAAGAAAATGAAGAGGAAATGGCGAAGAGGTAGGAAGACGAAGAGAGTAAAAAAATTGAATGGGATGGAAGGAAAGGGGAAGGAGTTCATGACCCATGGCCCTTTGAAGAGGCCAAAAGAAGAGGCACTGAATGCGCCATTCATTTGTCAGCATGGAGAAGAGGTGGAGACGGAGGCGAAGTGACTCGATTTCATCAGCGCTCCACGGCAAAACCCACACAGTCTCACTCACAAACACCAGACGGCGCCCCATGAATGCAACCCCCTTTACCCCCCCTCCCCTCGCCCCTCTCGCGCAAATGTTCGTATTTCTGACTTCATTTCTCGCGGCGACCCCTGCCACTCTTCCCCGCACGCGCGCGCACCCAGTGAGCGTCCCACGTCATGAGCCGAGGAAAGTTTTGAGTTGCGACCGTCGCGAGCTGGTTCTTTTTTTCCTCCTCCTCCTCGCGGAAGGAAAATGAGGGAAAAGGGTGAGGAATAGCGCAGCAATGTGTCTTTTTTTCGAAGCTCATGAATAAATTAAATTAACTCGCAGAAACGTATTTTATTCTTTTCTCTGCCGGTTTTTTTACCAAGCACTCCGGCGACGGGATGCATTTTCATCTCGAGCAAAATTTATGAAAAACTCCACAACTCTCTCACCACACAATTCGATACACTGAGTCACATTTCCTTTTGATGGAGCTGCGAGAGCTAAATATAAACAGAAATGTCAGAAGACGTCTTAGGCTTGGGACGTCAAAGCTGTCGAAACATTAAGGAAGAACTGCTTCTTCCCGTCGTCCTCGGGACTCGGCCATTCATTCCCTGTTTTATGCCAGTGATCGAGAAACGACATCGTATTTACTTATAATGCTGAAAATGACGTACTGCTAGAGCGGCGTGGCCAAATGGGTCAAGTCTTAAATCGGAGGAAGGCTCCAAATCGCAGGACCATTTATTCACCCCCTTAAGGTAGTCCGAGCGAGATAGTTCCCTAGTCATAATAGAGGCCATATTAGAATTATACGTTTTAATTTCACCAAGTGTAGGAAACATTAATTAAATATTGCATTATTAATGGTGCAATAATATAGTTTTATATGACAGAAATGGTAGGTAATTAAATGAAAATATCTTAATAAGTCTTTAACTTGACTCATTTTTGCGCGCGGTGCGTTTGAAACTCCTTCAAAACGGAAGGTCTTTTGTGATACCCAAGAACCTATTGCGGTGACAGCATGATTAATTTTAAAAATAGTTTAGAAAACATACAAACTACAACTGCTGATTTTTTGACGTGATCTAAGTGTAGAAAATGCTTCATTTTGTAAATAATGTCTCTCTGGGGTGCATGCACGAACCATTTTCCATGAAAAAGGTCTGGTATTATTTGGCAAATAACTCAGAAAGCAATGTAGTAAGGGGTTGAATTTTTTGGGTCATTAAAAGGGTGAGATATTTTACTGTAAAACGAGACCAAATTCATTGATTTCTAGGTAAAATGATATTTCGCTCAAACTAACTTAATTTGAAACTAAATCCACGACATAGCTTCATTTGAGAATTTCATTATGCAGTAAGTGGAAAATGTAGCATGATAATGCACGAGCACTAACTGAAATTTCCAATAATGGTATCATAACTATGGGACATATCTCCACCGAAATATCATTGCAAGACTTAACCTAACCCTTCAAGGTCCCGGTGTGAATGAAAAATCCCATATTTTATCAAACATCTCGTTGGGCGTACACTAACAAAAATGGTAGAAGTAGCAAAACAATTTAAAAGAGTTCCTTTTAACCATTAGCAAGTTAAAACCTGGTTAACGACGGCTAATTGGGTCAGCCGAGCAATTAAATGTCTAATGTAAAGATCGCTACCTGACGTAAGCTCCTATGTATTCAGTTTTCAAATTAAAATCGTTCAACAAACGCACGACATCTTAGTTTTTAAACCCCCATACTGCGATGGGTGCAGAATGTTACTTGAACGATTTTTGTGTGTTCATGTCTGCTAATTTGACAAATATATACCAAAGTAAGAATTAATTAATAACTAGAAAATCTGTGTTTTTTTAAGAGCTGCGTATATCTACACTTTTTATCTTCTTTATTTTATTTCATCTTATGAGAAGAGTACATAAAAATTGCCCTCACATTTCTAAATGTATGAGGAAAGAGGGCTATTACTTTGATGATTAGGAATCGGTCAAGTATGCTCTCAAGAATAAAAAGAGGGTCAAAGGTTATTTTTATTCTCTTATCCCGTACATACCAAATCGAAAAATGATTAAACTCATTGGATGATATTGAAGATGGTATAAATGATGATGATGAACATGGTATAAAATACTTTTCTTCCTTCCCATTTCAACCCGCTGTTTCTACGGACTTTCCACATCACTTTGCTGAATAAAATTGGAAAAAAATTGACGGGATTGGGTCCTGGCGATGCTGGCATTGGAAAGGAAATTGCTAAAAGTGAAAAAATGAAAAAAATGTTTCTACTTTTATCCCCCAGAGCGAACTGGTTTTATTCTTTATCGAGGCATCACATGAGGCGTCATCATTCACTAACTTCAATCGATATTGAAATGAGTGGATCCGTTCAATCAAACTTATGCTACGAAAACATCAACATTTTTGGCAGTGATTGACAATGCACATGACACTGTGGTATCACCACTCGTTGGGACTTAATCACATTTGACAACAACCAAGTCCTGTTTCGAACAAAATATTCCAGGAAAACATGAATCAAAGAACCACATAGATATTTAAGACATTCGTTAGTTTCTCTTTCTTTTCGATTTTTTAGTTTTACTCACGGAGAGAGAAAAATCGTTCTCATTTAGGAAAATAAGAATAGTATCAATCGGTGCATTAACAATGTAAAATATCTAGGCATCAACACGCTAACGAGTAGAGCTACCTTCGAACATAGTAAAACCGGTATTCTTTGAAGTCACGCCAAAACCAAAGACTATATTTCAAAAAAATACTTGTTGAACCAATGTCATTTTTTAATAGAAAGGAACTAGCAATGTGATAATAATATCCAAATGCTGAAACTAAAAAACTGACCAGCTTACATTCAATTGAGAGAATATGAAACTTGAAATATTTCCAGCAAACTTCCCAAAAATGGCACCGTAGTAAGAAAGAATTTTGCTATAGTATCACGCAGTCAAATGTGAAATGAATAACATAGTTATTATATAGGCATTGGCATAAGTCACCCGTTGAAGTTCAATAGAAGAAGATAATATTTATCGTGATATATCGGATAAAAATGATATTTTCCAATATGCTGCTCAATGCGGAAAAGCTATTCATAGCGATTTCTTAAACAAAGCACTAAACTGGGCAATTCTGGTGCCGTATGCATACGGCACCAGAATGCATATGCATATAACGTACTGTTATAAAGATGAACTTTTCACAGTTTTGTCTGATGAAAGATTTTGCTTCAAATAACAAAAATGAATCCATATTTTAAAACAATTATTTGAAACATCCATTTCAAATATTGAAGATTGTTAAATAAATACTTATGTCAATAATATTGGATACGAAGATCAGTTACGGAGATACCTAATCCTGTCTTTTTGGGGAAATTTTGGGAGACTAGAGTTTAAGACGATCTATGGAAGATGTAAGCTAGAGTCCAATCCTTCATCCAAGAGATCCAAGCTATATCCAGTCCAAATCTTCATTCTGTCCAATCAGTCCAATCTGTCCAATCAGTCCATTCTGTCCAATCAGTCCAATTCTCTCCATCAAGTCCAATCCTTCATTCAAGAGATCCAAGCTAGAGTTTAAGACGATCTATGGAAGATATAAGCTAGAGTCCAATCCTCGATTGCTTCCCTCGACGGTTTGGAGGAAAGCGGTGATGGAAGTTCACCGCTTACTAAGCTTTGAAAAGGAATCATCATCGCACCAGCCAGACCCTCTTGAAAGAGCGAGTTCAGATTGTCTGTCTTCCTATAATATTCGCCGATTTTTAGGAGCGGTCAAGTGATCTATAGGTCTTTAAGTATATAACTGGTTATAAAAAGTTGAAAAATAAAGGTAACTTAATTAGATTTTTAAACCTCGCCAGAATATAAGTAATACAGAAAAAGTATTGAAATTTTTAAGGAGTTGAATGAAAAATTACTACTAAAAATTAGCTTGATTAAAAATGGATATAATGCCATCATTCATCCTACGAGCATTAATTAATTTTTTGGCATGACACAAAACTTCAAGCATAATGATGACTATATTAAGACCTCATCCGATTTAGCATGATGTTCGAAAAGCGTGGAAATCATCAGCAACTCGTTTTCACCAGCGAACTCCTAGAAAATAGGAGGTGCATATTAAACGGCGGTAGCCAGGGGTAGCCAGATTCGCGACGAAACTAGTATTAAGGTACCAAGTGATGATTTGAAGAGATGAGTTACGTTTAAGCGCACGAATTTTTTCCACTGTACGGTCTTTTATGAAAATAAAAATTTTTGCGAGTAAAAATAAATTAGGAGAACATTTTACAGAAATACGAGAACTTTGATCGTGATCCAAAATCTTGGCCGCTGTGTTTATTCCACTATAAAATCGACCTTGAGCTATTTTCCTAAAACCCCTCCACCAAAACGCTTCCTAAATCCACAGTATATTACAGTTAACGCTCAATTTATGCCTATTAACCGAATCGTTTTGAAAATGCTTCCTTCTGTAGCGCTGTGTGCGTTTGACTGCACAGATATAGAGTTGCGCAATATACTTAGAGAAATTTAAAGCATGTGTGAGGTAGGATATGACGAAGGAGGAGGTGAATTATGTAGCAGAGAGCGTTGGAAGGTTAGTTGTGAGAGGCGAGGACAGCCGGGTAACGGTTAAAACCTACTAAAAAAATTTCCCGGCAACGGCAAGCAGCTGAGTGGGTGGGGAGGCTAGTGGAGGTGTTTTGGGAGAGGGGTGCGATCGAAAAAAATAAGGAGATCGAGAGAGAGAGAGGTAAAAATGGCAGGAGAATAATAACACTGGGCTCGTTTTGATGACGGAATCGGAGTGGAGGCGGTTTATGCCGAGTTAAAGCTTTTTGGTTGGTCGGTGGGGCTCAGGGAGTGAGAAATGGGGGGGGGAGTAAAGAGACAGAGATGGGCAGGTGGGAAGGAAGGAGAGGAAGGGGAAGGGAGTACAGAGGGATTTCAGAGGATTGAAGGGGTGAGGGAGAGAGAGATAAAAAGAGGAAAAGGATAAAAGAGAGGAAAGTAGAAAAAAGAAATTGCGGGAAATTTTTTTTTGAAGGGTAGAGGATATAGCGGTTGATTCTGGGTGCTTTTGTGCCCTACGGGCGAAACAACATTTGGAGTCGGTTGAATAATGGAAGAGAAGGGTGGGGAGAGGCAGCTTCGACCCCCTTTCACCCCTTCCCCGCCCTCCTCCCTCCTCTACCATCCCCTCCATTCCCTCCTTCCCAACCCCCCCTGGGAGAATCAATTTTGCGTGATGGAGAGGGAAAGATAAGGGTGGAATGGCGAGGAGGAGGAAAGGGATGGGATCGAGATTATTGGAATGCGTGCGTGAGTGTGGTTGGATGTGCGTTCGTTCGCATCGGAGCCAGTGTTGTGCGGTGGTGGGGGGCTGCTGGGAAGGGGGGGGGGGTAGGAGATCGGTGGGTGGGATGACAACAAGGGTTCGTGGGAAGATGAGAAGATGCGAGAGAGAAGAGACACACATACAAGGGCGTGAAATAGATTCCGGGGCCGACTGTGTCTTCTTCCACTCACACCAACCGGCGCCCATCCTTCTCCCCCGCCGAGGTTGATTAACGTGAGTGAAAAGGACGTCCTATCTATTTTTTTTTATTTCTGCAAATGGAAGGTATCCAATTGTAGGAGGCGGCTGTGGGGGGATAGGCGGGGAAGGAGGTGGGTCGAATGGGATGAGAAGAGGGGATGTTGGGAGTCCTTTCTTGGCATCCTCCGATTTTTGCCCATTCTAATTCCCCTTCCCCACCCTCCCTCTCGCCCTCCAATAATGTAAAAAATGCATCAAAAGAGCCATCTAGAATGCTCGCGCCCGCGCGCCAAGGCTGTCGATGCTTTTTTTTACCGAGGGAGGGAACGCAAAAATTCCACTTCACCGCAGAGGATTCGATTACAAATTATTGAAACGACGTTGCAGTAATGTCGATGTTTTTTTATCGACTGTCTTTCTTCCGGCGCCAACCTTTTTTGGAAACGATGGGAGTGAAATGTGTTGTGATTATGTAACGTCTTTAATTCATGAGCATTCAATCTGATATGGAATTTATACAAAAAATCTTAGGGCCTAGTAAAAAGTAATACGTGGTTATCATTCATGCAGTTGGAGCAAGATTTCTTCCAGGTCATGTGAGGGATCATGATCCAATTTTATATTTAATTTAAGTAACTCAAATAAGAATGAAGTCAATACGGTAATATTTAGTATGCTATATCTGTTAAAAATCACCGAATGAATGTTACCAAATGAAAAAGTTCTCCGTATAAACTTAATATACATTTTTCTTTTTATCTGACATTTTTGTCACGTCGCACACTAAAAATACCTTCATAAACGAAAATGTAAATATTACTAAGGTAAGAAATTTTTTTGATGAAGGTCGGATAGCTACAAATAGTCAAATTTATGGCAATACAAATGCGCTGGAAATGCCTCATGATATAAATTAACCCTCTCTGGAATGCATCCTTGGTCCATCTCCAGTGCAAAATCATTGGTACTCTTTGCAAAATATCTCAAAAAGTATGATAGTAAGTAAGAATATTTCGTTTTCATTAGGAAGATGAGATTTTTAATATTGAGGGAATATTCATTGTATTTGTAGCATTGAGTTGATATTTCGCTCAAACTATGGTTATTAACAACGAAAATTTTTTAAAATTTTGTAATAAAACAAGGTAAATTTGAATACTCTTTGAATTGCATTATTTCCATTGAAAAATCTGAATACCTCTTGGGACGTAAAATATCACTCAATTATTCCATAGTTTCTTTCTGTAATCGTATCATACTTTCATTGCTTACAAAGGAAACACAATATTATTTAATCAAAGCGTTTCTGTGAACTATTCTGAGTAAATAAATGGCGTCATTTCAAATTTTTTATTTTAATCTAAAATTGCCAGCAAAAATTCCGTTTCAACGGCTTCACTACAACTGATGAAAACAATTATCTGCAAAGTAAAATTTCTTTTAAGAGTTCCATTGGCTTGTGGACAAGAAATTGTCCGTAGTTTTCAGAATTGTGATGTAAACATATTTCTCTATTTAGTTGAAGTTAAATTTTCTCATTGCGCAACCCCGCTTTAAAGGATTTTGCCTACATTAACTTAAGCCATTTAATTACCATCACTATCAAGAAAAAAAACTTGTTTTCCCATAATTTCTACTCCTTAATTTAACGAATTTGATTCTGATTAATCGAGCGCAGAATTTGTAAGTGAATAAGCAACTTTATAGAGTTCAGACTCATTTTGATGTAAAGCTGAAAGCTCAAAGGAATCATATATAATGTTACATTTCCCCATCTGTGAAAGCAAACTGCAGTTAAATATCCGTAAAAAATATTTTCCGATAGAATTCTCAAGTTAGCAACCTTAATTTTCTATGTCTGACGGAAGGAAAGGTGTCAAATAATGAAGAGGGAAAAACATCAAGAGGGAGGAAAATGAAAAGTTAAACTCGAATACCGTTGTATTGATATTTAATTTAATTCGGTCGAATTAACGCATAGCAAATGTTTACTCCTGAGTTAACCGCCTGAGGATTTACAAAAGGTATTGCAAAATAAGGTAGAACGCTGAGATCCAATAATTCCTTCGGCTGATAAATAGGGAACATAAAATATTTTTAGTGATAAAGATATCAAAATTCTACTGGTACCGGAAATTTATCATCATTTTGAGTATAAGTATGTCCAAAAGAAGGTTATTTTCTAATTCTTTCTTGGAATATTCTTTTCAAAGTCTTACAGTTTTTTTAAGAATAAAAATTAATGCAGGGTAAAAAAATGTGGAGCTATCTCTTCGGGTATTATTGATAGTAATCAAATTTTGTAATTAGGTTTCCATAGTCTCAATACATCCTAAAAGCTACGTGCGGTTGATATTTCCTTCCAATTTTCAAAGTTATATTTGTTATCTAGCAATGTAATTAGTAGGAAACAATGTAATAGGCAGGGAAATACCTACAATTTATGCAGTTGTTATCCACGTGGACTTATTTGGTACGGATAATTTTCTATGCAACAATGTGAGATATTAAATCAAATATGATACTGTTTTGCATTTAAGCACATTTTAATGAATTCTTGACCTTAATTTCATCTATGAAGTTAGTTTCTGTAGAGATTATATGGAGATAATCTAAAGGGTAACATACAGAAAACGTAGATAGGCTTAGAATTTGGTTAAAATATCACACACAAATTACCACCTGCGGTCTGCCTAAAGGATTAGCTGAGTTAAGGAAAAAGGATAGTTCAGTTCTTGGGGTTCAACTATACCGCAATTTTCACATTTTTGTTGCGCATTTAAAAAGTAGAATTTTGGTCCTGCTAGCACTTGACGCAAAGCGCTTGCGAATATATTAGGAGAGAAAACTCGGTTGTGCCACATCATTTTAAGTATATAAGCAGGTACCGGAAGTTTACTTCTTATCTAGGGTTAAATCATTCAGGTTCTCCGCTTTAATAAGAGAAGGAAGCTGCATCATATTCACTGAACGCATTGGAGCTCAAACTGGAAATGATCGGGGAACACGAGACAAAATATATTGAACGCCACCTTAGATTCAATGATGAGCCTTTGAATAATCCATCCATTTCAACCACCGACATATCTGGAGGAGTTAATTCATTCGGTATAAAAGACAAATAGATATTCCACGCAACGGCTCCATTATGAAATGAGGAGGTTTGTATTGGAAGAGGGAGGACGGGAGGCGTAGGGGGGCGGGGAGGTGGGTAAGTGCTTATGCTGCGAGCGGGCACGTAGCGATGGGAAGGTGGAACCGGAGATAGATGAAGATTTCAGAAGTATATTTCTCTGCTGAATGGGCCTCTGTGAATACAAAACGAACAAGTCAAAGGGAGGATGGTCTGAATAAAAATTTCCCTCCTGGGAGACATCTTCGCAATGCTTCGAGAAGATCTATGGCGATGAATTCTTTTGCCAGGAGCATTTAAATTATGCCTGTGCAATACATCATGGCTGGGGTCTAAGAAATATGTTCCATCATTTTTTTGAGTCTGCTATTTTAAGGTACTTACCTACCTATGAGCATTATTTTTGTCACAACAAGCAAAAAGAACCCATAGTAATGGTAGGGCTATTTAATGAAGTTTCAGTAAACTATATCGTCAGCATTTCAAAACCCTTAAAACTAAACTTGATTCGTGCAAATATAAGTAGCGAGCTCAGATTTTATTTCTTTTACTGAAAAACATGATAAAATCAGTGAACACATTTCTGTCAATTTATTGACTGGTTGGTCGTCATCAAAAATTTGAAATTCTCTTGTGTTGATGTAGCAAATGGCTTAAAAAATAAGTTTCTCTATGAAAAATATTGAGAAATTCTCTTCCCTAATTATTTTAGACACCATCTTGATCAGTTTAAATAAACAATTCGATAAACTGAAAGTCCTTTTAAGAATATAAAAAGTCCGTAAAACAGACAATATTAAAGGTAAAATAAAAAAATAGCACCTCATCGGACAAGAATGACATAATTATATTACAAGTTTTTACAGTTCATACTTCTTTGAGAAATATTATGAAAGTTTTGGAAATCAAGAAAATTTAGGGCAGATAGTGATAACAGTTAAAGAGAGCCATAGGTAATGATTCACGATTTTTCTTCTAAAACCCGTAACAACCTAACCTATGAAGAGTGTTGAAAGTTAATTCTTCAGTTGGTTTTAATTTTTACTCTTACGTCGTTGTTATACGTGGTTATATGGAAATCATAAAAAAAGAGGAAATGATTTCCACACAATTATAAAGTTGGCTCAAACCAACGAGACTAAATTGGCGATAGAAGTCATGATAGAGCAATTCGGGAATCATCAGTTCCACACTCTACGTCCTTTTTTAAGATAAATGGAATGTACAAGAGAATTTATATAATTCCCTTCCAAAAGACACCCTTCAATTAGACAAAATCACAATTTTTGGTATACATAAACAACCCTTAAATATGATTTGCTAAGAGTTTACTTGTTTCATAAATGCAAAAAAGCTTTCATGATTACTTCTCAATACTATGATATTATTTAGCTAACTTTCATTCACAAAACAACAAGGCTTTAACTTTTCATTGATAATAACCATAATAACTATCAGCAGCTCTTTTTTTGGCCATTTAAAGCCTCTTGAATAGTTTCATGCCTTCAAATGTTTTCATAAAGATTCGTTCATTGACAAATGGGGCATTTAATTAACGGTTGAGACCATAATTTTTGCACTTTGGTAGTGAAATATATAAATAAAACAGTACGAGTGTTGTGAAACTGTCATCTACAGAACTAAGCTAAAGACATATTGAACTAGATTGACAAGAGGATGTGGGTGCCTTCGAGGACAAATCAAATCCCAAATCGTCGATCCCCGAGCAATCAACAGTCACCTTCACCATCCACCAACCAATCAAACTATCTGAGTTTGGTTGCATACCGATTACCCTTTACAAACCAATTGGAGACAGAAATAGAAGTGAGAAGAGCTGAACCAAAACAGCTGGCAACGCTGGAACCAGATTCCTGCGGTGACAGGAGTACATTAAACTCCCAATCCATCAGAAATTTGTAGTGTTAAGTGTGGTTTTTATCCACAGATTTACGTGAAACTTTTATTACGTGTACTTAGATGCAGTATGGGTAAAAATAAGTGAAAAAATGCTATTATCGATTCGATTTCATCAAAAAATGCAAGTTTAACTGGCATCACTATGGCACTTGATACATGTATTGAAATTATACGATTCTTTCAGTAAATAAATAAATATTCCCGGTAAATAAATATTCACTGAGCTGAAGGCAAATCCATCGAGCTGAGTAATAATTGAGGTATATTTGCCTACCTCAAATCATAGAGAGGATGCGGTAGATGGGGTATAAGATCAGGCGGAAGAAATTATTGATAAATTACCAGGGAGCAAGCAGTTGGTAGTAATGAGGGATAGGAATGTGGTGGTGGGTGAAAGATGAGATGAGCGGGAAGTTGGGCTAGGAAAGTCATGGGCTAGGAGAAACAATGACCGCGAAGAGAAAGCAGAAGAGTTGTGATTGGAGAAATAATCTAGTTATCATAAATACATGATACAGGCATCACCCTCGATGCAGGTACACGTGGAAGAAGCCGAGGCTTACTGATGAGTTCCAGGTACATTATATTATGGTAAGATATAAATACAAGAATTGCGCTAAAATCTGGTATACATATCCAGGAGCTGATGTAATAGCATACCACGAATAATCAGTGGTGAAATTTTGCGTAAAACTCGAAAATATCGATGGAGGGAACGAAAGAAAAATACAGAGACATTGACCATGGTGATGAAGTAGAAGTATCAAGAGCAGATTGATAACATTATGTATGGTGAGCGTGAAGTGAGCTAAAAAGATGATAATTGGGGACTTTGGAAGAAAGGACTTGTAGAGGCGGTGACAACAACGGTAGGCGTATTAAGTGCAATAGAAACAAGAAAATCGTTGGTCACGGAAGGAATGATAATAGAGATGCAGAAGAGAAGGAAGAGCGTAGAATCAGCGCTCAGTAACAGTATATTGTCATGGAATTCAACAATAGGCTCCGGAGAGAATGAAGAATGAAAGATAAGTAAGAAGAAGAGAGCAGATCGATTTCTTATGGAAATGTTAAAAAGAGGGAAGATTAATTGCTCGGTATGGGAGAATAAAGCAGCTGACGGGCGGTAGTAAAGGAAATGAAATTTCAGCGATAACAGATAAGACAGGAGAAGTGATCTCAGAGCCAAAAGATATCAAGGAGAGGAGGAAGAAATATATCGAAGAGCTATATAGTACGAAAATAAGGCCCAGAAGGTTGGACAAAGAAAGGGAAGACGACATTGACAGATATGACAACTGACCAGGTATCCTTGAATGTGAAGTTAAAAGACACGAGACAAGAAATGGAATAAGGCGGAGGGAATAGAAAACCTATCTGCCGAGTTTCTAGAGAGTAAGGGCCAGAGCGAAAGAGGGAAACGTTTTACGCTGATTAGCAGGATCTTGTTTGAGGAAGGAGAGTGGCCCGGGGAATTCAAGAAGACAACACTAATTTCAATACCGAAGCAAAGCGAGGCAAAAAGTTACAGGTTCAATATCCCTCGCAACTATGGTAATTCTTAGACTTATAAACAGAAGAATAGATAGTAAGACTAAACGATAAGTGGGTATTAACCAGTTTGGATTAAGAAGAGGTATGGGAACGCGGGAAGCTAAAGGAAAGGTGTGGATGCTAGTATAAAAAATCTTGAATACGAGCAGGATGAGTTGGCTTGCTTTGTTGACTTGAAGTAGGTGTTTAAAAGGGTGAACCAGGTGGAATAAATGGAAATCATAAAGAAATAAGAGTCAAATGAAGGGAAAGACGTCTCTATGTGAATCAGTGAGCCCAGGTTAGGGCAGCCGAGAGAGAATTGCGATGGGCATTGAGAGAATGGGGAGTGCGGCAGGCGTGCCCACAAATGCCGTTGTTATTATTGTTTATCCAAATAAATGGTTAGGAAGTCATTGAGTGAGAAGGATGTCGTACATGTTATAGGGAAAGAAGAATATAGAAGGGGGTATGGTAGTTAGTAAAATTCGCAGAAGATTAAGCATTGGTTAGACAGAGACGAGATGTATGGGGTGAATATAAACCATAAAAAGATCAACATGATAAAATTCTTTAGAAACAAAAAGGCGCATCTAAGGATTTGAGGGCAGATAATAGTGAAGATCAAGCCGTCTACATATCTGGGTAGTGTTTTAGAGGAGAATGGTTTTGAGGAATAAAAGTAAGATTTAAAGTGGCATTGGTATAACAAGCTTTTCCAATGAGGGAATTGATAAGGGAGAATTCAGGTAGTGATGTAAAGAAAAGACGGGTGAAAACTAATATGGAGCGTGGCGCTGTGGGTCAGAGACGTGGTCTTTGCGAAGGGAGGATGCATTTAGATTTGAGGCGGCTGATATGTGGGTGTGGAGAAAAAGGTAAGCGTGACCTGAATGGCAAAAAAGACAAACCAGGAGTGGATATGGCTGAAGAGAAGAAGAAGGTAAGAGGCAATGGTTTGGAGGATACAGAAGAGATGGACGGAGGACTTTTTGAAAAGAGAGGGAAAGATGATGAGGATTAATGAGGAGAAAACAGTGGATAAACGTAGAAGAGGAAGGAAGACGATAGAAATTCTTGACGAAGTAAGGAGAGGAAGATGATATGAAGATTTTAAGGGGTATTTAGTAACGCATCACGTATAGGAGGGAAATGAGAACTATATGCCAGAAATTAGAAACGTAATAATGCTAGGAGGTTACTGTCCAGTAATCTACCAAGAATCTTGTAGAATTATGAAATGAATGAATACAAATATTTTCTTCGAATCACGAAATAATGTTTCACGTTGTTATTTTGGTAGGCTAAAATTATCAAGGTATCATGGTGAGTGAAAAGGCACGTATAATTTATTTATGGCTTATGTTTAAATTCAAAATTTCGTACCGAAAACCAACTTGACTATAATGTTTTAATGAACACGATAATATTTGAATTTTTCAGGCTACAGATTTATTTAAAAATGTAAATCAAGTACCATAAAATTTTCCATCCAAAAGTTTAGATAAATTGAGTTAAAAATAAATTTTGCGATAGATGGGAACTTATTGATGCCGATTATTCGGTATGTTTTCCTCCCTTATAGGTCTCGTGAGTTAAATAGGTTATTTGTGATATTTGAATTAAAATACATATCTACCACTCTATTCGGACTTTTTCATAAAATTATCATCTAAGTATTGCCAGTAACATTCTTGCGTTTTGCATCCCAATTATGGTGTCATACACCATCACTAAATCCTACAAGAAGGTTTGTCATATAGTCAGAGATGTGTTACGCAGCAAAGAGTTTCCAACACTCTCTAAGGAGTCTCCTTCATGAGAAAAAATACAAGGAATTTTACCGTACTGGTCATGATAACTATTTCATATAAATATTAAAATATGGTAAATATAATGATTGCAGGAACCATGATTGGAAATCGTAGAAACTTATCAATAAAAATTGTAAAACCCTTCATCTTTTGCAGATCTTCCGCAAACCATAGATTTAAGATTGATAAATATAAATTATGTTCATAAACTAAGAACAAGACGGTTAAAATCGGCCATTTCATAAAGAGAGGGAATTTTAGCAAACATTAAGCTCTAACATTCGACTTATTTAGGCCAAAATTTCAAGCAGTAAAGCGGCTGCTTCATCAAGACTACTACAGCAGTCGACTTTTTTATGAAAGTTTTCTGCAAATTTCAGTCACAAATATGCAGGTCCTTGATTAAAATGAGTTGGCTCAAAATGTTAGAAAATATATGTTTCGTCATTCATAATCGGCATTGAATACGTTCCACGTTGGAATTACTGATCCAACTTTTAAGGTAAAGAGACCCACATACTGGACTCTACAACCGATTGTATCTATAAATAAGACGCCAACGTGTTGAGATTAAGTGTTGGAACACGGAAGACTACAGGAGAGCATTATTGACCGAGTTTTCTTTTATAACAGTCGGATAAACTATCTTAAATTATTAAAAAGGCGTGGACACGGCAGTTGAAGAATGGTCTCACGCGAAAACTTCATGTAAGTAATCAGCGATGCGTATTTTGACAAAGAGTCACCGACCCTTATTCAGCTCTCGCAAAAGTTCCTGATGCTGCGTAGAGAACAATTTTTCTACATGGGCTATCGAACATTCTGAGGCCTGCAAAACAGTGAGAGAAGGTTGTTCAGTGTGAAAATTTTCTAATTGCTACCAACAAGAGCTTCAAGAATTTGTATGACACACCTTTAGTCGCCGTCCATTTTTCTTTGGCCACACAATCATGACGGAGTCCATAGTAAAAACAAGCGATGTGGAGGGGTTCAATCACTTGCCTAATATTCTTGTATTTTTCATTATTTAGTGAATTAGTTTGAACTTTCTGCCTTATTCTCTCTCGCGTTCTCCTTCTCTAACCCTCTGCCCTTTCCCATCCCCGTCCACTTTCACCTCCCCTAGTTGCGGCTCAGGTCTGCACCATGAACTTTTACGTGAGATATACATTAGGTGCAGTGGACGATGAAGGTTTTGGAATTACAAAAGGAAAGTGAGAGTTGCGGAGGGGAATATATTAATACACAGTAGAGAGAACCCATCGGACAGGTGGGCGGAGGTCCAATAAATCCAAAGTCGCGGGCGAAGGGACGAAGCGAATGGAATTTAGGAAAGGCACACAGGGATTCCAGGGGTGGCGTTGGGCAGGGAGGACGGAGGGGTGGATGGCCTGGATTTGAAAGACCCTGGAGGGGAAAAGATAAGGAGAGGTATTGTGCAGGAACAGGCCGCCAGAGGCACCCCGCGCCATAAAGCACACGCAAAGAACTTAAGCCAGTTCGACGAGATTTTACCATAGTCATGATGCACGTCATTTTCGAATTTCATTTTTATGAATTTCAGCTGCTGTTTTGAGTTAATAATGTATTGTTAATGGCGCAAAAATAAAGTTCTTTACGTCTGAAATTCCTTGTAAGTAAATATATATATATGTCTTCATAAGTTTTCAATGAGTCTCACAACATACGGTGAAAATCGCCTTCACAACTGAAGGGTTTTCTTTTGCGCCAATGTAAAGTCTAAAAAAAGAGGCAGCACTTCATTCATTTTGATGAATAGTAGTGAAAGCTTGAAAACATTACAATCTTAAACTTTTGATGAAATATAGACATTAAAATACCTCAGTTTTTTAAAGTCTCACTGGGGTTCATGCACGTATCTTATCCCATGAAAAACGACTTCTAATTTTTGATAAATATCTCTAAAGTTAGCGCGGTAAGCGGCCAATATTTGAAGTTTCTGGAGAGGTATTATAATTTTCTTAAAAATTAGGTAAAATTCATTGAGTACTATGAAAAATGATATACTGCTCAAACTACCTCAAGGATTGCATTGGATATTTGAGGAGACGACCGACGGCTATGGCCATTTGCGCCATAGGGGATAGGTAAGGAAGGAAGGGTGGATAGAAACCCGGCGTCGGCATTAGCCTGCTCTTAACGATAGGCGCCAAGGGGACTACGGTTTAACGTCTCATCCGACAGACGGAGTACTGCACTTGAAGTGCCCTCCACAAGACACTCAAGTAAGGATTGGGTTTCTTCTGAAAAACATCCTGCACTGCAGAGATTTGAACCTTGGCCGCCCGTGTGGTTAGCCAGTACTCTAGCCACCACACCAACCCGATCCCCAACTACCTTAAGCCTGGTGACAATCTACATGAGGTAAAGTACAGAGCTTTACACCTTTAGTTGATAGTGCGGAGTATGTTGCTGCCAAACCTCCCCTTTCCGTGCTGGCCTGTTGTCAACATTGACAGTCATGTACAAAACTGCTTTTATTTAAGTAATTCACTCCAAGGAATAACATTCGATCATTAGAAGACCTTGCTTGAAGGTCAGTTAGTATTCTGCATAGAAATTCGCTACTTTCCCTGTTGCTTTTGGAAACAACGCATCTCCAGCCTTATAGATATGTACACAGGAAATGAATCTTAATAAGATCCCATGCCGTCAACTGTACGTGGTACCCACTACAGAAGCGCAGAACTCAATCAAAACGACGAGGGGGATGCTCGAGAGGGAGGTGGGAGGGACGATCTTTGGTTGAAGGATGAACGGTTGAGAGATCGAGGGCGAGGGAAAGGAAGACGGAAGGAATGGTTTTGAATGGCTTAAGATGAAGGGCCGCGCCGTTATCTCCAAAGGAGTAAGGAGGCCTTCCTCCTTTCATCACAAAGACTCATCTTTTCCCATCTCCTACGCCTTGCCTTCAGCGGCCCCTTTCCCGTCTTTCCTCCCCCACCCTCATTTCTCCAGCTCCCTCCCCTCCCTCCCTCATCCTCGAGACAACGCATGGCCTCTCCATCCCCGGCCCAGCCCGCTCCACTTCCTCGGCTTCATATCTCACCGCCCCGCTCACTTATTTCAAGAGTCTTCTTGATGCATGCATATTGTAACCGAGCCTGAAAGGGGCACGCTGTCGCAGGTGGAAATCAATTGTCTCCTCTTTATTTCCAGCGCACTCTCTTCCGCCCAGGATAACCTAATTTACTTTGGCGGGTTGTTCATTACAAACTTTTCCTCTTTGGTAGTAGCTTATGGAGCAGCTGAGTCACTATTATGCCATGAAAAATTAACTTACTTTCGGGCCTTTGCTTATTTCCTTTACTTTTTACGATATTAACCATGCATTTTCATTCTTCGGGGGTAAACTCAGCATCCTTTGTTATTACTCTGGAGCAAAAATGAGAGGTTCATTTCACAAATGAGCTTATAAATGTGTTTATTCACTACCTAAAGTCTGTACTTTCTGAAAGTGTACGATTTATTGCATACTCGGAATCAATCGCCATTCTTCTTTTCATGTGCGTACTAAACCATCATATCTTCTTCAGACTTTTCTCCTTGATCGTCACATTAAATTTCTCCAATTATTTATTCTCCAATTCTCCAATACTATCGTGCAGTCTAATAAAATATTCAAAACCTCATTTGCGAATTTAAAGGTACAGTTTTATTAGATCTGGGTAAATATGATTGTTCTAAATTTCCCACTTAATTTTATGAACTTGAAGGGCACAAATTATGGCAAATTGGTATGAAGCCACTAATTTCTTCATGCTACGTACACCAGATAAACAAATGGAGGAAATATGAGCTAACTATCTAAGCTATTGTGAGATATTATAACTTTCTCATTAGTGTTTTACCTCAAAAAAAGTTAACCACACACAAAATGTATGTCTAATATAGTGGGGTCACGTCTAACTTGTTACTCATTTTCGGAAATATGGCTAAAAGATACGTATACAGCTGAAGTAATATCTTTCAGTTCTATTAACTTCTTGTTCAAACTTATATCATTATATTACGATTAATTAGCAATGTTTTCAATCACCTATTTGAGCCACATACAAAATGAGAAACATTGCGCGTGGATAATAATGAAAGCAAATGCTAGGAATGGGGATATTTGGGTATAAATGGAGCACCGGTTTTCTGAAATTTCGCGGAGTAAGTTATGTTCAGCCGTAAATATAAACAAATATAAAAAGTCAATTCAACTGGGGAAACGAATTCTACGAAGTGAAAGAATAGTAAGGAACAAAATATAGAAGGGAAAAGACAATTATTTCGAACAAATAACAGTTTTGATATTAAAAGTTGAGTTAAAGTTTCGGATTTACATTCAGAATGTTACCTAAAATTTAGCGTTCAAACTATTAAGCAATGCAAGTCTCATCAATGAATATTTCATGTGAAAAAGACTCATTGAAACCATGAAAATTTGCTTATTTATAATTTACTTCATATTTATTGGCATTGTTTTACTTTCTTCCACCTTTTAAGAGTTTTTCTAAGACACGATGCACCGTTAACATATTTTTCATCGCCAGCTATGAATATTTTGCCATACATAGCAACCACACAGACCACATGTGGCATGTGCCACACATACCACACATGGCGGTCTACCGATTCATTGCTTTAAAAATGCATCCGCAATCCCGTCAAACCTTTGGCCAAACTTTATTTTTTTTAGCATTCTATCATAATCATGTATCTACATCTACTCTTTTGGGTTATTTAAAAATATTATGCGGCAATAGTTTAGATACATTATTGAACAACTCCATTCAATCATGTACGATAGGTGAGATTGAAATAAGATGGAATTGAATAACATGAAGTGCAGGCTTTTAATGGTTATGAATAACTCGAAGGTTAAAGAAATTAAAGATAAAATTTTGATATTTATTTCTAACATAGTTATTTGTTATTTTATAATCATCACAAGTGGCACGATTTAAAAAGCATGTTGTATAGTTTTGGTACAAACGATGAGGCAATACTCGTGAGTTCCCATGCTTCGTTACCAATAAACTATAATGCTCTGCGATTTTAAACCACGAATTAGGCCGAGAAAATCTTCAAAACGCCAGTGTAGTTGCCATGAGATGGATGTTATGGGTCAGACTCTCTTGTTCCTAATCATTTTATAATCAAACGAGAAACAATAGGATTCGATAAAATAAGATTAGACTTCTTGAGGTTTTTGATATCATGATTTTGAACATATATCCTGAAATGCGTATCATATCACGTACGCATTTCATTTTTTTTCAAGTACTGTTTGATTCAAAAGGGTATATTATTTGAAGAAACAATAAAACATACGAACTCATTTATTCCAGAACATTTCGTCCTTACACCCTCTGCCTTAGAAAAGTGCGCCATTTTTACTGCTGTCTGTGAGACGCGAACAACTGTTTTACCGTCGAACGCAGTACGTATTTTTGCTTCAAAGGGTCTAACTGTTTCCCCTACGCCGTTATAATGTATACAAGAAAGAGGAAAGGATGCTCAAGAAAGGGTGAGTGGCAGGAAGGAAGGCGGAAAGCTCTTCTCTTGAAGAGCTGGATGAGCCAGAACAACGCCCATCTCTCTCTGAGCTCCGCGTTGGTCGTCCCCTGTGCTTTTTCAGTCAATGCGCTCGGATGAAATACGACGCCCAAGCCATTGAGTGGTCCGCGCGGGGCGCTGACTTATTCTTTATTGTAGGTACCAAGTTTTGAGTTGCCCCCTTTTTATTGTCTCACATAAAGAGACCCCTCGTGCATACTCTCCAGATAGGAACTGTTCCGGAGGAGCACGACGTAAAATGGGATTGGCAATAAAGTTGGGAGTCGTTCTTTTCATGACAAAAGTGAAAGATATCCAACGAAAGAAGTAAATTATGAGAGAAATATGATAGCGGTTTCTCTTTTAGAGAGTTTTTTTCCAAGAAAGAGGCGAAGGGCTCAACTACTAACTCCTCTTTTAGTAAATTTGAAATAAAATGGATACTAAGAAACGAGTATCCGAGTATTTTTACTTAAAAAATGCAAGTGGCTTTTTTGCAAAATGAGTGATTGATTACTATTATTAGTGTGCATGCATTCATATGTGACCCTTCAGAGGTAAGCACTACGAAAAGAGCTAAACTCTAGGTTGTGGACCAAGAAAATTTTAATAAAGGTATCGTAATAATTTCCTGCAAATTATATATATATATATATATATATATATATATATATATATATATATATATATATATATATATATATATAGATAGATAGATATATATATAAAAGTTTGCCAGAGGAAGGCAGACGACAATATATATATATATATATATATATATATATATATATATATATATATATATATATATATATATATGCATATATATATATATATATATATATATATATATATATATATATATATATATATATATATATATATATATATATATATATATATATATATATATATATATATATATATATATATATATATATATGCATATCGCAATTGCCTTAAATGTGTGCATATATGGCTTCAATTATGATCTCTTGCTATTGAAACTCAATCCCTCTTTATGACAAGTTTTCCTTAGGATAAAAGTGATCCAGAGGTTATGTGTTCCACTCCTTATCTGGCGGACCCGTCAAGTGACGGCAAATAATAATGTATGACATTAAATGACACATAAATGTGTTATTGAAACAAATCTGGACCAAAAAAACGAGAATATTCTATTAAATACACTTCTAATTCAAATTACCAGGCTCTTTTGCTGAGAGGCAGCAGTCTCATCAGAAGTCTTTTATGGTACATATCAAGAACAATGGTCAGGTATCAACAGCTACAACTTCAGGTCAGTATGGTATTCAAGGAATCAGCCAGAGTGCTGAGGTATGTGATGAAATGCGAAACCACCACGTCAGTCACATCGGAAGATGTAGTATAGCATTCCTAAACACATGATGGCATTTCTCTTGGTCAGACATACCGAAGGTAAAGTAGTCTCTCAATCAGATCTCTGAAGGAGATTTTTAAGAGGAGAACTGGTTGGGAATGCAAACAAAATAATTAAAACTGGCATTTGGGAAGACATGCAGAGTCCTCCACTGGGTCAAACGTTCAAGGAATGCTTCAATAGATGGCTTGTACGCTGATATGTTGGAAGAAAAGCAGTGTTTATCTTGTACAGTACACTGACAGTCTTCCAAAGTACAATATACAAATATTATTCTCCACTTTGCATTTCATATCACAGCATCGTCGGAAATCGTGACAGTCTTCAAAGATCCCTGAACGTAATTCAAAAAATTAATAAATAATATTATTTGAAAGTAAATAAGAAGACAACTTAATACCTTACATATGGAGAAAGAAGCTATAAGTATAATCTGCCCTCAGAAGAAAGAAATTAGAGCGATTGGGTTCCGTTACTCGCCTCGTAATTGAGTACCATCACGTGGGACATATGAAGTACGACGAACATTAGCGAAAAATATCCCAAGCTGAGAAAACGCTCATGAGGAAAAGGTGACTAGACTACTCTGTTCAAATTGGACTGGACGTGGAGCGAGGACAAGGCTTGTAATAGCATTTGTGTTGGGCTTGGCCCTATATGGCTTTGAAACATGGAAAGTTGGAAAATTAGACAAGAAAAGATTAGAAGCATTAAAAATCAAGCTAAATCTCCAAGAATGAGATGGCGCATTAGCTTCTTACACTGGTAGTTTCAAATTCCAAGTCACTCTTGGAGTACTAGTCGGAGTAGATATAGTGTCTCACAACATTTAGAGGGATTAAGGTGGGAGTCCATAGAGACTCGGAGGCTACATGCTAGGCTTAGGTTGCTTGATACATTCAGAGCTGATACTTTTCAGAGCGACGTAAAGAATATTATCATGACTCCTCACTACACCTCTAGGTCTGACAGATGCGATAAATAAGATAGATACACTGCTAAACAGATAGGTACAAAAAATCGTTATATTTGCAAACAATAAGCGACCACAATAAAAATTGAGCTCCACTAAATACACTCCTATAATACACGTCACCATTCCATCTCTTTAAAGGTGGTGACCTAACACCCCCTGCACCTCGTCTCTGCGGCGGCTCGCAGAGTATTATGTAGATGTAGGCTAGTTGAAGCTCGGGCAACACGCATGTGTTCACTAAACATGTTACGTTCTCCCGGTAGATAATGACATGGATGACCGATATGCATTCATTGGAGGTAATTTTCCTTCGCATTCATTGATACTTTGGATTTTTCCATAGAGTACATATATATAGAGTGGCAAAGAGATAGGGAGATTCGGATATTAGTTTTTAAATGATACTTTGGCCGATAGATGGAACAGGTGTATCGAAGTTGCACGACAAGCCATAACAAATGAGCTTTGGCATACGGCCGCTTCACTTAGTGTCGAATAACTCACATGATGTTTTTATGATAATTTCGGTGACTGGATGTTAACTAATTGACCCATTGCAACGGAAACAAATGATATTGAGTCATCGATACCAAATTTACATGTATTTTAATGTGCCTCCAATGAGCACCGTCTATAACGAATGGAATTCTCGTCAATATGATAAGACACGTAATTACCAAACACGGAATCAAGTGTTTAACGATGTATCATAGCAACGACAAAACAATTCATACTCGATAAAAAGTACACAACAGCCACAGTAAATCCACCTCTGTAAGTTGATGCAAAATCACCGAGTACCGCTAGCGCCTCCAAGTGGCCTTCTCCGTAAGCCAAAATTCTTCCTTCCCTAAGGCGGTGGCACCTGAGAAATTCTTCCCAAAGCTCTCAAAAATTTATGTTCAATTTTTAGCATTGCTTTATCACTCTATATATACTTATCCCATGATTTCTCTTTAATTAAGTGATATAACTGTTGTAAGTACAGTTTTTTTTCCTGCAAGCAGAGAAGCGCTATTGTTTGACTAAGTGTTTTCCTTTCATAGAAGTAGTTGAGTGCTTTGGTGGTTCTCCCGTTCAAAGGCGGAGATTCGTTTTCAGGATGTTCGTCACGCACACCATAGCGGACACACGCAGCCGGGAGTCTTTGATTGGCCCCCTTTCCATCTACTCCCACCAATCCACTGTGCGATTTCCCCGGAGGCGCGAGCAAATATTCGTTCGCAAATAACGGAGGCGCGGGGAGTATGGTGGGGAGCGTCAGGCAAGAGAGATCTCCTCCCGTTCTCGAGTCCCTTCTTCCTTCCTCTTATCCGTTTCGAGGAGGACAGCAGGCGCGATTCACCCCCTCCTTTCGCTCCCACTTCGCCCTCCCCCTTCTTTTCGCCCTCCTGCAACTTTCCCCTCCTCCTCCTCATCCATTTTTGATTTTCCACCTGATTCCCTGGAAATTCTCATATCGCTATGTTTTTTTCCTCTTTTCATTTTTCTTCTCCATCCAGCGGACGCATTTTTTCATCTCTCTTCACTTCCACTTTCGTTTCTCTGCGACCAGATTTTTGTCTTCCACGGGATGCATGAAAATGAACCTAGTCAACCGCTGCTGTCCCGATCTGAATAAAAAATTGCATTACTCCTTGCGTAAAACAAATTGGATCACGCAAACAGTTTATCTATAAGTTGAAATAATCATTAATTCGTGGATTATAAATATTATGATAATAATGAAAGAATTATTAGAAATGTTTCCTCCAATTTCTCAATTTTAAATATTTTTAGATAATCACATCTGAATGCAATCTGCCGTAATGGTCATATTCTAAGGTTTTTTTAGATAATGAAAATAAATTACTATTTAAAAGCTAATAAATCTTCTCAGGTATTTTCATAACTATGCTATAAAATATTAGCTGGAAAATGGTTTAAATTATTAGAGATTTTGTTCATCTTGAAGGCATGAAGATGGCAATAGTTTCTCAGCTAATGGGTATTTGCTGTTACCCATGGTAAAGTTGTAAAAACACAGTCCTTACCTTTGACCGTGTCTTGTTATTTTAACTCTACACAACTAATAGCTATTTCTTGGAAAATTATTGCACCGATGAAATTCTTAATAGAACTGTCGATTAAAGCTCATTGAGAACTATTTGAGTCTAATAATGTAATTATCGAAAGGACCATTTTTACATCTTGAAATATTGTTTAAACATTTGACCACACATTATGCTAAATCCTCATTCTGAGGCATAAATTAAGCTAAATTATCATAAAAATAACGTTGATGTTTTAAATGCATGACGAGCCACTCAAACGATGGTGTACACTTTCCTTTCTTGGGAACATATCTTATAAATAAAATGATGCCTTCCCTAAGAATAAGTCTAATGTTTCTTTTTACACCCCAAAAGCCTTGGGCAAATTATTATTCACCTCCAAGAATAAAGTGACACGGATGAACAGAAATGGTGAATACAGGTTATAGTGTATTACTCCCAATTGTACTTCCAAATATATTGGACAAAGCGGACAAGTCCTCATTGTTACGGCTCGGGAACATAAAACATGTCTAGCGAATGGAGATATTTCGTCATCCTTTGCAAATAAGTTAATCGAGGAGGACCATAAAAGTGACTTTACGCCGGAAGTGCTCCACATTGTGATGATAGGGGACAGATTGGACTTCCTAGAACAATTTGAAATTTTGAATGCTGCACCAATAAAAGTGTGAAACTTCTAAATGCATATGTTTTTCCCTCCCACTCTCCCCTAATATCAATACCTTTCTCCCCAGCACCTGCTACTGACCGTGTCGCACGTCTCTGACGTCAATTAACCACTTCTCCACCACTCTCAAGTGCGGACTTTACGAAGAAAATTTTCGTCACGTCTGCAAAAACCTTCCACATAGTTACGCCTTCAACCATTAATTTTATGTTACAACTACGAACTAGGATACAGTACAATAGGTGAAAAACACATTTGGGGCGTGGCACCCCAAGGATCGGAAGCATGGACCACTGGAAAGGCAGACAGAGGAGAAGCAGCAAGAACTTTTCGAAATTTGGTGACAATGGAGAGTACTAAAGATTAAATGGACGGATGAAGAGAGGTTCAAAGCAGGCAAGGAAAAAATATACTGTATACATGGATAGAACAAATGGATGGATTATACCTAGAGGGTTTGCAGGTTTGTGAGGAACATCATTAAAGCAAAAATAGAAGTCTCTTCTGCAGAAGTCCCAAGAGGAAGACAAAGAGATTCTTAGATCAAGTAACGAGGAAAGTACGGTTGTGAAACTATAAAGGATTAAGGGATCTAACATTAGGTAGGGAAGAATTGAGCGCTACATTTAACCATTCTTAGGATTGAAATATCGATGATGACGTTGTGCAGATATATTCAATGATAATTAGTCTGTAAATGTTTTGTACTACATAATAAAAATCGCTCCAACCTCAAGGGCATTTGGACTGGAAGCGTAGAGGAGAACTCTTCATCTAGCGTTCATGCGCTCCGGAAAACTCCTCTCCGAGGCGCGTAAAAAACCATCCGCACAAAAGCGTGTCCCTCTCTATTCACAGCTCGCATCTCGCTCTCTCTCTCGCCGAGGAACATTTGCATAGATAAATATTTTTCAAGCGAGCCCATTGCTCCGTCTCCTTCTTCTATCCGCCGACCAGACGCATCCCCTCCCGCAGCGATTACAGAGTGTATTTTGCCATTTACCGTAGTGGAGAGGAGAGTGGATTAGAAAGGGAAAACACACTGCAGAAGAAGGCACTGAGCGTGTCCTCTCTTTCTCTCAGGAGATAATTCAATGGCACATGCATTGAACTAAATTCTCTCATGCAAATATATATGGATGCGGAAACACGGAATATAAATGGCAAATGCCAGCAACACACAAGGCGACGCACGTACGTACGTATGATTCAGTAGCGAGGCGTCGTGATCAAAATTTGAGCCAAAAGATGGCACGCGAGCTCGAATATATGTTCTCTTCTAACTGACTCAATGCGCGGATGTATGCGTTCAAAAAAATGCACGTATCACAAATAAAACTGCCAAGTAACAGGTCTTCTGCTTCACCAAAATTCTTGTACATAAAAAATCTTTGAAATTTATTTATTTTGTATAATTTATCATAGTTAGATATATGCATTTTGTTTTAGGTATACATAAAATTAATTTCAATTTAATGATAATTTATAACTTTTTGTCTATTTTATCATTATTTTTACCTGCGTTTGCAGGCCTTTTAACGAATATTTTTTATAGTACGATATAAGAGAGTTTGCCCGACTTTTGCACGAGTTTACTGAATTAACTCTTGAACTTAATACTAATGCGTAGACAAATATGTGCTCGGAACAAATATATGCTAAGTATATGATCAAAATGGATCCGAAAACAGCCCATGAAGTAGGATCATATAGAGATGGACTCATTTGATCAGAAACGAGGAAGTAGAGAACAATACGGCGCTTTATTACGAAGACACAAGGCCCAGATGAATGGACCACGCTTGGAGGAAAAACTAATTTGTGGTTAGTATAACTGGATGTAGAATAAAGTTATAAATCCTAAAAAATGATTCCAAGGTACGAGTGTATAGGCCAGCAAAAAAATATGAAGGAGAATTGATTTAAAGAATTAGGGGTTAAAAGAAAACAAAAGGATATGACGGAGCTGGTTGCTTATCTTAGTAATGGTACTTACGATAATGACTCCATAAAGAACAGTTAACCTGAGCATTTGAACACCTACTATATGCATTGATTTTACAATGGACACTGCGAAGGATGTCCCTCATTAAATTTCCTCGGGCGTTAAATTTGAACTGTTATAGCATAATTCACCCTACCGTTCCTCTAAAGCGAAGGGGGCAGTATTTGTAGATCCCCCCCCGCGAGCCAACCTTCCCATTTCCACAGTCGTTCCCGCCTTCCACGCTTTCACATTCCTTGCAGTACGTTTCCCCATCCATTGTACCCTTTTGTATGTGCTCGAACACAATCCCACAATTCCCTGTTCACCCCCTTCCGATGCAATTTCTCTTTTCCATCCGCCCCCTCTTTTACCGACACTCTCAACCACCCCTGAATTCGTGTCCGCAGGCACGGCGGGCTTCCTTTATTACCGACCCAACCGACGCAGCTTCCGCGACACACGAACTCCCACCCTCTCTTCGCCGTCACTTTTGAATGGAGAGAGAGAGAGAAACCCTTAAACCGTCGACGAGAGGACCGGAGCGCATCAATCCCTCTCATTTCGGCAAATATCGGAATCCGATGGGACGTGCTTAATACGAGGGGGGAGGGGAGGAGAGGGATGAACGTAAGCAAACACAAAAGATGCTCTCTTCCCCCAAGGCCGACGACATTATTTTATTTATCTCTTCCTCTGTGCTCCCACGGAAAAGCCTCCGCACCCAATCTCGACCGACCATTATCCGCAGGTAACCTTGATTCGCTGCAACATCTGCGGGCGACGCGTATATTTTATCGCCCAAGCGCGGGCGCCACTTAATCTGATGAGGTGGAAACAAAATTAACTCTTTTAAACAGGCAAACGACTTGGCAGGGATTCGAGAGTTCGAGAAAAGTATTAAGAATGAGAAATAGAGAACTCAGCAACAAATATAATTCAGAGATTTGAAGTTAAATATTTTAATAATAAATAAATAAAGTCCCAGGTCAAATACTTTGGATAGCATATATTTGTACCAGTGAGGCTCAATTCCCGTGCAAATGAAAGAGTTATATCTTTTTTACATAGTGACGACGTGGCGGAAGGAATGCGAGAGAAGAATTGACAGAGGAAATTATAAATGATGAGACGAAACGAACTAAAAGGCAACTAAAGCCGATTTTGAGCCACCCAAGACAAGCCATGGATAAAACCTGACGAAGTCACAATTGTGCGAAATCCCAGTGAGGAAAAACCATCCGCCTTGACCGGGAAAATTCTACAGGGGAAGAGGATGCCTCGGTAGTTTAATTGGCTAAAGCACTTGGCCGGAAATCAAGGGATTCGGGTCGGTATCCCGGTCAAGGTGGATGATTTTTTTCCTCTGTAAAATCCCACTCAACTAAAGCTGATAAAGATTCAACATTCTCCCTTAAAAGTCTAAGTATAATACTTATTGGATCTCAGCTTTTGCCAATATGGCTCATTTCACACAGACGTGAAAGAAAATGTAGTTTAAACAAATGTATGCTTTGGATGAGTTTTGTTGATGAACCATACTGATCATTTACATCATAAATATTCATCATTTGTTGTGGTATTTACTGTGCGTTTGGATTAATGTGAAGCGAGAAACTTTGAAAATCAATGTGTAGGTATTTTGATCAACTTTTTCCCGAATCTGATTGTTAGTTTTCTCTTTAAACGTAGCATTGAAATCATTTCAGCGACTTTAGTTTTTCTTAGCACTAATAAAATGCTCAGTGATAAGATTTTAATTCCACCGGTACCAATTTGCTACACGGGATGCTATTTTCTGGACTAATCAGCAGCTTTTAAGTCGAGAGAAAAATGTACGTACCCCTTGGCACCCTTATCAGTAGAACCCCTTTGTAATAAGTTAATTTGCACATCAGTTATGCCATTACTTATTTTTTTCTCGTATTATCATTATCACGCAGCTACGTGTCTTTAAAGAGTTCTCTATATCAGGGTTTGGAAACGTTGACCTAGACCACCCTTTTAGACAAATCACCCGGCGGAGTTTAAGACTAGAGAGAGTGTAAGATTAAAACCAGAGGAAACAGCGATGGAGGGAAAGTCCTAGCTACTTGTGGGCATGACTTCAAGCAACTCCATGCTCATTAGTTTTAGTTACTTTTTCCTCAATATTTTATGATGCAATAAGATATAGTGCGTTCGTAAGATGATTTTAATGATGGTATAATTGGTTTCGTGCAAGATATGGAGAAGGGGCTAGGCGGAAGTAAAAAAGAAAGGTCCAAGGATGATTCGCTACCACAAATAAATGCAGAAACGTTACAGTTTTATTCATAGTGGTAATAAAGGGAGCTATTTATTCAAGATACTGAAGTTAGTGCTAATCAGAACACAACAGCGTACTTTAACACACATGAACGATGTTGGATAGAATAACATGCATAGGCGAAATATTTAGTTACCCGCCGGCTGGTTGCATTCTGCGGGTGAATAACAGTCGCGGCCGAATGCTTTGTGTGACTTTGTTGAACACATTCAAAATATGTATTTCCACACGCAAGCTGTTAATCACATAGATAAAAACTATGCAGTTAGCATGTATGACGCCTTCACAAGACATTCACAAGCTTTGCAATAATCACGCCTGCGGAAATCGACGTTAATTTGCTG
The DNA here is from genome assembly GCA_963169105.1 of Ceriagrion tenellum. Taxonomy (NCBI): domain Eukaryota; kingdom Metazoa; phylum Arthropoda; class Insecta; order Odonata; family Coenagrionidae; genus Ceriagrion; species Ceriagrion tenellum. The sequence goes on along the minus strand of OY720640.1, from coordinate 13,388,760 downwards.
CTTAGTTAACGTCAACTTAGCTTCCGATCTCTGTTGAAGTGCACAACCTAGTATGCAGGTTATCTAAGAAATGGAAAGGATTTGCTCAGTTGTTTTGCAAAGCGATGAGCACTCTAGAGCAAACTAAAGACACACGATGTTGTATAGTATTTTTGAATGCATTTACACGTAGCGTTTTCAAATATAGGAAGGCTGAGTTTAAAAGCGGGAAAATTTATCCCTTCCATTTCCTAAGGAACGTATTTTAACGAACAGTTTGAGTTGTATATGAGTTCAAGGGTTTAAAGAAGAAAATTATATGTTGTTCTCAAACTTTATTCGACGGGGTTTTCCAAATTTTTGAAATAAATGTTTGAACGTTTGGCATTTAGACATCTGTATTTGAAGAGCTTGACAAGGGTTGAATGTTACCTTGATGGAGGTACCAGAGCACATAATTGCGAAGAATCAGAAGAATTTCTGCAGAGAAAAAAATCATACACCATGACCGGGACTCGATCCCAGATCCCTTGATAACGCGCCAAGTGGTTTAGCCACTTGACGGAGACTGTGACGCCCAGTGCATGCTTTGGGCAGCTCGTTATACCGTGTTTCCGGCAATTTTAGTCAAAAAGTTTCTCTAAAGCCCCCAAAAATTCACAGGATAAGAATACACGTTGGTAACTTCGGACACCTGGCTAAAGCACGATGCGCGATTACAAGGGATCCGACATTTTTAATCTGTAGAATATCGCATTTCGTAGAGTTTGAATTTAAGAACACGTATTTTTTATGTCCAACACGGCGATGATTTTTTCATCTAAGTACAAGAAATTCTGAAGAGTTCTACATACTAGGGATTGATGAAATAATTCGCAGATGGGGAGTTTGGTGAACGATTGGCTAGAATAGAGACATACTCTGAAGTGAATGCGGCTGTGAGTCGGCACATAAGCTGTCACCATCGACGGGTGAGCTCGAGTGAAAAGTGGAGGTTTTTCCACAGAGGTAACTGAGTGGCGGCCCAACTTCTCATCCCCAAAGAAATATTATTATTGCCCACCCCACGTGCCAATCCCTCCTCAATTTTCTTCCACAAGATCCACGACTCTCGCTTCACATCTCCTTATGTTACGCATTCTCGTTGCTGGTGGTGGTGGGAGGAGTGAGTCGGTATAGTCGGGATTATATGGAGGACGGAAAGGGAAGGGAGGAAGAAGAACGAATGGTGTAGGTTCAAACATATCGCTTCAATATCGGTTGCAATAAAGTCCTCCAGTCGTATATCTTCCTCTCTTTTGCGAATCCATTCCTTATTCGTCTCCCACTCCGAACACAGAACGACCACACCCCTCCTAAACCCATATCTCTCTTCCAGCCAACCACTTCCCCTCATTCCACGGACGAAAACCTTTTTTTCGACACCTTTCCCACTTCCTCTCCTTCATCTCCTCCCGGTCCACACCACTCTCAACCGATCGTCACATTTTTTCCCTCCCTACACCTACACTACACTGTCGTCTTCACGTCTCTTCCTTCAATCTCACTCCTCCTCGTTCCTCATCCACATCTCCTTCTTCCTCCTCCTCCGTCTTCTCCTTCCTACTCTCTCTTCCCTTTAAGACGATAATCAATCATTCGCCTCCTCGGATGCAAGCGCCAAACCTCTCACCCTCTACCCTTTCACATCCCGTCGAGAAAAAAAGCTCGCCCAGAAACCACATCCGGAGAAATCGGGAGAATATATCCATCCCCTTCTTCGGCTCGGAGTTCCCCTTCCTTCAGTCACCCTTCTCACAGACTCACCCAGTGTCGCCTCTTCTTCTTTATAAGGCGGATGGAGCGAGATTTTCCGATTGATATGGTTAATTGACCAAAATCCTTAAAACAGGGAATATTTACAAAACAAATATACATCTAATTAAAAATTTAACTTGACTTAAGTATATTCCGACTCTACCCTGAGAACACTTTCAGGACCGAATTTCTTTGCCTCTCTGTAGAAATATCAGTGGCGAATATATTAATTTCAAAGTTTACAAATACGTTATGCATCAGTAAACTACGATCTACTGCATTCCTGACGAGATCTATTCTTGTTTTATTCCTCATATTTAAAAAAAAACCCCTCTGGGTACATATCCGAAGCATTTTCTATGGAAAATTGCTGCTATTATTTTTCTCGCATCTTGAAAATAATATTGCGGTAAGTGAGTGATATTTTGAGATCTTTAGAAAAATGAGATATGTAACTTCTCATTTGCATAAAATTAATTAAATTTTGTGTAAAAAGACAACTCCCTCAACCTTCATTAGAGAAGCTGTATACTAAGGCCAAAACTTCAAAGGCCAATGCTCTTTTTTACAGTTTTACTTAGCTACTTCAAGCATATGTGTTAATGCTGACGTCTGGTAAAAGTATAAGTATATAGCAAAAGTGTTTAACTTTCAGCTTGTGACAGTCTTCGTAGTTTCTTCGACCGCGGTAGAAAAAGAGGTGTGTCAGACATCAGGTGATCGCTTTGATGCGTAGGAGGTGTAATATTTAAAATATTTGAATACCTAATAATCCTTTATATCCATGCAGGAACACCATTGTATTGCATAGAGTGAAGAACTACGTTTAATTGAACATCCTTGTGAATCCATTAAATGCATTATCCACTGCGCAATGAGTGGCGCTTGCACTCCGGGGCGTGGAATGGAGGGAGGGAGAGGCCGCGGAAGAAGTCAGGACTGAAAAGACGTTTTTGGTCCAGGCATATATACTTTCGCTCTATTACTTTTCTGCACCTCTCCCTTTCACTGATCCTTCGTCGTATTGAGTGTTCCAGTGCGGTGGGGTGCGTTCACTCCTCCCGCGTTAGAAGGATGAGGAGGAACGGGCGGTGGGACCGATGGAAGACGGGAGAAGGGACTCTCACCGCTGCCTCAATATTCGAAGTTACAGACGCAAGATATGATTCCCACTCGAAAGCATATATAATTCATAGGTTCAGCTGAGACCAAAGAATCTTTGATTTCTCGTGAATATTTATATTAACTTCGCCATCAATCAGAGAAAACGAATATCACGATCCATTCCAATAATGCACCAATTGCTAAAGGAAAGAGGTGCCAAGAATGGCTAATGTCAATAGCTACGGGAGGGTGATATTGGCATAACATACTTAATCACTACCGCTGCAATTCAGGTTCTACCGAGTTGGGATCTTCTCAACTATATCTAAAGATTTGGAAAACGGTAACTTCTTCATTGCAGCAATTTAAGGGGTTAATGAGAGTAGCGCATTTGTGGCTGCCGATTGATGGCACAATAGGCTGTCATTTATTTTCAGAAACTATTACGTAATTTAGATACGACTATAAGGCCGGCAGTTTTTGTAATGGAAAATCACGTGAAATATGGTACGGAGGCTTCCGCGGTGATTTGTCGAGTTCAGTTTATTCGGGTTTTTCCCGCGTTGATTCATTTTAACGGACAACAGTTTCGCCAACGTTACACCTAGCGTCGTCAGGTCCTGAATGAGCTGCAAAGATTCAATTTCCTTTATATATCTAACGCCTGGGCTAGTCGGGCGCACGTTGATTGGCCGGCTTTGAGCCTTTGAATCCAATTGTTGCAAAAGACGTTGGAACGTTGAGGAGAGAGGATAACCGTCTTCCCTGTGGAAAATTTTCTGACGACGCTAGCTGTATCGTTGACGAAACTGTTGTCCGTTAAAATGAATCAACGCGGAAAAAACCCGATTAAACTGAACTCCATATGAAATATGATAAGCGATTTAGACTATGCGTCGTAGACCGTGGAACATAGATAATACATTTTATTACATCCAAAAGTTATGTCGCCTCCTTATTTTATCCATTTGACGACTAAAAATCGTAGTGAACTGAGTGATGATACCATAGTGAAAAGTGCCTGCTAGAATTCCAATCAGTCCTGGTAAGCGGAGCCGTAGTAAACGTCGTTATAGTTAACAAATGGGTTTTTTTTAGTAGTATTTGTATAAAACAATGAAAAATGAAAATTCTTATTCTGTAAATAAATAGGGAGGTAAAAGCATGGACAATGAAGTTACGTTGTCTCTTCTTTTAACATGGAAATAGTTAGGGATATTTTCAATTAAATTCAGGTGAAGTCCATTAGGGTCCATAGATGAACCAAGAGTGATTGCCTGGTGACGGGGTGGTATGAGGGCTGACGTTGATCTCTGACCAAAAAGATTGAAAAATTGTCATATTTTATATTATTACTCCGGGTTCACATCGACTTTTTACCCAAATATACTTATCCTATCGAATTATTTGCGCTGTTTCCCACTGTGTTAGACAAAATAGATGACTGTAAAGGCGTGGAAGACAATTAAAAAAGCTTCACAAGTATAATCATTTTACCACATAGGTATATGTTAACCAATGTGAATTCTGCAGAACAGCATCATATAATATTAATATTAAGAAATTTTCTTCATTTGTGCTATTCTCCATATCTCTTGGTTATAATAGATGAAACCACGCAACATAATTTTAAAATCAAGGGTAAGGTGAACTAAAATAGCATATTTTATTATTTTTAAATGATTTACCAGTTATGGCACGTTTAAATTTGGAAATATTGTCTGCAATTTTCACAAAATAGTTAAATAACAGAGTAACGGTTTCTATCTCTGTAGGATATGTCGAAATTGAGAATGATAACAAAAATAAATAATCATTAACATCCCTTTCATATCCATTTGCTTTCACAGCCCATCATCCCCTCCATATGCCTTCGTGCGTAAAAGAAGCTATTCACTCCCCTTAAAAGGATTTCCATGCAAGTAAGTAAAAATCACTCTGCTTTGCCCCCGAAATCAAAGCGGTAACACCATCCCTCCCCTAGATTTTCTCTTGCGCCGATATATCCTAATCTTCAGCCATCGAAAAGACCGCCACGGTCCCACACCGCCACCGCCCCCGGCCCTATTTCAAGAATCCAAACAGTGCTCGTCCGTCCCCCTCTCCTCACGCACTCTTAGGCAACCCACGAAAAACTATTTATTTCAGTCAATATCGCCCCCTCAGCAACTCCCAAAGCGGCAGAAGTACGTCTCCTCTTCCCCCTCCCGGAAGTCTTTTTCCAACGGCTCCTGACTCTCCATTCAAACTCCTCTTTCCCCTAAATCCCCCCCACCCACCGTCGCCACGGAAACTCATGACCTCAGCCCCGCCCCCCCCCTCCCAGTCGTGCCATCCATAACCGTAACCACGACCCTATATCACCCTAACCCCTCCATTCCCTCCCCCCCCCTCGCCCGTCGTTTGGCCTATCCTTCGCTTGGTACGTGCCCCAAGCCACACACATGAGCACACTCACAAAAAAGTGTCCGGCGTAGAGAGCAAACCATTACGGCCCATTAAAAGGGCGTGCTGGAGAGGTAGGTTCCGTTTATCGGCCGTGAGCGTACCTGCCTACTACAATAATTCGAGCCTACCTACGCTTTCCGCCGGCCCTGACTCTCGCTATCTTCCACCTCCCTCATGTGACCACAGGGTATAATAACGCACCCCCCCCCCCCTGACGCTCCGACCTCATGTTTTAAGCGACCGCCGCGCCGTCTGTGGACAGGGAGGAGGGGGGATGCGCGTAGTACATACTTACTTCCTCTCTGCTTGCTTACCTACCCTTCTTCCACCCCCAGCCGACCACCAGCCACCCACCCTCCTGGAGAGGCACCAGTGCGGGGGGGGTGAGACATGCCCCACCTACAAATTTGCGGATATGGTATTGCAGCCACCTTCTCCCCACGTTTGAAACAACTCCTGCTCCCCGAATTTTTTCCTTGCTTCTTCCGCACCCTCCCAGACCGTGTTCTGCCCCTTCCACCTTACAAAACCTAGAGTGGAAAGACTCTTCTTTTCCCCTGTCAGGAAAAGTTCCCCCTCTTCCTCCCCCTACTTCCCTGGATAATGCACATTTCCCGTCTCATCGCAAAAGCCTCTTCGGCCGATTTATTTCCTGCTGCACACACATACTCCAACCTGCCTTCATTTCTTTCCTCCCCTTTCCACTCCCTGGTTACTTCATCCCCTCAGTCACCCACAGAGAGGGAGAGACTCGGAAGTACGCCACGTGACAGGGCCCAGAATCTCATGCCTCTCGTCTCATCGCTTCTCTCATTTCCTCTCTCTTGCAACCGAACGTCAACCGGAGTCGTTTCTATTTTTTCCGCGTAGCGTGCTATCACCAAAACCGCTGCCAATGCAGCAGATTTGTGGCCGTGGGGATCGGCCGATTACTTGACAACTCAAAATCCCATCTAGGTGTATTTTATGTATCAATCCAATGTGGAAATACGTGGGATATTGTATTGCCAAGATTGCAAATCGGCTTGGCGAAACTTGCTGCCAGGCTCCATAATGGCAAGAGTAATACTCTGTCGCAGTAAATATTCACTCTCGTATTTTAATTGCACCGATGATTTATCAAACAAATATTGTCATTGTCAAAGTGTGTGAAGTGCGACTCTAATGTGTGTAAATTTACTATCATCATAGTTTTCATAGTCGTTAAATAGTTTCCTGTTGCCATTTAGGCAATGGAATATTTCCACCAAATTACGGCTGTAGCAATAAAATTAATCGTCGACGGGCTTACTTTGTGGCATTTTTCCATGGTTTGGAATGGAATAACTTTGTACTTTTCCACACGGTTTATTATCCTCAACCGGTTTCAACGCAAGAGCGTCATTTTCAAGAGGTTACTAAACGACGAGGCCATTGGTCTCATACATTTATACCCTGAGCCAGAGGTGGAGGAATTGGCAAAAGAGGTTGGGGAGGGAAGTAAGGTGAATGTGTGCAAGCTAACTGGGTCAGTGTTTTGAAAACATAATTCGGTAGAAGGAGGAGGGGGAAGTTTTACAGACAAAAGAGGTGAGTTCATAGGAACAACCTCGTTTACCATATTCTCCTTGTACAACCTGTCATATGCCCTATTTCAAAGTTTTCCAAAAAATCTAATTTGGCACCCTTTTCCCCAAAATGTAACACATTTAGATTAAAATTAGAAACATGATCATTATCAGTTAAGTATTTTGCAAAAATAGACTTACAATCAAGATTAATCAATGAATTTTATGCTCCCTATTTCTCAATTTCTCAAACTACGGCTGTAACGCTTTCGTACGTTGTTTCTTGGAAATTATAATGCGTGCATAGAGACTTTTCTAGTCCAGAATGATAAGAAATAAGTCCTCTTGACGAATGATGGCAAGTATGTGAACAAAAGAGAGTTAAAGTTGATTGGAATAAGTTAATTTAGCTAAATAAATAGGTAAGTGGATGAACTTTGTGAGCAAAAATGCGTTCCATGACACTTAAAAACCATCTGAAAAAGACTAGTCGCTTATTTCTTCCATTTATATATGGCGCATGAGTTTTTAAACTTCCAGCCTTATCTCTTAATGTAATCAGTCACAAAAAATGTTTTTCTTGTCAGTAAGTTTGCAACAAATTTTTTACGTCATATTGAAGATGGATCGAATAGGTGTTTCACAATAGCTTTAATGAACTTATCTTTTCTTTGGAAAATCTGCATTTAATATTCTAAATGCATAAGCCAGATTTGAAAGTATCATCAGAGCACATAATATCAATGCCAAAATATGGTTTGCAAATCTTTCAACAAATTCAATCCTCGGATATCCGTGTAATAAAATATGACTAGTTGAATTGTGCATTCCCTTTTCAAAGCGTTGCGATTTCTACTTAAATATCAAGCAAGCCTTATATTTTGCCGATGAGAGGGTGGCTGTTTGGAATGTAAACTGCCTGCGTCAGAGCTTCGCTGTGTTACAAAAGAGTACGTTCCAGAAAAAGAGAAAGCATTCAATTGCAGCTCAAGAGTAAAATCAGAATCCTCAGTGCCATATAACGTCCCGGAGACTTCTGCAGTTTCAGGCTTTACTTCGTGGAAGTTAATATTATCCATACTTAGAGAATACGATTTCGTACTTTTCCACAGAATTTTATTTTGTTTGGTACAGCGCGTTTCACTGACTTGCGGCCTGTGCCTGTACTTGTGCCTGTGCCTGGCCTGTGCCAGGAACTTGCAACTTGTACCTGATGATGCCGCAAGTCCGTGAAACGCATTGTACCACACAAAATAAAATTCTATGGAAAAGTACGAAATTGTATTCTCTTAGTATGAATGTTACCTGCTTGATTCTTAAATCCCATCCATCTATTCTCCATTCATAGATTTAAAACGTTCGTCTACTAAAAGTATTTCCTTCTTGCATGAATTGTTATTCTATGAGGGCCAACCGAGGAATCGTGGCAAAGGCTGACATTCTCATAATTTTCCTAAATTAGCCTGAATTTAAGCTCTCCTATCGAATTCTCTGGCCAATATCTAGTCACTCCGCGGAGGGTTATGAAACGTGCGATCACATTCACCTTCTCACCTGCGAAATCCCAGTATCACCTCTTCTGTAGAGAAACCCTATTGGTGCGCTTTGCGATATAGTTTCCCCTCTGTGGGACTCGGCGTTCTCTCCTAATCGTTGCACAGGGAAAGAGATTTGGTGCGAAGCATTTAACACGGCTGTTCGATTTGAAGAGGGGTCCGTTGGCCTAGTGGCACGGGAGTGAAACCAACAAAGGGCAGCCGCTAGCACGATGCCACATATAAAAATCACATCATATCTAGTTCAGGCTCAGGTTCTCACAACCAATTCACTGATCAGGCTCAGTAAATGTGCATCAGATGGCATTATATGCTGAAAAGTTGGTCGTGTGGCTTAAAATAAAGTGTGAAATCATAATCAGGTGTTTTTTCATTCAATTTTCATCATTTTACTTTAGAAAAGCTCCTTTACACAGTAAACTGTTTTCTACATACGGATATATCATAGAACGGAGAAGAAAATATATGAAATTTGGACATTTTCTATTTCTTAGTAGTTTGATAATCCAACGCATGCAACTGACAGCACCTTGTACACTGGATACTTGTCATTTCATTCATTTGAGTACCCTAACAGATGATAGGTATGTTTTCGGGCAGTTATTATCCAAACATCCCCATTTCTGGTACATCCCTCATTTTACCCTCCTTTCGATGGCCATTCCACCAACATATCTCACTCCGAATCCTTGTATCCTCTAACCTATCCATCGTCCATAATTTCTATCCCCTTCCTTCCTCTTCCACGCTTCTCTAGTGTTCTCACTTCTATTCCCTCTTCAAGATGTTCTCCCCTCTCAAAATAACCGCAAATCATCCCTTCTGCCTTCTCCAAACCTACGTCCTCAGCTCACCCTCTCTACTCCTATCATATCTAAACCTCCTCGTTTGCCTTCCTAGCCAACAATCCTACCATAACCATATTTCTCCGAACTCAAACACCTCAATTATGCGTGCATCGTTCCTCCACGATATCTCAGTTTCCAACTACGCCACGCTCCATATTAGTTCTCACCAGCCTGTTCTTTCAGACACCCCATTATCAATTACCTTCTCTATGAAAACGCAACTTCAGCAAGAGTAATTCAACATCTTATACCCCTACCACCCAATCTCCTCCAAAATGATACCCAATAAGCAAACTGCTCTACCTGCTCTGTATTGTTCCCTCCTATTTTTACATTCAGCCCCAATATATATTTAAAGAAAATCTCATCTAAATCCTAATCCTTCAGTTATAAAATAAATTTTTAGAGATGAGATTGAAGTAAACATACAATACATCATTTTCGTCTTTGCACTCACAATTTTCACTCATTCTAATGTTTTTCCTACATGCGCTTTTCAACTTTTATTCAACGCTCATTCTTCTAACGCAAGAATCGGCGTAAAGAAAATGCTCTTTCCTTCTTACGATTTCTACCTCAATATTATTCCACCCTCACTTCATTTCCTGTGCATGCCACGGTTCCGCACTCACTCTTCCTCCGGCACGCACCTTCTGGCAGTACCCTTACAGTCCAAATAAACCACTTAACCTCCCCTTCTTTACAGTCCCCTCGTCCACAGCCACGATCCTGGCAACCAACGAAAACACGGAAAAATTTCCCCTCCTCGCATTAGCGAAAGCCATTCCTCTTCCCACCCCAAAGTTAACTGCTCCCCGAAAAGACAGTTGCGCCCACCACTCCCTCGGTCGATCAAACGTAAGCTTGAAACACCCTCAGCGAACACTGCCTGCTTGGGTGCTCACTGCCTTTCAGCACTTACCAATGTTCAAGTTATTCGGAAATAACAAAGAACCATGCGATTGATTTTTAATATCTTTTTATGGATAGCTGGATTTACATGTCCAATCATTAATGAATCATGGTATTTCACTTCTTTTAATATTTCACATATTTATTATGCTTCTTCAGGGCTACATAAGGATTACAATTATGCGTCATAGCACTATGCAACCTGTTTTATATCTTACGTTAATATTTTGTTTTATAGTTTGATACATTAGGCCATTAAAAAGGTCTATTCAAATACTTTTAAGCGTTACCTGAGAGTTTCCTCTCCTTTTTTGAATTATTGAAAAATAGTTAGCAATAATCTGCATGATTTCTACTATTGAAATTTGAAGGCGCTTTCAAAGAGTGAAAATTAAATTTTTACTACGCAAAATTGTAACAAATAATGATAGACTTCGCTCAATTTGGCGATGTCTGTTTTTTAGTTGTAGCTTGTTTCATATTTTTAGCCGCATTTTCTTACTCTAACACTCAGGATCAAATTCGTCACAAACTAGCGTTCAGCAATTCGATAGAAAAATACATATACTGGAAAAATGAAGGCAACCCGTACGATAAATAGCCATGGTAGAGGCAACTAAAATTTCAAGTTTCGAAGCTAACCACAGCCATGGATGTTGCATACGTTAGATGTAGGTGCAAACGGCTCGGAAATTCCATTTGAGTACGTCCAGAAGGTTTCGAAAGGTAGATGTAGATGCACATTGTTGCTACTTAAATGGCAATCGATCAGGCTTTCTTGCCTTGACAACAATTTTTCGTCGTAAAGACATCACCCGATCCTGCAAAAGAAACTTGTACATGTTTAACCATCGTAGGCTAAACTGCGGCAAAAGTCCAAAGAGCTGTAGTGCAAGAACTGTATTCTTAAACCACAGTGCATATAACCCAGTACTATTCAGAATATATGCTTATACAAGACTTTTACATTTTCTAATTTGATAACTCATCGAGAGTTGGTCAATACATCAAAATGGTTCTTCTATGTCCAGGTGTCGTAATTTAACAACTTTGAACGTCAGGGCTTTTATCAAAATAATGAAGTTTATAAATTAAAAGTATCAACTACCAATATCTATAAAAAAACAATTAGGTATACATTTATTGCTGGAGTATTCCGTTGTCTCGGGCTTGACTTCGTGGAATTTGCTCAACATTGTAAATGAAAAGTATAACAAAGTTATTCCACATAGATTAATTGACAGGACGACCTAGGTGTCGACGAAGTTTGTCATCATCAGGATACTTTTCATTTACATTATTGCTGGAGTTATAGGTGATACGATCTATATCAATGGGAAACATTATGAAGATGCATAAGAGATCATCAGAAAGAATAATCGAAATAAAATGAATACATTAAAAAAATGATAATCGTGTCAAAAAATATATTTGCCTGGACCACCAATTAACATAATTTTTCCTTGAGTTCTATTCTTTATGGGATAATCTTTGGGAACTTGATTCCTAAATTTCCATTACTATCCCATACGTGTAAACCAGCCGCAAACAGCATCATAAAAAGGCAGTAAGCCCCTATCTCCCAATGTATCCTTACGTTCTATTCATGTTTAGGAAAGGAAAATTGCCTGATATTCTCTATCTCACCCAAATATCATGAAATAATTTGTTCTCCAGGGGTAACAACGAGCCTAGCCTTTCCTATGCTCAATTTTTTTCGAATAATAGGAAAATTCCCTGTTTTTTCCAGGTTTTGTAGGTCATCCGACAACTGAATTCCTCCATTTCCATTACTCTCATTTCCCGTCCAAACCAGCCCCAAAAAAACCTCTCAAAAAAGCATGGCCCCTCTTTCCCATTCTCATTAGCTCCATCAACGTCGCACTTCGCGGCCCTCCCGAAGGAATAATAAAAATTGGGTCTCCCGTTCCCCTCTCGTCTCCCTCCCTTCCACTTTGCACTCACTAAACCCACCTTCGCCCATCCACCCCTTGCTCTAAACCCCTCTCAAAACCAAAATCCCCACTCTTTCACCTCCTCATCCCCATGACCCTAAGTCCCCCTTCAACCCCCTTCCCTCCTACTTCCCCCATCCCAATAGCCGCCTTCCTATCTAATCGCCTCAGCCAATCTCTTCATCTCGTTACCGAACGGAAGGACTTCACGGCCACTGCGTGCGATCCCGCCTTTTTTCTTTCTTTGTTAAGCTCGTTCGTCCTTTTCTCGCTCACCAAACGCACGTAATAGCTCTAGCAAAAGTACTTGACAGCCGAGTTTTGAGACATGGGCTAGAAACTTTCAAAATGCTGCGTAACTGAGGATGAAGTTTGTTTAGCATAGACGGTCGGTCGGAAAACATTCTAATCGCTGGTAGGCACTTGCTTGCTTGGACTGCTAACGACCATCTCTCGTCCCGTTTCTAGTCTTATATCAATGAGACTTCAAGATAGGGTCCCAAGTATATAACTGGATACAGTTCCAGGTGCTGTGCAGTGCTTCGAGAAGTAGGATTACTCGTCACTGTCATTCGTCTCATTTTGACTCACTCACAATGAGACTTCTCGATAAAGTCCTAGTGTAATCACAGAAATCGGTGATTTTGATCACTTGGCACACATGAGTGTTTCTACCCCGTGATTAGTATTTTGGTTTCCATGCCTCATTCTCTCTCTCTCTTCCTCATTTGCTCCTTTCTTTTCCTCAGTTCTATTACTTCACCTCCCTCCACTTTTACCTCCCCATCTTGCTACGCAGGTCTGCGCCCGGAACTTATGCGGGAGCTAAGCGCACCCACGGAAGAGATACAGTGGGCCCTGTTGACAGAGTCGTGTTGTGCATCCCTCTCCGACCACCGATTCCCATTAATTTTTTTATCACCTTCCCTTTTTTACCTCGATTCTGGAAACGGGTGCACTTATGCATCCCATATACTGATGTCAGAATAAAGTGGTAACAATTAACGTCGGAATTATTAAAAAATGACGATTGACGCCATCCTATGTCATTCACTACGTCAGCGGACAACGTAATTAATAGGACTATTCTGTCGATTAAGCTGGGCTTGGAATGGCGTAAAATGTAACCTTTATATCTATGTTTAAACTGCTAGCACGTTTTTTAGTGAGTCTCATCCTGTACGTAGCTTGTCTCCACTCTCATTTAAATGATTTTTTTCTCTTCCACTCTTAACTGCCTTACTCACCTTTACCACTGTCTCTAGTGCCCCACAAAACTGTTCTTTAAATTTATATCTAACCTGTACTGTCAGCTGATATTTTTTCTAGTTGGTTGTTAACATCTGCAATTACTCCAATCATATATTTAACTCTTACTTTTGTCCTTTTGATTCCCAAGGCATTCATCAAATCCAGACCCAAAATACCTGCATAAAATCATAATCCTCTTTAGTCAGAGTTCAGTTTTCCCCTCAATGTAAAGAATCAGATCACATTAAATTCATCAATACCTTTCTTTTTTTCCCGCTTACATAATTTTCATATTGTTGCAAAAAAATGTTGAAATTATACTGATAATTCAATGCTAACTAAAAGACAGTTCTAATTTTCTACCAAAATGCTATTCATGTACTCACTAAAAGCGTGGAATTAGCTGGCGTTTACTCACTGGAAGCAAAGATAAGTGGTACACCTCCTATTTTAGTATATTTTATTTCTTGTCCCGTAGATTGGTCGCCTAGAGCCTCTATACTGACTCTTGCGACAATTAACTAAAGGTTTATTTACCTTAATAGTTTTACAATGCTGTGCCTAAAATGTGTTCACTGATATAGGAAATTATACAAGTGCAGCGTCGTTGTATGACACATAATAGCTTAATTGATGAAACGAGTGGCTTTGACCAGCGCTTAGCTATGTGCTCTTGGTGAGAGCAAGTGACATCATGACCGAATATAATTGCTAATGAATATACCACTCAGAGCCTTTCGCTTTACCCAGTACGGCATGAATTCATGTTAACGGTTGGTCGCAGGTTGAGCTCAAATGGGCAGACATGCGAGCTCCAACTCGATGATACCCTGTCGCGATATTCAATCAAAGTTTTGGAAAGCGACTTTACAACGTTAAATTTGGGAAAATTAAGGCGCTTTAGTCACGTCAAGCTGGTTCTCCGGCACGCAAAATACTAAATCAATTCACTGGGAGCGTTGAATATACTTCACGAACCATGGAAACGGTATTTTAATTATAGAAAGGCATTTTGATGCGAGGCTCAGTGTAAGGAATACCCATTTTCGATAAAATTAACATTATATAATACGACTGGCTAAGATTGTGCCAATTCTAAACAAATCTTTAAACCTAAGCAGTAGATCTCAAAAAATTCATTATGACTGTATAAAAAATGAATAATAAAAATGCGGAAAATTGCTTTGTGCTGTTGTCAACATCCGCAGTCCAATTATAGCGGTTATAGCCTCATGGAGTACTGAAAAATTATCACAATTTTAGAAAAGGTATTTAGCACTAATTTAATCCGATTACGAAACATTATAATTAGTACCTTCGAGCACATCTTGATGGAAACAGTTCATGTGTGAATGAAAATTAAAGTTATGATTCAGATATAAATTTATTAAAACGTGACCTAAGTTTCAGCACATGAAGTAATTTACAGTTTGAGATTCTTAGAGATTTTTGTATCACTTTTACTCTTATGCTGGCGTGGGGATATAGGGAGGTAAAAAGGAATGGGAAATTCTCTTACAATTATCTCACCCCGCTATTAGTTTCCAGCTTTCTCCAATCGGAATCAGAAAGTAGTTCTGAGAGTGAAGTAATATGAGATTGCATTTGCATTTGTTTTATAAGAATCGAAAAAGGTAATGATAGAATTTTATTTCAATTTTTTCAAAATTGCTTTGGATATTTAGCAAGGAAATTTTTCAACATTAACGTTGCGAGTTGAGAACCTTCTTTACACACTTTGGTAAAATGCACGATTATCTGACATGGTCTCACTAATATTATTGATTTTTTCTATATTTAAATTAGTTATCATTTAAGGGTTAGCTTTACATGAGGTTATCATTTAAACTGAGCCCAGTTAACCGTTACTTTAAACTGACTCTTGTGGTAGTAGCTCATAGAGGAGACTTACGGAAATGGGAAACACTGAAGCTGCGAGTTACCCCTTGGAACGGGTGGAAAAGTAATACAAGCGCTTGCTACTCAACATAACGCAAACGAGATGGGAATTAAAGCAAGCGATACGGAGTGCACTGGAGTTACTCAAGGGAAAACTTCAAGGGAAAACAGGAAAGCAGTTCGGGCGTGTGTGCCGCTGAAAGTCATCGCACGGCGTGGGCGCGCTCGTGGAAGTTAACGAGCAATACTCGACGAGTTCAACGAGTGCACCGTGTCTTAATTTTCCCATAGCAGTCTCTCGAGGGAAAGGTGAAGATTTATTCCTTAATAAGAGAGGACCGCAAGAAGGAGAAAAATAAGAAGGGAAAAAACATTCAAAACGGCTTGCATTAGCAGAGTGGTTCTTTCCTTTTCCCAGAGGGAAAAAATCATCGCCGTTAACGCTCATTCATTCACTCTTGGAGGTTGTCTTCCCATTTTGTTTGTTACTCCTCTAATCTCTCTCTCTCTCCTAGGCCACCCCACGGCAAACACAAACCACCCAGATATCCCTCACCCTTCGAAGTAGTCGCTGACTTTTCTCGCAGGCATTTCTCTCCCCCACCTCTTCCGATTCCATTCCCCCACGCCCCTCCGTAATTCCCCCATCCAGCCAGTCTGCCGACACCCGGCCGCACCCAAACGCCCGCCTCCACACCCCCAAGCCCCGCACCCTCCGGCGCATCTCAACATCCAGATGCGGCGTGTGTTCGCTAACCATGTAAGGGCATTATGAGCGGGGCTTAGGGCTGAGGTTTTCACGGTGGGGGGGAGGTAGAATGGGGAAGGGATTGGGTGGGTTGCTCCGAAATGGGGGAGAAGGCAGGACCGTGTGCGGGATGCAAAAGATAGGGGGGATGGGATGCCGTTGCGGTGTGCGGTCAGGGGTGCGGCAGGGGGCGCGACGGGATGGGTGCGGGAAGAGGCGAGCGCGGGAGCCGC
Source organism: Ceriagrion tenellum (assembly GCA_963169105.1). Taxonomy (NCBI): domain Eukaryota; kingdom Metazoa; phylum Arthropoda; class Insecta; order Odonata; family Coenagrionidae; genus Ceriagrion; species Ceriagrion tenellum. The sequence goes on along the minus strand of OY720640.1, from coordinate 13,372,483 downwards.
CGCCGCCAGGTGCGGGAGGGAGGCGGAGAGGCCCACGTGGGGGTGGAGGTTCTTTTTTTTTGCAAAAGGGTATTTCCGGAGTGATGTTTTTTTTCCTGAGTGTGTGCGGGGGGGGAAGGGGTGGTTTGGCGTATCACGTCCGTGTTGGGAAAGAGATGGGATGGGAGGGAGAAGAGGGGAGTGGGTGGCTGTTTGTGGAGAGCTTAGTTAAGGGGGAGAATTTCAAAGAGTTTGGCGAGGTAAGAGGGGAAGTGGTTGCGGAGAGGGGGTGGGGGATGCACGCGGGCGGCTGCGTTCCGAGGTGCGGCTTAAAGACCGAAGTAAGCGGGAAGAAGAGAAAGAAAAATAGCCATGGGAGGAGAGGAAGAAGGGGAGAAAACTGTAATAAATGAAGTCACATGAGGAATAGTATCGAAAGAACTATGACGAATTTCATCTTCACCATTAAAATGATACCAGAGAGAAATCCATTTGTATGAAAATCAAATTAAATAAGCATAAACTTCAATGAATGCAAATCATTCTTCCGAATGACCTTATAAAGGAAGATAATTTCTAATCTCACGAACACAAGTGTTTCCAGCGGCGATAACTCTAAATAGCTAAGTCAATTTTCCATGATTTAAGTGTCTGTTTCTATTCCTCATTATTCTAATTTGTAATAGCTCTATCTTGAATTACGTTGAAGTAAGACGTGAATACTTTATATTTATGGCAGGAAAAAATGTCCATTTTAATTCAAAGAAACCAAAAGTTAGGGTTAATTAAGGAATTTGATGCCTGAAAAGGAGGATTACATTGACGAAAAGTGAATAAAAGGTACATTTAGCAAAAAAGCTCAAGGGAAGGATTCATTGCTCAAGACAAATGTTCCATCACCAGCCAGCAACATTTGCTATAGACTTCAAAATTACTTAATAGTACTATGTATTTGTATTTTGATTTTCAAAGAACATAAAATTGGCATGATAACTGCAACTATACAAAGGAGAAGGAAAAAATGAGAGATCGACATATTCGATGAGAGATGGAAATAAATAAAACTAAGGAAATCTCTAAAGAAGTACTCTTATAAAGAGATAGAGAGAGAGAGCCATTGTAATGCAAATCCTTTTAGAAGAAAAGACAAATTTTTCAACATATTTTGTGACTAAAAAGTCCATAGAATATTAGAAGGAATAAATCGGAGGAACTGGTCTCAAAGATCGAAGATGAAACATATCAGGAATGTTATGAAGAAAATTAAAATGAAAATGCGTCGCTAATAAACGGGTTAGCAAGATATGTGTGGCGAGAAGAGAATGCACTAGACCAATCATCGGGTCACTGATTACTGCAAATAATTAATTAGGTAAGAGACATTCCATATTTAAAGGTGAATGAGTAAATAGGAGTTCTGAACAGCCTCTGCTCAGATTGCAGCTGATTGTCGGGAGAGAGAGTTACCACGACGGGATTATGTGTTTTGCATCGCTGAAGGAAGATGTGTAGGGGAAAAGTTGGTGATAAATAATGAAATGATTAACATTCTACTTTTTTCAGATGCCAATTCAAGCAGCATAATTTTACAACTAACTACTCTCCTTAATCAAGAACTCAACTCGTAAATGGCAGATTCCGAAATACTGGGTTTGATTGAATGAGTAGAAATTTGTATTTCCTTTTGAGACTTGGATTTGATTTTTACGACGAAAATACTTCTGTTATCTAACCAGTTTGCAAAAAATATTTTTCAGCCTGCATACAAAACAGCATGTAATAGGATAATAATTTATATTAAATTATAATATTAATCATACAAAATTAATGTTTTAAAAACATTTTTCAACAAAAATTAGATTATTCACAAACATTTGTCGAATGTATTCCCTTGCCTCTTTAGCGTGATTCAATAGTAAAACATAAAGCATGATTCATGTTAGCACTGAAAGACATAGAGTTGAAACTGTGCGCTCCGTGCAACCTATATTGGATTAGTGGTAAATATCACTCGTACTCCCGAAGCGCTGTGGTCTCAAAACTCATCCGCATGAGATATTTACCATCTACAGCTCAACCGCTCAGCTCTTAATTCAAATCGCAGAGAAAATGCTACGACCAATGTGTTGCTTGAGGTTTCTGCGGCGGGCTTTGCCCATCGCTGTTCTCAAGGCACTGTAACTCGAGTGAGAAAATGCGAGCATAAAGGTCGATTTAACACTGAAAGTGAAGCCTACGACACCGAAAAATGATTCTATAATAACTTCCATTTAAATTCGGGTGAAATACCTCATAACTCACATGAAGATAGGATGCTTATCCATTTTTTTCGTTCCCTTTGCAGACTACACAGCTCTTGACTCTCACTGATCAAAAGATGGGTCCTTCCTTGATTCCTTGATCATTCATCTTAAGACCTTCCGATGATATCCCTTAGTTCATTTCTCCTTATCATCCATACACGTTGCTGTATTGTAACCACCAATATGAGGATTTGGTAACCGTTTGTTTCCTCCCATCGAAGCAAATGTTCTTGTAACGATCTGTTACATTATTAATATATATAAAGCTATAAAACTAACTGACTGATTCATCAAAACACCTGGGGCATTACTCGTTAATATATATAATAATTAATTAATATATATATAAAGCTGCAAAACTGACTGACTGACTGATTCATCAAATCTCCTGGGGCATTTCTAAACGACCTAGATGGGTGAAATTTTCAGGGTAGAGAAGAAAGAGCATTCTTACACGACGTCCATGATGGTTTAAAAAATGCTCCTCATCGAACTATAAGTTAATTGCTTATTCGTACTGCCCAAATATTTAATAGAAAGGATATACTAATGCAGACAATTGTAGGGAATATTAAATGATATGGAATTGTTGCTTTTATGCATTGAAAAGATAATGAAGCACAAGACGATGATAAATCATAATCCTGCTTAGTGCTCTCCATAAACTATAAACTCTTAGCAGACAGAGTGGCCTAGGGGCAGAATATTTCTATAATATACTAAGCTTGAAAATATTCTGTAGTAAAAGTATGCACAGCAGAGCTACACATATGAATTTATTCATCCATGTTAATTCTGGAACCGCTTTAGAGCAATCAAAATATAAGAATACTGTTGATTTCTATCCAATGTATTCGTTCTCCAACATAATTGCACCCCATGTGTTTGCCTTTGTTTAGAATCATCATAAGTTAATTTGGCTGGTTATTGGATGTTTCCTTGAGTTTCACTAGTAATGCGGCTTGAATGTGTCTGTATCTAGTTTACTTCGTAGTGGATGATGGAAAAACATGATTTTTTTTATATTTTGAAAAGAGTACTCATGATTAGGAAGTAGGATGTAGTCAGGGGAGCCGTGTCTGAACTAAGTTTACATCGAGCTTTGAAAGCAAGTGGTTGTCTATCTTATCGGTAAAATAATGGCACAGAAATTAATGGTCACATCTGGAAACAATAAACCCATGCAAATATCTTTTAAACTTTATGCTAAATAAATTCAAATGTCTTGGGCCTGATTATGACTCCGTGAGTACGCGTAGTACATTATAATGTAAGCCTGTGATATGGTAAGATTGTAGTTTTTTATCACGCAAATATTAATTATTACTTTAATGCTCTATGCAATGCAAATATCCATTTGTCCATCTCAGAGTTATAACTTGAAAGTAATTGGAAAGTAAATATTTGGCTGGCTAAACAGCAAGGCGTTGCTCAGCTCAGAAAACTGCCCAATTGATGACTATTGAGTAGTTTGTGAACGATTTTTTTAGGGAACAAGGAGAGGTGAAGGGAAATCAACAGTCAATATTACCGTAATTACAGCGAATGGGAAAAACTGCTATATCAACAACTTTCAATCAGTATTCTGTTAGATGCTAGATGCTAAATATCCAAATTAGTATATCAATACCATAAAGGAATACTAAAGGACACGATTAAGCATTAAAGATACACGCAAACGTTCATGAACCTTCACATTTAGCCATTAATGGACGCTAAATTCACAGTCATCATTATATTATATATAAGAACTTAATCATAAAATATTTTTGTTTCCTTCGGTCCAAAATTGAGAAGATTCTGAGGTTTCTGTTCATTTATTTACTCACAGAAGAGGGTCATGATTCCAACGCAAAAGTGGCACTCAAGAAGCCAACGGCGAGGTGGGTATTAGACGAGCATTTTCGGCCGCTCATTTCACTCCCGCCCCATTCCGATGAATCCGTACCTCCTGAATCCAATTAATTAATTAAAAAAGGCCACGAACGGGCAAAAAATGAAGGGCTCACTTGTGTGTATATTTTTTTACTGTCTCTTAATCCGGCACTTTTTTGTCGGATCCGGAGTCGCTTCAACCCCCTGCCTGCCTGGCAAATAGAGTTAGTGGGGTTTGGAGGCATGAGAAAACCTCGCAGGGGAGGGAAAAAAGGGGCATAGCTGGGGGAGAAAGAAGGAGTTGGCTGGAGGTGTGGGAGGAAAGAGGGGGTTGAATTGGCTGGAGGGAGGAGGGGAAGTCTGGGATTGGTGGGAGGGATGAAAGTGGGGTTTTGTGGAACGTAGAGATACGGTGAGATGGCGTGGGCGTTTATTTTTTACGGCGTTGGTATTGCCGGCGAAAGTTGGAAAATACATCACCCCTCCTCCAGATGCATATGCGACGAATGCTATATGGTGGCGTGGCACCGCAAACATCCATTCCTTCCCCCTGATACACGTGCCCGTCTCCTCAAATCCCCATCATCCGACGACGGGTAAATGGAAATTCACTGCCAAGGCTTCTTCCGCGAAATTTGACGTCATGACTCAATTCGACGTGACTGGATTGAAGGCCGGAGGAGATGGAGGGGGGGGGGGAGAAGAATGGAAGAGAGGTAGTGAGCGAAAAAAACACATCGTTTAACCTCTTAATATAGTAATAATTATTAATATTAAGTTATTTTCCTGGAGCTTTTATGTCATTAATTCATGTTTAGCCTGTTCTTCTTTTGTCAATGTTTCGCATGTTTATTACGCTTCATCAGGGCTACAATAAAAATTAACACTTGTACTGTACATAAAATGAATACAGTTACTTAATTTGACATTAATCATAATTTGATATTCTTTAACAACACTTAATTTCATTTTGATTTTTAACTCCAAAATTATGGCAATTGACCAACAAATAATAAATAGCAAAGAAGGTATCAACAAAAACTCATTCAAAGGGAACTCTCTCTGAGGTAATAACAAAAATTAATTGTAAAGATTTTTTAAAAATCAAAATACCTAACTTGTAAACTGTATTCATTTTATGTACAATACAAATATTAGTTTTCACTGTAGCCCTGATGAAGCATAATAAATACGCGAAACGATGGCAAAAAAGGAACAAACTAAACATGAATTAATGACCTAAAAGCTCCAGAAAAATAACCTTATATTAATAAAAAAAGAGGTCACGAAAAAAAATCATCTAGAAATAATTATTATTTTATTCTCAGGATTTAAGGGAGATGATTTATTATTTCCATTCTTTCCCATCTGCAAACATTTCGGGTCTCTATCAACGCACCTTCAGGGGTAAAATAAAAATCAATTGAGGATTTTATTCAGCAATTCAATCAATTCAGTTATACCTTTTAAACTCATTTTCTGAAGGATTACATCCGTTATTTTCATTTATATATTTACTTATTTCCACAACCCCAACTTTAGCCTCTTACATCTGCTGCGTTAACAATATACAAACGCAAACACACATGTCCTGAGTGGAGGAAAACCTACCCAGCCGGGACTCGAATCCGCGACCCTCGGATTTGCGGATGGGGACTTTACCCCATCACTACCGGAGCCAACAGCTTTTAGTTTTTGCCTCAAATTAGCAGTTAAGTAAGAATCAATAAATAACAACGACAAGAAATCTAATAATTAAAATTCACTGAGTTCATAATTGATAACCGATAGACTACTTGATTAGTGAAATAATGTAATGTTGTTGCCTACGACTGAATTTGCCAGTAAAATTTGGTTTTAATATGCATTGCTGAGTCATTGTTTATACATAAATCTAGCACTTACGATTAATTATGGCAGAATATCAAATATCTGGAATACTTTACAACGGATACATCTAAATAACGGAAATTTTTTCAAGAGATATGCTAACCTCATATTTTATATCGACACATGGCAATGACGGCTATTTAGCAGTTAAATAAACCACCATCAAGCGCTCTTCTGCTTGCGTGTCAACTCCATTGAGGCCAGCAATGGAAATCGTGACTTACACCCAAAGAAGCGTAACATATTTCTTTATTCGCTAATGATGACTAAAATGGTTTAAGTATTTCGTTTTCAAAAAAATATAACAATGTTTATGCTTTTTTAACTTTAAGTATCACCTCATTGGCTACGGTCTCTTACATGAACACTTGTCATAGCTTTTCCAGTCATTCTACTCACTGGAGCGAAAAAGATGTAAACACGGAATATATCGTAATTCCAGAAAATATCTGGTCTTGCATTTTCCAATTATCGGTTTTATACTGATATTTTTATGGGGCCCAGTTGTTAAGCAACAATAAAAATGGCGTTTATGTTGACTTTAAGACTTTTTGCAGCCAATTAATGAGTTTCCGAGGCTCTATTTAAGAATAGAGTACAAAACATTAGAGCAGGAATGTTTGTTACAAGGAAAAAGTGACTTGACTCACTTTCAAGTATGAAAAGTAGAGAAAAATGTCATTAAAATGCATAAAAACTGATTTACAAAACCTATGAATTACGAGAAAACGTCTGTCATGCATTGCACAATGCATTGAAACGCAAAGAAAAAAGAGTTTTTGTATAAAAATAGCGTTTATGTTCCTGAAATCATTATATCACCGAAGTTTTCACTCCAGAATTCACGCGCAGGCGCGAAGAACGGAGTGTAGCGAAGTGGGATTATGAAGATTGGGGAGAGAACAGTGGAAGGGGAGATGAAATGTATGAACGGCAGCGAGGGATGTGAAGGGCCGGGATTAAAGAAGAGAACGCCACCGCCTTGAACACGCGCCCACCTCGCTCCCGTATGCAACAGGGATTTTTAATATTTATTCCCACTCTCTTCTCTTTCTTATCGGTCCTATTCTTTTCCCTCCAATCTCATCCGTCATCAATCACTGCTTCAGTATATATATCAGCGGCAAATTCGTGATTTTTTCCCAAACCGTTCACTCTCTCAATATTTTGTGCTCGTTTTCCACCGCTTCCTCGTTAGATATAATTTGTTTCCGCTGCTACCGGGCTCTTTCTTATGTTCGAATGTTTCATGTTTTATCTAACGCCAGTTATAACCAAATTTCTCTTTTAATAAACACCCAAGCACTTTTATAAAGGTACCTTTTGGTTCTGTTTAAAATTATGCAACTTTAGGGAGCAAGTTACTACAAATAGATTTTATTTGTAAGATAGTGTGATGTTGTCACCTACGATACCGTTCAGTGTCATTATTAAGGTGGTTCATTACTCAATGACTGGTGGTAACGTCTTTACGTTTCAGTTAGCAGTTTGAAGGGAGAAGATACGTGCACATTTTTATTATTTTGCAACTCATCCTTCGGTTACTTCATTCTCGTAGGGGAAATCGGACATTCTTCGTTTTCCACCACCCGCACACGACAATTTAATTAAGTTTAATTGACTCAAGTTTCACACATAGATTATTCGCCCTTATCTCAACCCTTGATGTAATATTTAATTATACTACAGCACTCCACTTCAAATTAAAAAATTTTGATTATTCTGACACAAAGGATGGCAAGAAGACACAAAAATTTTTAAGTAAAGCTTCATGGTAGATGAAAACTTTTATTTTCATCTTTGTTCAGCCGTTGTCTTTTATTCCACACTCATCCATTACGTCAATTGCAATTAAAATGCCAACTTACCTGAATTAAGCACTCTAACTAACATCTATATTCAACATTGAAATTCTTTTATTAAAAATGACAGAAAGGGGATGTATGCCATTTTAAGAGTGGATATGCTTTTTCATGAAGCCCTTTAATTACAAATAGTTTAAATGCGACCAAAGTTGAAACCATAGCAGTCCCAATGGTTTAGACAATGAATCGCGGGAAATTCAGTTTTATATATAATGTATGGAGTGAAATGATCCTACGGACTGCATCAAAAGTGAGTAACAAGGACACAATAAGATAGATGGAGCAAAAATGGAAAGAGCGAGATTATGCATAAGGGAGATGAAATAAGGACATTTAATGCAGGAAGCCGGTCAAAGAGAGCAGATTTTGCGTGAAGGGTTTCTGAATATTTTTTTGAAAGACTCTCCATATTTGTCGCTATTTTGCTCTGGATGAGCGAAGTGGAAGGCGTTTGATTATAATCAATTGTAAAACTGACAGTGTTTGTTGTTACTTTGAAAAACATTTAATATTTTATCCATTATGAAGACCTGAACTTAAATCTTCCCTAGATAACATATAATTGTGCGAAGCATTTCAACCATTCACCCTATCATCAATTACTAAATGTTTGTTTAAGTTTCGTTTATTATCATGAAAATATCAAGGGGGAGATAATAACAACTTTTGATGTGCGTTAAGGAAGACAGGGGAAGGCATAGATGATTTTGGGCTGGTTAGGTGGTAAAGGTAATCATTTAGCAATGAAATTGGAAAGGAGAGGAGAAGCGTAAGTACATCTACGTTAATTAAGGCTGTTGGTGTGCATAATTACACACAATCGCCCAACACCATCCCTTTCCACACCTTTAGGAGGGAAGTGGAATATTTATGAGGCTCAATTACCAATATGATAGTTCTGAAGATAATTGACCAAAGAAGAGAAGATTCAGGATAGTTTTTAACTTCTGCTATATTTTTAATGCGCAATGTAATAATTCATTGTGCGGGCGGCGTTGGGCACTCTAGCAAAGCGAGGACGACCAGATGCCGAATCAGTGTTGTTTGTAACAATACCGAAAGAGCGGCACCCAATATTTTTCACCATAAACGTATGGAAATTATGATAACATAAGTTAATCTATATGCATAGTGACATATTAAAACCTACATAATTTAATAATATATTAGATATGCCGTAAAACGCCTCACGTGCCCTGATATCAATAATTTTATTATAGGAGTAAAATAAGGGCCAATATTATGCTTCTTGTGTCCCTTGTAGCTTTGAGACTTTTGGTTTCATGAATTTCTCGTACCCTACAACTCTTAAATGCCGATTTTCAGGAGAAACAGTTAGGTAGTTTTCGAGCAATATTGTACATACAGGTGTAAGAGAATACAGTGCAAAAAACGTACGCAGTGTATGACTGGCCATTTAGCATTGGAAAAGCATCCACACTACGTGGCAGTTTTTCGGCATGTGTGTTCAAAAGAATTTATATTCCCATTGTTTTTAATTGGGATCGGGAAAGTAGAGCCAATGCCGCGTCAAGAGGCAAGAAGGCATGGAAGGAAGCAAAGTGCCGCGCTATTGCCATCGATCGTAACGGACCACGCCTCGCGAATGTGCTATCTTCCTCCCTCTCCAGACCTCCCGTCCATCGGCCCCAAAAATGACGCATTATCCCCGCTTCCATCTGCTTGTTTCAGAGTGCCTAAATCCTCCAGCAACATGGAAGGATCTGCAATACGAATTCAAGAAGGGAGCACTTAAGAAGCGAATTAAATTTAATAAAATAACCCAATTTATTAATGGAAGCGAATTAAATTAGACACTCATGAATTATTTTCGGTCATTTATGAAACCATCGACAGAGCGCTTGAAATCCTGTAGAAAAAAGCGTGTTGCCCGAGGCTAACAGCCCTGTAGGAGGTCACCTAAATGAGTGAAATGCTTGTAAAGGAGCCTTATTCTTAGCTTCTTTTGAAAATAGGTGGAATTCTATGGCCTTAGCATATCAATAGTTAGGATTTTCCCCTGCAACCACGTAAAGGAACCAATTCTGGAATTGAATATGTGATCGCCCATACTACATACGAGTGCAACTCCTTTTGCGTGCTTGTGACTCACAATGTTTGGTACAAAAGTATGACGGCCCCTTGGTGATTTATTCTCAAAATTGATTTGCTTCTATAGAAATTTTAAATTATTATTTGATGAAACATGAACCACATCAACATCATAACAATGAAATCGCCAGCAGCCTCCATTCTATATATTTTTGAAGAATTATTTTCAAGCACATCAATTACTCCACTCTGAATCCACATTGCTCCACATTACACACAATTACTCCATCTTATCACGTGATAGCCATGATGATTAATGCACGCAATACATACAACCAAAATCCATGCTAAAATAAAGGTATAGAATCGATCCCGGAGTTTCAATCATGAGATCGGAGCAACAGAAGCATTAACCATAATATAAACTGATGCAGAACCTCTGTTATCCTGATGATCTTTTCCCATATCCCTCCACATCAGACAGAGCCATATCTTTTTTGGTTTCCTTTGAGAAGTTTTGCCTCCTATTTAACCTATTTAAGTTTATAATTATTCCACTATGCTCAAGGATGAGTCAAATATACCGGGGTTCTCCTTGTACTTTGCTATCCATAAGATATTTTCTTCTTGAAACATTAAACTCAACGGTTTCAACGATTATTATCTAGTTAACTTTCGCAATGGCCTTCATCTATGTATCCAATATTTAAAATTGAAGACTTTACATCAAGGGGGCTTTTTACAAATATAAGAAAAATAATAAATAAATATACTTAAAATACAAGTAAATCGCGAAAAGCCAATGCGCAGTTTTACAATCATCAAATTGAAGGACTGCTAAGAATGATATTTCATAAGGAGTAAAATTTAATTATGCGTAAAAGTTTAGTTTCATGACACGTACACTCCTTCGAATGACTTTTCTTTTTAAGCAAAGTCAACTATGGAAATATCGGCAAAGCAATATGATGACTTCAGGACCTTAAATAAATTTTTGTATACAGTCACTTCAAAAAGTATCGCGACACGCTAGACTAGCGGCTCGTATTTGTCGGCTGCCGATGCTCGAAGTACGTTGGCTATCCTGGGTCGTTTCTGGTAGCAATGAGAATTTGCAGGTACACTTTCCATTTTCCATCAGGCAAAGCGCCTGGTTAAGTGGGACTGCATAATGGGAGTGCTCTTGTTCAGAGGCAAGGACAGAGTTCCTCCTTTACCCGGCCTTGAGGACGTATTCGGTGAAAGAAGTAAGAAGGGAAATGTGGTGAAAAGGCTATATTGAATGGAGTAAACGATTGAGTGATTATACGAGTGATGTCGCACGGAGGTAAAACGAAGAAAAGAGGAATGCATGGGAAAACGAGCTCCAACCTATGTATGAAGGAGAAAGGGGACTGCTATCGTCTAAGCTCAGCGAACCAGAGAGCCTTTCGTGCATCAAAGGCTGATATTTTAAGTTGACCACCTAATGGACAATTATAAAACATATTGACTAAAGCCATTGGACAGTATAATTGTTTCAGTGTATAGTATCCTAAAGTTGTGAAACCATTTTAGTGATTATTTATAAAAAATGCAATATAATAACAATTTTGAGGTAAAGAATTGAAAAGGATTAAGTACCGTTTTTACTCCTTTAATTACCAGCGGCTAACCTGTTGAACACTTATCGCTATTAAGTCACAAATAAGTAATAGCGTAATTGTTAAAAAAAAGAAACGCGACAATGCATATGTCGAACAACCACCAGTAAAACAGCGGTTAAAATTATCAGTGATTTAAGTTATCGAGTTTCTTTTGGACGCCACAGGCTAATTTTCCCGTCTCCATTACTCTGGAAAAACTTTTAATCACTGAACATGGTGAGGTCCCTAAAGGATTAATCATTGGTGATATTTTTTTGTGATTGAATCCAAACGGGCGGCCCTCTGGTCCTCGGTCAGTTTGGGCTTCCAGGCCGGACGATAGTGTCGCAGGCCTGCTTCGTGAAATATATTAAGCACTGTTTATTTTTACTACACTCGAGTCTTAAATCCCTTTTAAGAGTTGGTATGCATCCAACCGTCAAAGGAGAATCCATCACTGAGGCAAATACTGACTCATTCACGCTCTTTTCACTTTCCTCTTCGTAAGAGAATTTCCGAGTATGATTACGATGCCTCTGAGTTGCGAATATCCTTGCTCCCCGCTGTGAATTCATGTCAGTGTTAGCCTTCCAACGCGAACGAAGTCCACAGCACTGTCGGAGTTTAGTCCCACTTGACTTAGAATATATGTTGTAATGTACCAGACGTTTCTCATAGTCACCCATGATGACCCAGGATAGCCAACGTACTTCGGGCTTCAACAACCGACCTATACGAACCGCAAGCGTAGTGTGTCGCGATACTTTTTGAAGTGACTGTACATAATGCCATTAATCTCATTGTGTCTTAACACATTGATCAATAAATAAAATTTAATTTTTGCTTTCATTACACATTTTTCTCATAAATATTTTTGTGGATTTAAATGGCATTGTTATATAATATTCAGGTTTAAATATTTCTGAAGTAACATTTTCTAGAGAATTTACTCCACATTTTATTTTAAAAAAATTTAACGCTTTCAAAATTAACGTCTCTATAGCATTATTCTCGCAGCTTGCAGCAAAATTAACATCTCTACCGCATTATTCTCGCAGCTTAACTCACAAAATAATTTAAATTAGTAAATTAGAAAAATGTGACCCTTCTTCATGAAATTTATCGACCTCCTAACTAAACTTAGGCTAAAATTACCAAATTCATCATCATTTAAGAAAAAATTGGAGAAATGCATAGGCTTCCCTGAATAAGATGTAACTTAACCGTAGCAAAATTGAAAATTACAATGAATCCCTTCATATTTTCCGTCCTCCAGGCTTCAAAATTTGCATTAAATGATGCCAATTCCTTGTTAATTGAAACAAAAAATGAATCAGGAATTCCAAATAACCCTTCATAGTATGAGGTTATTTTATTATTTCTAGAAAACAGTACTATTTGAAAACAACTTAATGCTTGTGACAAAATTTTCAACTTGAAGGAAGGATCTCAGTGTCTTTCAAGTACATACGCATTTGTGGCATGCCACGCTCCACTAATGCGGAAGTGAAGTGAATATATGATTCCATTAAGCCCCGACTAACTATTTATTTAAGTATGAAACATGCTTCCAGAGTTTAGGAGTATTAAGGGTAGAATAATCACGCCATGAATATTTTGAGCCCCCGCGGGTGGTTTTGAATAACTGCGGCTGGTATTCGTTGGGAAAGAGTGGATGGACTTTTACGAGTTTGGAAAAGGGACCTGGAAGGGGAACATAAATTTGTGCATCGCCATCGTGTGCCATTAAGTATAATTTAATGCGACAGGTAGATTTTCTGGCTTACTGACTGAAAGGGTTGGGATATTTATTCATTCCTCGGAGCTTTACCTTTTCCCCGGTCCCCCGAATTGACGTTTATGCGTGCAGCGAGATTTAAATTCCTCCTCGAGAGCGCCCTCGACACTGCAAACCGCTTTTCTCCCTCTCCCGCCTCAAGAGACTTCCGTGGCTCCCACCTCTCCACGTTTTCTCTCAGCCCGATTTTAGGTCCTGAGTTACGTACCGCACTCGCTGCCCCTGAAAAGAACGCAGCCGCACTGCAGCGGCCCGACCCACGCATCAATCCACTCGCGCTTGTTACACTCTTTCAAACCCGTGGGCGGAGACTACATCAGCTTGTAGCAAATATTTTTAATTAATTGAAATATTTCTAACAATTAACACTTTAGAAACCATCGGTATATAAATGAGAAAAACGATTTTTAAAAATCTTAATGCTGTTTGCTGATGACCAAGCCATAATTCAAAAATGATTATTGAAAATACGGTGTCAGAAAATTTTGCTTGATAAGATCTGTGAAAGATTATGCACGTCTGGATCAAATGAAAAATGAAGAATAAATCAAGAACTAGAAGTAGAACTAGTGAAAGATGTAGCAACAAATTATAAATATAGTTGGAAAGAAATTTCTAACTACCTTAGAACGATTCCCAGGAAGGACCTTACAGAATAATCTATAAGGAAAAGAATTATTGGGAGACAAATATTATAGATGGTGAAGTCGGAAGAGGCAACATGCCTCGTTCTTGAAGGCTAGAAGGAGAAAAGCAACCATCTTCGTGAGCTTTATTCCCTGGCCATCATTGGTCATGCAATCCTAAGATTAGTTGACTGCAACCCTCCACACTTCCCTATCTAATGCTAGTTTTATCTTCCTATGTGCTTTTCTCTTAATTTGGCCCTTGAACTTATTCCTAGATCTCTTTCTGGGGACATTTTCCTATATTTTACCTTCAATTGAGTTATTCATAGACCCATAGATTCTGCACCCAAAAAGAAATAATAGCACCATAAACTATTTGATAATACAAATACAATGTCATTGAGAATTAACTCATCTACAAGGGAATAGAATATTGACTAAATGAGTTAATCTCTCTGCCTATAACTGCCATGAAAATTTACTCTTTCAAAGTGCACCCAGCGTGGTTTTATATCACTACTTGAGTAGGTCATAAGCTATGAAATACACACTACGTAACATTATAAATTTACTATTGCTTTTACTACAGTGTCACACAGAATATACAACTCGATCATATTCATCCTTAAGTTATCCAACTTTTTATTTTCTATTTCATCTCATTTTGACATTAACGTTCATAAATTATCTGTGAGATTCATTTCATAGAAATATAACTCGAATTTTTAGCCTTTAAACTTTGCTTTAAATTGAATATTTTGTTTTGGCTTCTTTCTCAATGTTTTAGCCTATTCTCCAAGCTACTGATGAAAAGTTTAACCTTTATAAATTACCTTTTTAGAGGAATTATTGAAGGAAGAATAAAAGAAAAGCAAGGAAGAGGAAAAAGAAAAATGGGAATGCTCGATAACATAAAAAATGGCCAAAGTTACAGGCAAATGAAAGAAGATGCTCAGGACCGACTGCGATGGAGAGTATCCAGTTAAAACCTGTCAAAAGACAGATTCCACTAAGATGAAGATGAAATTTTAAACAAGTCTTATCAAGCTTACCAGAGGGTTAACGCGTTTTGGGAGAATGAAGGAATATCCTAGTTTATCAAAACCAGGGAAAAATACAGGTAGTAAAAGTAAATTTTACAATTAAAAAATTACCTACATTATTTCGAAGTCATAATATCACAATATGCTATTTATTTTCGTAGACCTCTACTTTCTCTTTGTCGTAAAATGTCCAAAATATCACTTTAATATATCAGATATGGCTATAAAAACACGCCCTAGATGCTTCCTTGTATATTTACCGAGTCAATCAATTTTTTAGATATTTTCGTCATACATTTTTAATTTTATTCCACGATTTGGATTTCTAAGAGAAATATGAAAGTGAATTACGGTGCAAAAACAAAGGGTAAATCCAATATCCAGCTATAAAACATTTTGCCTTGATTAATTGTTGTTCATAATATTCAGCGCAGAACAAATGAAAACAAAATTGAGGCTAGAGCCCCACGCATCAATTTTATTTCTACCTTTGAAACTGGTGTACATGTAATTTTATATTTTTATGTAATGAAGAAAAATTCTCCACGAAAACTGATTAATTTCAATGGTTTACCATTTTTACTTCCACTGGTGTTAAAAATTAAATCTTTTCCGAAAATTTCATCAAAGAACAGTTAGAACTGCGTCAAACGACACTTAGACTGCAAAATCAAGGGACATGTCGAATAAATCTGGTCCAGGGCCTAAATCTGATCTGATTCACTCGGCACGTAAAAGAAAATTCCAGCGTACTACGAATGTAGGTCTCCATAATTACTCCATTCCGGTCACTACGCTCTGAGTGATTTGCAACTGAACAACGCTTCCTCTAACAAGCATGGCTTTGCTACAAAGGGAGCGCGCACTTTGGCAATTTGAATTTGGAACGAGGGGAAAATTGGTTAGCCAAGAACGACAAAAACGCATTGTACCCTCTTAATTGAAAAGGACTTCCAGGAATATAAACTTCACTTCCCTAATCAGTCCCCCACAAGCCATCGCCAGCTTTAAGCAGGTGATTGGTAGAGACATGGGTTCATCATATTCGAAAATGCCTATAAAATGGTGTCAAAAATGAATTCAGTGATTTATGCAATGACATGCAAAAAACTGCATTAATTCAATAAAAGGGAATTGCAAAATAAAGCATCGATAAAAGGAGTATTTAAGTTCACAAATGACATAATGCTATAGATAATAATTATGGATTATTATTACGCTAGACATTATGATAATGGAAAATTAGCGCTTAAATGAACTTAACTTTGTGCGATCAATAGCCTGCTCCTTGTCGTATAGCATATCGAATGACATCACCAAATGTCAGTATCATTGCTGACTTACTTGACTTTTTTAATAATTTCTAAAATCTTGTATCTCAAATTACATGATCCAATGATTATTTCACATTTTTGCCAAAAAAGCGTGTACCCTGCATTGTTATTTCTAATATATCTATTTATAATGAACACAGAGGAACGATATTTACCTTATTTATAGCTGAGTATTTTTTAAAGACGGTTATGATAATTAAAAATTAATTGAATCCCACAAACACATGATTCACTCAAAAAGTGTTCGTCCTCAACGTGGTTTCCGATGGTTTTGCTAGAGGGGACACGCTACCCCTACTCCAAGTTCCGAACAACATCCGAGGCCCAGGGGAAATTTCATCACATTTACCAATCAAACTCAGATCTATATGAACTCGGACCGATCTGAACATTCTAAGCCAGCCGACTCGGATTGCCTGGTTTATCAATGCGAAATCGATCGAAATATTGATTTGAATCGGTTCATATCGATTTGAAATCTCAGGCCCGTAAAGTAAGCGGGCCGAGTTTGCCCGCTTCTCATATCGATCCCACAAGCCCATTGCGTTTACCATACCGAGCTGAACCGGCCAAATGGGTCTGAATACAATTGGTAAACGTAGTGTTTGTTTGTTGAATTGAGTTGGATTGACCCGTGTATATAAACATAAAAATAACTCTAAGCATATTATTTTGTGCCTTTTTTCCATTCGCCGGCGGAGCATTAGATTCTTGGTTTCCCATATTGTTTCCATTCTTTCCTCGTTCTGTATCAGTCACTCACCAAGGGGAGGGAAGGGGTCTTTCCTCAGTAACTCTGCCAACCCCTTCCTCTTCCATTCACCCTCGAAGATGCTGCTGTGGTTCTTCTCCCTTTTCCTCCCCAGCCGTCTTAAGGAAGGCGGCATTCCAGGAAGGCGTGGAGAGTGCGATGGGGGTAGGAGGTAGGTGTTATAAGAGGGGTGCGAAGGGTGGAGGGCGTGCGAAGGGTGGAGGGCGTACGAAGCAGCCGTATAAATCAAGGTGGAGGCCTCGAGACATCGTAATCGTGGTGAGCCCGAGAGTATTCGTGGGGTGAAGTGGGGAAGTGGGGGTGAGGATGGAGAAGAGACTATGAGTGTGGGTGGAGTGGGAACGGCTTGGACTAGGAAGGGCAGAAGTGAAGAGACACCCCATTCCCAGATTGCGGAAGGAATCGCCAAGTAGACGGGCCGTGGGGGGTACCGCTGACTGCCCCTCGCGGAAGAAGAATCCCTGGAAGATGAAGGGTTTGGTGGAGAGAGGAAAGTGAAGATCCCAGCGAGGAAGGAGTGGAAGACATACGAGTGGTCCTGAGAGAATGACAGTGTGATAGTGAACTTGGTTCGGTTGGTCATGATCCTTTCTCTCATTGTACCAGAATTTCCCGAATCCGGATGATGAGCGAGGAAACGACCCCCACATAGTCAGTCTACGTAAGGTCAGTAGACGATTGGAAGAGCTAAACTGTGGAGTCTCTGGAGACTTTTATCTAGGGATGACAACTTGTTAACTTTATAAAATATTGATTGGTTAAATGTATTAATTTTTCCAGAAAAAATCTTTCTCTTCGTATGCTTATCTCTTTAGAATAACCTGATGGATAATGTATTCCTTCAGGGATTTGCGTCCAAGAAACGTTGAACAATTTGCTTATAATTCAAGACCTGATGATGCTAGCGGTAACGTTAGCAAACCTGTTGTGCGTTAACCTGAATCAACGCAGAGAAAACCCGAATAAACTGACCTCAATAAATCACTGCGGAAGCCTCCATACCAATTTGCTTATGATGCCTGCTTAAACAATATGCTACCGCCAAAATTGCACTCTTAAAAGTGTTACACAAGATTTTACTTCAGTGTTAAAAAATATTAGACACTTCCACCCCGCTCTACTCAACAAAGACCCATACTCCCGACCCCCGAAGTCCTGACGAAATTCTGGCAGTATCACTTCTTTGCATGTGCCCGAAATAGCTGAGGTTTTTATTGTTTCTATCCAGAGTATGAGATGTACACTCCTCTCCTGAATCGACTGAACAACAACAGCAGTCGAATGATTTCCATCGACCCTAACCTTTTCGATAAATTTAGGTGAGTTTTTCATGAATTTCTTTCCTTTTTCTCATATATTTTGTTTGACGAGTCAATATACCAAATTTAATGACAAAATTGAAGCCAGGAATGTACTCTTTTCTAAAAAATAAAATGGATACCCAGATCTTAGTCTATATAACACCGTGACGTTTATAAAAGACCTTTATACATATCTCCGACATCGATAGGGAAATATATAATTATTTTATAAATAGTTATTTTTTTATAAGTTTGATATCAGCAGGTATATAAATATTTTATGAGTATTCAAAAACTAGGCTTGAAACTGACCTAATGCAGATTGATGGGAATACTTTAAAAGCCAGCAAATTTTGAAATTGAACTCCATTTTATTCACCATTTTCCTTGATTCTCCAGAAAAAAATTAAAATAGAACCATGCGCATCACACGTGGAATTTTCGGAAAGCAATCATGATTCTGCATAAAACGAATATCAGATTTCCGGATTAATTACCAGCTAAGTTTATGGTTTCAAGGAATTATTCCTAACAAACTGTAATATTTATAAGCACTAGATACGAGTAAACTCATACATAAGAAGGATATTTTAAATTATGAGATTTAATCACGCAGCAGGTGCCGGTAAAGCTAGGGAAAGTACTAATTATATGGTACAAGAATCTTTGAGAAGACAGAAAGGGAGTGGAATAAAGTAAATAGGTGAGAATACAAGAAATAGCTTATGAGGAAGAATTAATTCTTGAACGAAGAGATTTTTGTATGTGGAGTAGAGGATAGATTCCCGGGGAGGGGATATTGCTTTAAATGGTTTTCCGTTGGTTGTATTCGTTTTAGCAAAGCAAGCAATTTTGGTTTCTTGGAATGATTCCTTTTAAAACGTAATATTTATCAGCCACATGCATTAAGAAGCTTATAAAAGATTTTATTTTCTAAAAGAAATGAGATTTAACACCGCAGCAGGTTCCAAGAACACCGAGGGAGAAGCCAAGGTTCCAAGAAGTGGGCATAAGAGTCTTTGACTAGAGATTATAAAGGAAGTGGAACACAAAAAAGTGGTGGGAATGTTAAAGTGAACCTTTGGAGAAGAAATACATTTTGAGAGAAGACTATTTTTCAATAAATTCTCGGAATATTTATTATAAAATCATTTCTCACAAGATGTAATATCTATGCTCTAATTTTAGCACTTTATATTAAGAAACGTATATATGAGAGTGGTTTTTATAAAGATGAGATTCAATAACGCAGCAGATGACAGGGATGCCATGGGAGGTGCCATGTAAATGGCACAAGAACCTTGGACTTTGGAGACTATAAAGGGAATGGAATTAAGTAGAAAGGTGGCAATATAACAGTGAGCATTTGGAGGAGAGGAGAGAGGAACTTATTGACGGCAGAAGTAGAATTGAGAAGAAGAAAAGAATTCACATATTACACTACTATTGCGTGGGTCCGACATGCCGCCAGGGGACGAATGGAACGACAGGAAAGCTGAAGCGTATGCGGCAGGGCTGTGCTGCATCTGTACTGCCGTCTGACGACAAGGGAGGGATGGGTGTGGGAGGAGGTGTTGGGGTGGCGGTTTGCATCGTGAAGGGGGAAGGTGTAGGAGTCGTTGGGTTGGGGACACGAAGTTGGGATCGTAACGCAGGAGACACAAAATTGGTAGGACGGAGATGGATATGAGATCGAGTTTGCATGACGAGCAAGTCTCGGAGGGATTGAAGGGAGAGAAGGGGGTGGCGGGGTGAAGGGCTGTGCGGTGGTAGAAGGGAGAGGGTGGATTGGAATTCGGGAGCAAGAGGGCGTGGTGTTGTAAGGAGTTGATGCCGGAGTGTGTGAGAGTGGAGGAAGGGGGGAGGTTTGAAAACCACGCATGGAAACTGGGGGGGTGGTGGTTTGGAGAGTTGACGGAGATAGTCGTTGGGTGGCGCTGTACGCGGACGGAGATACGAATCTCGTCTTTCGCCGAGGGGTTGAGGGAAGAATGGGGAAGGATACGCAATGTATAACAGGGTGATGGAAAAGGAGGGTGGGGCTTTCGTGCTTTAGGAGCGGGTACGACGAATGCGTTTGCCTTTTGTGTGAAAAGACTCACGCTCTCGCCAAATTCTTTCCCTAAGTGGGATCGAGGGAGGTTTTGTTTTTATGTCCGCGAGCGCTGTGGGTCGGGGAGGGTGGGGAACAATGACTGGTGGTGTCGATTTTATTTTTTTTACGAGGCTTTAAATATTTTGCGATGGTTCACTCTGTTTGTTTATCGGCGCTAAGCGAACGAAGCTCTCTGCCTCGCTTAGGAAAAGAAAATTCGAGATAAAATCCGCCTCGCCTTTATCTCCAGGCTTTGCATACGAATGAGAGGAGCTCCCTGCCTGTGGGTGACAAGTGACAAACAATCTTTACCGGATCGAGATCCGCAACACTTGTTTTTTTGTCTTTCAGAGTAATATTAGATAAAACCTTGTAAAGATACAAATCTCAGTGCAAGATCAAATAATTAGAACAAGCCTGAAAGAAAAAAGTGGATTTGGAATATTTATAAAATATTAAATATCAAAATTGCGGAAAAACTTTCCATTATCATAGAGACAAAAAGAATAATACTTATTTTATATTATTTAATTTTAGATATAATTTTTTAAATGGAGAAAATCTTGCTGTCACAAGAAAAAAACTAATACTGATGAAGAATTATAACATCTACTTTACGTAGCATAACACAAAGTTCAGTGTTGTTGGTAGAAATATAGTTTTCATTTGGTTTAATCTCTCCATAAATAAATACAAAATGCAGCATATGAAATAAAAAGATTGAAAAGTCATTTCATAACAATTTTTTTCAATTTTTGATATTATTAAAGAAAATAACCGTCGTGGAATACAAATCGTGTTATGGATTCATTTGGGAAATTTTTTTCATCGAAAATTGATAAATCAACTACTCTAACGGTGCCATTTATAAAGGTTGAATAATTAATTGAGCTATAACCTATGATATCAACCAGTTTGAGAACATCAGTATCCAACAATGTAAGCTGTCTTAAGTGGGTTGCTTGAGACAGATTCAGTAGCAAAACCTCCTATTAACAAGTCGTTTTAACGCTTGTTGCCCACCAGACATCTCCATGAAATCGCTTAAGACCGATCCAAGCGGCGAGAAATCGCTCTTTCCCCCTGTTTTTTCTCGTCATGTTCCCTTAAAGTGACACAGTTTAACATCCCCGTGGAAGACAATACGTTTTCATGAGAACGGCCGTTTTTCTCAGCGTTCGGTTGCTTGGTTCCCCAGACGCCATACAAAAACATGGGAAGCAGTCTAAAAGGCCATTATTCATTTTCCGCTCCTCGTGCAAAGGAGAAGAATACAAAATCGTTAGTTTTAAGGGAGGACGTCACTGTAACACACATCCGAGCCCGTAAGAGAGGAAAGGGTTTCTCAAAAAGTTTCACCATAGGATGTGGTTATTAAAACTAGTATTTACAAATATTTATCCTGTTAACGAAAATTCATGGGTGTTCCAAGTAAATGACACATTTGTTTTCTCATTTTCCACTCCGTAGGATCAGCCAAAGTTATGTGTCTCACTCTACAGGTAATATAATTATTAATGGCAGCCATAAAAAAGTTTCTTATGGTACGACTGAGGAACAGTCATAGCTGAAAATTACAGATGAGCACAAATTTGGATTGAAGGATAAATAACCATTTAAAATACAGCCTCATTCCTTCAAAATATAAACATTCCAAATTTTACCGTTTTTTTCGTTTATTCTGAAGATTTATCAGATGTTGAGCACAACGATGATCTTAATTAAGGATATATTTTTGACACAAAAATGGCCAGGATATTTTTTGAAAGTTTGAGTTTTAAAGAAATATCAGCGTTATAGATTATTCACTAAGAATTAATCTAAGCCCTTGAAATTTACTTTTACGAAAGGCTGTTTCTCTCTAATATAATAAATAATATAGCTTCAAAACTTCCTAGAACATCTAAGACTCAAAATGAAATGGACGTAGGTGTGTTTAAGGATTTAGTTTTAGGTAACGGTTGCAATATAGTATTTACAAATATTTTTGACGTGAACAAGTGAAAAATAATTTTATATGATATATGAAACTGATACTCTTTAGAATCAAATGTCAAATTTATTGGAAGTATGATTATTAATGTTTTGTTGTGTTCCAACCATTCCATGTTCCAACCATTAATGTTTTACAACGTTTTACACCGTCACACATAAAGACGTAACAGCGAAATTGTATATTATTTCAAATATGGCTATAATACATTTACGTGAATTATTCTTGAGCAAGTGTTTAGTAGCATTTAGCAGTTGAAAGTACTGTGCAAAATTTTTCATGGCTTACAAGTGTGCATTATGCTTAGCTCAAATGAAGATGAATGAAGATATTAAAACACGTATGTAAATTGCTCAATACTTCAACTGAGTCCAAATTGCGTATACTCACAATGACTTCTCACACAAGCATTACTTACTTATTATTATTTTAGTACAAATCTTTAACATTCCGAGGAGGAAAAAAATGAGAATGTAACCTTTTTCCCCTCAGACCTGAAATGGACTTGAAATAACTAAAAGCTTTTTACCCCTGAAGTACCGGCAAGGTGAATGTTATTATGTAATGCGTGAAACAATCATTTAAGGATAAATACCAGCCGGTGTGGCATCGATAATTCAATGGTATTGGAGTGACCGGAAGAGTGGTATTTTCCGCCCTCCGTTGGTAAGATTTTGTTGTGGAAGAGTAGAGAATGGAGATAAATGCTGTTGAGAAGATTGGCCTACCTCACTTAAGGATAGGCGCTGGGAGAACACATTTACGTCCTAAGACAAAGGCATTACAACCCACTACAAGTCTAGCCATTTCTGACCCTTTTTTTTCAACGAGCGAAAGTAATCGTGTCTGAAAGAAGATTGTTTCTCTTATCTCATACTATCCTAGTGGAAAATATAAAGACTGCATCTTAGTTAATTATTTATTCCCAGCTTATTGGGTGATTAGTAACATGCTCAGAAAAACTGTAGCCCTTCAGCTTGAGCGTGAACATTTATTACCAGGCTGGATGACTGAAGGAACCTGGAGCAAGCACTCATCAGATCACAAAGAGATCTCGCTTCGTCTGACGTATTGCTGTGTCGCGTAGCTTGTCGTTGATGAGGCACTTTTACTTCTAATAAGGGGAGCTTTTTAGCATTGGGTGTAAGAGCCGGTGTAAATGCATAAAATATAAAAAAAGATGACTAAATAACGTTATAAAAAGTTTATGATGGATACCTTAAGGACGAAAATTTCATAATCATCCGTCAAAACATTTATAAAATTTTTTAGAATAACTTATTATAAATTCTGATAAGTGACTAAAAACAAAGCTTAAATTACTTCACGGGAAATTATAAATAATATTAGAAATAGTATTTAGATTTTAATAAATATCTTTGATCTTTGAAGAAAGGATTATTTGTTGATTGCACACCAAATTCAATAGAATATAAGGAGTTTATGACTTGTGTAACCGATAATAAGTATTAAATAAACTATTACTAATGCAATTACGGCCACTTAACTTTTAGTCTTTTTCGAGTCTTAAAATGAAAGTGACAGCATATTTGCAAGAAAACATGCACTATAAGAATAAAAATTGAAACATATAAATGTTATATATATACTGCATACAGATGGGTGGAAACACCAGAAAGGCTTTCGGGCAAATGAAATGCTTGAGTAAAGCGATGAGGGCATATTTAGGCCATAATCGTGAGTCGTTGAGTGCTCATGTAATTAATTTTCAATTTGATCGGAAAAAATTCTTGGACCACTATTAACGCAAACACATCGTTTTACATCTTGTAGACATGACCATTGAAAGAGTTTACGGGACATAATACAAAATATAAGCCAAAATTATATGCAAGTGCGAGTTTTTTAACTCGTTTTTACTCTTTTTAATTCATTAAAAGGTAATATAAAAACATTGAACGTGTTATTTCGCGTTCACATGCAATTATGGTCATGTATAATCGAATTGCGATGTATAAGTGAAAAGTCACGAGGTTTTATGTAAAATAAGCATTATATTTTCGACAGACCGAATTGGTAAAATACAATTTTTTCACTTTAATCCATACATATTACCAATTATACTCGAACACCAAGTTTGTGAATCTGTACATAAGCGTATATCATTCCAGCCACCGAAAGTTAGATTGTTGCTCTCACGGAAAAGGAGTGAGGTGAGATGAAGGGAGGAAGATAAAATGAGGAGAGATTGGAGGCTAAGGCGGAAGAAGGACTGTAGCTGTAAGCAGCGCATAAAACGGGAGGGCGGAAACTGGAGATTAAGGGGAGGATGACGAGGGAGAAAAAGGAGCAGATTGGAATGGAAGAGGAGAAGGATTGAATGTCTGAGAGGGAGGGATTTCACGCAGAACGAAGATTCTTTTGCACTGATCACACCAGGTGGGCGGAAGCTGTGTGCTGGCGTAAGGGGATCCGTGACTGCACCCTTTCTTACGGATCAAGACTTGAACCGAAGGAAATGCTTCGCCTGCTCCACGAGCTTATTTGCATGATTTTTTTTAAAACGATGGAGAGAGAGTCACTTTATGATTTCAATACTTTGGAGCTGGATTTAGTTTTGAAAAATCCAGGTACAGTTGAGTTATTCACACAAACGGTAAACTTTTTGAAACGGTGCTTAGAAAAACCGGAGATATAGCATTCAAACTAAAAAATATAATTTCAACTTTTTCTGGAATAACTCTAATTTTTCTCATTGCCGTCAATTCATAGTTTCCATTATTTCTTTTTTATTTGCCAAACTTATAGGAATGTACGTGTATTTTTCTCGGGTTTCTAGCCGTTTTAAGGTTTGGGTTATGACAGTGGTAGACTAAGTCATCGAAACATTGGTGTAATTTCACTCCGTTACTCGGCTGAAAACCCAAGAGCTCTTTATACTCAACATTCACCAGGAAAGGCTAGGACACCAGACAACTTACTCCACTCAGCTACTTAGATCTTTAAGTTAATGTTAGGAGCTTTAAGTGTCACAATCTACAATATAGCCAACTTCTAATTATTAGGAGTTGTTTTCATCAACTCCGAGCGGGAAGCGGAAATAGGTGCAAATGGACTAACTAGTGAATATGGTTCCCAAAATCACTGCCAAAAGAACTGAAAATATATGTTGCACATATATATTTGGCTGTAATTTTTTTCTCTTTTCAATCAAATTAGTTATCAGTTAACCTGTTGGATTTCTGAGGCTATAAAAGATCAACTAGAAATTGACAATATGTGAACGTTCACTAAACTAATGCTCGATCATGGGGATTTGGCAATTTTAATTCATCGATTCATTCTCTGAAATTGGTTGTGCCTTATTAACATACGTAGCTAGGAGGTGCAGCTTTATCATAGTAGTAGGACCATCTAAACGCCGTGCTCAATTTTAGACTAAAAATTACAAAGATTTTAGAAAATGCCTTATACGGCATAATAATTTAGGAAAAAACTCTAGTATTAGAGTGATTTTCAACGAGAAAGTTGAGTACATATATTTTATTTCTGAGTTTTTAAACAATGACTTGTAATTAAAGTAAAACTTGGACGTGAGTGAAATTCAATAAATGAACTAGAGTAGTAAAGTGAAAGAAGTCGGCAGAGTATAATAGGTCCTACGCCCCCGTTGATTGACTCAGATGTGCACACGAAAAAATAAGACAATTTGCTCTAATTAACTTTTCTCGGTCCTAATTACAAAACCTAGTTCTTGAGTAGTGAGGAAGGTCAGTGCTCAAGGATTGATTAAGACCGAATTTTTACAGGTTGAGTAGGGGACTGGAGTTTTAAAAACATAATTTCTGTAGAATAAATTGAGGTTGAAAAAGCAGTCAAAGAAAAATTCAAAGGTATGATTCAGTTATCATAAGAGAAATGCATTTGGGTTCCAAGAAAGATAAAAAGATTAAGATCTTAACGAAATGCAAAAAAGAGATTAAGGAAAATTAAATCCCGAATGACATAAAACTAGAATTAAAGGACGTTAAATGCAAGAGCGTATACCGAGAGGTTGTTCTTACTCTGGAGAAAGCACGCATGTACTACTGAGATTTAAGTGAAAGTTTTATTAAATAGCACAGAGAGCAAGAAAATAATGATTAGATGTTTCTCAGTAGAAGTCTTGAATAACCATCTATCTCGTGTTACTGATAGAAGTATGATAGCTGGCGCTGAGTTTTAAGACTTCTATTCTCTTAGTAGCTTTCTTGTTGTCCACACAATCGGGAAAAAATACATGTAAAAATAATCTTAGTTCTCTTTATGATCCTATATCCTTTATACACTATGATTTACAATCAAACTCTGACCAAAACAGTGAAAAGACTTCAATTGGTTTATTCAAATGGTTTTAGTACTATCTACTTAAAATATTCTTCAACAGCGAGTGTAGAAAATCTCTACGACAAATGAGTTTGCTTAGGGCTTTGGGAAAATAGCCAAGGAGTCGTAATATTTCGATACAATCTAATACTATTACTATTTTTTATTATGTAGTATTATATTTTTATTATGTGTGAGATATTTGACAGAATTGTATGGAGGAGAGAATCATGTAAAATTACCAAAGATCTTATATGGTATCGAAACTTTTCAGTATCAATCATTTTATGTGGCCTATTAAACTACTTACTACTAAATAAAGTTTAATATTCTAAAGCAGAGACTTGAAATATATCATTTAATGTCACAGTTAGTGAAAACATCCCAACTCTCCAACTACGCTTTGCTATTGGTGTGCAAGAGACATAGCAACTAAATTTCGAAGTAGCTAGCCCTTTTAATCATAATTTTTTAAGTCAAATCCTTGCCACATGTGTAGATTGCAGAGGAAAAAGGAGATGGTACGAAAATTGCTAATCAAGTCATGATTTTCTAGTCAGAGAAAGACTTAATTAGAGCCAGAAATACTATTTTTTGCATTCAAAAGAAGAACCTACTGTTGCCCAATGGAGTTTAACGATCCATTTTGATACAGTAAATGCTGCATTACCAAAACATATGTAAATAGTCTCAAATTTACAGCTCCTTTAACACTTTTGTATAGTTAGAACTTCATATCGAGGGCTGGAAATAGGTCATTTCCATTTTTATTCCCCTATCAATGATATACTCCGTGTTATTTGCATGTACGGTTTTGAATTGGTTTTACATCAATTTTCCTGTGAAAGTGACATTAATTTTCAATTAATTACACGAATCATCGTTGTAGATAGCAAGACAAAGAGAGGGAAAATTGTGACCCGTAATGAGTATGCTTTAGTAATAATATCAAATCTTTTCAAGATATTAGCACTGTTAATGGATTATACTTAATATTTATGTAATGAAAAACAATTATTTCCGAATTTTAATATTCAAACTAAGACCACCAAACTGTTTGGACACATTTCCTGGGATATATGGGTCCAATAGCTCTGAAGCTGGTCGCAGTGCGAAAAGGCCAAGGAAAGACCCCAGATAGAGCCTTGAATCGAGAGATCCTCATGAAGGGGGGGTTTCCTCTGCCAAACAGCAATATATTCACCTCTTTTCCCCTCCTCGTCGTAGTAAATAAATAAGTCTTTCATTTTCATTTTATATTAGTTTCATTCTCTAGTATTTATAACTTACTTTTCAACATAGAACAGTGTATTTTTGATCTATAGAATGCGTTTTTATATATAATAAAGTTTCTTGAACAAATTATTGGATTTACATTGATATATTTTGAAATAATAGCCTCGGTTTTCGTCGGTTTTTTAATTAGATAATTTTATTCGCATGGGTTATCAACAAAAACGCGGTATCACAGTACTTCGATAACTAGTTGAGAGGAATGTCTTTTATCTGATATAGGTAGTAAAATTTAACCTTTCTAAACCGTTTTTTCTTGTCAATGAACTTTGAAATCCTCGGTGTCCGATATGAGATCGGGAGGAATCGGGCGTAAATAGTAATTTTCCAATTGATATAGATGACAACTATGTTTTCACATCGCAGTATAGTTCTGAAATGCTTTTTGGTTATTGCCAGCAGTTCTCGAGCATATATCTCTTTAAAATCGCCAACTGTATTAAAACAGCGTGCTTAGAACAATAATTTGGGTTTGAAGAATAAATAGAAGTCAATCAGACAGCGCTTCGTTTACCGAAGCTAAAAATTTACAAGTATAGTCTATTCCATTCTAGTCAGTCTGTTCATTTATAACTTGTAAAATTATGAATTTCATACGTACAAGTCTGCTATTTACGAATAAGTACTCAAGTCAAAATTCCAATATACAAGTTTCAACCGTTATCCGTAATTGGAGAATAACCTGTCGTACTTTTCCACAGAATTTTATTTTGTGTAGTACAACGCGTTTCACCGACTTGCGGCATCATCAGGTATCGCAAGTCGATGAAACGCGTTGTACCACACAAAATATAATTTTGTGGAAAATTAAGAAAGTTTATTCTCTAATTATGGATACTATAAAATTCCACGAAGTGAAGCCTGAAATTGTGGAGTGTATTTCAACCGTTATTCCACAAGTATTTCTACATTTTACGACACATTATGTTCCTTAGGTTGGCTTGTAAGTTACTACTGTAAGTTAAAATGAAGTATTTCTGTATCCTAATTTTCGAAACAAGGAAGGGGGTTCTAAGGAGAGCGAGGAAAATGGGTTAAGGGGTTGTTTTCGCCGCAGGTACTTTAGAGCGTGCGGGTCGGAGGAGGTCGTTGGTGAGGAAAGCCTCTTCCATCAAGGGCGTCGTGAAGGTCTTAAAGGAGGAGTGGGTGTTCGCATCCATCAGAGCGGCCAAGAGAGGGTGAAGAGGGACTGCTGTCACTTCTCTGCGCGCGCGAACCCCGGAGGCACTCCCGTCCCTTGCCCATCCACCCTCCACCCCTCCGTCCGGTAATCGCCCCATCCCCTTTCTTCCCTTCCCTACCCAGCTGCTCCCTTCCCCCGCCCTGCCATTTGTTTCTCCCAAGCCCTCTTAAGTTGCTCCATTAGTCTTGGCTCGCTCCGTTTTCAAATAATTCGCTCGTCCGTCCGCTTAAGTGATGTAGGTCCTCGGTCAAAGAATCATGCATGATATCTATTTTGTTAGCACTAGAAGCACCGATCTTACCTAAATGCTTATTAGTACCAACAGAGGTCAATTTTGGCCCCCCAATAAATATTTTATTTTCTGGAGGAAATTCGACGTTTTTAATTGAACCCCTATGCAAATCGTTTCCAAATAACTATTTATTTTATGTTGTACCTTATTTTGCACAAACAAATGTTTATATCAATGTACAATAATTTGACATTTCAACATACAAGATGTGTGGTGCGTGAGAACTTGCATCCGGTATTTGTGTTCCGAGTACAATTCCTACCGCGAAATATGAGCCTGTTTTTGTGCGGAGATTCACCCTTGGCTATACACATTTGGCTGCCAAATCGTCTGCATAATTTCAACAGAAGGCAGTAAAACGCCAGTCTTTAGTGCCATATTTTAATTAAACATAGGAGAGATAAATAATACAAGTGCCTTGGTAACTTTGTGATATTCCATTTTTCGTGGGATTTAGATGAAGAACCCGAGGATGACGCTTAGGCGTTGAAACCCAGGTCGTGTGTTATTTTCAAGTATGTGGTATTGTAAATGTTACCAATAGAAGAGATGAATCAAAATGAACCCTCTGGCAATAATAGGTAGACGAGGTACATTAAAAACTATGTTGCTATTAGGTCGTTACATTCACACTAAATTCTCATTCTAAACAAAGTAAATGTCAAGAATTATGCTTGAGCTGGGACGACCCAGTGAGAACCTATCGATTGAAACTAATTAAAATAATGTCCAAATGAACCCTGTGGTACTTCTATTGTTAAAACATTTGTAAAAAACCGTCATATGTGACGAAACCGTAATTCGAATTGAGTTTAATAATAACTGAAAGCATTTTTTATATAAACCCTATTTTATAAAACACTCAGCATTTGCTTTCCGACATGTAGCAATGTATTTTAAAAGACAGGCTAGAACAAAATATTGATGATGACTAAGCAATCATGTTGTATTCCCCATGAAAGGCTTGATGGTTTGATGAAAGATTCAAATCGTTTGATGGATGAAAATAATTAAATTTTAAGACCATTCTTCTGGAACGTGTTAAAAATAATCAGCATTAGTTAGCAACAAACTAATATTTTTAAAATTCTAGGAGTAAAAATTATGATTCCGAGTCGTTTCGTATCATTCATTCCGCCATATTTCCCGTCTTTGTCAACCCTGGGAGGGTCCTAATTGTATTTTTCATATCTCAGACTATACTTTTCTTATTGTAAATGATACTGACCATTCACAATTGACTCGCTATGGGCCATTGTTCCCTAGTTTATTAATGAGGTTCAATGATATTCGGCTTCAACAATGCCATCTGTCATCAAGAGAGCAGTTTAGCAAAATCATAATATATTCAAAAATTTTATCAATATTAAATTTAAGTATTTACAGTCTCTGGTAATGAAAGAAAGCGAGTAAAAATAATAATAAACATAATATTTCCGATCGATTGCCCTTCGTCTAAACTCTGTACGCCTAGTATTTCTTATCTAGTAATGAAAAAGAAAAATACGGTATGTGCAGAAAATGAACTCAATATTTGTATTTCCATTTGGCAATTAGTGTAAATAAAGAGAGACTAAGTTTTTAATAACAATCATAAATAAATTCACTGGATTAAAGATAGGTTTTATTGAAAATAAGAAAAATCTTCAGATTTTCTACTTTTACAGGGTCTAATCTACGGCTATTACTTCCTTTTTTATCTCAGGTTTCGATCTTCACTCTTTCATTTTGTCCATCAAAAACCCTCCTTCTTCTCCTTCCATACTTGATCAACATCTTTCCCTCTATCACGGCCTTAAACTAGCCATTAGCTCTTCCATCCAAATTCCTTGTATCCCCCCACCTTAACCGGAACTGCCTTTCATTGCCTACCATACCAAGTACTACCTCACTGGTCATCCTTTACGTACCTATATGTGAATCTTTTGAGGGAAAGTTAAAGCTTTAAATAAGAAGAATTAACATCTCACTTGGGCTTTACAGTCTCCTTTAAATCAACCAAAAGAGACCGGAGAGAAGAAGATCTCGGAACATAAAGTCAGATGTTCTACCTGGCTGCGATATCGAGATTGATTATCGGTCACAGCGATGGGTTTTTCCCATCTGGAAGCTTTACACTCAAATAAAGATTACAAATATATCCTATTCACTGGATACAATATTCTATTCTTAAGTATTGATGGCGTACTTTTTTTGCGCATTCATAGAAAAAAGTATTAGCCTGAAGACTATATCCGCAGGGAATTCGTTTACACCTTTGGCCACTGTACTCCAAACTTATGGATAAGCGTTTAGATTTTTTGTTAACCAAGGTGTAAAAAGGTCTGATAATGTCTGTGAAATATTCAGGTGATCAAGTATTGGTTAGTAAATCAGCTAAGGGGTTACGGTCAATGATGAATGCGTTAATGGTACAGTTCGAGAGGTATGAGGAGAAGATAAATCATATTAAGACGAAAGTGATGAGCTTCTTTAGAAGCATGAAGGCCGGACTGAAAACAACGGTGAGTGGACACAAATTCGAGTGAATAAAGCAATTTACGTATCAGGGTAGTAACCACTAAAAATGTCATATTTAAAAAATTTCAGCGTCTTTAACACTCCAACGTGAAGCTTAGTTAAATTAACCAATTTTAATTAAAATAAGCAATAATAGCATTACGATTTTTCCGCAAAAGGGATTATGCTGCTTAATTAATGCATTCAAATTATATTTCCTTTATCATATTTTCGTACTCCTAATCAGACTCATTGTATACCAGCACCATTGATGTTCATCTCTCACCTAATGCAAGTTTTTTCTCAGCATACATTACTGATTCTACTAAAGCGATGAATAATTTTCGGCGCATTTACCGCTTTTTGTAGTTCCTTTTGTTCAATATTTTTGCAATGAAATGAAGAGAGGTTTACCCAAGTTTGGATGATTTCCCATATTATTAGAAAGTCTCAGTATCAGATGCATCGCAATAAAGCGGCAGTAAGACGAACGAGGAATGGAAACTTGGCTGGGGAAGATCAGGTAATGACCATGGCATTAAGGGGGCATCGGTTCATAACACTCAGACGCGGGGGCAGGAGGCGGGGGCAAATGAGAAAAGAGGGCCAATCGTTGTTTTTTGCCCCGGGACGCCTTATCTTCCCCCGGCCTATCCCTTCTCGGTCGGGGGGATGTCACCTTCCTTAATGCCCGCCATCGCTCAGCCCCGGGAACCTTCTTATACCGTCACACCGTACATTCGTCACCGCTCGCACACAACCACCCGGCCAATTCTTTCCTCCCTCTCACTTTAATTTCCCTTCTTCTTCTTCCAAGGAAAAGCCTTTCACTTCGCCCACCCGATCCTTTCACGCGCTTTCACCCCGGAGCAACATGATCAACATGTTTCCACTCCCATTCCCCCAAACTCAGAGGCATTTTTGATTTTTAGAACCAAGCAAGTTAACAAAGGTGTTACAAAAATAAATGGACTCAGCTCACTGAAATGGCGTGAAATGATTCTTCATCCAAGAGACTGACTGGCATTTTGCAAGCTTCACAGGGGAGCAAGTTCCTCTGTAATTTCTTTAGATAAACATTTGAGCTTAGCTCTCATGGAAGTAAACCAACGTCAAAAATTTCCATTCATAAAAATCCTGGAGATTAGTGTCAATTACACGAAAAAGGTAATATTCTAGTTGAGGGAAACTTTTCCAATGCCAGAGGCCAGTCTGGTAAATAATTTAAAACGAATTTCAGTAATCAATGCATTAAAAGCATCTTCGTGAAGCATGGGATTTCAGAACTCTTCTTCATTAACCATGTACCCTCGATTTCATCACATGTACTCAGAGTTATTAAGGCTGGAGTTATCTATCAAGACTTGAATTCAAGCACCACCAATGCGTTTTCAAATAAGCTTACAGAGTCGAATATCCATTCCATTAATAGGTAATTGAGAAAAGCAAAAGATGACATGCTGGTCTCCAGTTTTTAATGAATACCGAAATTTTCGCGAATGCTTTACTCTTTCTGGAAGTAGTAAGTACTCATATTACTACCTATTTTTCAGCCTAGAGTGTCATAAACTATGATGATGGCTTTGTTTGCTGCTATGTGCCGAGCAACAACATTTTCATTGATTGGTGGGGTATCATTTATCCTTCCTCAGTTTTAACTATGACGCTTGGAACGGCAAACAATTTTTAACTCATTCGTCTACTACTTTCAGAGAAGCTACGGAAGCAGGAAACCAGGTGAAATTAAACGAAAATGCTCTTTCATGTCTTCGGCAAATCGTACAGAAATCGGAGATATTTTATACTTAAAAATAAATATGTATTTTTCTGTTAATGCGCACGATTTAAGATAATAAAAGGCGTCTATCAAATGAGTCAAATACTCAGTATTCAATGTTTTCAGCATATTTTCTAATGACGAGCATCACAATTTTTGATTTAGCAGACTTTGTCCCACAGTAGTCTTTGATTCTAGAGCGATTTTATGCATGTCTTTGATTGGATGCTCTTTTTTATATACAGTAAATTCCTCGTGATTTGTTTAAAATATCATTAAAGAACTTGACAGATCTGTACCATGCTGTGGCTTATGATGCATTGACTTGCTTGTATTTTAGTACAGCATACAGCTCCCACTAAATTTCCTGGCACTGGCCTGCGCAGCACGGAGAGGTAAAAGTGGAAGTGGTGAAGAGAAAGGACAAAGGGAAAGAGAGGAAGGCAACGAGAAAGGTAGAGAGAGAGAGACAGGTGAATTAAACTACTTCCCGAAATAAGGTAGTCCGTAAGACAAGAGTTAAAAATCACCCTTTGCCGTGATCGTAAATGATGACTATATATTGAGGTACCATTGTGAGACGAGCTAAAACGGAACGATATGTAGTTGAGAGTCCTTCCCATTTTTGAAGACAGCGGTTGTATAGGCTTCACATTGAACTAACCTTCTCCCCGTGTCGTAGGACTTTGAGAGTTAAGTAGCCGAAGTCTTAATCCGATCAACTGCCGATCGCCAGGAGATATTGTGAGAGCTATACATAGTAGTATTATTCTTATCTCCGAGAAACAAATGACTGAGCATGGTTAGCACACCACTATGGTGTAAGTCGAGGGTTTTGAATCGGATCTATCAAGATGATCTTGAAAATGTAAACACTGGCAATAGCCGAGAACATTCAAAAAGGCAACTAATCATTTTCATTGACAATGAAGCTAATAGGATTGATGCAACATTGCACATTTTCTCAAAATCTCTTCTCTTAATCAGTGCAAGAGATACAAGAAGGCGTAAAAACCTGACTGAAGATTTGGCTGGGGACTTCTGCATAGATAAGTTTTTCTTAGATGCATGTGGAGGAGAAGCCCGCCTTAAACTGATACAGAGGGCCACATATATCTACAACTTTACTTCAGTTGTCCCACATATCTCATAACATCACAAGAGATCTAAGCTCAAATATATATTTAAAGTCGATTTTCATTTCATCCATGGTAACATAATTCATTGAATACACAAGTCGGATTGAACTTAATTATTCAGGCAAATACACATTCCTCCATATTACTTTTCAATCTGTGTGCTTCGTAACCAAAATAAGTGGTATTATGTAAGTGTTCATCACACCTATTTTAGCCTCCCCCAAACCAAGTGTATCCAACTAAAGAACCAATAAAATATTTGTCCTATGGAATCTTATGGAAAAATAATTTTTAAGATAAAACCTATGAAATCATAATAAATATCACTACCGTACTGAATACTGGCTACCAAATCTGCCGAAAAATTCGTCAATGGAGGAATGACATATATTTCCGACTCTCATTTCAATTGAACTGCGCTAGGAAAACACTGATGACAAATGAAAGACGTAAGCACGTCAACATTTTGCCTGCGAAATTCGGCATCCTACGTGATGCCGTCCTCAATTTCAGTACCCGAATAATCCGTTGACGAGAGAGAGAAACGTTTTCGAATGCAAATGGTTAAAAAAAATAAAAACACGCCGGGCGCACCCGAATTGATCGCCTCTTCTCTCTCTTCTCGTCGTCATGAGTGCCAATCGTTCCCGCAAAATTTCGCCCCAATTTTCAGTTTTAAATCGAGAACCATTTCGATTCCGTCCGCGAGCCCCCAGTACCCGATTTCCCACCGTCATCCTCTCTCTCTTAACCCCGGGTTCATCTCTTCCTACCAGAAAATGCCAGTTCACACACGCATACACACACAATCGGCTCAATCCAATGGCTCACCAACACGTACTCACGCCGAGCAATGTGGGCCCACCAAGGACACCTCTTCTCCTTTTTTTTCGTCCTTCGTCCCCCTTCGCTCCATGACCCTTAATTTCCACCACTGTCCCTCCTTTCCACCCTTCCCCACCCTTTTCCCGTCTAACCCGACTCCCTTTTGCCTCCTCCACCGCATACCCTCTCATCGATTCCCGGAAATGGCCGAGATTACTGGCCATTAATCAACCATCGCCCAATCGCTCTCGTCCCTCTATCTTTGCCCACTCCCTCAATGTCCATCTCAAGCACTCATTTCCCGACTCCGAAATGCGTTCCCTCTCTCTTCATCCCCTAACCGCCGCCTCCATTCACGTCAGGTCCCGCCGTCCCAGATAATCGGATCCCCGATTTCGAGCGCTCTCTGCTCGCCGGATGTTGTTTGACGTTCCATAGACTTTGGGTTCTTAAATACCACCCCCCACTCTCTCTATCTCTCCCTCTCTGTAACCACTTCGCCAACCACATCTGTAAATTGCAATACTAGATTTGATTAAACATTGGTTTTCGAATGCTACATGTCCAAGTGAAATTTTCTTTAACGGGTACACATTCCACGAGAAATTTGAACCTCCGCTGCAGATAGACGCAGCTGATTTCGTCCCTTTAGATAACTCAACTACGCATCTGTGGCATGAAACAAGTACTTGTAACCTCATTTTGTATATAGAGTTAGTGAAATAACATTTTCTCGTTACTGTGCAATAAGTAATTTAAAAAACGCAATATACATTTCTGGTCTAATAACATTAGTCCTTGGTCTCCAAAGCTACATTACACATATTTATCCAGAGTAGATAACATTAGTAAGATGAGGTCGGGAAAATTTTTTGGATAAAGTAATGACTTCAAAATCTTCGTCTTGGCCAAAAATTTAGCATTGTCGATGCTTCATTTGCATCATACATACGACAGAGCACAAGGATAGTGTTGCATTAAAAGTTAACTTATTTATTAACCCTAATAAACCATAAAAAACACCTGAATCCTTTATCTTTGAGCTAAATTACTAGTCGTAAGTATCAAGGCAATTACAACTATTTAAAATTCCGATGCTTCACCATTTGGCAGTATGGACAGTATTATCCTTTCAAAGTTTAATTCAAAGGCACTTACTGAAAGTAGTTAGGTAAAAACTAGAGAATAAAGAAATAAAAAACTGAAGAGGAAGATAACGATATATGTTGCCTATCTACAAAATGTAAGGGAAGTAAAGATGGATACTAAAAAGTATTTCAAATTTTTTCATGCTTGACCATTATGTTCGGATGCAAAATGCTGAAAGACTTTTTCAGCCGCTACGGATGGTAATACTTCGGATCTACTTCCAGAATAGCAAATTTGCTGCCAAAGTAACCGATTTGTAGCCAATGAAAAATGTATTAGTATATTTACCATTTAAGATTTGAAAGAGATTCCGCAGAAAAATAGTTTTTCAATTGTGACTTAGAAGTAAATTTAATTTATAATTTTCACTGCCCTAAGAACAGAGTTGGACAAAAGTAGACTTAATCATAGAGAGCTATGATGATATCTAGTAATAAGAACAATTTTATACTACAGAGTGAAAGTAAAGGAAAGGTAGAGTGAAATTCAAAATATACAACATGTAGACTCATAGTATTTAATTGAAGGAACTTGTCAGACGGTCGAACTGGGAAATCGTCCCTGTTTTAAATCTCTTGTTAATTTTTACATACGTTGCAAGTCACTTTTTACCTCACTGGTTTTACACAGCACTTACGGCAGAAGAAATATCGTCAAGCAAGAATTGAACTCACCACTGAATGGGATTTTTTTCTCGTTCCTATTTCGCCAATAATGACATGAAACTACAAGAGGAGTGAAAACCCACCAAGTGGGATCGAGTTTCAGAGTCATCATAGCGCGCTAGTAATGGATGCTCCAAAGCAGCTCTGAAAAATAATGGTGTATCTCGTTGATAATTTATGAGGCATACATGTTACATCCACGGCTAGAGGATGCCAATATTGATGGTTTCTACAAGCACTACTTCTAGTCTAGCCGAGATTTTCCTAAATATTCTTAAATGTATTGTAAATTGTGGTTCTAAATGTCTACTTTTTGTGCAGTCTTTACTAACTGCGAATTTTGGCAGAAAATACCTGGACACATGTTCTTTCTCGTGTCTAAAATGCAACTCTTTACGTTTTGTGAATTGGATACCTTAGAAAATATCTGTTTCATTTGAGTTTTTTTAAAATCGTATCTTCATTTTATCAAGCGCTACAAAAATATTTAGTATAATGAGGTTGCTATTCATTCACTTATACATAAAACTCAATCTAAGAGTCTTTAAAAAAGGGGAGAAAAAAGCATTAACATGTATGGAATGTTTGTGCAAATTTTATACATTCTTTTAGTTTCATTCATATCCTTTACGTTGTATGCTAGACATAATGAGCAATAATATTTGCATCGAGGCCTCTTTCTCGACGATGTCTTTTTATATATCATTTCTATAAACAAAAACCCAAATTATGTAACAATAATGTCTATGACAAAAGTTTTCCACTGCATATGCAAAGAAAGGATAAGCAAACAACAATATTAACTTCAGACTTTGGACTACTTAAGAACAGAATATTCAGTCAAAGCCCAACGTTTCTTTTGCCAAGGAAACCTTACGATGGCACTACATACTTGCAGCCACTTCGGAAATATTAGTGAGGAGAAAGACTAAATTGGGATAAAACAATAAAACAAGCAAATGTATTACGTCACAGTGGGCATTTTATATAATTTGATTAAATGGTGGCTCACATTCTTAATTTTTTTGAAAATTCCTTCTTGAATATCAACTATACATTCCTATAGTAATGATTCCTACAGTGAAATTCAGCATGTAACCTGATGGAGCAATAAAGTTATAACACCCTTTAAGAAAATAATCATGGAGTTTTCGCTCTAATTCACACTTCATACAGCAAGGTTTATTATTTTTGTGAAAAAGTTGAATAATTTCTTAAGACTCGAAGAAGACCAAATGAAATACTACTCACTAAGTATTCTTAATGAGGTGACTCAGGAAAAGCTGGGATGCTTACCTGAAAAGATAAAGAATAAAAAATCAAACATAACCTCTCAAGACAGTACAGTACACAAAACACATGTCAGTGACATTATTTTGGCAGACAATGCCCGAAATGAATATGTTATTATTGTCAAATTTCTCGAAATAAAATATTCTGAAATAGTCTATACAACAGAAATGAACTTCTAGAACTTCTTCAATGCCTCCTCACCCAAAGGTGAATCAATGCTTTGGAAATGTTAGTCATGTGAAACAGTAGGAGAAAAATCTCAATAAAATCCCCCTATTCTGCTAAGAGACGCCTACTATCAAGGTGCATTTTTACGGACATATCTTTATCCATTTTACGATAACGCCGTTGAAAGGTTTACAGCGCAGCAGAGCACCAACTCGTAAAAAAGCATACCTAGTTCCAGAGCGACACGCTAAACCGGGACGTGACAAGTTCGGAAGTGGGAACGGTAACGGAACGATGAGAGGGACATAAAGGCGGGAAAACCCAGCAGTTTCCATTACTTTCTGAGAAATCCCTTTTTCAATTTCCTCGCCCGCCCACCCAACCCCCCCCCACTCCCTCTACTCCCTCCCATCTTCTTTCTCAAAGCTACACCCCAAGCTCAAAAACTCTCCCCCGGCTCGCCCCGATGCGGAGAACCGGACGGTCCGACCAACCAATAAGAGTTTCATTCTTTCCTTCTCATTCATTCGGGCAGCATTTCATCCGCCTCGCCGCTTCCTCGCCTGCCTTCCCTTATCCGAAATCCCACAAACCCCCTCGGCCGGGCCACCCGACTGCCTCTCCTCTGTGCGCTGAATAGCATCTCCGACTCATCCCTTACCCTTCCCTTTGCCTCCGAGGCCCGGCCGGTCAGTAGGACGGCCTTTTCGCCCTACCTGCCCCCAACACTCTCCCCGGTGGTCGTTCTCCACACAATCCGCGTCCTGCTCCTCTTCTTCGCACAGAACACCTTCCCGACCATTCAAAAACTCACCCGAATCCTCCTCCTTCCTTCTACCTCCATATACCTCGCTCGATCCTTCCCTATCTGCCGAGCTTCTCTCTCTCTCTCTACGGCCTCCATTCACATCATTATTCTTTCCCAATCCGACGTGGGCAGGTAGGCGCTCCCTCGTGTTCTTTCATTCGAAAAGGATTTTCATTCCCCATGCATCTAATGCGAGTTACTCTGGGATTCTCTCTCATCAAAATATAAAGTTAAGGGTAACGAGATGTCTCGTGGAAATTTTATTTCGCATCGCAATAAACTCTTGAGGCTCACTACAAAGACACCAACTCGACTCTTTCAAGGGAATATATATCCTTGAAATGACAATAGAAGGTAAAATAAGGTTTCTAGGGATCATCAGCAGTCCACGAAGTAAAATTGAAGAAATTCACTTTGGTAATTCAAACAATAAAATTTAAGTTCGTACTCTCACCATAGTCGCTCCTTGAAAGACATTTAGTTTCTTCCATAAAAAGACATTGTTTTACCCAAAATCTAACATATTTCTTTCCAAATGAGGATAAGCCGCAATTTTATGGAGTAAATTGATTTATGAACTC
Source organism: Ceriagrion tenellum (assembly GCA_963169105.1). Taxonomy (NCBI): domain Eukaryota; kingdom Metazoa; phylum Arthropoda; class Insecta; order Odonata; family Coenagrionidae; genus Ceriagrion; species Ceriagrion tenellum. Next base: position 13,331,931 of record OY720640.1, on the reverse strand, counting down.
ATGAACTCTATGGTTTAGGTACTCTATGATTGAAACGTCAAATGAGGTATTTGAGACAAATGGTAATTGTGAATTACTATTATCTGAGAAAGTAACAATTTTGGTATAATAATCAGTGAGTGTTTAAGAACATAAAATACAATTAAATATAGAAGTTATTACTCCTACGGAAATAACAATGCTGTGTAAACTGATATAAAAAACTTATAAACAAGGACTATTGCCAGCATTTTTCAAAATGCTTTTTAAAAATAAAGTTTTCCAACTTACGTATTGATAAACTTCTATTATTATTTCATAGAAATCTCCAAAAGACTTGAAGTGAAAATTTTTGTTCAATTACCATTAAAATGTGAGATTTAGTTTCAGATAGGACCGTGAGAAACAAATTATGGTAAAAATCTCTTGCGTAACAGATTGGTACCTGCTCTCCAGTGCAAACACAAAGCTGGCCACTTCTCGTAATGAACGAATATTAAAACCAAGATTACTGAAAAAATTGATGTCACAAAATTATACAAGGGGTAATTGTTGAAAGAATTCAATTTACATGTTGCTCGTGATATTAGTTTTATTTCCATTTTCTGGACAGAGATAATTTTAAGAGCAAGAGCTGTACCTTATAAGAATTATAAATAATCATCAATGAGAAGAAACCATTTAGAGCTGCAATCATAGGTAATATTAGGGAATAGAATCATAAATGTTACGAGAGAGTTCGGCCTAGTTTCACTCCAAACTTATACTATTCCACTGTAATGTCAGTTGAACAGAACTCCATGTCCTAAGAATATTTTTTCTTCCTCTTTTGCATTCATCCATGTTGCTTTTGCTGCCTGCTCAAATATTTGAGAGAAACGTTCATCGAAAATAGAAGATATCTGTGGAGTAGGAAAAAATTAAAATTAACTACGGAATTTTGTAGTCTAAAATTAAAATATTTTAAGGCAAAAATGTAAATAAATGTTATCCTAAGATAACAATCTTAGCGAAGGGAGGCAGCATGAAAAATTGGTACTTGTGACAGACACGTTTTGATAGTGTTTTATTTTTCATGGTTTCAGAGAAAAATATTGACCAAAAATAGGCCGGGCTGTATTTAATAGCACAGCCACTGGAACCCATTTAATCTTCTAAAAACTTAAATTTTTTTGAGTTTACTAAAGAGTAAAGCCCGGCGAAGGTAATAGCGAAGTTGAGAATACTGATTTGGCTGAGGAATAAATTAAATGGAAGATATTTTTTGATTAAATTGAAAATTTTTCACGATTATATTACTTATGACAAGGGCACCATCATAGAAATTCACTATAGCAATTCTCTTACCCAAATGGGAATGGACGTGTCCTTGTGGCGCAACAACTCGCCACCATTGTGATGATTTTGCAGGTTGGCAGTTTTGCCTCGTACGCAGTGTCTGAACTGGGGGGATATTGTTGGGGGATAGCATTGTTGAGGGAAATTACGGAGAGTTATAGGAGAGTTTTGTTGGAAGAAGGTCAGAACGTGGGGAGAGGAGTGAAAAGGTGTACGTGTAAGTGGTGTGTGTGAAGGAGTGTGGAAAAATAAAGAAAACAAATACAAGTGTCGGGAAGTGGAGAGAGTGGACAAGTCAAGAGGACCATGACTATACCCAGAAGGAAACAGAAGTGGGACATGATTTGGACGGAGCTGAGGAATGAGGAAGCTTAATGTGTTAATGTTGTATTACATGAGATACGGGTGGTGGAAAGCATTGTTTAATATAAGTGATAAAGTAATTGATGTTGACACATTTGTATTATGTACCACTCGGGTAAAGAAAACGTTGATCAGTATAAAATAAACGAATTACATACTGTTTGAGCTTTATTGTGGTCGCTTATTGCTCGCGAAAAGAACGAGTTTTTGTACCTATCTGTTCGGCAGTGTATCTCTTTTATTTTATCGCATCTGTCAGACCTATATATGTAATGTGGAGTCATTCTACATATCGCACTGAAAAATATCAGTTCTGAATTTATCAAGCTTTCTAAGCCTAGCGAGTAGCCTCCGAGTCTCTAGGGGCTCCCACCTTAATCCCTCTAAAAGTTGTGAGACACTATATGTACGGTCGTGGCAGTTTTTAACGAAGCGCGCTGCTTTCCTTTGTATTTTAAAAATTTTTTGGTTAAATCTATTGGACCAGGGTGCCAAATGCTCGCGGTGTATTCGAGGTGTGGCCTAACCAGAGCAAAGTAGCATCTCTCTTATACTTTTCCATCCGAGGACATTCCTATTATACGTTTAACAAAACCCAGTTTCTCTAATGCTGCGCCACATATGTTTTGTATGTGTAATCCCGGACGTGTTCTTTGACTGTTTGAATTTCTTACGATCATCTACTCTACTATCTTGGACAGGATAATAGTCGTGCATCGATCAATAAGGATGGCAGGACTAGGATCAGTCGCAGGGAACAAGACAAGGGACGAGGTGGGTATTGAGGATGTAACGTGGGCGTCGGATTGGAGTAGGGACGGAAAGGAGAAAGCAGGAGAGAGGGACGGAAGGGGCGTGGGTGAGGGGAGAGGACGCGAAGCGAAAGACAAGGCGAGACAAGAGTGAGAAAAGGGGAGGAGGAGGAGGGGAATGAGTGAGAATGAAAGGAAGGAAGAGAATTACGTCCCTTTGGAGAGTTGAGTGAGAGTGTTGGGTTGGGGGAGAGGCCGGCCGGTCGCCAGATGAGGGTCCTCTCAATGTCCGCCTTCTGGGACTGATGTCGCGATTCGATGAGTGGGCTGGGCCGGTTGGGCGGGCGGGTGAGTTTTTCGTTTTTTTTCCCTCCCAGAGCGCGCCAAATTCAAGAGAGGGGCCAAGAATGAGAGGAAATAACCCTTCTCACTGCTCGTCCCGTTTCCTTGCTGGGATAGAGGCGAGGATACCCTCATACACGCAAAAGACTCCTCAACTTCCATTCTTAATCGCTCCTAATCCTGATCCCTTACCCCTTTCTTCAAAGGCAATGCGACTCTTCATTGTAATTGCCAAATTATCAGTGGTAAAAAATAAAAAGCAATAGCCGAAATATATCGACGAGTCAATTAAAATCTCATGTATCGAATTATCTCCACCGCATTGTGCCCTCCGCATCTAAACACATTAAATTGCCACATTGTAGATAATCATCACTAATGGGAAATGTTTTTCATTTTCGTCTATGCCAACCTTGTAAACAATGGTATCTCTTATTGATGAAAGACCTAGGCTCTCTGTGTGAATATAATCGTTGAAGCCTTCTCGGGTGTGACAACGAGATAGGTTTTCCAGATCCGACGTTTCGACGAGTCTCTAGCTCATATTTCTCACGGGCATAAACAAATTGACTAGCTGCTGTCCCAGATTTTTTATACAGAAACTCTGTTTTTCACCAAGGAAAAATAAATTGTAGCTAATCAAAACAGCAATGGTAATACTGCTTTGGTGTTACACTCAAGAGGACCACAGACTAAGAGGATTTATTCTATTTTCAATTGCGTATCTCAGAGGGTGATTCGACCTCTTTACATTCTCTTCTCTCAGGCTATGCATGAATGGCAACGGCACACTACATGAGTAAGACATATGGGAAAGTACATATGGTCCAAGTCAAAGACTAAATCTCATGGAAATATTAGTATCTCACACTTCGGTGTATTCAATCAGCCCAGCAAAATAAGGAAATGTATATTTAGATGACAGTCCTCTGGCCATATTTGCCGCCAGAAGAGTACCTCATTATTGTAGATATACTTCTAAAATACAGCAAAATTTATCACTCAATGAACATTTTTATACGATGTATCTCAGGTAAAGATTTTATACGATGTATCTCCTGTAATACCCACGGCGACATTCCTTATTGCTGGGGCTCGCGAAGTACACCCTATAGGTAGTTACTTCTATTTTTCATTATTTTGATCATTTTAACCAAAGATTTGGTAACTATATTCCTCTAATGCAAATTCCACTGAGAAAACACTCATTATACTTGTCCTAGAGTCAAAATCGGATCCCTCGAATTCAAGCCAAGTGCTTTATCCAGTTAAGCTACCGAGGTGTCCTCATCACTTAAGGATTTTGCGGGCATTAAAGGAAAAAGGTGCTTAAAACTGCCGGACATACAATGTACCTAGCAGTCCAAGGTATTCGCTAAGTGCAACAATCCACGAGGTTCAGGCCAAGCATTGAAAATTGTAGGGGTTCGATCTTTTTGACAAATTATGAGGTTACCGGGACTAGATGCCGCATAACTTTTACGGGATATCCCGCTAGAGCACACAAGTGCGGGAATAGGGAGGAGGAACCTTCAGAATCGATAAGTTAGGGATCCAAAATTGATTCCGGGTCAAGATAAATGATTTTCCCACTGAGCAAATCGCACATGTGTGCACTCGCAGGTTACTCCTTAAAGGTAATACCATTGCTTGTCCCGGGAGCTTCGAAATTTGCAGTCCTCTTTTTTACCCAGTCTTCTGCTAAATCTGTAATGTTGTCCTAGATCTTGGATTTTATAATCTGTATTTACAAGCCTTTTCAGCTCCAGCCAGATTATAACTGAGAACAATCTAACTCTCAATACTTTTCGTGATAATAGAATGGGAATTCTACGAATAAGTGACTTTCAATATAGTTCCACCCAACGATAGTAGAGATCCATCAAACCCACATCATTCCTTCCACGAACATAGTAGATGTTATCTATAACATACCTTGTTTGCGCTTTGATTAAAGTATGAGATTTGTGCTCAAGGTTATCCATTCGTAATTCCCCGGGCTTATCCTTCTACGTAATCGCATTCAATCTCAATTTCTCTTCAAGATGTGTATCATCTTCGCTTCCCCACTTGCCTGCCATCCCTAGATTGAAATATGATGAAGAGGATATCACTACGGTCCAAGATTGGTTTTCGGGAACGATGCCCGTGATGACGAATAAATAGAGAGGAAAAAGGTGGAGTGGGAATCAGGAGGGGACGTAATAAGGGCTTCAATTCTCATGGGCGACGAAAGGAGCCAAGGAGAGAGAGAGAGTGATAGGGATAAAGAGGGAAGGAATTTCGACAGAGGGCGAATCCCTTGACTCGGCGTCATTTAAGATCCCTATCTGATGAATACGTCTATTAAAGACTGACAGACAGAAAATCTTTTGGACTTCATTTCATTTTTCTCACTGGAATGGAAGAGTCTGGAAATCTTCCCTCTGGGACGTCGCTAATGTAAGGGATCTCAGGTTTGAAGAATGAATATTTTAGCTAACCAAACATTTTATGATAACCATACCGCACATTGGAAGCTGTTAAAAATTTTAATATGTAGGTATTCACTTGGAGTACTGAGAGACGCAATAGAATATTTACCCTGAATATCAAAAAGACTCAAAATTTCTTCAAAACAATATTATAATAATTTGCATAGAAAAAAGGGAATTTCATTATTCTTTATATCGTTTTCAAGTATGGATTACAACTTATTTTCAACCAGGAAGGAGATAAAGAAATGTAATCTTCTCTGTATATTTAATTAATATTTCTTAATCTTATTATCTAAAAAAAGTTTGGGGGAAAGTAACTTGAATTTGGATTTATATTACATCTAAATTAATTTTCTCGCTTGAGGCAATCTTATTTTTTCCCGATGAATGATTTTCTTATTTTATTATTCAATCTATCTAGTTTATTCAGCGTTTATCAGAAGATAGATTTCACAAAAACATCGCCTTTTTATTTTATTTAGATTTTATCTCTTTGGTCGGCTACTACCTGCATCAAAGATATCGATAATCTGTGCTCTGAGATATTATCTCTAAAAGGTCAACGAAGTTGTACATAAGAGACTCATTTACATTCTAAACTCGACCTTTAATCAGCCAAAACTGTTTGAAAGGATCAATGAATTATCTCGTGGTAATTGAAACCTTAATGTTTTAGTGTCCTGGATCATATGCAGTGTTTTCCAGAAGCATTGTAAACTTCGTTTACATAAATATTGGCGATGCAAGAGAAATGAAAAGACCACTTTCCAAAGTACTGCTGACTAACCAGTTGTAACTCTTTTGCATGCCATTAATTACCAGATAAGCTATGCCAAGCTAATCTTTATGATTTTTTTTATATTAAAGTTTTTTTTTTTAATATCGGGATCTTATTTCACGTTTCACTTCTGCCATCAATCTTCATACCATTTTTCAGTATAGAACTCGATGGATGGAATATTTTTCATAACTTTAACCAAACTTCAGATTAGTCACAATCCTCCAAACTGTATATATGTAATACTTATTAAACAAAAAGTACTAATTTGTAAAACACGCTCCTTAACATTCATAGCTATGTAGAAATGGTTAGATCTTCTTAAATCAATTAACTTACAGAATGACCGCAGACAGTTGCTCAAATAAAATGATAACAAATAATTTCCAATTATTTATGAGTTACACGTGTATTTTTTTATATTTCAAGATGAATTTCAGTTGTAAATATATAGACTCTTGATTAACTGAGTACTCAACAGGGAATTTAAGATCAGCTGTATTTGCAGGGATAACAAGACATAACACATCTGTACAATCTGAGGTCCGGATGGGTGTAATTGCCGGAAATGAAATACTACAGCGAAGTCAGCCAGTATAACCTGTAAACCAACTTGGTTTTATTTCTATTCAAATTTGGTTATATGATTATGGCCGAATGATTATAACCCTAATATAAGCAAATATCCTCCTTTTAGTGATCACTCACGAGAAACGAACAAGAGAAGTTATTCAATTGCCGTCTCCTGTCGATGAAGAGCTCATGCAGTAGATTGGAAGCCGTCTGCAGGGGAAAAGGGACAGAAGACCCGCAACCAACGGCCTTTTACCGGGATTATTTCTTTCTCGGTTCCTCGGGGCCGGCTGTACGGACCCAACCGAACCAAAACCGCCCAAAGTGCTGGGCTAGCGATGGTCGCCACGAATTTCCTACCGTAACAGTTAGCAAAGCCTCCAGTCAGTGCCTTTCCTCTAATCCCTCCCTCTTCCAATCCCTAACTCACTCACTCAACACAGACGCACACCTTCCCTCGTATCGAGGATCACTGGCAACCTGCGGACAACTTAAAGGGTCGTCTGGAGTGGTCTCTGCTCGCTTATTCCAGCCCCAAGCAAGCGAGTTGGCTTGCTGGTTGCCCCGGTCCCTATTTTGGATGAAGGGGTGATTTTGGAAAGGGGGTCTCAGAGGGAGAGCGGGAAGTGGCACCCCCTGGTGCACGCATCAGACCCCTCAGCCAGTCCCCACTCTCTCTCTCTCTCTCAACTCCTCCACACAAGGAACGCGGTATCACGCAACGTGCCAAGTTCAGGAAATCAATGGCATATAATTGCCTTAAATTCAGTGACTCCCGTCCGCTCCAACCTTCGCCTCTCCCCACGCTGCGGTGGCATTCGATAGCGGAGTCAAAAAGGCCTTTCCTGAGCTGACTCGTGCACTGAAAATAACTGGCCACAATCTGAACGACATTTGCGGTGAAGGGTTTCAAGGTTGGCTTCAGATGAGGATGCAAAGAGCGGTCTTTGATAACTACCTTGAGACACTGGAAGATAAATAATTGAAAAGCTACCATTTAGAAAAGGACAGAACTAGCTTGAAGAGGTTTGTACCATATTCGTCAGCATAAAACTATATCAACATTTTTATTCATGCCTTTAAAGAATACCGTTACATACCAGTAATATAGTCAAGTTCTCTAGCTCTATTGTGCATGATGAAATCCGGGTTAGGAACATAATATTGCAGTTGTCCACTGCTTTAGGAGAACAAAATAATTTACTTTATGATTAATTCCAAAAATTTAGCTATTGCTGCAAAGATACCTATCTAGTACAGCAAAATTCATATTTTTTTCAAGAGGAAACAATCATGCGTAATGTTTTAACCAAGCACGCCTAAAGTTGTACTCAACGTAGTTACTATTCATGGAATTGATAACTACTGACCAGCAGGAGATAACTCTTTACTAAACATAGATTATCAGCTATGGGATCGTTGATCTTTTCCAAAAACTGAAAATGATTCGGATTATTTCGGATTTGGTGATAAAAAAATCTTAAAAATAACAATTTTCTGGGATATACGCTTCAACATCTGTACGCCCTTCTATGGGACGTACAGATTGAAGTAAAGAGTTAAATGCCTTGACTCGTAATTCAATCGGATACGGCAATACAAATTTGGAAAAAACCTTGCATATTCTGAGGTCACTGTCTTTACTTTACCGACCTTGTTTATTTCAATTCACTTCCACAACGCAATAAATTGTAAAGGTTTTGTAACGAAGGACTTGCTTTGCAAAGATGGACCGCTACACCAGTGAAGAAAGGGTCGCGCTTTGGATCAGACCAGGCCAGTTCGGGACCAGAACGTCACGAAGACTCGTACATCCAAGTGGATTCTCAATTGAAATGCGTTTCTTTGCGTGAAATTTGGGAATCATGTTCGTGCCAGATCTTGAATGACACCCAAAGCGGTTGGAGCACTAATAGTGAATCACTGAGGACACATCTCAATTTTTTTTCAAGACGGAAAAAATTCTTGGACAACACTTTACTAGGAAAATCAATTAATACGCTGCAACCAAGCAAAAAATAACCATACATATTGTAATATGAATGATGTGAAAACTATATTTCAAAGCATTTTTCTCAATTAAAGTATTGTTATGACATAGCTTTACGGCACAGAATTCGAAATTTTTCTCAATTAAAGTATTGTTATGTCTTATGTTTAAGGCACAGAATTCGAAATTTAAGCAAATATTATATGTAAATTCGTATTAATTTTCGTCACGATACCTTGATAATTATTAGGATACATTATATTAATATAAAACGCATGTTTTCACTTTTAGGAGAAATTTGTACGTATGATTTCGAAATATCAGTTCATGCTATAAATCTACGTGTTAAAATAGCGTTAAAATGCCAAGAAATCAAATCGATAAACTGCAATTATTTCTCTCTCAGAGCTATAAGCCAAGTGTGGGCATATATGATGTTTTCATCAACAGCTACTTCAGCCAATTATACTCAAGGTAGGCATAATAATGGTATGTACCATTAAATTAGCTTCCTGATAAGATAGAAAACGTGAAACTTTCGCGTTTGCCTCTTACTTCTCATTTATGTACCTACAATCAGGCACCAAAATTTGGGATTCAAAAGAGATCCTCATTTATTTGAAATGATACCACGGAGTGTGCGGAAATATTTCAGGATGTTTGTCTGCATGTACTGTTTTTAATGATTTTATCAACTTATAATGCGTATTATTTTTTCTTATCCATATAATAAAGTTCTGATCGTATATTATTACAATCTGATCACGCAAATTTGTTTTGGTTATTTGGATATATGTATATCGCTTTTGACTCTAAAATAAATAATTGGTTTAAGGGATATGGTGTATTACTTTAACATTTTTGAGAATATATTACATTTTTTGCGTGGTGTGATGTATATATAAGGCTGGAAATCACTGTTACTGGAAACAGCATATTTATTTGCCTGTAAGACGATGAATCTACGCGCAGTGAAAGAATTCATGGCGTGATTCTGCCCTTGGCCGCCAGGAATATTCTCTTCTGTTCCTCGCTTTGAAAGAAAAGAACGAAGGCTCTAGATTCGAATCCCCAAGGGCACGACATGAGGAGCGGACCAAGGTAAGGGCGGGAGAGGCAAAGGTAGAAGGGTTTGGATGCTCAATCGTGAACTGCTGCGGAGCATCGGAGTGCAGGAGGTTTGAGGGGAGTAAGGAAAGAGTGGTGCGAGGAAAGGGAGGATGGATGAAGGTCACAACGTGATGGATGCAGGCGTGCACGGACTATATAAACTGGGGCAGGGCGTGCAAGAGACAGAGCATTGGAGTCGAGGTCGCAGGTCAACCCCGAACTCCTTTCCGTCCTCTACGAAACTCACAAGATTCCTCACTATCTCCAACCGTAATGGAAGCTCCAAATAACACTCTCGCGCAGTGAGATTCGTACATATTCTTGAGGCAGTTTGAGGAAGATTTTCCCCCAGGCACAAAAGAGACATTTTTCAATTTCAGCAGTTGTAAAAAGAATAAAATTAATATTTGACATAAATGCTCAAATTCCAAATTTGACCCTTTTTTTACGCCCTGTGAGGAAAAAGCTTTTAATGTTAAAGGCATGATTTGCGATTCCGTAAAGATTTGTAATTGAGTAATAGATTATTTTTTCAAAATATTCGTGAAAATAAACAAACGTGCCCTCTGTTAAACTTCCAAAGATACCTAAGAATTACGAATTCCTCATATTTTTAATAAAGTCTCTCTGTGGTGCATATACGCAACATTTCACTAGCAAAATGGCTGGTGTGAATACACAAATATTTAGAAATAGTGTGGAAAGTGGCCGATATTTGAGCATATTCGGAAAGTTGAGATATTTTTCTTTACTAACGGACAAAGTTCAAAACATAACATCTCGCTGGAACTACCTACACATAGCATATCAGGTTCGATTTCACTAAATACCAACGCTTGCCAGCTAAAGAAAAGTAGTATTTCATTTCAAATTACAGTGTACAAACAACCACTGAGTGCAAACGGAGTTTTGTCAAGTATAGTCTAAGGTATTAAATTGATTACCATACGCAAATCAACCCTTAGAAAACATTAAACTGATTGTATGCTCACATAAAATACACACCAAAGGCGAATAATTCGCTGAAGTACGTAAGTGATTGACATGCTTATGAGGAAAATGTTCCATTTTTTGTAAGACTGTGAAACTAAATATAAAATCAAATGATGATATTGATTTTTGGTGTTGGTTAATTTAAAAAAAACACCGGCAGTACTTTGTAAAACAAGTGATGTATACAATCTTAGAATAATAATAAAAATTTTTAGCGTGTTAGCTGTTTTTCTATTCGCGTAGTTATTTATTTACGTTATATTTATTTATTCATAAAAAACAAAGTCTCTGAATTTTCACATTATAATAAAATAATATAAACAATATACTGTTACTGTCTTTAATTTTTTGTTGTCCAATTCTATTTTTTAAACACTAAGTCAAAGCGTACTGAGTCCATTAAAGATATTAGAATATTTTAATTGATTATATATGTATTTTAATACACAAATGTCATTCTGTACTGCAGTTTTTTTACTGTTATGTTCTATTTATTACCCTGATGATGTTTATAAAAATTGACGATACCCTTGTAAAGGTCGCTTGAGACTTATAAACATTGACCGACACTCCAAGAAAGCCATTGCCTAAATTTCACGCTAGATCTTGAAAAGACAAGAGATTGTAAAAATCAATGTCTTGCCTTCGGACGAAAGGCGGTGGGACAATGTGTACTTTTCAACGCTCTCCCTCCATAATAAATCAATTCATTAATTAACGTTAAGTGCGCTTTCGCCAAGTGGTGGATGCTTTGAGGGCTCTTGGATGAAACAAAGGACGTCGCCAGGGAATAAGCAGGGGAGAATATGAGAGGAAGGCATGATGGGTTCCCAGGGCGACGAAGCATACGAGGTGGATTCGGGTGAGTTGGGGGGGTGGGAAGAAGACCTGGAGGGGAAGGGGGCGGACCCCTGTCATCCTCTCTTCCCCACGTTTCTAAATTAAATTCTTATACGCGGACGACGTGAGTGGGAGTTTTGCGTATGTGTGTGTTTAGACGGAGTCAAGGGTGGAGTGTGATGAAGAGGCGATGGAGGGGGTGGAATGGTGTGGGCGGTGGCTCTCGAGGGGTGGTCCCATCTTGGGACGACAGGCCGTTGAAAATGGCGGGGAAAGGGGAAAGAAGGCGCGGATAAGAGCATGTGGGATGAAGAGGGGAGCGTTAGTTCTTTTAATTATCGCTCCTCTCCCTCCCAAATCCCACCCATCTGATCGGAAAATGGAGCATTTGCCTGATTGGAAACTCTTTCCGTGACTCTGCGGAGCGTCGGCTGTGATGGCGGAGGAAGAGGTGGGGGGCTTTGCTTTAAGGATTAAGCATTTTTGCGCCGGAGGGGACGGATTCAAGGATTTAGTGAAAGTCCTCTTTTCCATCTCGAGGGGAATAAAAGGGAGAGACGGGAGGAGAACCCAAAAGGGAAGGGGATCCTCCCCTCATCACCACACGAAAATTAAGCCACCTCTTTCAAATAATTTTTCAATTTTTCAACTTTCATTTTGGACTTCACTGCATTTTTGCCATTATTCGTCCGATAATTACCTTAAGGATCTCAATGTCTTGACCTCATCAAGACAGAATCAATTTCAGTATAAGATGGGCTTAACCTATCACTAGATACGTATTTACAGCATATTTATACAATAAGATAATATTGTTACCATTCCTTTAGCCTAGTGATTGTAGGAGAAATTTATTTGTACATAAAAGTGCATTTTTGTGATAATTCACTCCATAAAACACGCATTTGAGGTGTATTGTAGGATAATATGTAGATGCATGTAGATTTAGCTAATGCAATGAGATTTCCTCTTTAATAAAAATAATAGGTCCAAATAACTGTGGAACTGGCCAGCCAGGTTGTTACGTTAACGGAGTCACCCGCTAACCCGGAGTACTATATAGTTACTTCATACGTCATGTCTCTATTGCTGCTTTTTCTACAGTATTAACTTCGTTCAAAAATAAATTCGTACATAATAGTCATTTTTGGTATCTGGAAAACGCAAATAGTGACGAATGTAAAAAAAGTATTGTATTTAGAATATATAATCGACTTCAAGGTTAAAAGAGTTCAAGACATGAATTAACGAATAAACGGGAAATTCAGGATGATTTCTTGTCTCTCAGAATAAACTTTAACCTTGAAATAATAATAATCAATTATTATATTTCGAGCCAGTCGTGTAGCGGATTGATTTTTTAGAAGTAATTAATTTAGTGCACTGAAGAAATAAGAATTCATTAAGTAAGCGTTTGAAAGGTTATTGGTTTAATAACATAATTAAGATATCAGCTTAATGAATTTACCCTCGGTTCCCTATCCCATCGACGAAGAAATATTATATGTCTAATCGTCTACTTGCTATTAATATTTACCAATATATTCTCGGAGGAAAATATAATGTGTTTTGTTATCGTGATTATGAACGTTTGCGTAATGGCTCAATTAATTCAGGGTCTGATCCAAACACATATTTGAATCACAATTTTATTTATTTAATATAAGAGATCTCAGTGACTCAGGGAAAGCGCTCTTCGTATCTGATACATTTTACACTTGCGTCAAGGAAATAATTCATGGTGAAATGTGCCTGGATGATTCTTATCTGAAACAGAGCGCAATTTGAAGTAGTTTATTCCCCGGGAAAAAGCAATGTTTTTAATCAGATCAAACTCTAATCATCGTATATAACACCGCTTATTTCCTTAAAATATCCTGCCAACATCCTTTTTTAAATATTTGATTTTTATTTATCCTGAAACTTCTCTCAGTCTCACAGATTAGCGTGACCGAACGCAATTTACTTTTGTCATGTTTTTCCCATTAATTGCTCTGCAAGAGAAACCAATTTATGGAGCTTTATTGATCACCTCACATCCGGTTATATATGCATTTTTCTGAATTCTGTAAATAATAGATTAAATATTAAAGCAGTTTGCTCTTATTCGAGCGATATGAGAAAACTATATTAACCCTTCAGAGAGTATCTGGAAATCACATTCATTATCCATTTCAATTTCCTTGATCTGTAGAAAATACTTGACTTGCTGATGCTTTTAATTCGTTGCAGATAACATGCTTTTTTTCAATTCCCCTGACGAGAGTGTGCTGCATGATTAATTCCCATTCCTCAGAATATTTGGGTAGAAATGACCCTTTTTTCTAATTCTGTTTTTAATTATCTTTGTGAGTTCTTTTCTTTTCCTTTCATTGAATTTTTGGTTCATTTAATCGCAAATTGTTTACAGTGAAGATCTGAAATAATTTATGGCCTGAATAAATGAAGAGTGATGAATGCATTTCATCTACATAAGTATAGTTAAAATTAAATTGTTCGTGGTATAAGGTAAATAAGGTATATTTTCAGTTGTTTTGAGCAAATACTTTGAGAGTTGGAATAATGACTATAAATTTGACCTACAATGAACACAACAAAATTATATTATAGATGCCCTATCTCAGCTTAAAGAGTGATGTACTGTCTTTGGTGCTTTATGTTAGTTCTTCAGATCAGCATAGTGATTGCAGAAACAAATATGGAATAAGCATAACATAAGAGAAAGTACGGTAATTGACAGTGAGATAATTGAATAGCCCAAAAAATAATATCCGGAATTAATTTCAAAATGACACAAAAATACCACATAAAAACGTATGCTTCAAAGTACCCGATTTGCATATAATTTTCCAAGATCTTTCAGCATGATATATTTATAACATAAAGAAGCATTACATAAACACATTGCGTTTAACACAAAAAGAGCACAAAGAAACTTTGAAACATTGAACGACTTTCATGTTCAATGATATTCAATTGTGTAAGATGAAACAATTGAAAGCGCACCTTGGGAAGTATAGTCTGTCCTTACGCGGACATTAAATCCTCCAAAAAATCACCAAAGACAGCTTTGCACCCGAAAGATCACAATTTTTCGAAACCAATCCGAAAATAAGCGAACATGAAACATCTTTTTCTCGTTCGTTCCGCAGAGTGTGATTTAGAAGGGTGAGCGTGGTCGGGGGATGATTATGGACGGGATGGGGGATGAGGAGGAATCCTGCAGCCACTCTGCGCACCAGCGAGCGGCATTTGTTCACATTAGCGGCGCCGCCGATGAGAAGTTTTGACCGATCCGTCATATCGCAGCTCATCAAGATTCCGCGGCGCAATAAACCCCTTAATATGTATCTCACGCGAAGTGTTGCCGTATTCATGACCCTGGCCCTTTCTTTCTTCCCCTCCTAACCCCCGTTGCATTCCGCTCACCCCTTTACCTCATCAATCTCCGATCCCCCTCTTTGCCACGAACCCCCGGGCCAAGAAGAAGGCCACGCCCCCCTTCCCATCATTCCCCTAAAATCTGGCCGCCATCCCTCAACTCTTCCCTCGCCCCCGCATCCTCATCGATATCCTCGTCAGTACACATCTTGCGTAAGAAATCACACCAAAGGCTATCTATAAATTTGGAAGTTAATGCAGGGGCATGAATTCAGATGAAGCCAAGTACCCGAGAAAGAGAGAGAATTCAGACCCAGCCTAACCAAAGCACATAACAAACATCGGCCGTGGTTCATTAAGGTGGTGTTTTGCTTATTTATCCACTTGTGCAATAATTGGCATACATTTTCTTACAAGAAATACAACTGGGAAAATGTAAAAAAATTCAATGCTACTAGTTTCGTTATCGGCAATTTAATGCTATTATAACTTGTGGCCTTTAAGTTCTCTCGGAAGAAGTTCGATTCTTCATGCACAGGTTTTCTACTATGCGCGAAACAAGACATTTCCCATTATTATAATAGTGGCTAGCTAGCATTAGGTTACCATACCGATTATAAACAAGTATTTTCATATGAAATTCACTTAAAATTTGTATTCCACGCCGTAAACCATTGTGAAATAAATCATATTAATCCCTTTATAAAGCCAAAATTTACATACAAAAGAGTTCATGAATTATTTATACTATTGAATGTGCGGTTATTTGATCATGCAACAGAGGTGATGAAATAGTGAGTAATCCAAGAGTTTTTCTCGTTCATTCTTGAAAGTACACTCAATGACCCACTATTACTACTCCAGTGACGTTAGTTTGACTCTAAACCTTAAGGCTACATATTCCAGTAATTCAGGAAACTGAAATTTTGCGTCACTGAATTGCATTTATTAGAATTTCCTGGCTTGGGATACTGTAATTTTGACTTAAATTTGAAAATATTTTCATGACCGCTTAAGAAGATCGATAGTGTTTCCGCAAAAATCGTCAACAAGAACGAGAAAGCATACATAAACTTTAAAAAAATACCTATTCAGCAAAAATTAGTAATACTGCCGATATCAAAGTAGAAACTGCGATAAATGTTTAAAAAAATAGCGCTGCAGTCTGGAAATAGCGTTCAGCAATACATCTGAGAGAACTGAGGAGTAAATATCTATTCCTTCCACATAGAACTGATAAGTTTATCAAGAAAATAAGACATGGAATAGTTCATCTTCTTAAAACAGTGAATTAAAAATAAACTGACTTCCAGTTTAGTTAGGAAATTAATATATAAAATACTTGTTCCATCAAAATGTAACATAAAACAACAAAAAATTACTACGTTAAATTTATACTGATTACTGCAAAACGTATTACCAATAATGCTTTCAATAATTTGAAACAGCTACGCCGCAACATATAATTTACAATATTTCAGTGAGAAACACACAGAGTTAGTAAAATCGTCACTTTTCCATGACAATATATCCATGATTCCTTAAATATATGCGCATGAGTGCTTAAGCTGGTTTTACTGCTTCACGTTAATTAGTATACATTTTTATAGACTTGGTTACCTTTCCTGCCTCACTTTGTTTTTTAATATAATATATTTTTGGCCCCGCATTGTCTATGGCCGAATACTTTATCCATTTGAAAAAATATTATATAGCTTGACTATCAATTTCACCCTAATCAACTAATCAACAGTCTGATGTATTTTACTAGGTCCAAACTTTCTGTTAACATAAAGCTGGAACAAATGCTACTTCATATAATCAGGCATTTTTTAATAAGGACTTAACATTGTTTTATATGTTTCTGATTAATGCAAAACGTATTGCCAATAATGCTCTCATTAACTTTAAAGAGCTACACCGCAACAATTAATTTACATCAATTCAGAGTGAAACACACAGCGTTAATTATTAAACCATTTTCTCTGTCCTCTTGAGTAAATTTTCGTAGTTTTTTATTTCAATGGACGTTGTTTATAAGTACGGGATACTTTTCACGCAGTTCAGTTCGATAGATACCCTGCATTGTCGATGTTGTTTGTTGTTCCATCATGTCACACCAAGCTCACTAGAACAGAAATATATTTTTTTTAATTAACGAAAATATCATATTCTATTCTGTCACAGAGTAATATATAACGGAGATTTTCGAATTGTTGTTTATATAGGTGTTTATCCTGTTGAAATCATCTTGAAAAAGTGACTTGAGTTTCACATATTAAGTCTCCATATTAATTAGAACACGTTTTGGTATATCAGAAGCTTAACTTTTTAGGATATAATGTAGAATTACCATTTATTCACTTACAATTAGATGGAAGCTGTATCTGGTATACAGACAAATGCGGTGGTTCTCAGAGTAGCCTGTCGGATCCTCCCTGCATTTGAGTCCTCATACGCATTCTCCTCGATATCCCGATCTCGATATCAACGTCATATCGCCCTATCGCCTGCTGCATTCAACCTTCACCCCAACTACCATCAATCCTTTAGCGCCGGAGTCAACATTCCCTCATCCCTGGCGTCCCCCATTCCATTTCGACCCCTCTCCCCCACCGCCTCCCATTCTCGTATTATGGCAGACGTTAGCGAGATGGGGAAACAGCTGTTCTCCCTCGCTAATAACGGTCCCTTTTCCCTTCAAGCAATCCATCCCGCTTCTCGTACCACCCCCTCTCCCCGTCCCTCTAACGATCTTTCCAAACCTCGCGCCATCTCGCCTCTTTTAAGATCACTCCCTCCCCTTTGCACTCACCCCACTGCAGAGCCCCGTGGACCAAAACCTCCCATTTGATCCCACTCTCTCTGTAATTTTTCTCTGCCTTCCTTTTTATTTTTTTCTTTAATCTTCGATACAGCATGACGGTTTGTCGAGTTGTTTCGGCAGTAGCAGCCGTGTATATGCCTCTAGAATGCTTACCAGTCCCTCGCTACATTTGCACCAAACTTGTCACATTTTCAATGTTCCAGGGACGCAGTACCCCTGCAAAACCTGCCGCTGAACGTCTCGTTATTTTTATGGTGACTTTTTATTCTCTTCATAGTAAATGTGGCGATTTGTTATCTTTTAATATCAGGCCATTGTAAATTCCTTTCCATTAAAAACTCCAATCTCTTCGGATTTCCTGGAACTGGCGTTGATTAGTTTTCCAAATAGATGTTTCCGAGCAGTTGGAGCCATCCTCCTGCCTGTCTATTGCCGTCCAACTGATAGGTACCGCACTTCCTCTATCTCCCTATAAAAACGGATATGAGGATCGTAAAATATCTCTCACCAATTAGACTGATAGTTTATATCAATACAGGATTTTTCACCGGAACAGTAATCCTTTTCGCAGCGAGTTAATATAAGAAAGTACCACGCATGAATTGAAACTCTTTAGACAGTTGTCTTTTACTTGAAATTTAGAAAAAGGTCTCGTGTGTTGATTTCTTGCGAACCTTTTATCAAATTAATTCGATTATTTTGTACGCGAAAGATATATTTAGCCTAAAATTAAAATATAATAGGCTAAATATAGGGCCAAGAACTCGATAATATGCCGGATACAAGCACCGGATTTTGCTTTAAAAGCGGCAGTAATTTTGCCATTGATAGAAGCACAAGCTGTTGGCCCTGTTCACTATTTACCATTATTACAGTACCATTATTTTCATTCCTCTGAGCTGCGTCGTTTTGATTTAATTTAAAAACTCAATACTTGGGCTGTACTTGGCATATAAAACCAAAACACCAAATTTAGGATCCGGTATTAAAATCCAAATTTATGAATCCTCCTTATAAATTTCGTTAATTTTCACAATTCATGAACAAAATAATTTTTGGAAACATTGCATGAAAATATTGAGTACCACTGGAAAAGACTTAAAACTCTACTAATAATATTATGAAACTAGTAACTATCCCAGTACTTATTTGGATTAAACCTGTGATGAGATTCATTCATTTAAATTCACCAGCTCCTTTTCAAATTGTTCAACGCTTATTTGTATTCGATTACCAGGCTCGTATATGTTGCAATCTATACCACTCAATCCTTGATTGTCAATCAAACAAAAATAACAGTTTTTAGTTCTAGGGGCTGGTTAGCCAATCGAGAGCATCTACTATTTTGAAATGAAGAAGATTCTGTTTGATGACGTCACAACTTAGAGCCGTTTTGGGAAAGTATGAGGTTTTTCATGTAATGCTCAATTTAAATAAATCTAAGAAAGAATGGCTCAGTGAGATATATGAAGAGGGCACTTGCTATGCTGAGCAATGCAAAAAGCTGAAGCCAGTCCGCCATCATCGTTGACCCTCATTTTATCAACGCGATTGCGGGATAACGCATTAATGTATCAATTTTACCGTGTTTTCCATCAAAAACTTACTAGAAATCAGCATAAACTTGCTTATTAAATGTGGATTCTACTGACGTATTTTTTTAATTTATTTAAATTAAAAATCACAGCACTCTGAAGAAAACAATTGTAAAACTGAGTAGAGTCAATTGCATTAAATAGCCAATATATGTTTCAAGAGTTGCTTTCCTTAAATTTCAAACAGATATTCGATATTCTTGCTTTACATTAGCCACAAATTATTCCATTCCATATTGCTACCGATAGGACAGTAAGATAACAGCAGGGTTAAGCAATACAGTTTGTATTTCAGTTTTCAGGCTTCCCTCTTCATATATCCCAATGGTATTGCTAGATCCAATTTTAGAATTTAATGCGTCACTACTCTGAATGTTAAGCAAAACTGAGATTGGAATAAACCAACAATGCCAAAAATATAAATCATGGGTTTATATATGAGAAAGAATCTTGTCAATCAAATAAAATTTGATGTTATTCAATGCCACAATTTGGAAAATCCTTGCTGAAGAACAGGCAATGGTTATGAAAGGTAATCGCATAATTGTCATAAAAATTTTATGTTTGGTTTCCTAGCACCAACCATGTCAGATCACCAAACTTTATGGCATTTCAGTCAGATTGGTTTTGCATCGGTATTTAAATCCTGAGGAATTCAAACGCTAGGCTGATCCAGAAAATATCGATTCATAAGAATAGATTTTCATGTGTTACACTAATATAAGTAATGAATTTTACTGGAGACAGTGGTCACCTCAAAGTTACGTGACTTTAACTAATACTGCGGAAGAAAACGGGGATTTATGTGTTCATTTTATGGCTATATTTGATGGTTTGACGAGCTTTAGTTTTTTCTTAGTGACTACTAAGTAAAGAGCCTCTGAATTAAACTTATCAGCCCGTGACAACAAGAGAATGATAAGCTTTGAATGTTATTTCCAGAAATCTACGGCTATCCTTAACGCAATTACATTAAAGAGTTAAACGTAGATTGTATTAAAATGGAATATCAGTACAACAATATCAGTGAGATTATGAGATATAAGTGTAATGCCTTAGCCACACACAAAAAACAGCCATTTTCTCGATAAAAACGACATGTTCTCATAAATTAGCAACTTCAGTTCTCTAGCCTGAGTAATGTGTTATGTTGGACTGCGTGGAAGACATTATCGATTGGCTGAGCGACGACTGGTAGAATTGAAGGGGTAAATGCGCATTAATATAAGGATAGGTGGGAATGAAACTTCACTGAACAGTGCGATATGGGGAGAAGCATAGAGTATGGACAGGCTAACAATTGTATGACACTACGCACGAATGGCCAACAGACACGAACTAATGAAGGTTTCACTGAACGAAGGGCGTTTTAAAGCCGAATATTGTCACCAGTTTGACGTTCTCTGTAATTTACGTCCCCGTTGACCGATCCGATACCCTATGAAGTTTTATACGTCATTCCTTCAGCGTGACCTAACAGTCATACTGGCTTCAAAATGCCAATAAAAGAAACAAAAAAACCTTTAGAGATCTCATTTCGGCTGTCTATAGCCAGCGTGTATGTGTGTGAAGGCAATTTACTTTTCTAATGCCATCTTGTCACAGCATTTGCCATTAGGTGGAGCAGCTGCACCTCAATGGTTTAGCCTACACTATGCAAAAAATTTCCTCTGAGCAATGTACCGCTAATTTTTAATGTTAAATTATGACCTCTCAAGGAAAACTTGTGATGAGAAAACGAAATTCCAAATTTTTCTGTATTTGGTGTTCCATAAAATTTAAATGACACAGGTTTCTACAAATTAATTTTTCAGTAATAAAATAAGATATGAAGGGAACAAATACTAGCTGGTCTTGAAGAATTTAATTTTCTCTCCCAGCAGCCAGTTTGAATCATGTAATTTTACCCACAGAATGGTATAAAATACCATCGCTAGATTGAATTACATGCCCCTTCATTAGATATGCAGTTTCATATTAACTGGGAGAGTTATGAAATGAAAGCAAAAGTGATAAATTGTTTATTGATATCCCCTCTTTTATATATTTCAATCGAATCAATGAAGATTAATTTTGGAGTTTTAAAGAGTAAAAACATCTATGTTACATACAATGCCCTTCGTAAAAAATATACGAAATATTTTCTTACGATGGTATTATCAGACTATTTTTGCAACAGTTTTCCCTCTATTACGTAGTAGTTTTTGTAACCAAGTGCATGAGCTTAAACCAATTTTTAGTTGACTCTTAATATTTCTTCAAACTAGAGTGAATTATGAAACGTCGAAACGAAGTTAGAGTCCATTAATCATAAGATTACCAAAACCTAATTGAAGAAGCACTATGGCATGTTTTTACGAGCATTAATTTCATGTTTAGCTTTTCTCCAAAATTTCAGTAATGTAGTACCTTTATCTTAGCAGGTAAGATCACGATAATGATAGAAGTTATAAGCATGAAGCCATGTCAAAAAGTATTTAACCCCACAAAGGGTGATTGAGAAAGTTTTTGTAATCCATGCCACATTTTCCACTCAACCCTTTTGTGATCTTTTGAACAGAAATGACGGCAAAGGGCACTCATAGCCGAGGTGGCTTCCCTCCGGGACCGCCATGGGCACCGCATCGTCTCACCGCTTATAATGTGAAACGTCTTCCCTTAAGTTTTGCTCATCTAAGTAGCTAGCTGCCTTTCATTTCCAACCTTCCCTTAACCTCACTACCACTTGGCTTGCTTGGCTTCTTCGAGGAGGTGAGTTTGCGGAATTCTCTTAAATTTTGGGATGTGAATGAGACATAAGACGGAATGAGGGATCTTCTTAGAACAGGTTTCCGGTTAAGAAATGTGATTTTAGCCCAAAGAGATCTAAGATGCATAATTTGAACAACTTCCCCGAGTTTGAACTCCAGAAGGTGAATTTCAATGTACCCAATTCTTTGCTCGTTTTACTAACTCTGTAGACGCTCATAAGGGTTGCTCATGAGCGTGGCAAAGACGAATACCAAGATAAAACAGTTATTTTCCAGAATACTGTGAGGTAAGATGATAAAAATTAGGATATAGCCAACTTATAGCACTGCTTAAACTTCAATCATGTTGGCTTTTAACGGATAAGCATCCTACCCGAGATAGCAACGGCATCACATAGTATTCGAAGAGCAGCACTCATCATAGATTCTTAACTAAGATGAGCTGATATCATCATATTTTGTAGAATACTATATCTTCAGACATGCTACGTACAAAAGACGCAATTTTCGTGGCAGGGTTTCATTTGTAAAAAATTGAAGTTATCGTCTATCACCTATCAGCAGATAAATAACCTAGACATATTTTTTAGTATTTAAAAAAAAACCTCCTTATATGACTGACTAAAATAAAATAAAGCCTCAATTCATTAGTAAGTGATGTATAAGATATCTTTTTCTTTGATCAACGAAATAAAAAAATAAAATAAATGCATCATATAAAACAATGGCAACAAATGTTTAGAGGTCTTTTTTCATTATAAATCACATAAACTTCAATCTTTCAATTCACTTATTATATGTTAAAACTCAAACAAAATTGGATTAACTTTCACAGTAAACTTTACAGAGTAATCAGATTATGAGGTTCTAGTCATTTACAATACCCGAGTGCTAACTCTTTACCAATTCACGATACAACGGAAAGTATCATGAAATTAAGTTTAAGTAATCACTAGCCATTAAAGCGCGAATATCTAAAGGTAGAGATTATTTACCTAAACAGGAGTTTTATCTCAGAATTCTCCATATTGTGGAGTGGGTTTTAGATCAAAGTAACCTTAATATTGATAACAATTATGTGCATAAAGTTAACTTCATCTTAAGAATAGGCTTGCTTGAGAGCGACAGCTTCTGACGTACAGCGAGTTGGGGTTTAAATGAGGCTGTGAAAATTAGAAGTCGTTACTTTAAGTCCCACGTCACCAGTCCCTCATTCTTCCTCTCTCTCTCTCACCGAATGAGAGAAATTCCCAGCCTAATCGAAACAAAGAGGGAGCTCCAAAGAGTGGTGAAAATTCCATCACCTTTGCACACCAAAACAAGACCTTTCTCCGCAAAAAATCCAATACAAACCAACCATGTAGGCAACACCAGTTTTCCGTGATGGATGATGAATTTTTCAGAATCGGATCGGCAGAGTAAGTTTTTTTACCATGGCCTACCCACGAAATGATCCCTCCCTCTTCGACCGAATCTAACCATCCAGCATGTACCACAGGGAATGTAGGAAACCGATTCCTGTCCATTCCACAGATAATAACGCACCGACGAATCCATCTCAATTTTGAGCCGACGAAGAGGGATGAGTCTCACGCACAAGTGTCCTCCTCTTCCCTCGTGCAACCACCCTCCGCACACGTTCCAAGGGGTGTGGGGGGGGCAGTAAGAGGGGGCAAAGTAAGGTTCAAACGGATAACCAACCCCCTTCCATCCACGAAGGAAAAGAAAAAAAAGAGCTACTCCCGCGTTTGGCACCCTCGCGCAGGTGGTAAATGCATCTTGCATGAAGATGAATTGTTCCAATATACCCCGAGTCTAATCACTACATGGGGCCGGGAAAATTGTTTCCACCACCTCCCCTTTATATCCATTTACCCCTGCGTCTCTCATGGGTCACCAGGCGTCTCTTTCCAAAGCTACACCGCCTGAGCCGATATATATCTCCACAAGGGGAAGCCCTCTTCACTACGAACTGCACACTCACCCAATGGTTCGCAATAACCTCTATCCTATCTTCCACTTCTTCCTTTTCCTCACTATTCTTTCCATTGCCCTTGAATTTCTCTCCTCGTTTCCAATGCCTCATCTTCTCCTCTCTTTCACGTTTAGCAGATACTGAATACTATACTGCGAACCATAAATAGTGGTTTAAGGGCGCCAGTCATGTAATGTGAAGAAAGAGGCAAATACAAATAGGATGATAGAGAGAAAAAGTGAATTGATGAGTGCAAAGAAGGACTTTTTCTATCCATTCAGTTGTGTATTCTCATTTGAACATTCTCTTTTTCTTTTTCCTACTAACCTATCTTTCTTGAACTACTGTGCGGGGTGTATAAAATATCCTAGCCTCATAAGAAAACTTTCCTCGAGAGATTATGATATAAAAGGCTTTTAATTTTTAATTTTTTTTAAAGCACCACAACAAATATTACGTTTGAAGTTATTTGACGATGACGCTACAAAAAGCTTTGAAACTAGAGTAGTGTGTGCTATTGAATTTGTGGTACTGTAAAAGTAACCTTATTAAAAACTTTTCATTATGGAATACCACCAAGTAATTAAGATGGATGCTTTATTTGTTCATTGTGATATGGCAGCAAAACCAGGGTAAATGTGTCAGCATGTGCACCATTATTGGCTAAATGAAGTGTGGATTGTGGATTGTGTACCTGAGAATTGTTTGCAGGAACAATAGGTTTGCTTCGGCTAGGAATGAGTGGATGACGAAAAAAGTTTGATAAGATGCTATAACAATAGACCAATCCCAAGGAAGTGAGCTCCGCTGGTTGGGAAATATCGAGAAATTGGAAATGAGTCGAACGGAGAGACAAATTGTATTAAAATGAAGAGGTATGTTGTAGTAGGGTGAAGGGAATTACGTGATTGGTATATATGTTTTCCACACGGAAACTCGCTTTATTTGAAATAAAGAAGCACTTTAGCCCTTTAGAAAAAAGGCACAATAGTCTCTGATTACTCCAAGCGTAATTCTCCAGTCGCCTTCGTAGCACCATCGATTGGCACTCAGCAGTTTTATCAAAGCGTAGGCTTTCCTTTATGCTAAGTTTACTTCACCAATAAAGTCTTTCCAATCAGTTAGTAAGTTCCCTTATGCTCACAGCGTGTTCAAGATGTGGCCTCACCAAGGCGAAGTAATATACCTGTCTCCCACACTTTACACCCCTTATTCCCCACACATTCAGTGTACCCCACACTCAAGTGGGAGAACTTCCCTTCACACGCACACACAGAGAGATAGAGAAAGAGAACAGTCAACCTCCGAATACTGGTCCCTCGCCCTCACTGAGCCACCCTCCTCTGCCGCTACTCCACCTCTCCAAATCAAGGCGAACCCTTATCCGCTCGCTTGATGAAAAAGGAAGACGTAACGGCGAGAATACCTCGGAGAGCAGGGAGGAGGAGATTGGCGGGGGGTCTTACGGAAAGAAGGAGATGGGAGGAAGGTAAGGTGAGAGATGAAGGTGGTGATCACGCTTCAGGGGGGAGTTAGGAGGCTTGGAGGGGTGGGCGCAGAGGGAGGGGCTTTGGAAAGGCGGAAGATGACCAAACGGGGGGAGAGGCGAGAAGGAGATGGCGAGGCCGAGTAAGAGAGAGACTATTTTTTGGTCGGTAGGGGATTGAGAGCGTGGACGGCTACACCGAAAAACTTTGTGGACACGAAATGCTGTGTGGGGTTCAGAAATGGAACAGAACGTTGAAGTGGAGAAAGAGTTGTAAAAATGATGAAACGATCGAAAATAAGAAAATGTAATTCAAAACTAAAAGAGTACACTTCAAATCGGTAGAAGAAGCTCTTATTTTGTGGAAGGCTGCCATGATTAATAACAACTGACATACTTTGTGACTTTCAAAAACTTTTTATTAACAGACGACCGGTCTCGGCTGTTAAGCCATCTTCAAGTCCTTCAGGCCACTGAAGTTGGCTTAACAGCCGAAACCGGTCGTCTGTAAATAAAAAGTCTGTGGAAGTCACGAAGTGTGTCAGTTGTTATTTATCATAAGAGTACACTTGATGAGTATCATAACATAACGTCATATAACAATTCATTAACAATTATGAGAAATCTCAAATGCCAATCAAAGAAAAGGAAAATTAACTCAAATGAACGCCTTTCGGTCACCCAGTTGACCACCGACTCGAGGAGAACAGATTTTATCTCGTGAACATGTAATTCCATAATTTCTTTGCTTACATGTCTCTTTCAATTGGTAATTTAAAGTCATAAAGCTGGATAATTTGTCATATTTGCAATATTTTTAATTTTATGGCATTATTTCCATTGTCTTAAATCGATAATGTAGTGCACAACTACGCACACTAATGCAAGATATAATTCACTACTAGGGTAAAATCGCTAGAAAAAAAATTTATAGCTGACATTTTCAAGTTTTGACAATGAGTTTAGTGCAAAATTTTGGGGATTCATTTGGGAGATACGGGTTGTTCAAAAGTCTGGGAGGAGTTTATAAATGATAAAAGTTATTTTATTTTTAAATTTTTACAATCTCCTTATGAAAAAGTTTACAGTCTGATGGAACAGTTTGGATTAATCTATTAACACTACGTCAAGAATATAGCAATAAAATCCTAAATATTTCAGTAAAAATATCTTTTTAACCAAAAAGCTAAGCTTTCACTTGTGGAAGAACATCATAGTGACCGAAAAACCGTTTGTATCTTCTTCACTTTATTTACAATATGCCGACCAGTTTCGGCGGTCAAACCATCATCAGGTTCATTGTGGAAATTGTGGAAGCCACAAATGTGGATCATTAAAATATTATTATTAAAATTTAGAGCCAAGATCAAACACAGTTATCATTAAATAAATGGAGCACTATATAGCCTTTATCATATTCATACTTGCTGGAAAGATATCAAAAACATCTCTACTTAATCGATTCCGTTCTGAATTCACGACGTTTGGAAATTAATACATCTTAGCATTAGGTATTTGTACATCCGCTTTAATTTGTAGTCATGGTCTTCCTTTCCCAAGAACGGTGGTAACTCTATGTTGTCATGTAGCTCCCATTCTTCACTATTATGATCTTTTCACACGGTCAATATACAAGTGGGGAAAGAGGTGCGATTGTAAAAAAGATTTAATTATAAAAACGAGTAAATTCAATTGTAAGCCAAATAACACGGCATATTAAATCAGACTTATTCATTTTTAAAGCACTTGCTTGTAAATATAAAACTCCAAAGTTCCATAAATTACGTAAAAATATTCCGTGGTTTGGAGCTAAGGGTAATACAGTAGACAGTTTCATGGACGCGTTGAAGTGTGAAAGGGGGCTAAAATAGCGTGAAAGAGCTATTACTTCGGGAAAAATCATTATTAAACCTGGAAAACCATTGCAAAAGACAGTGCTACCTGTAAAAATGGGAAAATACATAAGAAACATGTGGACAACATCAGTGCCGGTATGAAAACCTGTTCACTTAAGTCACTTTCTGGTAACTTCCTGAAGTCACTATCAGGTAATTTTTTTTAAACTAACGAGGCGAACGGATCCTCCGTGTTAGCCTCAGGAATACCCACAACTGAATTCATGAACCGAATAGCTTTAAGCTCATTCCGAATCAAGCTAAGGCAACGAGGGTCCCACAAACCGAGCCAACAGCTGAGTGTTGAAGTTTTGAAGGTCCTCCTGACGCAAGGGATCTCTTTAACTTATTCTGGACACGGTCCACGATCCACTGACATGGAGACTTTGAGATGATGGCGAGGAGAAGAATCGGAGATGGAATTATGTTAGGGAGAAAAATGTGGTCGGGTATCAAGGGAGCCCAGGGGGGATGGGAGGGAGGGAGAGGGAGGGAGGGAGGAGGGGGGTAAAAAGTAAAAGGAGTGGCCGGCTTAAATGCAGAGGGGATTGGGGGGGTGGGGGTGGAGGGTTACTTTGGGTCCAGGAGGAGACGGTGGGATATGAGGGGAGTGAGGAGGAGATCTTCTTGGCCAGCCTTCGTCTTCTTCTTCCTCTGCTGTTGCAGGGTGTGTGCTCTCGAGGCCGGGTCGGGTGTTTGACTTTGGGATGGACCAAGACGTGGACGAGGATTTTGATGAGAAACTGATTTCGGGGCGGCAGGGTTTCTTTTCCGCAGTTCTTTCCTCTTTTTTTTATTCCCTGATATCCCTTGCCTCCGTTGCCAAGGAGACTTGGCTCGCATCAGAGAGAGAGAGCTCCAAGACTTTCCTTAAGTTCCACCGCGGTGGAGGGCGTGGCCATCTCGGGGTCCAGGAGAGTAGGTGTGCCCTGGGAATGGAAGTAGGGGGAGGGGGCGATGGTGATGTATAAGGGTGGGGGAGTCTCTCGGTGTGCTCGTTCATGGGACAGAATCTAAATGTCTGTGGACACAAAATATTTGCATACGAGGGCGTTTGAGAATAATTCGGGGATCTCGGATATTCGAGGATCAGTCTTGTGGGGCCGCGCTCAGTGAAGCACTCCAGTATTTTCGTTATTGATTTTTTAATGTTTCAAAATGTCGAAAGCGCGGAATCATTTTAATCATCGCAAGTTTAAGACAAAAAATGCTGAATTTAATTTGTACTAAAATACTTTTGAGCGGGAGACAGTTAAAAAAAAGTCACGTTTTTATTTAAAATTTCCGGGAATCTATTCTATACGCTCCATCAAGTTCCCGATTGTGAAGCATTCATTGTGTTATCTACGTCCGAGTTTTTTTCGGTATGTATTAATGTTCAATTAATGAATTTTCTAGATGTATAAACGTTATGGAAACAATCCGAATCTTACATCTGATTAGAGAAAACTGCAATAATTGACGAATTTTTTTAGGCACCCTCTAGTCAATTGACAAAGGTTTACATATGAACTACTATAAAACGCCCATAGAAAATATAGTGGTATACGGTCAAAATGAAAAAAGCGACGATTTATAGTTAACAGAAATGTAATTCATGCTGTACGTCATGATTTTAAATGTATGGTTTTTCAATAACTTTTTTCCGCCATTCTGCTAAACACTATCTTCTGTATTATAAGCCATATTGCATGATTTAATAAGTATATAAAGATTAATTTTCGACTGAAAACGATATTAAAAAGGATAAGGTTTACTTAATTCCGACACCCCTATAATCACTGGGTCAAGACAGTTATGATTTATACTTTATAGCATTCTTCGAGGTATAAAGGGTTTCCATTGAGCCATCCCTCTCATATAATTAACATTATGGAAGAGCTTTCAGTATAACTCTCTATTTATCCAGAATAGTTTAGTGTCTCAGCCAATACTTTCCACAGTAGTTGTAAAGTTGTTGAATTTTGCACGCATATGCACGTAAGCTTGGGCCATAAAAGGTAATTACTCAACTGTTTGCCGGCAAAAAGTTATCTAAAAATGTGGCGCGTGAACCACTTTTTGCTAGTTACAATCAAATGCAAACATTACCAGCAGAAAGATGAAAGATAGCTGGTTTCCATGTACAATCTCCTCTTATAAACGGGTGAGGAGATTTTATTTGGAAAAAAACACTCACATATGAGATATCCCAAATAGCTCCACGAAATGATAACTCTTACGCCTGTTCCCTTTCACAACTATCGAGAATATATTATACCCCGTTTTCATGTAAATCAAAAGTTGTATTTACTCGTATCGTTTTGCGGGAGAAATTTTCAAATTTTATAGCTAAAAGTGGAATATTTCTACGGAAAATTGGAGTTCAATAGGTAAAACTCGGGAGTTGTATTTCGATATGGAAATAGACGAACTTCCGTCGTGATTATCGGCCTACCACTGCCCCAATACATTTCATTTGCCTTTGCCTGTCAGCCCTGCGTCGAGATTAAAATCACCAGCCTAAAATATGGAAAAATTATGAAATGCCTCGCAGGAAAAAAGAATATCGAATATATACCACGACTTTTTATATATGTATACCTATATCATTTGCAGATAGCGCCGAGTGCCTTTTGCGTGACCTAATTCACTAGCAGTGTTCCGAATTACAAAAAAAAATGTGTATGGTAGTTAAATGAAGTTTTCAATACGTAATCCGTCCATGAACTTTAATAATGAGTATGGCAGTGGAAAACGTGAAGTATGGGCGCAGTGCACACTAAATGAGACAGGAAATGCAGGAGAATAACCAAAATTCCAAGAACTCGTAATGTATCGAAATAATTAATGATGCCACAAATTAGTTATGGCGTGAGAACTTCAATTAGAACAACAATTTGCTCGTAATCAGTGATTTTTAATTGAAAAGAGTTTCAATATTAAGGTTTAATATACGAGGTTCCAACGTTAAATCCTCAAAAGAAGTCATTACTTGAATGCTTAATGCATACATTAGCAAATTTTCTTCCTCAGTGACAACCATTTTTAAACCATACTCCTTCTTTTGACAGTTCTACATCTATTTATATCATAAACTAAACATTATTTCATTATCAGTGAATGGATAAAATAATTACTGTCCAAGCAGCAGTATTTTCAATATTTCAACAATTCCTTGCGCACAGGCCATCACATCGTCCATTAAGTTGGATGATTTAAATAATTTATTGAATATTGAAGGATATTTTGTGCTTAGTAATTTAAGAAAACATAATATCGTGAAATATAAAAAAGGTGTAGCCAAACTAGAGCAAAAAACTACCATCAGCGAGGTAATATTTAGTACTTGCATTGATAATGGTACCTTATTCTGCTGTTATTGTAAATAAACATTGCCACTCGTTCAGTTATATAATTGTAGGGTATGAAAACTTGCTTCGCTGTCAAAATTTTTCATCGATTAATCAATGCAATGATTTTAACAACAAAAAAATATTGCTGATCAGGAATTTTGATTCGGATCGGCAGTTGACATTTTCAATGAGTGATTTCAGGGAATGAATTCAAATTGTTGCACCTGAGCCTGAAATCACCTTTTGCAAGATGTACATTATTTTCCGAAAGTTGAACTATAATTATGGCACTTACGACAGTTTTATCTTCATCACATTTAACATTCCATTGAGTCACTTACAAGCCAAGTAAGATTAAAAGAATTTTTAAACAAAGACTAATCACGATAATTTTTCAAGCATGGCTACCAAGCTAATTTCATGTATAAAAAATCGTTTGTGGAGGGATGACAACTGCTGACAGACAAGAAGGGGCATGCTACAATTTAAGGCCAATGTATTCAGTCAAAAGGACAAAATTATGTTGGTAGAGGTAGGAAGATGTAAGAGTGAGCAGTTTGGAAAAACCTCGACATATTTCAATATTAACTTATTTGTAAATGCAAAAAGTGATTTTATTCAAGATAACTTTGGCAATATTCATGAATATCAGTAAAAACTACACTTTATACTTCCAACTTATTTAACGAGTGGACCGAAAAATGTGAAGTTTTTATCGGTGTTCGATGTCGTTTTACCTCGTCTTAGTACAGTATCACTCGAAATATGATGTTAACACATGATCTAGTTTATTCACCGGTGCTTGGGAGGATAAATAGGGAGGAACCCGGTATGATTGGTGCCAAACTAGGAAGTTTCGCTCGGGTATTGACATCGCGCGGTGTTTTCATTAATAACTGAAAACATGGCCACTATAACATCAAATTAATTATGAATAGAAGGGAAACATAATGACAGGCGGGATATTTCAATTTACTGATTATTTTTCAGATTGAAAATTACTGAATGACTTGTAGATGGTTCTGATTGCAGAAAGTGGAAATCGTACTGCTCATATTTATGAAAAAGTGATTGGTCAAAGGCACAAGACCGTATTATAGGCGAGTTTAAATCTAATTCTGCATCAATAATTAAATTAAGAAGTTCAGTAGCAATTATGTTGCTTAGCCAGCGGGTTTATTCTATATTACAAGATACAGGAAAGCAATCATGCTAGCGAGTATTTTCGCAACTGTGCAGGGTCAAGTATCGCGGTAAATAGTCTTTTGATACATTTTAGGATATGTATGAGCTCACACCACATACTTTCTCCAATGCCGCTCCCCTACGGTGATTTGGCGGAATAGCGAATCGCAATTTGACCTCTAAATTCCAGAAACAAAATGGAGCAACCCTTTAATTAAATGAGGAATCCAATTCCGCATCGTTTGTATTCGCGGCGAAAATGCTAATCCCGAAAGGATGAGCATCTAAGGAGCAGGGAGAGAAAGGGATGGCTTTGGCGGGAAGAGGGAGAGGTTTTTGAGGGGCGGTTAATCAGAACTCGGGGAAAGATGTCCGAATTAGAGCGCCCTAGGAAATTGAGATTCTGGCAAGAACACGCATTGGATGGCTGGGGGCGGGGCACACTTTGGCCGAAATCGAGGGAATGGATTGGAGGATGAGAGAGTAATCGTTGGGAGGGGAAGTGAGTCAGTCAATGGCACGGGAAAAAATAGGGTGAGAATAGCGGCGTGCTTGGCAGTAGCGGTAGATGACGATTAATTTGACTCTCTGGCAGTGTCAATGGCAATAATGAGAGCATTATATAATGTTTCCATCACCAACGGTAGAATACAAGAACTTTCAGAAATAAAAAAGAGACATCTTAATGAAATATTTAAAAAAAAACTAAGTAAACAATGAAAAACTTGTGAAGTATAGAGAAAGAGGAACTGAACACTTAAAAACGAAAACGTATAAAGATCACAAACGTCGGACATTAATATTACACAGGTCTACAAAAAACATTTTTGGTGCCAAAAAACGTGAAACTAATTTTAACTATATTTTGGGTGCTAAATCTAAATATGAAATCAGTTTTTTTCTATCAGCTCTACTTTTGTAGATATAGCATTTTCATCCCTCAATAATTTTCATTTTATAGAAATTTAGGAATTGTTATTATATACTCCCACTTACATATTATAATTAAATTATTTTAGGATAGATTTCTGTTTACTTTCCCTTTTTGTCTATTACATTATTACTAGATACACTTTTATCTAACATAAAATAATTTTTTATAAACCAAATTAACAAAAATAACATAAGGTATTAAGTTTTTCGTGCATAGCGTGCCAGCATTTCTTCATGTATGTAGTTTAATAGTTGACTGCATCGCTGGGCATAACAAAGCAACTTATAATGGGAGTCTTTACAAAGCTTCCACTGTTTAAATCAGGTGAGATATTCTACCACTTTTGGCGACGCCGAATTTCACATCAGTTTTTCAATCGCGCGATCGAGACTGGTGCAACCCACCGTCAACGCGAGGTTTGGTGGTGCGGCAAGTGTGTGCAATGAATTGTTGCCGCAACCCCTCTGCTATGATGATTTTCCAGACTCATAAATTGAAAATGCTCTGAACATTGTATACTTTGGAGAAATCTCGGAAAAAAAGCATATTTTATCACGTAGGGTGGAGGTCTAGGAGATACTTAAAGACAGCTTTCTTCTGATGTACCGCGGGCATTTCTCTTGTGTCTTGCTTTACAGATCTTTCCGACGAAAATGTGCTCTTAACGTAACATAAAGCATGCCACACAAGAGGATTTTTATGAGGCTGCCAGTCCACTCTGATGAAGTACCTATTCCAAAGTTTTGCCAGCTCCTAGAGCTCAGTGAGGATGAAGTGAATATATGTGATACTTCTTCTGATACAAATGGTAACGGTGGCAGTGATTATGAGGGAACGTCATCAAGTCCTTAGCGTTTCAACCAAGATGAGCTAAATGACCTCATCAGAGATCTAAACCTTTCAAAATGATCATCTGAATTACTTGCCTCTAGGTTGAATGACAAGAATTTACTGGAACAAGGAACAAAAATTACTTTTTATCGTACAAGGGAAAAAGATTTGCTTCCATTCTTCTTTCAAAAAGACAATCTTGTATTCTATCAAGATGTTAGGGGACTCCTGAAGAAAATGTGTCTTCCTGAATATATTTCGGATGATTGGGGTCTATTTATTGAGTTCTAAGAGGAGTTTGAAGTACGTCCTCATTCACAATGGCAACAAGCTTGGCTCAATACTAATTGTACATTCAACAAAAATGAAAGAAGAATACATCACCATTGCTTTTGTCATGGAGAAGATAAAATATCAAGAACATCAATGAATGATTCGTGTGGATTTAAAAATGGTTAACTTTCTCCTTAGACAACAAAGTGGCTATACAAAACACCCTTGTTTCATATGTCTTTGGGATAGCAGGGACAGAGAAAATCACCGGGTGAGAAAGAAGTGGCCTGAGAGAGAAACCATGATTGTTGGAGAGAAAAACATCGTAAACAATCCTTTAGTTAAACAAGTCAAAATCATTTTGCCTCAACTGCACATAAAACTAGTCCTCAAGGAGCAGTTAGTGAAGGCTCTTGATGAATGTGGGCAGTGTTTTGCATATATGGGAAGAAAAATGCCACAAATCAGTTCAGAGAAACTTAAGGATGGAATTATTGATGGCCCACAAGTTAGGCAGCTAATTAGAGATCCCGTGTTCGTGCAATTTATGAATGAGGCTGAGAAAAATGCTTGTAGGTCGTTTGCTGATGTTGTGAAAAATTTCCTGGGAAATTACAAATAAGGTAATTATATAGAACTAGTAGATGAGATGCTAAAATACTTTAGTAACCTTGGATGTAATATGAGTATTAACGTTCACTATTTATATTTACATAGCCACCTGGACCGTTTTCGAGAGAATTTAGGAGAGACAAGCAAAGAACAAGGTGAGAGATTTCATCAGGATATGAAAACTATGGAGCACAACTGCCAAAGAAGATGGGATACGCACATGATGGCAGTTTACTGCTGGAACCTTCAGAGAGACAATTCTGCCCAAAGTCATTCTAGAATTTCTTGGAAAAGAAGCTTCAGAAGTGCTGACTCTTTTTCATTATGTTCTTTTTCTTCAAGTCAATTGTAGTTGTAAATAAGTGCTTCCAATATCTTTTAAGTAGCATTTGTTTCTTCAATTCCTCGATAAAATATGCAAATACTAACAATCAGTGAATTTTTATTCTTATCTAATTGACACCTTTAACTTTCAGAAGGTAAATAACCAAATTTTTGTATTTTGAAAACTAGAGCTGTTACGCAAAACTAGGTCAAATTTGGATTTAGGTCTATTACACCTAAAGTAAGCATAAAAACCACGGCACCAAAAACAGTGTTTACCAGTGTTATTAATGAGAAGAGCTGGTTAAACAGCAAGAGATAGAAATCAAAGTACGGATATTAATCATTAGCTTGGCATAAAGGAGACAACGAAACTATCCAAGACAATTGAAATTGATGGGAGAGCACTAAGTTATAATGGATAAGGAGATAATAACAAAACAATTTTGTTTTTGTAGAGCTAGATGTAGAAGATCTTGGGGATGTCCACATCAGAGATGGAAAGACCAGGGATCGAGAAGGTCGTGGATGGCTTAAAGCCTAAGATTTGCAGTATTATACAAAAGACTTCCATCATAACGAATAACATAGTACATCAACGAAGCTATATAATAATTGGGAATTATAGGTAGCCTGTAAGCAGTTCTCGGAGCGGGGAAGATTCGGCCAAACGCGAGGGAGGCTGAGGGGTAATTGATGTAATACGACAGCGTGAGGGGCGTGGGTGAGTGAATCAGTCATTGGCACGGGCGAAATTGGGGTGATGGCGATGATGATCAATTGGACCATCCCGACGGCTGTGTCGCAGGATCTTATGAATAGCGCAGCTTTTGTTGAAGATCAAATAAAATTTCTAAAATTGGAACGAATCTAATGGTCTGCTGTTCGATAATAAATGATCTCGAATCAACTCAGGAAATTAAATTAACATCTATTCTTCCCCGTAACATGAATATACCTAAATTTTGGTTTTCTAAGTTCCTATATATACTTCAGGGAATTTATGACTGAAACAGAGTTAAAGCTAGAAATTTCGAAGTCGAATGAGCTGTTCTAATCGTGGCAAAGACGTTTTGGAAGGCAAGGGGTGAAATTGATAGGATCAGTACGATGGAAAAGCAGTGCCAGGACAATGGTTGGAGATTGACCAGAATGGTAATGCGAATGACTAAGTTTATGCAACGGCAAAGAGAAAGGAAGAAATGAAAAGCAAAATTGAAGGTGGCTGAAGACAGCTTTAGATGCCGATCTCCGCGCTATTTCAGTGAAATTACCACAATTTGACTTCAATTATCACAACAGTTGGCAATAAACTAAAAATATAAGGTAAAGGATGCATTTATTTTATTTGAAACCTATTTCCCATGAGTGATCACTTAGACAGTTATCCGTGAAAGTCAATTTTGCAACCAAGAAAATATATTTTTTAATCCCATTGGGAAGAAAAATAGCGTTGTAAGTTTATATATCGTTGACAATACCAGATAGGAAGCATTTTCTTCAATAACTATGCAAAGCGCGAAAAAAATGAACTTCGTGTACTTTTTCAGTGGAAATGTCCGAACATCTTTCACTTATTTTGTGAATGAAAAGATAAGATAAAACTTATAAAGAAAAACTACGTTATCTTTTCAATCACAGCGCTAAGCAAATTCCACAAAGTTACACCTTAGACAACGGAGTCACTTAAATGTAGTGCGGGCTTCGTAGGATATTTTTTATATCCTCTTTTATAGTATAAAAGTATGGTATAAAAATTATCACTATAGCAGAACATAAGACCAACAATGGAATTGCGAGTAAATACAGTCATAAACCTAAATCAAAAACTACCCTTTTAAAATATTTAACATTATATTAAAAAATTCATTTGATCTAAGTCATAAACATATTTGAGATTCAAAACTCTTTTCTAGCCATCACTTTCATCGTATACGGATAAAACTTTTTCATTATCTGTTAATATAGTCTGGTGATTATTTTTCCAATTTAGTTAAGATAAGTTTTCAGATCTAGTTTTTCGAATTAGATTTCCATTTGAGTATCACCTTATAGTTTGAATATAAATTATCTGATTTATATTTCTAATCTTTTATATTGGAAAAGGCATATTTTAAGGGGCTAGAAAAATATATCAGTAACCTTTATTACGTCCAAGGGATTCCATTGTACAATTCGAGAGCAAAGTTCGAAACTTACGACGTAAAGTTGAGAAGACGAATCCACGTACCCGCAACCGCAGATGTATCGTATCTAATAATATACCACAGCTACCGTGATGTAACAACAGTTCATCAGAATTTCGGCCAAAAAGTTAATGATTCTCTGTAACTCTCTAGATTACAGACAACTAATTTTTAAATCTCTTTCCACTGATTTTATTTCTCCCCTGTTTGATTGCTTATTTTCATCCTCTGCCAACTCTCCATCATCTCCTTAGCCATCAGCCCTAAAAATAAAAAGAGACCGCGGCTTTTATGTTTGCAGCCATTAAAATGTCAGACCGTAATATATTTTCTTCTAAAATCATATACGATCCTCTTCCATTTGCATTTGCACTTTGCACGCGATTCAAAGGTAGCTAGCGTTAGTATCACGGAGATTGGGATGAGTAACAGGAGAGAGGGCTCTTATGAAATGGGAGCGAGTAGCAGGAATTAGTAAGGAAAAGTATGTGGGAACGCCACTCCTACTGAATGGACCAAAATACTGAAATCACAATGGATTACAAGTTACTTGGAATTCTTGAATGCTGATGAAATGTTCCCCAGAACTTACATTCATCACTTAAATAATATAAAAATCTATGCTTATTCTGAGAGTATGTGTATGAAATTCCACCCGATGCTAAATATGGCAATAATGCGCTAACTTCAAGACATTTTTACTAAGGCTATTAATGGGAAACGTGCATTAAGGATATAATTTATTAGATAACTCGCTGGGAGTTGATATAAATGTAAATTAATTCTGTTTCACGCTCGTAACTACAGTTCAAAAGGTGAAGCCCATTTTAATTTTTAAAAATGTTGGTAAACCTAGATTATGAACTCATGACCTAAAGAGAATCTCCTGAATATCACTTCCAGTGTGTATTTCCAACCTCCTCGATGGCAACGGAGGAGGCCAGCATATATCTGGCAACGCCGCTCGATACCACAAAGACGCTATACTATTTCGCGCTCCAAATTCTACAAGAGAAGATTTCATTAATACCTACTATTTCACGTTCTCTATTGTACTTAAATAGATAATTTTTATTATTTCAAGTTAATCATTATACTTGAAGAATGCATATGCATTTCAATGTGACAGGTGTCGAAAAACTTACATAGCAAAATTTTGACCAAAGAAAAACTACTGAACAAGCCCCTTCAATGCAAGGGAAGAGACCAACATATATCTGGCAACGCCGCTCGAGGCCACAAAGACGCTATACTATTTCGCACTCCAAATTCAACTAGAGGAGATTTCATTAATAACTACTATTTCACGTTCACTATTGTACTTAAATAGATAATTTATATTATTTGAAGTTCATCATTATACTTGAAGAAAGGAAACGCATTTCAATGTGACAGATATCAAAAAACCTAGATAGCAAACTCTTGACCACAGAAAAAAACTCCTGAATAAGCCCCTTCAATGTGTATTTCCAACCTCCTTGGTGGCATTGAAAGAGACCAGCATATATCTGGCAACGCCGCTCGAGGCTACGAAGACGGTTTTGCGAGGGCAGTCTCTAAGGGGGGTGCGAGAGGGGATGTAATGGGGGGGGGGAAAGTAGGGAGAAAGGAGAGGTGGTTGAAGGCTTAGACGTTGGGGGGGGGGAGGGATGGGGAGGAAAGAATTTCGAGCGAGTGGTGGAAAGAGAGAAGAGAAGGAGACGGACGGTGCGACGAGAGACGGGAAAATGACTCCTGACATCTCCGGGATGGGAATGAACACCATCGCCACTAATTAACGATTCGAGACCGAGCGCTGCCGTGATGCCAACTGCGGCCATGTCGAACCCCCTTCCTCTTCCACCCCCCATATAACCCTTTCCCCCTCCTCCCAACCCTCCCCCCTCCTTCCTCCCTCATTCCATATCCTCCTTCACTCTCATCCCTCCCCTCGACTTCGTTCACTCCTCTGCCAGCGCCTGCTGAAAATTCAGCCTTAACACCATTTCCCAACCCCTTCCCCATGAATCTCCATCCTTCCCCCGCACCCTTTGACCCAGGCCTTTCGCGTCATGTAGCTTTCTACGCGCACCACCCCTTTCGTCGTATCTCGTTTTGGACCCTTATCCTCGTTCCATTCCGCCCACTTCCTCATCCCTCCCTTATTCCTCTCCCTTCACTTCTCTTACTTCTCTACAATTCCACATGTCCTCCTCCCACACCGCCGCGCACCCCGCAGATTTACAGTGAACGTTACCTTGGAGACTTTTTCCTTCATGTATTCACTGAATATTTTAGGAAACCGCTCTCTTAAATAATGAATACATATAAAAGTGAAGTTAACAAAACTACAAAAACATGAAAAAAATTAGTATTCCACGACTTTATGGACGTTTGGGCGGTCAAATATTTCATAAGTCACCTTTCATCGACAAAGACGAAACTATCTTCGAAAGGCCTAACAAATGATATTGTTTTCTCAATTTTATGATGAATATAAGTATCATCTTCCCTGGTTACAATCCTAGAATTGGTCTGCAAGAGTCTTCCACTTTATCCGATCCTGGGCCAATCTTTTCACTTCTCTGTACGACTGGCAACCAAGTTCCTTCATCAACTGTCCCCTGTAGTCCAGTCTAGGTCTGCCCCTCCGGTTATTTTCCCTCTACTGTACATTTTAGTATGGTCTTAACCAAGCTTTCGTGTCAGAAAACATGGCCAATCCAGGTGTTCCTTCTCTTATTTAGCATTCTGAGTAGACACCGTCTTTCCCCTATCCTTTTAAACACATCCTCGTTCGTGAATCTTGCCACCCAGGGTATTTTCAGCATTTGCCTAATACATAAGTATAAATATAGTTTAAAAATCAAAGGAACGCGAAAAAGACAGAAGCTAAGGTATACGTTTCTTGAGTTTCAAGAAGTAAAACAATGTTAAAAGTCATCTTCAACAGACTAAAATGGAGTGCAATGGAGAAGTCTACAATGGAAATGCCAAGCAGGAGCTCATGTCCTTCTCCATTCTTAAAGCGCTGAATATAAAATATTTTTTTTGGTCTGAACAACCACAAAAACAAAAAA
The DNA here is from genome assembly GCA_963169105.1 of Ceriagrion tenellum. Lineage (NCBI taxonomy): Eukaryota > Metazoa > Arthropoda > Insecta > Odonata > Coenagrionidae > Ceriagrion > Ceriagrion tenellum. The sequence goes on along the minus strand of OY720640.1, from coordinate 13,291,748 downwards.
AGAATATTTCTAGACATTTCAAAAGTCAAACCATCTTCTTTTTCATTTTCCTACGACTACGATGGATTGATCCTTTGAAACGGCTTTTTGTTTGTACAGTATAAACCCATCCAAAACTGAACCTCGCTGAACGCAAACACGGGTTGACCACAACTATCAACAACCACTGCAAGGAGCGGAAAGATTTGACTGCCCGCGACCTACGCGAAGAAGAAAAGAACCAGAAAATCTTCAAATATTACAATGATTCCATTATTACAGAGGGCAAGAATTAATTTTGATGATGTAATGTTGAAAAATAATAGTTTATGTATTTTTCCCAAATTAACCCTTTGATATCAACCATGGTTTGTCTGAAAAGAACGTGTTATACAAAATGGTTCAGCCCCATTTGTTCCGATTGAGCTAGGTTGCACTATATTTTGTATCGTTTTTCATTTCTATTGTTTGTGTTTATGATTTAAAAAAAATGTATTTATCCATCCATGTTTTTTCATTAAATTGCATCCCCGCGGTGCAGGCAGCCGCTTCCCATCTTCTCCATTTCTCTTTTTTAAAAATGGGAAGTATCACTGCAGTTTTGTTATATACTCCTCCGACGTTTGTATTCATACAAACGTGCGAATTCTAATGCACGACGACTCAGCGTGCGCACGGGTTTCCTTTCCAGGAGGTCGATACACGCCCTTCTGTGTACAGAACGTGCGTCCCACTTCCACTCAGGATTCCCGCCCTCACTTGAGCGACATCAACTTTTGGTCCACCTGAAATGGTCTCCGTGTAAGTCCCCCGGATGCTGTGGCGCGCGCGAGTAAATTGCGGATCACGTCAATAATCCCTCCCTCTCTGTCTCTCCACAACCGAGTCTTATGTTAATGAGGAATGGCGAGGCACTGGAAGAGTGCAACTGAGTGGAGGAAAATGAAACTCCGCCTCAAACCTGAGTCAACAGTGATTCTATCCGTTCCAATCGAGCCTCCTACCCGAGCAGCGGTTAAATAAAAGGATAAAGCAACATACGACCGTGAGAGAATGTAAAGCCCAAGATCCAACAGGGGAAGCACTATTACTCTCCTATATTCTCCAGTTTTCCACCGAGTCTCGAGGTATTGTTGGATCTCCTCCATTGTATATCGAGTTGCCTTTTCACGGTCGTTCTCATGTGAAAGCAATTCCTCACAAAGTAGATCGCTGCCACGCGGTTTCCATCTTCTCAAGAGTAAACTTTCGTCGGATTTTCATGTTGACTCCGCCTGATTGGATTCAATTAATTCTGAGCCACTCCAAATACGCTTAAAGGGTCTAGCAAACAATATTTATAAATTTCTCAGAACCCGCGTTCTCAGCTTTGTGTCACACCTCCATTCCTTCAAGTTAACTACTCAAACAGGCCTTTCTGCACATTGTCTTGAACGTCTGGCACTTTGGTCTACCTTTCAGACACACTTTATTCGCTCTCATAAAACTCAATTCGATCCAATCTATCGGCAAATATATTTCGAGAATATATTTGTTCTATCCATTTTTCGTTCTTTTTCCGCATCTCATGTACAAACTGAAATTTACTCTACTACCTCTTATTTAATCCTTGCATAAGCAAAAGTAATCCATAGAAAATTTTTTAATCTTAATCTGTGAATCTTGCTGGTTGAGATGAGAGAGAAATTTAGTGGCTATTATATTGGCACGGGAAGTCATAGGGGCGTGATTCAATACCCGGTTGAAGTAATTTTGTACCTACGGCATTTTCCATTCATGTTCAAAATCATTCTCACTCAATAGTTCAGAGACTCAATAATAAGGAAAAATCCGAAATCATATGTCAAACAGAAACGCCTACATATCCTCTGAAAATTACGAGATTCTAGAAACTTCTCTTAGTCATGTGGATGACCGATTGCTATATGAATCTGCGAGTACTTGGCACTGATAAAAATGCAAACGAAAGAGCCACTGATGCATAAAATAAATTAAGTCTATTGCTATCAATGAGAGTACAATATAATCTCAGAATGCATAAACTCAAACAAAAGAAAGTATAAACTCAAATATTCAGACGACTCTAGTGGACATAGATGTGTTCACCTCAGGGTTCAAGAATATGAACATAAGCGTCTATTCAAGCCTTCTTAATAAATATACCCAGTTTCAGGGAAATCATTCTGATTTTAACACAGAGTCACTGACAGAAGTAAAAATGAATTGAATACTTGCACAAATGATCTCATCGGGTAATATGTTTCTATCCCTATTGCTGACGTCTTCACAGCTGATATAAGGGACCACCTGAAATCCTCACGCATTTTGTAGTCTAGGCATACGAACTCATCCATACTTTGCGGGCTTCATGGCTCAGCATATTCATAACTCAATTTTAATGTGAAAAAATTTGTTTTACAGTGGAAATAATTGATCTAAAGCTAGAGAAAAGTACTTTCATGATTGTTTATGAAAAATGTTACCTAAGCTTTAGAAATATAAAGGCGTGTAAATGATAGCGAAAAACATTTAGAAAAGGTTAGATGGATCTAATACGTATGACTGATTATAAAATTATTTTCGGGAGGGTTTAGCTAGAAAAAGAGTTGTTTTGACACCCTTTTACAGCTCTTTTTCCCTCAAACAATTTTGTTCATCAGTGTGGTACACGTCGTTCCTACAATAATTCCATCCATAAAGGCTTCCTTTTTCTTTCCCTGTTACCCAATTTCCTTCCCTCTATCACTGTCTTCAGCATCCCTTCAACCTTCATCACCAGATCCAATCACCTACTCCGGCCTCCTTGTTATATCCTCTTGAGGTTTCCTCTCCTTTTTCATCTCACCGAGCACTTCCTTGATCGTCTTCCCCTTCATCCATTCCTTTCTCCCTTTCCCTATTCTCCTTCACTCCTATAACATTATAGTTAGTCGACTATTCTTATAATTTTCTCCGCAAATTCATATTTCTGCATCAAAGAAATCTCTACTCCAATGATACTCTCAACCACTGTTTTCATTTTATCAAATTTATTTTACCAAAGGTCCTTCGTATTACATAATCTCCTTTAAATAAACGTAATGTTTTACTAAGGAGAGCAATAAGAGTACTATTATTATGAATCGCATTATAAGAATCGAGTTTTTAACGTTGGCCTGAATGCAAATAAGTCGATGAACTAATTGAAACTTAACGTAAAAAGGTTGAGATAGAATTCGAAC